>OZ017739.1:358293700-358893700 GCA_963969285.1 Odontomyia ornata | reverse complement strand
ACGTTTCGATGCATGGCGCAACCCTGAAAAGCTATTGGGCACAATGGAACTCCTTACAGGTGGAGGGTGGCGTACTCAAGCGGAAATGGGAAACGGCGGATGGCAGCTCCTATAGGATGCAAACTATACTACCCAAAAGCCGAATCCACGATGTGGTTAAGGAAATGCATGAAGGATCCTCGGGAGGCCACCTGGGTGTTAACAAGACCTTAGCGAAATTGCGGGAAAGATTCTACTGGCTCCACGCTCGAGAAGACGTAGAGGACTGGTGTCGCAGATGCACAATTTGCGCTTCCGTCAAAGGCCCAAAGCGACGACTGAGAGGACAAATGCAAACCTATAACGTAGGCGTGCCATTCGAAAGGATTGCTGTTGACATCGCAGGACCCTTTCCTGAATCCGATTGGGGAAATCGATACACGCTGGTTGTAGCTGATTATTTCAGCAAGTGGCCCGAGGTCTACCCCATTCCTAACCAGGAAGCAACTACTGTAGCTGAACAGCTAGTGTTAAATTGGGTCAGCAGGTACGGCGTGCCTTGTGAACTACATTCGGATCAAGGCCGAAACTTTGAGTCACTAGTTTTTAGCGAAATGTGCAAGCAGCTGGGAATACGGAAAACGAGGATAACACCGCTGCATCCCCAATCCGATGGAATGGTCGAACGTTTCAACGGCACGCTCAATAAACACCTTGCCAAGATGGTTGACGAGAACCAAAGGGACTGGGACCGACATATCCCACTAATTTTGATGGCGTACAGAGCTGCCGAACATGCATCGACGGGCCAAGCCCCAGCCAAAGTCATTTTTGGAAAGACTATTCGTCTGCCTGCCGATATAAAGTTCGGAACACCCCCTGAGGAACCCCAAACGGTCTCGGAGTACGCAAGTGATCTAAGACAACGGTTGAACCAGATACATCGGACAGTGCGGAAACACCTTGAATCGGCTACTGACCGCAAGAAGACCAGGTATGATCTAAAGGCTAATTCTACTGGCTTCCAGCAAGATGACTTGGTGTGGCTTTATAACCCGCAACGGCGAAAGGGTAGGTCTCCAAAGTTGCAGCATAATTGGGAGGGACCATACCGAGTTACAAAGCGAATCAACGACGTCGTATACCGAATACAGGAACATCGTAAGCCGAGAGCTAAAATGAAAATCGTGCATCTGGACCGTCTTGCCCCATATTACACCCAGGGAGAATTGACTACAAATAGCGACACATCTTTTCGGGGCGAAAAGAACTGAGATGGGGGCAGTGTTACATGTACAAATAATTACATGTACAAATAACTCTGCGAGCTACTGTCGCAATTGTTTTCATCATCATTAAGAACGTCAACAAATGAATTTACTCGAACCCACGAGTAAATTCAACAAGCATAATCAACATCTGCAAGCGACGTCACTCCATTCATTAATTTGCTCGAACATACCAGGTACCTCTCGGTAGAACGTTCGCCAATATGCGAGAAATGGGTGAATACTTAGAGACCCTATATAAAGGCGAGCTGAATGAATGGGGGGATCATTCATTCGACCGCGATAAGAACTGCGATTGTGTGTGGGAAGTGTGTTTCGTAATAGTGAAGTAATTTAAAAGACAATTGCGATAATAAATTTATGGACAAGTGTTAGATAATTTTAATAGTGACAATTAAAATTAGTGAAAGTGTTAACTGATTATTGTGCATTTTATTTAATTGAATAAACTCTTTTAACTTAAATTAAAAGACATTGCGTTTTCACTTTCTCGGAAGGTTAAAATTATAGGCCGCGAACCAATAACACGCGACAATATCTAGAGATTGCTGTTTCTAGAACACGTGCAGTTTTTGTGCAGATTTTCAGCTTTGATTGCTTACTGTGCCCGTAATTTTAGTCCGATTGTTGAAATTTTGGTCTTATCTTATAGTTGCGTTTGTTCAGTTTGCGTCAAGTGCAAATATGTAGTAATTTGCATGAAAAAACTAATTTTTATGACGCTTAGGAGGCATAGACAAGTATTTGTCTAAAATACGTAAATTTCCTTGTCCGACCTCTGGCTTTAATCGTTCACTGTAGCCACAATTTCCATTCGATTATCAAAATTTTGGTCTCATTTTGTAGCAGTCAGTCTGTTGTTTACGTCAAATACAAATTTGTAGTACTTTTCATTAGAATACTAATTTTTATAAGGTTCCTTATATTTTTGGGGGCAGGTTATGGAAACTTTTTCCCTCTACGGCATTGCTGTGGCTTGATTTTTCAACTGATGTGCTATATTTTGGTGTTAATGAGTAGATCAGCGTCTGAATTTTCCAAAAAGTATAAATTTGTGGTATTTCGCAAAAGTTTAAGGCCGGGTTTAGTGCTTGAAAGCCAGAAAAATCCCAATTTTTCACGTGTCAACTCCCCAAAACTTTAAATGGCTTTTTCTCCCCTTAAACGTGCGAATTTCGCGTTTTTACGTTTTAATTGAAAAGCTTAACCCAAACTAGTGTTTTGATGGTCGGAACATGTTTTAGGCAAAATATCTAGAAATTGCTGTTTCTAGAACACGTGCAGTTTTTGTGCAGATTTTCAGCTTCGATTGCTTACTGTGCCCATAGTTTTAGTCCGATTGTTGAAATGTTGGTCTTATCTTATAGTTGCGTTTGTTCAGTTTGCGTCAAGTGCAAATATGTAGTAATTTGCATGAAAATACTAATTTTTATGACGCTTAGGAGGCATAGACAAGTATTTGTCTAAAATACGTAAATTTCCTTGTCCGACCTCTGGCTTTAATCGTTCACTGTAGCCACAATTTCCATTCGATTATCAAAATTTTGGTCTCATTTTGTAGCAGTCAGTCTGTTGTTTACGTCAAATACAAATTTGTAGTACTTTTCATTAGAATACTAATTTTTATAAGGTTCCTTATATTTTTGGGGGCAGGTTATGGAAACTTTTTCCCTCTACGGCATTGCAGTGGCTTGATTTTTCAACTGATGTGCTATATTTTGGTGTTAATGAGTAGATCAGCGTCTGAATTTTCCAAAAAGTATAAATTTGTGGTATTTCGCAAAAGTTTAAGGCCGGGTTTAGTGCTTGAAAGCCAGAAAAATCCCAATTTTTCACGTGTCAACTCCCCAAAACTTTAAATGGCTTTTTCTCCCCTTAAACGTGCGAATTTCGCGTTTTTACGTTTTAATTGAAAAGCTTAACCCAAACTAGTGTTTTGATGGTCGGAACATGTTTTAGGCAAAATATCTAGAAATTGCTGTTTCTAGAACACGTGCAGTTTTTGTGCAGATTTTCAGCTTCGATTGCTTACTGTGCCCATAGTTTTAGTCCGATTGTTGAAATGTTGGTCTTATCTTATAGTTGCGTTTGTTCAGTTTGCGTCAAGTGCAAATATGTAGTAATTTGCATGAAAATACTAATTTTTATGACGCTTAGGAGGCATAGACAAGTATTTGTCTAAAATACGTAAATTTCCTTGTCCGACCTCTGGCTTTAATCGTTCACTGTAGCCACAAATTCCATTCGATTATCAAAATTTTGGTCTCATTTTGTAGCAGTCAGTCTGTTGTTTACGTCAAATACAAATTTGTAGTACTTTTCACAAGAATACTAATTTTTATAAGGTTCCTTATATTTTTGGGGGCAGGTTATGGAAACTTTTTCCCTTTACGGCATTGCTGTGGCTTGATTTTTCAACTGATGTGCTATATTTTGGTGTTAATGAATAGATCAGCGTCTGAATTTTCCAAAAAGTATAAATTTGTGGTATTTCGCAAAAGTTTAAGGGCGGGTTCAGTAGTTGAAAGCCAGAAAAATCCAAATTTTTCACGTGTCAACTCCCCAAAACTTTAAATGGCTTTTTCTCCCCTTAAACGTGCGAATTTCGCGTTTTTACGTTTTAATTGAAAAGCTTAACCCAAACTAGTGTTTTGATGGTCGGAACATGTTTTAGGCAAAATATCTAGAAATTGCTGTTTCTAGAACACGTGCAGGTTTTGTGCAGATTTTCAGCTTTGATTGCTTACTGTGCCCGTAATTTTAGTCCGATTGTTGAAATGTTGGTCTTATCTTATAGTTGCGTTTGTTCAGTTTGCGTCAAGTGCAAATATGTAGTAATTTGCATGCAAATACTAATTTTTATGACGCTTAGAAGGCATAGGCAAGTATTTGTCTAAAATACGTAAATTTCCTTGTCCGACCTCTGGCTTTAATCGTTCACTGTAGCCACAATTTCCATTCGATTATCAAAATTTTGGTCTCATTTTGTAGCTGTCAGTCTGTTGTTTACGTCAAATACAAATTTGTAGTACTTTTCATAAGAATACTAATTTTTATAAGGTTCCTTATATTTTTGAGGGCAGGTTATGGAAACTTTTTCCCTTTACGGCATTGCTGTGGCTTGATTTTTCAACTGATGTGCTATATTTCGGTGTTAATGAATAGATCAGCGTCTGAATTTTCCAAAAAGTATAAATTTGTGGTATTTCGCAAAAGTTTAAGGGCGGGTTCAGTGGTTGTCAACTCCCCAAAACTTTAAATGGCTTTTTCTCCCCTTAAACGTGCGAATTTCGCGTTTTTACGTTTTAATTGAAAAGCTTAACCCAAACTAGTGTTTTGATGGTCGGAACATGTTTTAGGCAAAATATCTAGAAATTGCTGTTTCTAGATCACGTGCAGTTTTTGTGCAGATTTTCAGCTTTGATTGCTTACTGTGCCCGTAATTTTAGTCCGATTGTTGAAATTTTGGTCTTATCTTATAGTTGCGTTTGTTCAGTTTGCGTCAAGTGCAAATATGTAGTAATTTGCATGAAAATACTAATTTTTATGACACTTAGGAGGCATAGACAAGTATTTGTCTAAAATACGTAAATTTCCTTGTCCGACCTCTGGCTTTAATCGTTCACTGTAGCCACAATTTCCATTCGATTATCAAAATTTTGGTCTCATTTTGTAGCTGTCAGTCTGTTGTTTACGTCAAATACAAATTTGTAGTACTTTTCATAAGAATACTAATTTTTATAAGGTTCCTTATATTTTTGGGGGCAGGTTATGGAAACTTTTTCCCTTTACGGCATTGCTGTGGCTTGATTTTTCAACTGATGTGCTATATTTCGGTGTTAATGAATAGATCGGCGTCTGAATTTTCCAAAAAGTATAAATTTGTGGTATTTCGCAAAAGTTTAAGGGCGGGTTCAGTGGTTGTCAACTCCCCAAAACTTTAAATGGCTTTTTCTCCCCTTAAACGTGCGAATTTCGCGTTTTTACGTTTTAATTGAAAAGCTTAACCCAAACTAGTGTTTTGATGGTCAGAACATGTTTTAGGCAAAATATCTAGAAATTGCTGTTTCTAGAACACGTGCAGTTTTTGTGCAGATTTTCAGCTTTGATTGCTTACTGTGGCCGTAATTTTAGTCCGATTGTTGAAATTTTGGTCTTATCTTATAGTTGCGTTTGTTCAGTTTGCGTCAAGTGCAAATATGTAGTAATTTGCATGAAAATACTAATTTTTATGACGCTTAGGAGGCATAGACAAGTATTTGTCTAAAATACGTAAATTTCCTTGTCCGACCTCTGGCTTTAATCGTTCACTGTAGCCACAATTTCCATTCGATTGACAAAATTTTGGTCGCATTTTGTAGCAGTCAGTCTGTTGTTTACGTCAAATACAAATTTGTAGTACTTTTCATAAGAATACTAATTTTTATAAGGTTCCTTATATTTTTGGGGGCAGGTTATGGAAACATTTTCCCTTTACGGCATTGCTGTGGCTTGATTTTTCAACTGATGTGCTATATTTTGGTGTTAATGAATAGATCAGCGTCTGAATTTTCCAAAAAGTATAAATTTGTGGTATTTCGCAAAAGTTTAAGGGCGGGTTTAGTGGTTGAAAGCCAGAAAAATCCCAATTTTTCACGTGTCAACTCCCCAAAATTGTAAATGGCTTTTTCTCCCCTTAAACGTGCGAATTTCGCGTTTTTACGTTTTAATTGAAAAGCTTAACCCAAACTAGTGTTTTGACGGTCGGAACATGTTTTAGGCAAAATATCTAGATATTGCTGTTTCTAGAACACGTGCAGTTTTTGTGCAGATTTTCAGCTTTGATTGCTTACTGTGCCCGTAATTTTAGTCCGATTGTTGAAATTTTGGGCTTATCTTATAGTTGCGTTTGTTCAGTTTGCGTCAAGTGCAAATATGTAGTAATTTGCATGAAAATACTAATTTTTATGACGCTTAGGAGGCATAGACAAGTATTTGTCTAAAATACGTAAATTTCCTTGTCCGACCTCTGACTTTAATCGTTCACTGTAGCCACAATTTCCATTCGATTATCAAAATTGTGGTCTCATTTTGTAGCTGTCAGTCTGTTGTTTACGTCAAATACAAATTTGTAGTACTTTTCATAAGAATACTAATTTTTATAAGGTTCCTTATATTTTTGGGGGCAGGTTATGGAAACTTTTTCCCTCTACGGCATTGCTGTGGCTTGATTTTTCAACTGATGTGCTATATTTTGGTGTTAATAAATAGATCAACGTCTGAATATTCCAAAAAGTATAAATTTGTGGTATTTCGCAAAAGTTTAAGGGCGGGTTCAGTGGTTGAAAGCCAGAAAAATCCCAATTTTTCACGTGTCAACTCCCCAAAATTTTAAATGGCTTTTTCTCCCCTTAAACGTGCGAATTTCGCGTTTTTACGTTTTAATTGAAAAGCTTAACCCAAACTAGTGTTTCGATGGTCGGAACATGTTTTAGGCAAAATATCTAGAAATTGCTGTTTCTAGAACACGTGCAGTTTTTGTGCAGATTTTCAGCTTTGATTGCTTACTGTGCCCGTAATTTTAGTCCGATTGTTGAAATTTTGGTCTTATCTTATAGTTGCGTTTGTTCAGTTTGCGTCAAGTGCAAATATGTAGTAATTTGCATGAAAATACTAATTTTTATGACGCTTAGGAGGCATAGACAAGTATTTGTCTAAAATACGTAAATTTCCTTGTCCGACCTCTGGCTTTAATCGTTCACTGTAGCCACAATTTCCATTCGATTATCAAAATTTTGGTCGCATTTTGTAGCAGTCAGTCTGTTGTTTACGTCAAATACAAATTTGTAGTACTTTTCATAAGAATACTAATTTTTATAAGGTTCCTTATATTTTTGGGGGCAGGTTATGGAAACTTTTTCCCTTTACGGCATTGCTGTGGCTTGATTTTTCAACTGATGTGCTATATTTTGGTGTTAATGAATAGATCAGCGTCTGAATTTTCCAAAAAGTATAAATTTTTGGTATTTCGCAAAAGTTTAAGGGCGGGTTTAGTGGTTGAAAGCCAGAAAAATCCCAATTTTTCACGTGTCAACTCCCCAAAACTTTAAATGGCTTTTTCTCCCCTTAAACATGCGAATTTCGCGTTTTTACGTTTTAATTGAAAAGCTTAACCCAAACTAGTGTTTTGACGGTCGGAACATGTTTTAGGCAAAATATCTAGAAATTGCTGTTTCTAGAACACGTGCAGTTTTTGTGCAGATTTTCAGCTTTGATTGCTTACTGTGCCCGTAATTTTAGTCCGATTGCTGAAATTTTGGGCTTATCTTATAGTTGCGTTTGTTCAGTTTGCGTCAAGTGCAAATATGTAGTAATTTGCATGAAAATACTAATTTTTATGACGCTTAGGAAGCATAGACAAGTATTTGTCTAAAATACGTAAATTTCCTTGTCCGACCTCTGGCTTTAATCGTTCACTGTAGCCACAATTTCCATTCGATTATCAAAATTTTGGTCTCATTTTGTAGCTGTCAGTCTGTTGTTTACGTCAAATACAAATTTGTAGTACTTTTCATAAGAATACTAATTTTTATAAGGTTCCTTATATTTTTGGGGGCAGGTTATGGAAACTTTTTCCCTTTACGGCATTGCTGTGGCTTGATTTTTCAACTGATGTGCTATATTTTGGTGTTAATGAATAGATCAGCGTCTGAATTTTCCAAAAAGTATAAATTTGTGGTATTTCGCAAAAGTTTAAGGGCGGGTTTAGTGGTTGAAAGCCAGAAAAATCCCAATTTTTCACGTGTCAACTCCCCAAAATTGTAAATGGCTTTTTCTCCCCTTAAACGTGCGAATTTCGCGTTTTTACGTTTTAATTGAAAAGCTTAACCCAAACTAGTGTTTCGATGGTCGGAACATGTTTTAGGCAAAATATCTAGAAATTGCTGTTTCTAGAACACGTGCAGTTTTTGTGCAGATTTTCAGCTTTGATTGCTTACTGTGCCCGTAATTTTAGTCCGATTGTTGAAATTTTGGTCTTATCTTATAGTTGCGTTTGTTCAGTTTGCGTCAAGTGCAAATATGTAGTAATTTGCATGAAAATACTAATTTTTATGACGCTTAGGAGGCATAGACAAGTATTTGTCTAAAATACGTAAATTTCCTTGTCCGACCTCTGGCTTTAATCGTTCACTGTAGCCACAATTTCCATTCGATTATCAAAATTTTGGTCGCATTTTGTAGCAGTCAGTCTGTTGTTTACGTCAAATACAAATTTGTAGTACTTTTCATAAGAATACTAATTTTTATAAGGTTCCGTATATTTTTGGGGGCAGGTTATGGAAACTTTTTCCCTTTACGGCATTGCTGTGGCTTGATTTTTCAACTGATGTGCTATATTTTGGTGTTAATGGATAGATCAGCGTCTGAATTTTCCAAAAAGTATAAATTTGTGGTATTTCGCAAAAGTTTAAGGGCGGGTTTAGTGGTTGAAAGCCAGAAAAATCCCAATTTTTCACGTGTCAACTCCCCAAAATGGTAAATGGCTTTTTCTCCCCTTAAACGTGCGAATTTCGCGTTTTTACGTTTTAATTGAAAAGCTTAACCCAAACTAGTGTTTTGACGGTCGGAACATGTTTTAGGCAAAATATCTAGATATTGCTGTTTCTAGAACACGTGCAGTTTTTGTGCAGATTTTCAGCTTTGATTGCTTACTGTGCCCGTAATTTTAGTCCGATTGTTGAAATTTTGGGCTTATCTTATAGTTGCGTTTGTTCAGTTTGCGTCAAGTGCAAATATGTAGTAATTTGCATGAAAATACTAATTTTTATGACGCTTAGGAGGCATAGACAAGTATTTGTCTAAAATACGTAAATTTCCTTGTCCGACCTCTGACTTTAATCGTTCACTGTAGCCACAATTTCCATTCGATTATCAAAATTTTGGTCTCATTTTGTAGCTGTCAGTCTGTTGTTTACGTCAAATACAAATTTGTAGTACTTTTCATAAGAATACTAATTTTTATAAGGTTCCTTATATTTTTGGGGGCAGGTTATGGAAACTTTTTCCCTCTACGGCATTGCTGTGGCTTGATTTTTCAACTGATGTGCTATATTTTGGTGTTAATAAATAGATCAACGTCTGAATATTCCAAAAAGTATAAATTTGTGGTATTTCGCAAAAGTTTAAGGGCGGGTTCAGTGGTTGAAAGCCAGAAAAATCCCAATTTTTCACGTGTCAACTCCCCAAAATTTTAAATGGCTTTTTCTCCCCTTAAACGTGCGAATTTCGCGTTTTTACGTTTTAATTGAAAAGCTTAACCCAAACTAGTGTTTCGATGGTCGGAACATGTTTTAGGCAAAATATCTAGAAATTGCTGTTTCTAGAACACGTGCAGTTTTTGTGCAGATTTTCAGCTTTGATTGCTTACTGTGCCCGTAATTTTAGTCCGATTGTTGAAATTTTGGTCTTATCTTATAGTTGCGTTTGTTCAGTTTGCGTCAAGTGCAAATATGTAGTAATTTGCATGAAAATACTAATTTTTATGACGCTTAGGAGGCATAGACAAGTATTTGTCTAAAATACGTAAATTTCCTTGTCCGACCTCTGGCTTTAATCGTTCACTGTAGCCACAATTTCCATTCGATTATCAAAATTTTGGTCGCATTTTGTAGCAGTCAGTCTGTTGTTTACGTCAAATACAAATTTGTAGTACTTTTCATAAGAATACTAATTTTTATAAGGTTCCTTATATTTTTGGGGGCAGGTTATGGAAACTTTTTCCCTTTACGGCATTGCTGTGGCTTGATTTTTCAACTGATGTGCTATATTTTGGTGTTAATGAATAGATCAGCGTCTGAATTTTCCAAAAAGTATAAATTTTTGGTATTTCGCAAAAGTTTAAGGGCGGGTTTAGTGGTTGAAAGCCAGAAAAATCCCAATTTTTCACGTGTCAACTCCCCAAAACTTTAAATGGCTTTTTCTCCCCTTAAACATGCGAATTTCGCGTTTTTACGTTTTAATTGAAAAGCTTAACCCAAACTAGTGTTTTGACGGTCGGAACATGTTTTAGGCAAAATATCTAGAAATTGCTGTTTCTAGAACACGTGCAGTTTTTGTGCAGATTTTCAGCTTTGATTGCTTACTGTGCCCGTAATTTTAGTCCGATTGCTGAAATTTTGGGCTTATCTTATAGTTGCGTTTGTTCAGTTTGCGTCAAGTGCAAATATGTAGTAATTTGCATGAAAATACTAATTTTTATGACGCTTAGGAAGCATAGACAAGTATTTGTCTAAAATACGTAAATTACCTTGTCCGACCTCTGGCTTTAATCGTTCACTGTAGCCACAATTTCCATTCGATTATCAAAATTTTGGTCTCATTTTGTAGCTGTCAGTCTGTTGTTTACGTCAAATACAAATTTGTAGTACTTTTCATAAGAATACTAATTTTTATAAGGTTCCTTATATTTTTGGGGGCAGGTTATGGAAACTTTTTCCCTTTACGGCATTGCTGTGGCTTGATTTTTCAACTGATGTGCTATATTTTGGTGTTAATAAATAGATCAACGTCTGAATATTCCAGTTTAAGGGCGGGTGTAGTGCTTGAAAGCCAGAAAAATCCCAATTTTTCACAGTCAACTCCCCAAAACTTTAAATGGCTTTTTCTCCCCTTAAACGTGCGAATTTCGCGTTTTTACGTTTTAATTGAAAAGCTTAACCCAAACTAGTGTTTTGATGGTCGGAACATGTTTTAGGCAAAATATCTAGAAATTGCTGTTTCTAGAACACGTGCAGTTTTTGTGCAGATTTTCAGCTTTGATTGCTTACTGTGCCCGTAATTTTAGTCCGATTGTTGAAATTTTGGTCTTATCTTATAGTTGCGTTTGTTCAGTTTGCTTCAAGTGCAAATATGTAGTAATTTGCATGAAAAAACTAATTTTTATGACGCTTAGGAGGCATAGACAAGTATTTGTCTAAAATACGTAAATTTCCTTGTCCGACCTCTGGCTTTAATCGTTCACTGTAGCCACAATTTCCATTCGATTATCAAAATTTTGGTCTCATTTTGTAGCAGTCAGTCTGTTGTTTACGTCAAATACAAATTTGTAGTACTTTTCATAAGAATACTAATTTTTATAAGGTTCCTTATATTTTTGGGGGCAGGTTATGGAAACTTTTTCCCTTTACGGCATTGCTGTGGCTTGATTTTTCAACTGATGTGCTATATTTTGGTGTTAATGAATAGATCAGCGTCTGAATTTTCCAAAAAGTATAAATTTGTGGTATTTCGCAAAAGTTTAAGGGCGGGTTCAGTGGTTGAAAGCCAGAAAAATCCCAATTTTTCACGTGTCAACTCCCCAAAACTTTAAATGGCTTTTTCTCCCCTTAAACGTGCGAATTTCGCGTTTTTACGTTTTAATTGAAAAGCTTAACCCAAACTAGTGTTTTGATGGTCGGAACATGTTTTAGGCAAAATATCTAGAAATTGCTGTTTCTAGAACACGTGCAGTTTTTGTGCAGATTTTCAGCTTTGATTGCTTACTGTGCCCGTAATTTTAGTCCGATTGTTGAAATTTTGGTCTTATCTTATAGTTGCGTTTGTTCAGTTTGCTTCAAGTGCAAATATGTAGTAATTTGCATGAAAAAACTAATTTTTATGACGCTTAGGAGGCATAGACAAGTATTTGTCTAAAATACGTAAATTTCCTTGTCCGACCTCTGGCTTTAATCGTTCACTGTAGCCACAATTTCCATTCGATTATCAAAATTTTGGTCTCATTTTGTAGCAGTCAGTCAGTTGTTTACGTCAAATACAAATTTGTAGTACTTTTCATAAGAATACTAATTTTTATAAGGTTCCTTATATTTTTGGGGGCAGGTTATGGAAACTTTTTCCCTTTACGGCATTGCTGTGGCTTGATTTTTCAACTGATGTGCTATATTTTGGTGTTAATGAATAGATCAGCGTCTGAATTTTCCAAAAAGTATAAATTTGTGGTATTTCGCAAAAGTTTAAGGGCGGGTTCAGTGGTTGAAAGCCAGAAAAATCCCAATTTTTCACGTGTCAACTCCCCAAAACTTTAAATGGCTTTTTCTCCCCTTAAACGTGCGAATTTCGCGTTTTTACGTTTTAATTGAAAAGCTTAACCCAAACTAGTGTTTTGATGGTCGGAACATGTTTTAGGCAAAATATCTAGAAATTGCTGTTTCTAGATCACGTGCAGTTTTTGTGCAGATTTTCAGCTTTGATTGGTTACTGTGCCCGTAATATTAGTCCGATTGTTGAAATTTTGGTCTTATCTTATAGTTGCGTTTGTTCAGTTTGCGTCAAGTGCAAATATGTAGTAATTTGCATGAAAAAACTAATTTTTATGACGCTTAGGAGGCATAGACAAGTATTTGTCTAAAATACGTAAATTTCCTTGTCCGACCTCTGGCTTTAATCGTTCACTGTAGCCACAATTTCCATTCGATTATCAAAATTTTGGTCTCATTTTTTAGCTGTTAGTCTGTTGTTTACGTCAAATACAAATTTGTAGTACTTTTCATAAGAATACTAATTTTTATAAGGTTCCTTATATTTTTGAGGGCAGGTTATGGAAAATTTTTCCCTTTACGGCATTGCTGTGGCTTGATTTTTCAACTGATGTGCTATATTTCGGTGTTAATGAATAGATCAGCGTCTGAATTTTCCAAAAAGTATAAATTTGTGGTATTTCGCAAAAGTTTAAGGGCGGGTTCAGTGGTTGAAAGCCAGAAAAATCCCAATTTTTCACGTGTCAACTCCCCAAAATTTTAAATGGCTTTTTCTCCCCTTAAACGTGCGAATTTCGCGTTTTTACGTTTTAATTGAAAAGCTTAACCCAAACTAGTGTTTTGATGGTCGGAACATGTTTTAGGCAAAATATCTAGAAATTGCTGTTTCTAGAACACGTGCAGTTTTTGTGCAGATTTTCAGCTTTGATTGCTTACTGTGCCCGTAATTTTAGTCCGATTGTTGAAATTTTGGTCTTATCTTATAGTTGCGTTTGTTCAGTTTGCTTCAAGTGCAAATATGTAGTAATTTGCATGAAAAAACTAATTTTTATGACGCTTAGGAGGCATAGACAAGTATTTGTCTAAAATACGTAAATTTCCTTGTCCGACCTCTGGCTTTAATCGTTCACTGTAGCCACAATTTCCATTCGATTATCAAAATTTTGGTCTCATTTTGTAGCAGTCAGTCTGTTGTTTACGTCAAATACAAATTTGTAGTACTTTTCATAAGAATACTAATTTTTATAAGGTTCCTTATATTTTTGGGGGCAGGTTATGGAAACTTTTTCCCTTTACGGCATTGCTGTGGCTTGATTTTTCAACTGATGTGCTATATTTTGGTGTTAATGAATAGATCAGCGTCTGAATTTTCCAAAAAATATAAATTTGTGGTATTTCGCAAAAGTTTAAGGGCGGGTTCAGTGGTTGAAAGCCAGAAAAATCCCAATTTTTCACGTGTCAACTCCCCAAAACTTTAAATGGCTTTTTCTCCCCTTAAACGTGCGAATTTCGCGTTTTTACGTTTTAATTGAAAAGCTTAACCCAAACTAGTGTTTTCATGGTCGGAACATGTTTTAGGCAAAATATCTAGAAATTGCTGTTTCTAGAACACGTGCAGTTTTTGTGCAGATTTTCAGCTTTGATTGCTTACTGTGCCCGTAATTTTAGTCCGATTGTTGAAATTTTGGTCTTATCTTATAGTTGCGTTTGTTCAGTTTGCGTCAAGTGCAAATATGTAGTAATTTGCATGAAAATACTAATTTTTATGACGCTTAGGAGGCATAGACAAGTATTTGTCTAAAATACGTAAATTTCCTTGTCCGACCTCTGGCTTTAATCGTTCACTGTAGCCACAATTTCCATTCGATTATCAAAATTTTGATCTCATTTTGTAGCTGTTAGTCTGTTGTTTACGTCAAATACAAACTTGTAGTACTTTTCATAAGAATACTAATTTTTATAAGGTTCCTTATATTTTTGGGGGCAGGTTATGGAAACTTTTTCCCTTTACGGCATTGCTGTGGCTTGATTTTTCAACTGATGTGCTATATTTTGGTGTTAATAAATAGATCAGCGTCTGAATTTTCCAAAAAGTATAAAGATTTGGTATTTCGCAAAAGTTTAAGGGCGGGTTCAGTGGTTGAAAGCCAGAAAAATCCCAATTTTTCACGTGTCAACTCCCCAAAACTTTAAATGGCTTTTTCTCCCCTTAAACGTGCGAATTTCGCGTTTTACGTTTTAATTGAAAAGCTTAACCCAAACTAGTGTTTTGACGGTCGGAACATGTTTTAGGCAAAATATCTCGAAATTGCTGTTTCTAGAACACGTGCAGTTTTTGTGCAGATTTTCAGCTTTGAATGCTTACTGTGCCCGTAATTTTAGTCCGATTGCTGAAATTTTGGGCTTATCTTATAGTTGCGTTTGTTCAGTTTGCGTCAAGTGCAAATATGTAGTAATTTGCATGAAAATACTAATTTTTATGACGCTTAGGAGGCATAGACAAGTATTTGTCTAAAATACGTAAATTTCCTTGTCCGACCTCTGGCTTTAATCGTTCACTGTAGCCCCAATTTCCATTCGATTATCAAAATTTTGGTCTCATTTTGTAGCTGTCAGTCTGTTGTTTACGTCAAATACAAATTTGTAGTACTTTTCATAAGAATACTAATTTTTATAAGGTTCCTTATATTTTTGGGGGCAGGTTATGGAAACTTTTTCCCTTTACGGCATTGCTGTGGCTTGATTTTTCAACTGATGTGCTATATTTTGGTGTTAATAAATAGATCAACGTCTGAATATTCCAAAAAGTATAAATTTGTGGTATTTCGCAAAAGTTTAAGGGCGGGTGTAGTGCTTGAAAGCCAGAAAAATCCCAATTTTTCACAGTCAACTCCCACAAACTTTAAATGGCTTTTTCTCCCCTTAAACGTGCGAATTTTGCGTTTTTACGTTTTAATTGAAAAGCTTAACCCAAACTAGTGTTTTGATGGTCGGAACATGTTTTAGGCAAAATATCTAGAAATTGCTGTTTCTAGAACACGTGCAGTTTTTGTGCAGATTTTCAGCTTTGATTGCTTACTGTGCCCGTAATTTTAGTCCGATTGTTGAAATTTTGGTCTTATCTTATAGTTGCGTTTGTTCAGTTTGCTTCAAGTGCAAATATGTAGTAATTTGCATGAAAAAACTAATTTTTATGACGCTTAGGAGGCATAGACAAGTATTTGTCTAAAATACGTAAATTTCCTTGTCCGACCTCTGGCTTTAATCGTTCATTGTAGCCACAATTTCCATTCGATTATCAAAATTTTGGTCTCATTTTGTAGCAGTCAGTCTGTTGTTTACGTCAAATACAAATTCGTAGTACTTTTCATAAGAATACTAATTTTTATAAGGTTCCTTATATTTTTGGGGGCAGGTTATGGAAACTTTTTCCCTTTACGGCATTGCTGTGGCTTGATTTTTCAACTGATGTGCTATATTTTGGTGTTAATGAATAGATCAGCGTCTGAATTTTCCAAAAAGTATAAATTTGTGGTATTTCGCAAAAGTTTAAGGGCGGGTTCAGTGGTTGAAAGCCAGAAAAATCCCAATTTTTCACGTGTCAACTCCCCAAAACTTTAAATGGCTTTTTCTCCCCTTAAACGTGCGAATTTCGCGTTTTTACGTTTTAATTGAAAAGCTTAACCCAAACTAGTGTTTTGATGGTCGGAACATGTTTTAGGCAAAATATCTAGAAATTGCTGTTTCTAGAACACGTGCAGTTTTTGTGCAGATTTTCAGCTTTGATTGCTTACTGTGCCCGTAATTTTAGTCCGATTGTTGAAATTTTGGTCTTATCTTATAGTTGCGTTTGTTCAGTTTGCGTCAAGTGCAAATATGTAGTAATTTGCATGAAAATACTAATTTTTATGACGCTTAGGAGGCATAGACAAGTATTTGTCTAAAATACGTAAATTTCCTTGTCCGACCTCTGGCTGTAATCGTTCACTGTAGCCACAATTTCCATTCGATTATCAAAATTTTGATCTCATTTTGTAGCTGTTAGTCTGTTGTTTACGTCAAATACAAACTTGTAGTACTTTTCATAAGAATACTAATTTTTATAAGGTTCCTTATATTTTTGGGGGCAGGTTATGGAAACTTTTTCCCTTTACGGCATTGCTGTGGCTTGATTTTTCAACTGATGTGCTATATTTTGGTGTTAATGAATAGATCAGCGTCTGAATTTTCCAAAAAGTATAAAGATTTGGTATTTCGCAAAAGTTTAAGGGCGGGTTCAGTGGTTGAAAGCCAGAAAAATCCCAATTTTTCACGTGTCAACTCCCCAAAACTTTAAATGGCTTTTTCTCCCCTTAAACGTGCGAATTTCGCGTTTTTACGTTTTAATTGAAAAGCTTAACCCAAACTAGTGTTTTGATGGTCGGAACATGTTTTAGGCAAAATATCTAGAAATTGCTGTTTCTAGAACACGTGCAGTTTTTGTGCAGATTTTCAGCTTTGATTGCTTACTGTGCCCGTAATTTTAGTCCGATTGTTGAAATTTTGGTCTTATCTTATATTTGCGTTTGTTCAGTTTGCGTCAAGTGCAAATATGTAGTAATTTGCATGAAAATACTAATTTTTATGACGCTTAGGAGGCATAGACAAGTATTTGTCTAAAATACGTAAATTTCCTTGTCCGACCTCTGGCTTTAATCGTTCACTGTAGCCACAATTTCCATTCGATTATCAAAATTTTGGTCTCATTTTGTAGCAGTCAGTCTGTTGTTTACGTCAAATACAAATTTGTAGTACTTTTCATAAGAATACTAATTTTTATAAGGTTCCTTATATTTTTGGGGGCAGGTTATGGAAACTTTTTCCCTTTACGGCATTGCTGTGGCTTGATTTTTCAACTGATGTGCTATATTTTGGTGTTAATGAATAGATCAGCGTCTGAATTTTCCAAAAAGTATAAATTTGTGGTATTTCGCAAAAGTTTAAGGGCGGGTTCAGTGGTTGAAAGCCAGAAAAATCCCAATTTTTCACGTGTCAACTCCCCAAAACTTTAAATGGCTTTTTCTCCCCTTAAACGTGCGAATTTCGCGTTTTTACGTTTTAATTGAAAAGCTTAACCCAAACTAGTGTTTTGATGGTCGGAACATGTTTTAGGCAAAATATCTAGAAATTGCTGTTTCTAGAACACGTGCAGTTTTTGTGCAGATTTTCAGCTTCGATTGCTTACTGTGCCCGTAATTTTAGTCCGATTGTTGAAATTTTGTTCTTATCTTATAGTTGCGTATGTTCGGTTTGCGTCAAGTGCAAATATATAGTAATTTGCATGAAAATACTAATTTTTATGACGCTTAGGAGGCATAGACAAGTATTTGTCTAAAATACGTAAATTTCCTTGTCCGACCTCTGGCTTTAATCGTTCACTGTAGCCACAATTTCCATTCGATTATCAAAATTTTGGTCTCATTTTGTAGCTGTCAGTCTGTTGTTTACGTCAAATACAAATTTGTAGTACTTTTCATAAGAATACTAATTTTTATAAGGTTCCTTATATTTTTGGGGGCAGGTTATGGAAACTTTTTCCCTTTACGGCATTGCTGTGGCTTGATTTTTCAACTGATGTGCTATATTTTGGTGTTAATGAATAGATCAACGTCTGAATTTTCAAAAAAGTATAAATTTGTGGTATTTCGCAAAAGTTTAAGGGCGGGTGTAGTGCTTGAAAGCCAGAAAAATCCCAATTTTTCACGTGTCAACTCCCCAAAACTTTAAATGGCTTTTTCTCCCGTTAAACGTGCGAATTTCGCGTTTTTACGTTTTAATTGAAAAGCTTAACCCAAACTAGTGTTTTGATGGTCGGAACATGTTTTAGGCAAAATATCTAGAAATTGCTGTTTCTAGAACACGTGCAGTTTTTGTGCAGATTTTCAGCTTCGATTGCTTACTGTGGCCGTAATTTTAGTCCGATTGTTGAAATGTTGGTCTTATCTTATAGTTGCGTTTGTTCAGTTTGCGTCAAGTGCAAATATGTAGTAATTTGCATGAAAATACTAATTTTTATGACGCTTAGGAGGCATAGACAAGTATTTGTCTAAAATACGTAAATTTCCTTGTCCGACCTCTGGCTTTAATCGTTCACTGTAGCCACAATTTCCATTCGATTATCAAAATTTTGGTCGCATTTTGTAGCAGTCAGTCTGTTATTTACGTCAAATGCAAATTTGTAGTACTTTTCATAAGAATACTAATTTTTATAAGGTTCCTTATATTATTGGGGGCAGGTTATGGAAACTTTTTCCCTTTACGGCACTGCTGTGGCTTGATTTTTCAACTGATGTGCTATATTTTGGTGTTAATGAATAGATCAGCGTCTGAATTATCCAAAAAGTATAAATTTGTGGTATTTCGCAAAAGTTTAAGGGCGGGTGTAGTGCTTGAAAGCCAGAAAAATCCCAATTTTTCACGTGTCAACTCCCCAAAACTTTAAATGGCTTTTTCTCCCCTTAAACGTGCGAATTTCGCGTTTTTACGTTTCAATTGAAAAGCTTAACCCAAACTAGTGTTTTGACGGTCGGAACATGTTTTAGGCAAAATATCTAGAAATTGCTGTTTCTAGAACACGTACAGTTTTTGTGCAGATTTTCAGCTTTGATTGCTTACTGTGCCCGTAATTTTAGTCCGATTGTTGAAATTTTGGTCTTATCTCATAGTTGCGTTTGTTCAGTTTGCGTCAAGTGCAAATATGTAGTAATTTGCATGAAAATACTAATTTTTATGACGCTTAGAAGGCATAGACAAGTATTTGTCTAAAATACGTAAATTTCCTTGTCCGACCTCTGGCTTTAATCGTTCACTGTAGCCACAATTTCCATTCGATTATCAAAATTTTGGTCTCATTTTGTAGCTGTCAGTCTGTTCTTTACGTCAAATACAAATTTGTAGTACTTTTCATAAGAATACTAATTTTTATAAGGTTCCTTATATTTTTGGGGGCAGGTTATGGAAACTTTTTCCCTTTACGGCATTGCTGTGGCTTGATTTTTCAACTGATGTGCTATATTTTGGTGTTAATAAATAGATCAACGTCTGAATTTTCCAAAAAGTATAAATTTGTGGTATTTCGCAAAAGTTTAAGGGCGGGTTTAGTGCTTGAAAGCCAGAAAAATCCCAATTTTTCACGTGTCAACTCCCCAAAACTTTAAATGGCTTTTTCTCCCCTTAAACGTGCGAATGTCGCGTTTTTACGTTTTAATTGAAAAGCTTAACCCAAACTAGTGTTTTGATGGTCAGAACATGTTTTAGGCAAAATATCTAGAAATTGCTGTTTCTAGAACACGTGCAGTTTTTGTGCAGATTTTCAGCTTTGATTGCTTACTGTGCCCGTAATTTTAGTCCGATTGTTGAAATTTTGGTCTTATCTTATAGTTGCGTTTGTTCAGTTTGCGTCAAGTGCAAATATGTAGTAATTTGCATGAAAATACTAATTTTTATGACGCTTAGGAGGCATAGACAAGTATTTGTCTAAAATACGTAAATTTCCTTGTCCGACCTCTGGCTTTAATCGTTCACTGTAGCCACAATTTCCATTCGATTATCAAAATTTTGGTCTCATTTTGTAGCTGTCAGTCTGTTGTTTACGTCAAATACAAATTTGTAGTACTTTTCATAAGAATACTAATGTTTATAAGGTTCCTTATATTTTTGGGGGCAGGTTATGGAAACTTTTTCCCTTTACGGCATTGCTGTGGCTTGATTTTTCAACTGATGTGCTATATTTTGGTGTTAATGAATAGATCAGCGTCTGAATTATCCAAAAAGTATAAATTTGTGGTATTTCGCAAAAGTTTAAGGGCGGGTGTAGTGCTTGAAAGCCAGAAAAATCCCAATTTTTCACGTGTCAACTCCCCAAAACTTTAAATGGCTTTTTCTCCCCTTAAACGTGCGAATTTCGCGTTTTTACGTTTTAATTGAAAAGCTTAACCCAAACTAGTGTTTTGATGGTCGGAACATGTTTTAGGCAAAATATCTAGAAATTGCTGTTTCTAGAACACGTGCAGTTTTTGTGCAGATTTTCAGCTTCGATTGCTTACTGTGCCCGTAATTTTAGTCCGATTGTTGAAATTTTGTTCTTATCTTATAGTTGCGTATGTTCGGTTTGCGTCAAGTGCAAATATATAGTAATTTGCATGAAAATACTAATTTTTATGACGCTTAGGAGGCATAGACAAGTATTTGTCTAAAATACGTAAATTTCCTTGTCCGACCTCTGGCTTTAATCGTTCACTGTAGCCACAATTTCCATTCGATTATCAAAATTTTGATCTCATTTTGTAGCTGTTAGTCTGTTGTTTACGTCAAATACAAACTTGTAGTACTTTTCATAAGAATACTAATTTTTATAAGGTTCCTTATATTTTTGGGGGCAGGTTATGGAAACTTTTTCCCTTTACGGCATTGCTGTGGGTTGATTTTTCAACTGATGTGCTATATTTTGGTGTTAATGAATAGATCAGCGTCTGAATTTTCCAAAAAGTATAAATTTGTGGTATTTCGCAAAAGTTTAAGGGCGGGTTCAGTGGTTGAAAGCCAGAAAAATCCCAATTTTTCACGTGTCAACTCCCCAAAACTTTAAATGGCTTTTTCTCCCCTTAAACGTGCGAATGTCGCGTTTTTACGTTTTAATTGAAAAGCTTAACCCAAACTAGTGTTTTGATGGTTGGAACATGTTTTAGGCAAAATATCTAGAAATTGCTGTTTCTAGAACACGTGCAGTTTTTGTGCAGATTTTCAGCTTTGATTGCTTACTGTGCCCGTAATTTTAGTCCGATTGTTGAAATTTTGGTCTTATCTTATAGTTGCGTTTGTTCAGTTTGCGTCAAGTGCAAATATGTAGTAATTTGCATGAAAATACTAATTTTTATGACGCTTAGGAGGCATAGACAAGTATTTGTCTAAAATACGTAAATTTCCTTGTCCGACCTCTGGCTTTAATCGTTCACTGTAGCCACAATTTCCATTCGATTATCAAAATTTTGGTCTCATTTTGTAGCTGTCAGTCTGTTGTTTACGTCAAATACAAATTTGTAGTACTTTTCATAAGAATACTAATGTTTATAAGGTTCCTTATATTTTTGGGGGCAGGTTATGGAAACTTTTTCCCTTTACGGCATTGCTGTGGCTTGATTTTTCAACTGATGTGCTATATTTTGGTGTTAATGAATAGATCAGCGTCTGAATTATCCAAAAAGTATAAATTTGTGGTATTTCGCAAAAGTTTAAGGGCGGGTGTAGTGCTTGAAAGCCAGAAAAATCCCAATTTTTCACGTGTCAACTCCCCAAAACTTTAAATGGCTTTTTCTCCCCTTAAACGTGCGAATTTCGCGTTTTTACGTTTTAATTGAAAAGCTTAACCCAAACTAGTGTTTTGATGGTCGGAACATGTTTTAGGCAAAATATCTAGAAATTGCTGTTTCTAGAACACGTGCAGTTTTTGTGCAGATTTTCAGCTTCGATTGCTTACTGTGCCCGTAATTTTAGTCCGATTGTTGAAATTTTGTTCTTATCTTATAGTTGCGTATGTTCGGTTTGCGTCAAGTGCAAATATATAGTAATTTGCATGAAAATACTAATTTTTATGACGCTTAGGAGGCATAGACAAGTATTTGTCTAAAATACGTAAATTTCCTTGTCCGACCTCTGGCTTTAATCGTTCACTGTAGCCACAATTTCCATTCGATTATCAAAATTTTGATCTCATTTTGTAGCTGTTAGTCTGTTGTTTACGTCAAATACAAACTTGTAGTACTTTTCATAAGAATACTAATTTTTATAAGGTTCCTTATATTTTTGGGGGCAGGTTATGGAAACTTTTTCCCTTTACGGCATTGCTGTGGGTTGATTTTTCAACTGATGTGCTATATTTTGGTGTTAATGAATAGATCAGCGTCTGAATTTTCCAAAAAGTATAAATTTGTGGTATTTCGCAAAAGTTTAAGGGCGGGTTCAGTGGTTGAAAGCCAGAAAAATCCCAATTTTTCACGTGTCAACTCCCCAAAACTTTAAATGGCTTTTTCTCCCCTTAAACGTGCGAATGTCGCGTTTTTACGTTTTAATTGAAAAGCTTAACCCAAACTAGTGTTTTGATGGTTGGAACATGTTTTAGGCAAAATATCTAGAAATTGCTGTTTCTAGAACACGTGCAGTTTTTGTGCAGATTTTCAGCTTTGATTGCTTACTGTGCCCGTAATTTTAGTCCGATTGTTGAAATTTTGGTCTTATCTTATAGTTGCGTTTGTTCAGTTTGCGTCAAGTGCAAATATGTAGTAATTTGCATGAAAATACTAATTTTTATGACGCTTAGGAGGCATAGACAAGTATTTGTCTAAAATACGTAAATTTCCTTGTCCGACCTCTGGCTTTAATCGTTCACTGTAGCCACAATTTCCATTCGATTATCAAAATTTTGGTCTCATTTTGTAGCTGTCAGTCTGTTGTTTACGTCAAATACAAATTTGTAGTACTTTTCATAAGAATACTAATTTTTATAAGGTTCCTTATATTTTTGGGGGCAGGTTATGGAAACTTTTTCCCTTTACGGCATTGCTGTGGCTTGATTTTTCAACTGATGTGCTATATTTTGGCGTTAGTAAATAGATCAACGTCTGAATTTTCCAAAAAGTATAAATTTGTGGTATTTCGCAAAAGTTTAAGGGCGGGTTTAGTGCTTGAAAGCCAGAAAAAACCCAATTTTTCACGTGTCAACTCCCCAAAACTTTAAATGGCTTTTTCTCCCCTTAAACGTGCGAATTTCGCGTTTTTACGTTTTAATTGAAAAGCTTAACCCAAACTAGTGTTTTGATGGTCGGAACATGTTTTAGGCAAAATATCTAGAAATTGCTGTTTCTAGAACACGTGCAGTTTTTGTGCAGATTTTCAGCTTCGATTGCTTACTGTGGCCGTAATTTTAGTCCGATTGTTGAAATGTTGGTCTTATCTTATAGTTGCGTTTGTTCAGTTTGCGTCAAGTGCAAATATGTAGTAATTTGCATGAAAAAACTAATTTTTATGACGCTTAGGAGGCATAGACAAGTATTTGTCTAAAATACGTAAATTTCCTTGTCCGACCTCTGGCTTTAATCGTTCACTGTAGCCACAATTTCCATTCGATTATCAAAATTTTGGTCGCATTTTGTAGCAGTCAGTCTGTTATTTACGTCAAATACAAATTTGTAGTACTTTTCATAAGAATACTAATTTTTATAAGGTTCCTTATATTTTTGGGGGCAGGTTATGGAAACTTTTTCCCTTTACGGCATTGCTGTGGCTTGATTTTTCAACTGATGTGCTATATTTTGGTGTTAATGAATAGATCAGCGTCTGAATTTTCCAAAAAGTATAAATTTGTGGTATTTCGCAAAAGTTTAAGGGCGGGTTCAGTGGTTGAAAGCCAGAAAAATCCCAATTTTTCACGTGTCAACTCCCCAAAACTTTAAATGGCTTTTTCTCCCCTTAAACGTGCGAATTTCGCGTTTTTACGTTTTAATTGAAAAGCTTAACCCAAACTAGTGTTTTGATGGTCGGAACATGTTTTAGGCAAAATATCTAGAAATTGCTGTTTCTAGAACACGTGCAGTTTTTGTGCAGATTTTCAGCTTCGATTGCTTACTGTGCCCGTAATTTTAGTCCGATTGTTGAAATTTTGTTCTTATCTTATAGTTGCGTATGTTCGGTTTGCGTCAAGTGCAAATATATAGTAATTTGCATGAAAATACTAATTTTTATGACGCTTAGGAGGCATAGACAAGTATTTGTCTAAAATACGTAAATTTCCTTGTCCGACCTCTGGCTTTAATCGTTCACTGTAGCCACAATTTCCATTCGATTATCAAAATTTTGGTCTCATTTTGTAGCTGTCAGTCTGTTGTTTACGTCAAATACAAATTTGTAGTACTTTTCATAAGAATACTAATTTTTATAAGGTTCCTTATATTTTTGGGGGCAGGTTATGGAAACTTTTTCCCTTTACGGCATTGCTGTGGCTTGATTTTTCAACTGATGTGGCATATTTTGGTGTTAATGAATAGATCAGCGTCTGAATTTTCCAAAAAGTATAAATTTGTGGTATTTCGCAAAAGTTTAAGGGCGGGTTCAGTGGTTGAAAGCCAGAAAAATCCCAATTTTTCACGTGTCAACTCCCCAAAACTTTAAATGGCTTTTTCTCCCGTTAAACGTGCGAATTTCGCGTTTTACGTTTTAATTGAAAAGCTTAACCCAAACTAGTGTTTTGATGGTCGGGACATGTTTTAGGCAAAATATCTAGAAATTGCTGTTTCTAGAACACGTGCAGTTTTTGTGCAGATTTTCAGCTTCGATTGCTTACTGTGGCCGTAATTTTAGTCCGATTGTTGAAATGTTGGTCTTATCTTATAGTTGCGTTTGTTCAGTTTGCGTCAAGTGCAAATATGTAGTAATTTGCATGAAAATACTAATTTTTATGACGCTTAGGAGGCATAGACAAGTATTTGTCTAAAATACGTAAATTTCCTTGTCCGACCTCTGGCTTTAATCGTTCACTGCAGCCACAATTTCCATTCGATTATCAAAATTTTGGTCGCATTTTGTAGCAGTCAGTCTGTTATTTACGTCAAATACAAATTTGTAGTACTTTTCATAAGAATACTAATTTTTATAAGGTTCCTTATATTTTTGGGGGCAGGTTATGGAAACTTTTTCCCTTTACGGCACTGCTGTGGCTTGATTTTTCAACTGATGTGCTATATTTTGGTGTTAATGAATAGATCAGCGTCTGAATTATCCAAAAAGTATAAATTTGTGGTATTTCGCAAAAGTTTAAGGGCGGGTGTAGTGCTTGAAAGCCAGAAAAATCCCAATTTTTCACGTGTCAACTCCCCAAAACTTTAAATGGCTTTTTCTCCCCTTAAACGTGCGAATTTCGCGTTTTTACGTTTTAATTGAAAAGCTTAACCCAAACTAGTGTTTTGACGGTCGGAACATGTTTTAGGCAAAATATCTAGAAATTGCTGTTTCTAGAACACGTGCAGTTTTTGTGCAGATTTTCAGCTTTGATTGCTTACTGTGCCCGTAATTTTAGTCCGATTGTTGAAATTTTGGTCTTATCTCATAGTTGCGTTTGTTCAGTTTGCGTCAAGTGCAAATATGTAGTAATTTGCATGAAAATACTAATTTTTATGACGCTTAGAAGGCATAGACAAGTATTTGTCTAAAATACGTAAATTTCCTTGTCCGACCTCTGGCTTTAATCGTTCACTGTAGCCACAATTTCCATTCGATTATCAAAATTTTGGTCTCATTTTGTAGCTGTCAGTCTGTTGTTTACGTCAAATACAAATTTGTAGTACTTTTCATAAGAATACTAATTTTTATAAGGTTCCTTATATTTTTGGGGGCAGGTTATGGAAACTTTTTCCCTTTACGGCATTGCTGTGGCTTGATTTTTCAACTGATGTGCTATATTTTGGTGTTAATAAATAGATCAACGTCTGAATTTTCCAAAAAGTATAAATTTGTGGTATTTCGCAAAAGTTTAAGGGCGGGTTTAGTGGTTGAAAGCCAGAAAAATCCCAATTTTTCACGTGTCAACTCCCCAAAACTTTAAATGGCTTTTTCTCCCCTTAAACGTGCGAATTTCGCGTTTTTACGTTTTAATTGAAAAGCTTAACCCAAACTAGTGTTTTGATGGTCAGAACATGTTTTAGGCAAAATATCTAGAAATTGCTGTTTCTAGAACACGTGCAGTTTTTGTGCAGATTTTCAGCTTTGATTGCTCACTGTGCCCGTAATTTTAGTCCGATTGTTGAAATTTTGGTCTTATCTTATAGTTGCGTTTGTTCAGTTTGCGTCAAGTGCAAATATGTAGTAATTTGCATGAAAATACTAATTTTTATGACGCTTAGGAGGCATAGACAAGTATTTGTCTAAAATACGTAAATTTCCTTGTCCGACCTCTGGCTTTAATCGTTCACTGTAGCCACAATTTCCATTCGATTATCAAAATTTTGGTCTCATTTTGTAGCTGTCAGTCTGTTGTTTACGTCAAATACAAATTTGTAGTACTTTTCATAAGAATACTAATGTTTATAAGGTTCCTTATATTTTTGGGGGCAGGTTATGGAAACTTTTTCCCTTTACGGCATTGCTGTGGCTTGATTTTTCAACTGATGTGCTATATTTTGGTGTTAATGAATGGATCAGCGTCTGAATTTTCCAAAAAGTATAAATTTGTGGTATTTCGCAAAAGTTTAAGGGCGGGTTTAGTGCTTGAAAGCCAGAAAAATCCCAATTTTTCACGTGTCAACTCCCCAAAACTTTAAATGGCTTTTTCTCCCCTTAAACGTGCGAATTCCGCGTTTTTACGTTTTAATTGAAAAGCTTAACCCAAACTAGTGTTTTGATGGTCGGAACATGTTTTAGGCAAAATATCTAGAAATTGCTGTTTCTAGAACACGTGCAGTTTTTGTGCAGATTTTCAGCTTCGATTGCTTACTGTGCCCGTAATTTTAGTCCGATTGTTGAAATTTTGTTCTTATCTTATAGTTGCGTATGTCCGGTTTGCGTCAAGTGCAAATATATAGTAATTTGCATGAAAATACTAATTTTTATGACGCTTAGGAGGCATAGACAAGTATTTGTCTAAAATACGTAAATTTCCTTGTCCGACCTCTGGCTTTAATCGTTCACTGTAGCCACAATTTCCATTCGATTATCAAAATTTTGATCTCATTTTGTAGCTGTTAGTCTGTTGTTTACGTCAAATACAAACATGTAGTACTTTTCATAAGAATACTAATTTTTATAAGGTTCCTTATATTTTTGGGGGCAGGTTATGGAAACTTTTTCCCTTTACGGCATTGCTGTGGGTTGATTTTTCAACTGATGGGCTATATTTTGGTGTTAATGAATAGATCAGCGTCTGAATTTTCCAAAAAGTATAAATTTGTGGTATTTCGCAAAAGTTTGGGGGCGGGTTCAGTGGTTGAAAGCCAGAAAAATCCCAATTTTTCACGTGTCAACTCCCCAAAACTTTAAATGGCTTTTTCTCCCCTTAAACGTGCGAATTTCGCGTTTTTACGTTTTAATTGAAAAGCTTAACCCAAACTAGTGTTTTGATGGTCGGAACATGTTTTAGGCAAATATCTAGAAATTGCTGTTTCTAGAACACGTGCAGTTTTTGTGCAGATTTTCAGCTTTGATTGCTTACTGTGCCCGTAATTTTAGTCCGATTGTTGAAATTGTGGTCTTATCTTATATTTGCGTTTGTTCAGTTTGCGTCAAGTGCAAATATGTAGTAATTTGCATGAAAATACTAATTTTTATGACGCTTAGGAGGCATAGACAAGTATTTGCCTAAAATACGTAAATTTCCTTGTCCGACCTCTGGCTTTAATCGTTCACTGTAGCCACAATTTCCATTCGATTATCAAAATTTTGGTCTCATTTTGTAGCTGTCAGTCTGTTGTTAACGTCAAATACAAATTTGTAGTACTTTTCATAAGAATACTAATTTTTATAAGGTTCCTTATATTTTTGGGGGCAGGTTATGGAAACTTTTTCCCTTTACGGCATTGCTGTGGCTTGATTTTTCAACTGATGTGCTATATTTTGGTGTTAATAAATAGATCAACGTCTGAATTTTCCAAAAAGTATAAATTTGTGGTATTTCGCAAAAGTTTAAGGGCGGGTTTAGTGGTTGAAAGCCAGAAAAATCCCAATTTTTCACGTGTCAACTCCCCAAAACTTTAAATGGCTTTTTCTCCCGTTAAACGTGCGAATTTCGCGTTTTTACGTTTTAATTGAAAAGCTTAACCCAAACTAGTGTTTTGATGGTCGGAACATGTTTTAGGCAAAATATCTAGAAATTGCTGTTTCTAGAACACGTGCAGTTTTTGTGCAGATTTTCAGCTTCGATTGCTTACTGTGGCCGTAATTTTAGTCCGATTGTTGAAATGTTGGTCTTATCTTATAGTTGCGTTTGTTCGGTTTGCATCAAGTGCAAATATGTAGTAATTTGCATGAAAATACTAATTTTTATGACGCTTAGGAGGCATAGACAAGTATTTGTCTAAAATACGTAAATTTCCTTGTCCGACCTCTGGCTTTAATCGTTCACTGTAGCCACAATTTCCATTCGATTATCAAAATTATGGTCTCATTTTGTAGCTGTCAGTCAGCTGTTTACGTCAAATACAAATTTGTAGTACTTTTCATAAGAATACTAATTTTTATAAGGTTCCTTATATTTTTGGGGGCAGGTTATGGAAACTTTTTCCCTTTACGGCATTGCTGTGGCTTGATTTTTCAACTGATGTGCTATATTTTGGTGTTAATAAATAGATCAACGTCTGAATTTTCCAAAAAGTATAAATTTGTGGTATTTCGCAAAAGTTTAAGGGCGGGTTTAGTGGTTGAAAGCCAGAAAAATCCCAATTTTTCACGTGTCAACTCCCCAAAACTTTAAATGGCTTTTTCTCCCCTTAAACGTGCGAATTTCGCGTTTTTACGTTTTAATTGAAAAGCTTAACCCAAACTAGTGTTTTGATGGTCGGAACATGTTTTAGGCAAAATATCTAGAAATTGCTGTTTCTAGAACACGTGCAGTTTTTGTGCAGATTTTCAGCTTCGATTGCTTACTGTGGCCGTAATTTTAGTCCGATTGTTGAAATGTTGGTCTTATCTTATAGTTGCGTTTGTTCAGTTTGCGTCAAGTGCAAATATGTAGTAATTTGCATGAAAATACTAATTTTTATGACGCTTAGGAGGCATAGACAAGTATTTGTCTAAAATACGTAAATTTCCTTGTCCGACCTCTGGCTTTAATCGTTCACTGTAGCCACAATTTCCATTCGATTATCAAAATTTTGGTCGCATTTTGTAGCAGTCAGTCTGTTATTTACGTCAAATACAAATTTGTAGTACTTTTCATAAGAATACTAATTTTTATAAGGTTCCTTATATTTTTGGGGGCAGGTTATGGAAACTTTTTCCCTTTACGGCACTGCTGTGGCTTGATTTTTCAACTGATGTGCTATATTTTGGTGTTAATGAATAGATCAGCGTCTGAATTTTCCAAAAAGTATAAATTTGTGGTATTTCGCAAAAGTTTAAGGGCGGGTTCAGTGGTTGAAAGCCAGAAAAATCCCAATTTTTCACGTGTCAACTCCCCAAAACTTTAAATGGCTTTTTCTCCCCTTAAACGTGCGAATTTCGCGTTTTTACGTTTTAATTGAAAAGCTTAACCCAAACTAGTGTTTTGATGGTCGGAACATGTTTTAGGCAAAATATCTAGAAATTGCTGTTTCTAGAACACGTGCAGTTTTTGTGCAGATTTTCAGCTTCGATTGCTTACTGTGCCCGTAATTTTAGTCCGATTGTTGAAATTCTGTTCTTATCTTATAGTTGCGTATGTTCGGTTTGCGCCAAGTGCAAATATATAGTAATTTGCATGAAAATACTAATTTTTATGACGCTTAGGAGGCATAGACAAGTATTTGTCTAAAATACGGAAATTTCCTTGTCCGACCTCTGGCTTTAATCGTTCACTGTAGCCACAATTTCCATTCGATTATCAAAATTTTGGTCTCATTTTGTAGCTGTCAGTCTGTTGTTTACGTCAAATACAAATTTGTAGTACTTTTCATAAGAATACTAATTTTTATAAGGTTCCTTATATTTTTGGGGGCAGGTTATGGAAACTTTTTCCCTTTACGGCATTGCTGTGGCTTGATTTTTCAACTGATGTGCTATATTTTGGTGTTAATAAATAGATCAACGTCTGAATTTTCCAAAAAGTATAAATTTGTGGTATTTCGCAAAAGTTTAAGGGCGGGTTTAGTGGTTGAAAGCCAGAAAAATCCCAATTTTTCACGTGTCAACTCCCCAAAACTTTAAATGGCTTTTTCTCCCGTTAAACTTGCGAATTTCGCGTTTTTACGTTTTAATTGAAAAGCTTAACCCAAACTAGTGTTTTGATGGTCGGAACATGTTTTAGGCAAAATATCTAGAAATTGCTGTTTCTAGAACACGTGCAGTTTTTGTGCAGATTTTCAGCTTCGATCGCTTACTGTGGCCGTAATTTTAGTCCGATTGTTGAAATGTTGGTCTTATCTTATAGTTGCGTTTGTTCAGTTTGCGTCAAGTGCAAATATGTAGTAATTTGCATGAAAATACTAATTTTTATGACGCTTAGGAGGCATAGACAAGTATTTGTCTAAAATACGTAAATTTCCTTGTCCGACCTCTGGCTTTAATCGTTCACTGTAGCCACAATTTCCATTCGATTATCAAAATTTTGGTCGCATTTTGTAGCAGTCAGTCTGTTATTTACGTCAAATATAAATTTGTAGTACTTTTCATAAGAATACTAATTTTTATAAGGTTCCTTATATTTTTGGGGGCAGGTTATGGAAACTTTTTCCCTTTACGGCATTGCTGTGGCTTGATTTTTCAACTGATGTGCTATATTTTGGTGTTAATGAATAGATCAGCGTCTGAATTTTCCAAAAAGTATAAATTTGTGGTATTTCGCAAAAGTTTAAGGGCGGGTTCAGTGGTTGAAAGCCAGAAAAATCCCAATTTTTCACGTGTCAACTCCCCAAAACTTTAAATGGCTTTTTCTCCCCTTAAACGTGCGAATTTCGCGTTTTTACGTTTCAATTGAAAAGCTTAACCCAAACTAGTGTTTTGATGGTCGGAACATGTTTTAGGCAAAATATCTAGAAATTGCTGTTTCTAGAACACGTGCAGTTTTTGTGCAGATTTTCAGCTTTGATTGCTTACTGTGCCGGTAATTTTAGTCCGATTGTTGAAATGTTGGTCTTATCTTATAGTTGCGTTTGTTCAGTTTGCGTCAAGTGCAAATATGTAGTAATTTGCATGAAAATACTAATTTTTATGACGCTTAGAAGGCATAGACAAGTATTTGTCTAAAATACGTAAATTTCCTTGTCCGACCTCTGGCTTTAATCGTTCACTGTAGCCACAATTTCCATTCGATTATCAAAATTTTGGTCTCATTTTGTAGCAGTCAGTCTGTTGTTTACGTCAAATACAAATTTGTAGTACTTTTCATAAGAATACTAATTTTTATAAGGTTCCTTATATTTTTGGGGGCAGGTTATGGAAACTTTTTCCCTTTACGGCATTGCTGTGGCTTGATTTTTCAACTGATGTGCTATATTTTGGTGTTAATAAATAGATCAACGTCTGAATTTTCCAAAAAGTATAAATTTGTGGTATTTCGCAAAAGTTTAAGGGCGGGTTTAGTGGTTGAAAGCCAGAAAAATCCCAATTTTTCACGTGTCAACTCCCCAAAACTTTAAATGGCTTTTTCTCCCCTTAAACGTGCGAATTTCGCGTTTTTACGTTTTAATTGAAAAGCTTAACCCAAACTAGTGTTTTGATGGTCGGAACATGTTTTAGGCAAAATATCTAGAAATTGCTGTTTCTAGAACACGTGCAGTTTTTGTGCAGATTTTCAGCTTCGATTGCTTACTGTGGCCGTAATTTTAGTCCGATTGTTGAAATGTTGGTCTTATCTTATAGTTGCGTTTGTTCAGTTTGCGTCAAGTGCAAATATGTAGTAATTTGCATGAAAATACTAATTTTTATGACGCTTAGGAGGCATAGACAAGTATTTGTCTAAAATACGTAAATTTCCTTGTCCGACCTCTGGCTTTAATCGTTCACTGTAGCCACAATTTCCATTCGATTATCAAAATTTTGGTCGCATTTTGTAGCAGTCAGTCTGTTATTTACGTCAAATACAAATTTGTAGTACTTTTCATAAGAATACTAATTTTTATAAGGTTCCTTTTCTTTTCTTCTCTTTCTTCTTCTTTTTCCCTTTACGGCACTGCTGTGGCTTGATTTTTCAACTGATGTGCTATATTTTGGTGTTAATGAATAGATCAGCGTCTGAATTTTCCAAAAAGTATAAATTTGTGGTATTTCGCAAAAGTTTAAGGGCGGGTTCAGTGGTTGAAAGCCAGAAAAATCCCAATTTTTCACGTGTCAACTCCCCAAAACTTTAAATGGCTTTTTCTCCCCTTAAACGTGCGAATTTCGCGTTTTTACGTTTTAATTGAAAAGCTTAACCCAAACTAGTGTTTTGATGGTCGGAACATGTTTTAGGCAAAATATCTAGAAATTGCTGTTTCTAGAACACGTGCAGTTTTTGTGCAGATTTTCAGCTTCGATTGCTTACTGTGCCCGTAATTTTAGTCCGATTGTTGAAATTCTGTTCTTATCTTATAGTTGCGTATGTTCGGTTTGCGCCAAGTGCAAATATATAGTAATTTGCATGAAAATACTAATTTTTATGACGCTTAGGAGGCATAGACAAGTATTTGTCTAAAATACGGAAATTTCCTTGTCCGACCTCTGGCTTTAATCGTTCACTGTAGCCACAATTTCCATTCGATTATCAAAATTTTGGTCTCATTTTGTAGCTGTCAGTCTGTTGTTTACGTCAAATACAAATTTGTAGTACTTTTCATAAGAATACTAATTTATATAAGGTTCCTTATATTTTTGGGGGCAGGTTATGGAAACTTTTTCCCTTTACGGCATTGCTGTGGCTTGATGTTTCAACTGATGTGCTATATTTTGGTGTTAATAAATAGATCAACGTCTGAATTTTCCAAAAAGTATAAATTTGTGGTATTTCGCAAAAGTTTAAGGGCGGGTTTAGTGGTTGAAAGCCAGAAAAATCCCAATTTTTCACGTGTCAACTCCCCAAAACTTTAAATGGCTTTTTCTCCCGTTAAACTTGCGAATTTCGCGTTTTTACGTTTTAATTGAAAAGCTTAACCCAAACTAGTGTTTTGATGGTCGGAACATGTTTTAGGCAAAATATCTAGAAATTGCTGTTTCTAGAACACGTGCAGTTTTTGTGCAGATTTTCAGCTTCGATCGCTTACTGTGGCCGTAATTTTAGTCCGATTGTTGAAATGTTGGTCTTATCTTATAGTTGCGTTTGTTCAGTTTGCGTCAAGTGCAAATATGTAGTAATTTGCATGAAAATACTAATTTTTATGACGCTTAGGAGGCATAGACAAGTATTTGTCTAAAATACGTAAATTTCCTTGTCCGACCTCTGGCTTTAATCGTTCACTGTAGCCACAATTTCCATTCGATTATCAAAATTTTGGTCGCATTTTGTAGCAGTCAGTCTGTTATTTACGTCAAATATAAATTTGTAGTACTTTTCATAAGAATACTAATTTTTATAAGGTTCCTTATATTTTTGGGGGCAGGTTATGGAAACTTTTTCCCTTTACGGCATTGCTGTGGCTTGATTTTTCAACTGATGTGCTATATTTTGGTGTTAATGAATAGATCAGCGTCTGAATTTTCCAAAAAGTATAAATTTGTGGTATTTCGCAAAAGTTTAAGGGCGGGTTCAGTGGTTGAAAGCCAGAAAAATCCCAATTTTTCACGTGTCAACTCCCCAAAACTTTAAATGGCTTTTTCTCCCCTTAAACGTGCGAATTTCGCGTTTTTACGTTTTAATTGAAAAGCTTAACCCAAACTAGTGTTTTGATGGTCGGAACATGTTTTAGGCAAAATATCTAGAAATTGCTGTTTCTAGAACACGTGCAGTTTTTGTGCAGATTTTCAGCTTTGATTGCTTACTGTGCCGGTAATTTTAGTCCGATTGTTGAAATGTTGGTCTTATCTTATAGTTGCGTTTGTTCAGTTTGCGTCAAGTGCAAATATGTAGTAATTTGCATGAAAATACTAATTTTTATGACGCTTAGGAGGCATAGACAAGTATTTGTCTAAAATACGTAAATTTCCTTGTCCGACCTCTGGCTTTAATCGTTCACTGTAGCCACAATTTCCATTCGATTATCAAAATTTTGGTCTCATTTTGTAGCAGTCAGTCTGTTGTTTACGTCAAATACAAATTTGTAGTACTTTTCATAAGAATACTAATTTTTATAAGGTTCCTTATATTTTTGGGGGCAGGTTATGGAAACTTTTTCCCTTTACGGCATTGCTGTGGCTTGATTTTTCAACTGATGTGCTATATTTTGGTGTTAATGAATAGATCAGCGTCTGAATTTTCCAAAAAGTATAAATTTGTGGTATTTCGCAAAAGTTTGAGGGCGGGTTTAGTGCTTGAAAGCCAGAAAAATCCCAATTTTTCACGTGTCAACTCCCCAAAACTTTAAATGGCTTTTTCTCCCCTTAAACGTGCGAATTTCGCGTTTTTACGTTTTAATTGAAAAGCTTAACCCAAACTAGTGTTTTGATGGTCGGAACATGTTTTAGGCAAAATATCTAGAAATTGCTGTTTCTAGAACACGTGCAGTTTTTGTGCAGATTTTCAGTTTCGATTGCTTACTGTGCCCGTAATTTTAGTCCGATTGTTGAAATTTTGTTCTTATCTTATAGTTGCGTATGTTCGGTTTGCGTCAAGTGCAAATATATAGTAATTTGCATGAAAATACTAATTTTTATGACGCTTAGGAGGCATAGACAAGTATTTGTCTAAAATACGTAAATTTCCTTGTCCGACATCTGGCTTTAATCGTTCACTGTAGCCACAATTTCCATTCGATTATCAAAATTTTGGTCTCATTTTGTAGCTGTCAGTCTGTTGTTTACGTCAAATACAAATTTGTAGTACTTTTCATAAGAATACTAATTTTTATAAGGTTCCTTATATTTTTGGGGGCAGGTTATGGAAACTTTTTCCCTTTACGGCATTTCTGTGGCTTGATTTTTCAACTGATGTGCTATATTTTGGTGTTAATAAATAGATCAACGTCTGAATTTTCCAAAAAGTATAAATTTGTGGTATTTCGCAAAAGTTTAAGGGCGGGTTTAGTGGTTGAAAGCCAGAAAAATCCCAATTTTTCACGCGTCAACTCCCCAAAACTTTAAATGGCTTTTTCTCCCGTTAAACGTGCGAATTTCGCGTTTTTACGTTTTAATTGAAAAGCTTAACCCAAACTAGTGTTTTGATGGTCGGAACATGTTTTAGGCAAAATATCTAGAAATTGCTGTTTCTAGAACACGTGCAGTTTTTGTGCAGATTTTCAGCTTCGATTGCTTACTGTGGCCGTAATTTTAGTCCGATTGTTGAAATGTTGGTCTTATCTTATAGTTGCGTTTGTTCAGTTTGCGTCAAGTGCAAATATGTAGTAATTTGCATGAAAATACTAATTTTTATGACGCTTAGGAGGCATAGACAAGTATTTGTCTAAAATACGTAAATTTCCTTGTCCGACCTCTGGCTTTAATCGTTCACTGTAGCCACAATTTCCATTCGATTATCAAAATTTTGGTCGCATTTTGTAGCAGTCAGTCTGTTATTTACGTCAAATACAAATTTGTAGTACTTTTCATAAGAATACTAATTTTTATAAGGTTCCTTATATTTTTGGGGGCAGGTTATGGAAACTTTTTCCCTTTACGGCACTGCTGTGGCTTGATTTTTCAACTGATGTGCTATATTTTGGTGTTAATGAATAGATCAGCGTCTGAATTTTCCAAAAAGTATAAATTTGTGGTATTTCGCAAAAGTTTAAGGGCGGGTGTAGTGCTTGAAAGCCAGAAAAATCCCAATTTTTCACGTGTCAACTCCCCAAAACTTTAAATGGCTTTTTCTTCCCTTAAACGTGCGAATTTCGCGTTTTTACGTTTTAATTGAAAAGCTTAACCCAAACTAGTGTTTTGATGGTCGGAACATGTTTTAGGCAAAATATCTAGAAATTGCTGTTTCTAGAACACGTGCAGTTTTTGTGCAGATTTTCAGCTTCGATTGCTTACTGTGCCCGTAATTTTAGTCCGATTGTTGAAATTTTGTTCTTATCTTATAGTTGCCTATGTTCGGTTTGCGTCAAGTGCAAATATATAGTAATTTGCATGAAAATACTAATTTTTATGACGCTTAGGAGGCATAGACAAGTATTTGTCTAAAATACGGAAATTTCCTTGTCCGACCTCTGGCTTTAATCGTTCACTGTAGCCACAATTTCCATTCGATTATCAAAATTTTGGTCTCATTTTGTAGCTGTCAGTCTGTTGTTAACGTCAAATACAAATTTGTAGTACTTTTCATAAGAATACTAATTTTTATAAGGTTCCATATATTTTTGGGGGCAGGTTATGGAAACTTTTTCCCTTTACGGCATTGCTGTGGCTTGATTTTTCAACTGATGTGCTATATTTTGGTGTTAATAAAAAGATCAGCGTCTGAATTTTCCAAAAAGTATAAATTTGTTGTATTTCGCAAAAGTTTAAGGGCGGGTTTAGTGGTTGAAAGCCAGAAAAATCCCAATTTTTCACGTGTCAACTCCCCAAAACTTTAAATGGCTTTTTCTCCCGTTAAACGTGCGAATTTCGCGTTTTTACGTTTTAATTGAAAAGCTTAACCCAAACTAGTGTTTTGATGGTCGGAACATGTTTTAGGCAAAATATCTAGAAATTGCTGTTTCTAGAACACGTGCAGTTTTTGTGCAGATTTTCAGCTTCGATTGCTTACTGTGGCCGTAATTTTAGTCCGATTGTTGAAATGTTGGTCTTATCTTATAGTTGCGTTTGTTCAGTTTGCGTCAAGTGCAAATATGTAGTAATTTGCATGAAAATACTAATTTTTATGACGCTTAGGAGGCATAGACAAGTATTTGTCTAAAATACGTAAATTTCCTTGTCCGACCTCTGGCTTTAATCGTTCACTGTAGCCACAATTTCTATTCGATTATCAAAATTTTGGTCGCATTTTGTAGCAGTCAGTCTGTTATTTACGTCAAATACAAATTTGTAGTACTTTTCATAAGAATACTAATTTTTATAAGGTTCCTTATATTTTTGGGGGCAGGTTATGGAAACTTTTTCCCTTTACGGCACTGCTGTGGCTTGATTTTTCAACTGATGTGCTATATTTTGGTGTTAATGAATAGATCAGCGTCTGAATTTTCCAAAAAGTATAAATTTGTGGTATTTCGCAAAAGTTTAAGGGCGGGTGTAGTGCTTGAAAGCCAGAAAAATCCCAATTTTTCACGTTTTGACGATTTTCAGCTTCGATTGCTTACTGTGCCCGTAATTTTAGTCCGATTGTTGAAATTTTGGTCTTATCTCATAGTTGCGTTTGTTCAGTTTGCGTCAAGTGCAAATATGTAGTAATTTGCATGAAAATACTAATTTTTATGACGCTTAGAAGGCATAGACAAGTATTTGTCTAAAATACGTAAATTTCCTTGTCCGACCTCTGGCTTTAATCGTTCACTGTAGCCACAATTTCCATTCGATTATCAAAATTTTGGTCTCATTTTGTAGCTGTCAGTCTGTTGTTTACGTCAAATACAAATTTGTAGTACTTTTCATAAGAATACTAATTTTTATAAGGTTCCTTATATTTTTGGGGGCAGGTTATGGAAACTTTTTCCCTTTACGGCATTGCTGTGGCTTGATTTTTCAACTGATGTGCTATATTTTGGTGTTAATAAATAGATCAACGTCTGAATTTTCCAAAAAGTATAAATTTGTGGTATTTCGCAAAAGTTTAAGGGCGGGTTTAGTGCTTGAAAGCCAGAAAAATCCCAATTTTTCACGTGTCAACTCCCCAAAACTTTAAATGGCTTTTTCTCCCCTTAAACGTGCGAATTTCGCGTTTTTACGTTTTAATTGAAAAGCTTAACCCAAACTAGTGTTTTGATGGTCAGAACATGTTTTAGGCAAAATATCTAGAAATTGCTGTTTCTAGAACACGTGCAGTTTTTGTGCAGATTTTCAGCTTTGATTGCTTACTGTGCCCGTAATTTTAGTCCGATTGTTGAAATTTTGGTCTTATCTTATAGTTGCGTTTGTTCAGTTTGCGTCAAGTGCAAATATGTAGTAATTTGCATGAAAATACTAATTTTTATGACGCTTAGGAGGCATAGACAAGTATTTGTCTAAAATATGTAAATTTCCTTGTCCGACCTCTGGCTTTAATCGTTCACTGTAGCCACAATTTCCATTCGATTATCAAAATTTTGGTCTCATTTTGTAGCAGTCAGTCTGTTGTTTACGTCAAATACAAATTTGTAGTACTTTTCATAAGAATACTAATTTTTATAAGGTTCCTCATATTTTTGGAGGCAGGTTATGGAAACTTTTTCCCTTTACGGCATTGCTGTGGCTTGATTTTTCAACTGATGTGCTATATTTTGGTGTTAATGAATAGATCAGCGTCTGAATTTTCCAAAAAGTATAAATTTGTGGTATTTCGCAAAAGTTTAAGGGCGGGTGTAGTGCTTGAAAGCCAGAAAAATCCCAATTTTTCACGTGTCAACTCCCCAAAACTTTAGATGGCTTTTTCTCCCCTTAAACGTGCGAATTTCGCGTTTTTACGTTTTAATTGAAAAGCTTAACCCAAACTAGTGTTTTGATGGTCGGAACGTGTTTTAGGCAAAATATCTAGAAATTGCTGTTTCTAGAACACGTGCAGTTTTTGTGCAGATTTTCAACTTTGATTGCTTACTGTGGCCGTAATTTTAGTCCGATTGTTGAAATCTTGGTCTTATCTTATAGTTGCGTTTGTTCAGTTTGCGTCAAGTGCAAATATGTAGTAATTTGCATGAAAATACTAATTTTTATGACGCTTAGAAGGCATAGACAAGTATTTGTCTAAAATACGTAAATTTCCTTGTCCGACCTCTGGCTTTAATCGTTCACTGTAGCCACAATTTCCATTCGATTATCAAAATTTTGGTCTCATTTTGTAGCTGTCAGTCTGTTGTTTACGTCAAATACAAATTTGTAGTACTTTTCATAAGAATACTAATTTTTATAAGGTTCCTTATATTTTTGGGGGCAGATTATGGAAACTTTTTCCATTTACGGCATTGCTGTGGCTTGATTTTTCAACTGATGTGCTATATTTTGGTGTTAATAAATAGATCAACGTCTGAATTTTCCAAAAAGCATAAATTTGTGGTATTTCGCAAAAGTTTAAGGGCGGATTTAGTGCTTGAAAGCCAGAAAAATCCCAATTTTTCACGTGTCAACTCCCCAAAACTTTAAATGGCTTTTTCTCCCCTTAAACGTGCGAATTTCGCGTTTTTACGTTTTAATTGAAAAGCTTAACCCAAACTAGTGTTTTGATGGTCAGAACATGTTTTAGGCAAAATATCTAGAAATTGCTGTTTCTAGAACACGTGCAGTTTTTGTGCAGATTTTCAGCTTTGATTGCTTACTGTGCCCGTAATTTTAGTCCGATTGTTGAAATTTTGGTCTTATCTTATAGTTGCGTTTGTTCAGTTTGCGTCAAGTGCAAATATGTAGTAATTTGCATGAAAATACTAATTTTTATGACGCTTAGGAGGCATAGACAAGTATTTGTCTAAAATACGTAAATTTCCTTGTCCGACCTCTGGCTTTAATCGTTCACTGTAGCCACAATTTCCATTCGATTATCAAAATTTTGGTCTCATTTTGTAGCAGTCAGTCTGTTGTTTACGTCAAATACAAATTTGTAGTACTTTTCATAAGAATACTAATTTTTATAAGGTTCCTTATATTCTTGGGGGCAGGTTATGGAAACTTTTTCCCTTTACGGCATTGCTGTGGCTTGATTTTTCAACTGATGTGCTATATTTTGGTGTTAATAAATAGATCAACGTCTGAATATTCCAAAAAGTATAAATTTGTGGTATTTCGCAAAAGTTTAAGGGCGGGTGTAGTGCTTGAAAGCCAGAAAAATCCCAATTTTTCACGTGTCAACTCCCCAAAACTTTAAATGGCTTTTTCTCCCCTTAAACGTGCGAATTTTGCGTTTTTACGTTATAATTGAAAAGCTTAACCCAAACTAGTGTTTTGATGGTCAGAACATGTTTTAGGCAAAATATCTAGAAATTGCTGTTTCTAGAACACGTGCAGTTTTTGTGCAGATTTTCAGCTTTGATTGCTTACTGTGCCCGTAATTTTAGTCCGATTGTTGAAATTTTGGTCTTATCTTATAGTTGCGTTTGTTCAGTTTGCGTCAAGTGCAAATATGTAGTAATTTGCATGAAAAAACTAATTTTTATGACGCTTAGGAGGCATAGACAAGTATTTGTCTAAAATACGTAAATTTCCTTGTCCGACCTCTGGCTTTAATCGTTCACTGTAGCCACAATTTCCATTCGATTATCAAAATTTTGGTCTCATTTTGTAGCTGTTAGTCTGTTGTTTACGTCAAATACAAATTTGTAGTACTTTTCATAAGAATACTAATTTTTATAAGGTTCCTTATATTTTTGGAGGCAGGTTATGGAAACTTTTTCCCTTTACGGCATTGCTGTGGCTTGATTTTTCAACTGATGTGCTATATTTTGGTGTTAATGAATAGATCAACGTCTGAATTTTCCAAAAAGTATAAATTTGTGGTATTTCGCAAAAGTTTAAGGGCGGGTGTAGTGCTTGAAAGCCAGAAAAATCCCAATTTTTCACGTGTCAACTCCCCAAAACTTTAAATGGCTTTTTCTCCCCTTAAACGTGCGAATTTCGCGTTTTTACGTTTAAATTGAAAAGCTTAACCCAAACTAGTGTTTTGATGGTCGGAACATGTTTTAGGCAAAATATCTAGAAATTGCTGTTTCTAGAACACGTGCAGTTTTTGTGCAGATTTTCAGCTTTGATTGCTTACTGTGCCCGTAATTTTAGTCCGATTGTTGAAATTTTGGTCTTATCTTATAGTTGCGTTTGTTCAGTTTGCGTCAAGTGCAAATATGTAGTAATTTGCATGAAAAAACTAATTTTTATGACGCTTAGGAGGCATAGACAAGTATTTGTCTAAAATACGTAAATTTCCTTGTCCGACCTCTGGCTTTAATCGTTCACTGTAGCCACAATTTCCATTCGATTATCAAAATTTTGGTCTCATTTTGTAGCAGTCAGTCTGTTGTTTACGTCAAATTTAAATTTGTAGTACTTTTCATAAGAATACTAATTTTTATAAGGTTCCTTATATTTTTGGGGGCAGGTTATGGAAACTTTTTCCCTTTACGGCATTGCTGTGGCTTGATTTTTCAACTGATGTGCTATATTTTGGTGTTAATGAATAGATCAGCGTCTGAATTTTCCAAAAAGTATAAATTTGTGGTATTTCGCAAAAGTTTAAGGGCGGGTTCAGTGGTTGAAAGCCAGAAAAATCCCAATTTTTCACGTGTCAACTCCCCAAAACTTTAAATGGCTTTTTCTCCCCTTAAACGTGCGAATTTCGCGTTTTTACGTTTTAATTGAAAAGCTTAACCCAAACTAGTGTTTTGATGGTCGGAACATGTTTTAGGCAAAATATCTAGAAATTGCTGTTTCTAGAACACGTGCAGTTTTTGTGCAGATTTTCAGCTTTGATTGCTTACTGTGCCCGTAATTTTAGTCCGACTGTTGAAATTTTGGTCTTATCTTATAGTTGCGTTTGTTCAGTTTGCGTCAAGTGCAAATATGTAGTAATTTGCATGAAAATACTAATTTTTATGACGCTTAGGAGGCATAGACAAGTATTTGTCTAAAATACGTAAATTTCCTTGTCCGACCTCTGGCTTTAATCGTTCACTGTAGCCACAATTTCCATTCGATTATCAAAATTTTGATCTCATTTTGTAGCTGTCAGTCTGTTGTTTACGTCAAATACAAATTTGTAGTACTTTTCATAAGAATACTAATTTTTATAAGGTTCCTTATATTTTTGGGGGCAGGTTATGGAAACTTTTTCCCTTTACGGCATTGCTGTGGCTTGATTTTTCAACTGATGTGCTATATTTTGGTGTTAATGAATAGATCAGCGTCTGAATTTTCCAAAAAGTATAAATTTGTGGTATTTCGCAAAAGTTTAAGGTCGGGTTCAGTGGTTGAAAGCCAGAAAAATCCCAATTTTTCACGTGTCAACTCCCCAAAACTTTAAATGGCTTTTTCTCCCCTTAAACGTGCGAATTTCGCGTTTTTACGTTTTAATTGAAAAGCTTAACCCGAACTAGTGTTTTGATGGTCGGAACATGTTTTAGGCAAAATATCTAGAAATTGCTGTTTCTAGAACACGTGCAGTTTTTGTGCAGATTTTCAGCTTTGATTGCTTACTGTGCCCGTAATTTTAGTCCGATTGTTGAAATTTTGGTCTTATCTTATAGTTGCGTTTGTTCAGTTTGCGTCAAGTGCAAATATGTAGTAATTTGCATGAAAATACTAATTTTTATGACGCTTAGGAGGCATAGACAAGTATTTGTCTAAAATACGTAAATTTCCTTGTCCGACCTCTGGCTTTAATCGTTCACTGTAGCCACAATTTCCATTCGATTATCAAAATTTTGATCTCATTTTGTAGCTGTCAGTCTGTTGTTTACGTCAAATACAAATTTGTAGTACTTTTCATAAGAATACTAATTTTTATAAGGTTCCTTATATTTTTGGGGGCAGGTTATGGAAACTTTTTCCCTTTACGGCATTGCTGTGGCTTGATTTTTCAACTGATGTGCTATATTTTGGTGTTAATGAATAGATCAGCGTCTGAATTTTCCAAAAAGTATAAATTTGTGGTATTTCGCAAAAGTTTAAGGGCGGGTTTAGTGGTTGAAAGCCTGAAAAATCCCAATTTTTCACGTTTCAACTCCCCAAAACTTTAAATGGCTTTTTCTCCCCTTAAACGTGCGAATTTCGCGTTTTTACGTTTTAATTGAAAAGCTTAACCCGAACTAGTGTTTTGATGGTCGGAACATGTTTTAGGCAAAATATCTAGAAATTGCTGTTTCTAGAACACGTGCAGTTTTTGTGCAGATTTTCAGCTTTGATTGCTTATTGTGCCCGTAATTTTAGTCCGATTGTTGAAATTTTGGTCTTATCTTATAGTTGCGTTTGTTCAGTTTGCGTCAAGTGCAAATATGTAGTAATTTGCATGAAAATACTAATTTTTATGACGCTTAGGAGGCATAGACAAGTATTTGTCTAAAATACGTAAATTTCCTTGTCCGACCTCTGGCTTTAATCGTTCACTGTAGCCACAATTTCCATTCGATTATCAAAATTTTGGTCTCATTTTGTAGCTGTCAGTCTGTTGTTTACGTCAAATAGAAATTTGTAGTACTTTTCATAAGAATACTAATTTTTATAAGGTTCCTTATATTTTTGGGGGCAGGTTATGGAAACTTTTTCCCTTTACGGCATTGCTGTGGCTTGATTTTTCAACTGATGTGCTATATTTTGGTGTTAATAAATAGATCAACGTCTGAATTTTCCAAAAAGTATAAATTTGTGGTATTTCGCAAAAGTTTAAGGGCGGGTTTAGTGGTTGAAAGCCAGAAAAATCCCAATTTTTCACGTGTCAACTCCCCAAAACTTTAAATGGCTTTTTCTCCCCTTAAACGTGCGAATTTCGCGTTTTTACGTTATAATTGAGAAGCTTAACCCAAACTAGTGTTTTGATGGTCGGAACATGTTTTAGGCAAAATATCTAGAAATTGCTGTTTCTAGAACACGTGCAGTTTTTGTGCAGATTTTTAGCTTTGATTGCTTACTGTGCCCGTAATTTTAGTCCGATTGTTGAAATTTTGGTCTTATCTTATAGTTGCGTTTGTTCAGTTTGCGTCAAGTGCAAATATGTAGTAATTTGCATGAAAATACTAATTTTTATGACGCTTAGGAGGCATAGACAAGTATTTGTCTAAAATACGTAAATTTCCTTGTCCGACGTCTGGCTTTAATCGTTCACTGTAGCCACAATTTCCATTCGATTGACAAAATTTTGGTCTCATTTTGTAGCAGTCAGTCTGTTGTTTACGTCAAATACAAATTTGTAGTACTTTTCATAAGAATACTAATTTTTATAAGGTTCCTTATATTTTTGGGGGCAGGTTATGGAAACTTTTTCCCTTTACGGCATTGCTGTGGCTTGATTTTTCAACTGATGTGCTATATTTTGGTGTTAATGAATAGATCAGCGTCTGAATTTTCCAAAAAGTATAAATTTGTGGTATTTCGCAAAAGTTTAAGGGCGGGTTTAGTGGTTGAAAGCCAGAAAAATCCCAATTTTTCACGTGTCAACTCCCCAAAACTTTAAATGGCTTTTTCTCCCCTTAAACGTGCGAATTTCGCGTTTTTACGTTTTAATTGAAAAGCTTAACCCAAACTAGTGTTTTGATGGTCGGAACATGTTTTAGGCAAAATATCTAGAAATTGCTGTTTCTAGAACACGTGCAGTTTTTGTGCAGATTTTCAGCTTTGATTGCTTACTGTGCCCGTAATTTTAGTCCGATTGCTGAAATTTTGGTCTTATCTTATAGTTGCGTTTGTTCAGTTTGCGTCTAGTGCAAATATGTAGTAATTTGCATGAAAATACTAATTTTTATGACGCTTAGGAGGCATAGACAAGTATTTGTCTAAAATACGTAAATTTCCTTGTCCGACCTCTGGCTTTAATCGTTCACTGTAGCCACAATTTCCATTCGATTATCAAAATTTTGGTCTCATTTTGTAGCTGTTTGTCTGTTGTTTACGTCAAATACAAATTTGTAGTACTTTTCGTAAGAATACTAATTTTTATAAGGTTCCTTATATTTTTGGGGGCAGGTTATGGAAACTTTTTCCCTTTACGGCATTGCTGTGGCTTGATTTTTCAACTGATGTGCTATATTTTGGTGTTAATGAATAGATCAGCGTCTGAATTTTCCAAAAAGTATAAATTTGTGGTATTCCGCAAAAGTTTAAGGGCGGGTTCAGTGGTTGAAAGCCAGAAAAATCCCAATTTTTCACGTGTCAACTCCCCAAAACTTTAAATGGCTTTTTCTCCCCTTAAACGTGCGAATTTCGCGTTTTTACGTTTCAATTGAAAAGCTTAACCCAAACTAGTGTTTTGATGGTCGGAACATGTTTTAGGCAAAATATCTAGAAATTGCTGTTTCTAGAACACGTGCAGTTTTTGTGCAGATTTTCAGCTTTGATTGCTTACTGTGCCCGTAATTTTAGTCCGATTGTTGAAATTTTGGTCTTATCTTATAGTTGCGTTTGTTCAGTTTGCGTCAAGTGCAAATATGTAGTAATTTGCATGAAAAAACTAATTTTTATGACGCTTAGGAGGCATAGACAAGTATTTGTCTAAAATACGTAAATTTCCTTGTCCGACCTCTGGCTTTAATCGTTCACTGTAGCCACAATTTCCATTCGATTATCAAAATTTTGGTCTCATTTTGTAGCTGTCAGTCTGTTGTTTACGTCAAATACAAATTTGTAGTACTTTTCATAAGAATACTAATTTTTATAAGGTTCCTTATATTTTTGGGGGCAGGTTATGGAAACTTTTTCCCTTTACGGCATTGCTGTGGCTTGATTTTTCAACTGATGTGCTATATTTTGGTGTTAATAAATAGATCAACGTCTGAATATTCCAAAAAGTATAAATTTGTGGTATTTCGCAAAAGTTTAAGGGCGGGTTCAGTGGTTGAAAGCCAGAAAAATCCCAATTTTTCACGTGTCAACTCCCCAAAACTTTAAATGGCTTTTTCTCCCCTTAAACGTGCGAATTTCGCGTTTTTACGTTTTAATTGAAAAGCTTAACCCAAACTAGTGTTTTGATGGTCGGAACATGTTTTAGGCAAAATATCTAGAAATTGCTGTTTCTAGAACACGTGCAGTTTTTGTGCAGATTTTCAGCTTCGATTGCTTACTGTGCCCGTAATTTTAGTCCGATTGTTGAAATTTTGTTCTTATCTTATAGTTGCGTATGTTCGGTTTGCGTCAAGTGCAAATATGTAGTAATTTGCATGAAAATACTAATTTTTATGACGCATAGGAGGCATATATAAGTATTTGTCTAAAATACGTAAATTTCCTTGTCCGACCTCTGGCTTTAATCGTTCACTGTAGCCACAATTTCCATTCGATTATCAAAATTTTGGTCTCATTTTGTAGCTGTCAGTCTGTTGTTTACTTCAAATACAAATTTGTAGTACTTTTCATAAGAATACTAATTTTTATAAGGTTCCTTATATTTTTGGGGGCAGGTTATGGAAACTTTTACCCTTTACGCCATTGCTGTGGCTTGATTTTTCAACTGATGTGCTATATTTTGGTGTTAATAAATAGATCAACGTCTGAATTTTCCAAAAAGTATAAATTTGTGGTATTTCGCAAAAGTTTAAGGGCGGGTGTAGTGCTTGAAAGCCAGAAAAATCCCAATTTTTCACGTGTCAACTCCCCAAAACTTTAAATGGCTTTTTCTCCCCTTAAACGTGCGAATTTCGCGTTTTTACGTTTTAATTGAAAAGCTTAACCCAAACTAGTGTTTTGATGGTCGGAACATGTTTTAGGCAAAATATCTAGAAATTGCTGTTTCTAGAACACGTGCAGTTTTTGTGCAGATTTTCAGCTTCGATTGCTTACTGTGCCCGTAATTTTAGTCCGATTGTTGAAATTCTGTTCTTATCTTATAGTTGCGTATGTTCGGTTTGCGCCAAGTGCAAATATATAGTAATTTGCATGAAAATACTAATTTTTATGACGCTTAGGAGGCATAGACAAGTATTTGTCTAAAATACGGAAATTTCCTTGTCCGACCTCTGGCTTTAATCGTTCACTGTAGCCACAATTTCCATTCGATTATCAAAATTTTGGTCTCATTTTGTAGCTGTCAGTCTGTTGTTTACGTCAAATACAAATTTGTAGTACTTTTCATAAGAATACTAATTTTTATAAGGTTCCTTATATTTTTGGGGGCAGGTTATGGAAACTTTTTCCCTTTACGGCATTGCTGTGGCTTGATTTTTCAACTGATGTGCTATATTTTGGTGTTAATGAATAGATCAGCGTCTGAATTTTCCAAAAAGTATAAATTTGTGGTATTTCGCAAAAGTTTAAGGGCGGGTTTAGTGGTCGAAAGCCAGAAAAATCCCAACTTTTCACGTGTCAACTCCCCAAAACTTTAAATGGCTTTTTCTCCCCTTAAACGTGCGAATTTTGCGTTTTTACGTTTTAATTGAGAAGCGTAACCCAAACTAGTGTTTTGATGGTCGGAACATGTTTTAGGCAAAATATCTAGAAATTGCTGTTTCTAGAACACGTGCAGTTTTTGTGCAGATTTTTAGCTTTGATTGCTTACTGTGCCCGTAATTTTAGTCCGATTGTTGAAATTTTGGTCTTATCTTATAGTTGCGTTTGTTCAGTTTGCGTCAAGTGCAAATATGTAGTAATTTGCATGAAAAAACTAATTTTTATGACGCTTAGGAGGCATAGACAAGTATTTGTCTAAAATACGTAAATTTCCTTGTCCGACCTCTGGCTTTAATCGTTCACTGTAGCCACAATTTCCATTCGATTATCAAAATTTTGGTCTCATTTTGTAGCTGTCAGTCTGTTGTTTACGTCAAATACAAATTTGTAGTACTTTTCATAAGAATACTAATTTTTATTAGGTTCCTTATATTTTTGGGGGCAGGTTATGGAAACTTTTTCCCTTTACGGCATTGCTGTGGCTTGATTTTTCAACTGATGTGCTATATTTTGGTGTTAATAAATAGATCAACGTCTGAATATTCCAAAAAGTATAAATTTGTGGTATTTCGCAAAAGTTTAAGGGCGGGTGTAGTGCTTGAAAGCCAGAAAAATCCCAATTTTTCACGTGTCAACTCCCCAAAACTTTAAATGGCTTTTTCTCCCCTTAAACGTGCGAATTTCGCGTTTTTACGTTTTAATTGAAAAGCTTAACCCAAACTAGTGTTTTGATGGTCGGAACATGTTTTAGGCAAAATATCTAGAAATTGCTGTTTCTAGAACACGTGCAGTTTTTGTGCAGATTTTCAGCTTTGATTGCTTACTGTGCCCGTAATTTTAGTCCGATTGTTGAAATTTTGGTCTTATCTTATAGTTGCGTTTGTTCAGTTTGCGTCAAGTGCAAATATGTAGCAATTTGCATGAAAATACTAATTTTTATGACGCTTAGGAGGCATAGACAAGTATTTGTCTAAAATACGTAAATTTCCTTGTCCGACCTCTGGCTTTAATCGTTCACTGTAGCCACAATTTCCATTCGATTATCAAAATTTTGGTCTCATTTTGTAGCTGTCAGTCTGTTGTTTACGTCAAAAACAAATTTCTTGTACTTTTCATAAGAATACTAATTTTTATAAGGTTCCTTATATTTTTGGGGGCAGGTTATGGAAACTTTTTCCCTTTACGGCATTGCTGTGGCTTGATTTTTCAACTGATGTGCTATATTTTGGTGTTAATGAATAGATCAGCGTCTGAATTTTCCAAAAAGTATAAATTTGTGGTATTTCGCAAAAGTTTAAGGGCGGGTTCAGTGGTTGAAAGCCAGAAAAATCCCAATTTTTCACGTGTCAACTCCCCAAAACGTTAAATGGCTTTTTCTCCCCTTAAACGTGCGAATTTCGCGTTTTTACGTTTTAATTGAAAAGCTTAACCCAAACTAGTGTTTTGATGGTTGGAACATGTTTTAGGCAAAATATCTAGAAATTGCTGTTTCTAGAACACGTGCAGTTTTTGTGCAGATTTTCAGCTTTGATTGCTTACTGTGCCCGTAATTTTAGTCCGATTGTTGAAATTTTGGTCTTTTCTTATAGTTGCGTTTGTTCAGTTTGCGTCAAGTGCAAATATGTAGTAATTTGCATGAAAATACTAATTTTTATGACGCTTAGAAGGCATAGACAAGTATTTGTCTAAAATACGGAAATTTCCTTGTCCGACCTCTGGCTTTAATCGTTCACTGTAGCCACAATTTCCATTCGATTATCAAAATTTTGGTCTCATTTTGTAGCTGTCAGCCTGTTGTTTACGTCAAATACAAATTTGTAGTACTTTTCATAAGAATACTAATTTTTATAAGGTTCCTTATATTTTTGGGGGCAGGTTATGGAAACTTTTTCCCTTTACGGCATTGCTGTGGCTTGATTTTTCAACTGATGTGCTATATTTTGGTGTTAATGAATAGATCAGCGTCTGAATTTTCCAAAAAGTATAAATTTGTGGTATTTCGCAAAAGTTTAAGGGCGGGTTCAGTGGTTGAAAGCCAGAAAAATCCCAATTTTTCACGTGTCAACTCCCCAAAATTTTAAATGGCTTTTTCTCCCCTTAAACGTGCGAATTTCGCGTTTTTACGTTTTAATTGAAAAGCTTAACCCAAACTAGTGTTTTGATGGTCGGAACATGTTTTAGGCAAAATATCTAGAAATTGCTGTTTCTAGAACACGTGCAGTTTTTGTGCAGATTTTCAGCTTCGATTGCTTACTGTGCCCGTAATTTTAGTCCGATTGTTGAAATGTTGGTCTTATCTTATAGTTGCGTTTGTTCCGTTTGCGTCAAGTGCAAATATGTAGTAATTTGCATGAAAATACTAATTTTTATGACGCTTAGGAGGCATAGACAAGTATTTGTCTAAAATACGTAAATTTCCTTGTCCGACCTCTGGCTTTAATCGTTCACTGTAGCCACAATTTCCATTCGATTATCAAAATGTTGGTCTCATTTTGTAGCAGTCAGTCTGTTGTTTACGTCAAATACAAATTTGTAGTACTTTTCATAAGAATACTAATTTTTATAAGGTTCCTTATATTTTTGGGGGCAGGTTATGGAAACTTTTTCCCTTTACGGCATTGCTGTGGCTTGATTTTTCAACTGATGTGCTTTATTTTGGTGTTAATGAATAGATCAGCGTCTGAATTTTCCAAAAAGTATAAATTTGTGGTATTTCGCAAAAGTTTAAGGGCGGGCTCAGTGGTTGAAAGCCAGAAAAATCCCAATTTTTCACGTGTCAACTCCCCAAAACTTTAAATGGCTTTTTCTCCCCTTAAACGTGCGAATGTCGCGTTTTTACGTTTTAATTGAAAAGCTTAACCCAAACTAGTGTTCCGATGGTCGGAACATGTTTTAGGCAAAATATCTAGAAATTGCTGTTTCTAGAACACGTGCAGTTTTTGTGCAGATTTTCAGCTTTGATTGCTTACTGTGCCCGTAATTTTAGTCCGATTGTTGAAACTTTGGTCTTATCTTATAGTTGCGTTTGTTCAGTTTGCGTCAAGTGCAAATATGTAGTAATTTGCATGAAAATACTAATTTTTATGACGCTTAGGAGGCATAGACAAGTATTTGTCTAAAATACGTAAATTTCCTTGTCCGACCTCTGGCTTTAATCGTTCACTGTAGCCACAATTTCCATTCGATTATCAAAATTTTGGTCGCATTTTGTAGCTGTCAGTCTGTTGTTTACGTCAAATACAAATTTGTAGTACTTTTCATAAGAATACTAATTTTTATAAGGTTCCTTATATTTTTGGGGGCAGGTTATGGAAACTTTTTCCCTTTACGGCATTGCTGTGGCTTGATTTTTCAACTGATGTGCTATATTTTGGTGTTAATGAATAGATCAGCGTCTGAATTTTCCAAAAAGTATAAATTTGTGGTATTTCGCAAAAGTTTAAGGGCGGGTGTAGTGCTTGAAAGCCAGAAAAATCCCAATTTTTCACGTGTCAACTCCCCAAAACTTTAAATGGCTTTTTCTCCCCTTAAACGTGCGAATTTCGCGTTTTTACGTTTAAATTGAAAAGCTTAACCCAAACTAGTGTTTTGATGGTCAGAACATGTTTTAGGCAAAATATCTAGAAATTGCTGTTTCTAGAACACGTGCAGTTTTTGTGCAGATTTTCAGCTTTGATTGCTTACTGTGCCCGTAATTTTAGTCCGATTGTTGAAATTTTGGTCTTATCTTATAGTTGCGTTTGTTCAGTTTGCGTCAAGTGCAAATATGTAGTAATTTGCATGAAAATACTAATTTTTATGACGCTTAGGAGGCATAGACAAGTATTTGTCTAAAATACGTAAATTTCCTTGTCCGACCTCTGGCTTTAATCGTTCACTGTAGCCACAATTTCCATTCGATTATCAAAATGTTGGTCTCATTTTGTAGCTGTCAGTCTGTTGTTTACGTCAAATACAAATTTGTAGTACTTTTCATAAGAATACTAATTTTTATAAGGTTCCTTATATTCTTGGGGGCAGGTTATGGAAACTTTTTCCCTTTACGGCATTGCTGTGGCTTGATTTTTCAACTGATGTGCTGTATTTTGGTGTAAATGAATAGATCAGCGTCTGAATTTTCCAAAAAGTATAAATTTGTGGTATTTCGCAAAAGTTTAAGGGCGGGTTTAGTGCTTGAAAGCCTGAAAAATCCCAATTTTTCACGTGTCAACTCCCCAAAACTTTAAATGGCTTTTTCTCCCCTTAAACGTGCGAATTTCGCGTTTTTACGTTTTAATTGAAAAGCTTAACCCAAACTAGTGTTTTGATGGTCGGAACATGTTTTAGGCAAAATATCTAGAAATTGCTGTTTCTAGAACACGTGCAGTTTTTGTGCAGATTTTCAGCTTTGATTGCTTACTGTGCCCGTAATTTTAGTCCGATTGTTGAAATTTTGGTCTTATCTTATAGTTGCGTTTGTTCAGTTTGCGTCAAGTGCAAATATGTAGTAATTTGCATGAAAATACTAATTTTTATGACGCTTAGGAGGCATAGACAAGTATTTGTCTAAAATACGTAAATTTCCTTGTCCGACCTCTGGCTTTAATCGTTCACTGTAGCCACAATTTCCATTCGATTATCAAAATTTTGGTCTCATTTTGTAGCTGTCAGTCTGTTGTTTACGTCAAATACAAATTTGTAGTACTTTTCATAAGAATACTAATTTTTATAAGGTTCCTTATATTTTTGGGGGCAGGTTATGGAAACTTTTTCCCTTTACGGCATTGCTGTGGCTTGATTTTTCAACTGATGTGCTATATTTTGGTGTTAATGAATAGGTCAGCGTCTGAATTTTCCAAAAAGTATAAATTTGTGGTATTTCGCAAAAGTTTAAGGGTGGGTTTAGTGCTTGAAAGCCAGAAAATCCCAATTTTTCACGTGTCAACTCCCCAAAACTTTAAATGGCTTTTTCTCCCCTTAAACGTGCGAATTTCGCGTTTTTACGTTTTAATTGAAAAGCTTAACCCAAACTAGTGTTTTGATGGTCGGAACATGTTTTAGGCAAAATATCTAGAAATTGCTGTTTCTAGAACACGTGCAGTTTTTGTGCAGATTTTCAGCTTTGATTGCTTACTGTGCCCGTAATTTTAGTCCGATTGCTGAAATTTTGGTCTTATCTTATAGTTGCGTTTGTTCAGTTTGCGTCAAGTGCAAATATGTAGTAATTTGCATGAAAATACTAATTTTTATGACGCATAGGAGGCATATATAAGTATTTGTCTAAAATACGTAAATTTCCTTGTCCGACCTCTGGCTTTAATCGTTCACTGTAGCCACAATTTCCATTCGATTATCAAAATTTTGGTCTCATTTTGTAGCTGTTAGTCTGTTGTTTACGTCAAATACAAATTTGTAGTACTTTTCAGAAGAATACTAATTTTTATAAGGTTCCTTATATTTTTGGGGGCAGGTTATGGAAACTTTTTCCCTTTACGGCATTGCTGTGGCTTGATTTTTCAACTGATGTGCTATATTTTGGTGTTAATGAATAGATCAGCGTCTGAATTTTCCAAAAAGTATAAATTTGTGGTATTTCGCAAAAGTTTAAGGGCGGGTTTAGTGCTTGAAAGCCAGAAAAATCCCAATTTTTCACGTGTCAACTCCCCAAAACTTTAAATGGCTTTTTCTCCCGTTAAACGTGCGAATTTCGCGTTTTTACGTTTTAATTGAAAAGCTTAACCCAAACTAGTGTTTTGATGGTCGGAACATGTTTTAGGCAAAATATCTAGAAATTGCTGTTTCTAGAACACGTGCAGTTTTTGTGCAGATTTTCAGCTTCGATTGCTTACTGTGGCCGTAATTTTAGTCCGATTGTTGAAATGTTGGTCTTATCTTATAGTTGCGTTTGTTCAGTTTGCGTCAAGTGCAAATATGTAGTAATTTGCATGAAAATACTAATTTTTATGACGCTTAGGAGGCATAGACAAGTATTTGTCTAAAATACGTAAATTTCCTTGTCCGACCTCTGGCTTTAATCGTTCACTGTAGCCACAATTTCCATTCGATTATCAAAATTTTAGTCTCATTTTGTAGCTGTCAGTCTGTTGTTTACGTCAAATACAAATTTGTAGTACTTTTCATAAGAATACTAATTTTTATAAGGTTCCTTATATTTTTGGGGGCAGGTTATGGAAACTTTTTCCCTTTACGGCATTGCTGTGGCTTGATTTTTCAACTGATGTGCTATATTTTGGTGTTAATGAATAGATCAGCGTCTGAATTTTCCAAAAAGTATAAATTTGTGGTATTTCGCAAAAGTTTAAGGGCGGGTTTAGTGCTTGAAAGCCAGAAAAATCCCAATTTTTCACGTGTCAACTCCCCAAAACTTTAAATGGCTTTTTCTCCCCTTAAACGTGCGAATTTCGCGTTTTTACGTTTTAATTGAAAAGCTTAACCCAAACTAGTGTTTTGATGGTCGGAAGATGTTTTAGGCAAAATATCTAGAAATTGCTGTTTCTAGAACACGTGCAGTTTTTGTGCAGATTTTCAGCTTTGATTGCTTACTGTGGCCGTAATTTTAGTCCGATTGTTGAAATTTTGGTCTTATCTCATAGTTGCGTTTGTTCAGTTTGCGTCAAGTGCAAATATGTAGTAATTTGCATGAAAATACTAATTTTTATGACGCTTAGAAGGCATAGACAAGTATTTGTCTAAAATACGTGAATTTCCTTGTCCGACCTCTGGCTTTAATCGTTCACTGTAGCCACAATTTCCATTCGATTATCAAAATTTTGGTCTCATTTTGTAGCAGTCAGTCTGTTGTTTACGTCAAATACAAATTTGTAGTACTTTTCATAAGAATACTAATTTTTATAAGGTTCCTCATATTTTTGGGGGCAGGTTATGGAAACTTTTTCCCTTTACGGCATTGCTGTGGCTTGATTTTTCAACTGATGTGCTATATTTTGGTGTTAATAAATAGATCAACGTCTGAATTTTCCAAAAACTATAAATTTGTGGTATTTCGCAAAAGTTTAAGGGCGGGTTTAGTGCTTGAAAGTCAGAAAAATCCCAATTTTTCACGTGTCAACTCCCCAAAACTTTAAATGGCTTTTTCTCCCCTTAAACGTGTGAATTTCGCGTTTTTACGTTTTAATTGAAAAGCTTAACCCAAACTAGTGTTTTGATGGTCAGAACATGTTTTAGGCAAAATATCTAGAAATTGCTGTTTCTAGAACACGTGCAGTTTTTGTGCAGATTTTCAGCTTTGATTGCTTACTGTGCCCGTAATTTTAGTCCGATTGTTGAAATTTTGGTCTTATCTTATAGTTGCGTTTGTTCAGTTTGCGTCAAGTGCAAATATGTAGTAATTTGCATGAAAATACTAATTTTTATGACGCTTAGGAGGCATAGACAAGTATTTGTCTAAAATACGTAAATTTCCTTGTCCGACCTCTGGCTTTAATCGTTCACTGTAGCCACAATTTCCATTCGATTATCAAAATTTTGGTCTCATTTTGTAGCAGTCAGTCTGTTGTTTACGTCAAATACAAATTTGTAGTACTTTTCATAAGAATACTAATTTTTATAAGGTTCCTTATATTTTTGGGGGCAGGTTATGGAAACTTTTTCCCCTTACGGCATTGCTGTGGCTTGATTTTTCAACTGATGTGCTATATTTTGGTGTTAATAAATAGATCAACGTCTGAATATTCCAAAAAGTATAAATTTGTGGTATTTCGCAAAAGTTTAAGGGCGGGTGTAGTGCTTGAAAGCCAGAAAAATCCCAATTTTTCACGTGTCAACTCCCCAAAACTTTAAATGGCTTTTTCTCCCCTTAAACGTGCGAATTTCGCGTTTTTACGTTTTAATTGAAAAGCTTAACCCAAACTAGTGTTTTGATGGTCGGAACATGTTTTAGGCAAAATATCTAGAAATTGCTGTTACTAGAACACGTGCAGTTTTTGTGCAGATTTTCAGCTTTGATTGCTTACTGTGCCCGTAATTTTAGTCCGATTGTTGAAATTTTGGTCTTATCTTATAGTTGCGTTTGTTCAGTTTGCGTCAAGTGCAAATATGTAGTAATTTGCATGAAAATACTAATTTTTATGACGCTTAGGAGGCATAGACAAGTATTTGTCTAAAATACGTAAATTTCCTTGTCCAACCTCTGGCTTTAATCGTTCACTGTAGCCACAATTTCCATTAGATTATCAAAATTTCGGTCTCATTTTGTAGCTGTCAGTCTGTTGTTTACGTCAAATACAAATTTGTAGTACTTTTCATAAGGATGCTAATTTTTATAAGGTTCCTTATATTTTTGGGGGCAGGTTATGGAAACTTTTTCCCTTTACGGCATTGCTGTGGCTTGATTTTTCAACTGATGTGCTATATTTTGGTGTTAATGAATAGATCAGCGTCTGAATTTTCCAAAAAGTATAAATTTGTGGTATTTCGCAAAATTTCAAGGGTGGGTTTAGTGCTTGAAAGCCAGAAAAATCCCAATTTTTCACGTGTCAACTCCCCAAAACTTTAAATGGCTTTTTCTCCCCTTAAACGTGCGAATTTCGCGTTTTTACGTTTTAATTGAAAAGCTTAACCCAAACTAGTGTTTTGATGGTCGGAACATGTTTTAGGCAAAATATCTAGAAATTGCTGTTTCTAGAACACGTGCAGTTTTTGTGCAGATTTTCAGCTTTGGTTGCTTACTGTGCCCGTAATTTTAGTCCGATTGCTGAAATTTTGGTCTTATCTTATAGTTGCGTTTGTTCAGTTTGCGTCAAGTGCAAATATGTAGTAATTTGCATGAAATACTAATTTTTATGACGCTTAGGAGGCATAGACAAGTATTTGTCTAAAATACGTAAATTTCCTTGTCCGACCTCTGGCTTTAATCGTTCACTGTAGCCACAATTTCCATTCGATTATCAAAATTTTGGTCTCATTTTGTAGCTGTTAGTCTGTTGTTTACGTCATATACAAATTTGTAGTACTTTTCATAAGAATACTAATTTTTATAAGGTTCCTTATATTTTTGGGGGCAGGTTATGGAAACTTTTTCCCTTTACGGCATTGCTGTGGCTTGATTTTTCAACTGATGTGCTATATTTTGGTGTTAATGAATAGATCAGCGTCTGAATTTTCCAAAAAATATAAATTTGTGGTATTTCGCAAAATTTTAAGGGCGGGTTCAGTGGTTGAAAGCCAGAAAAATCCCAATTTTTCACGTGTCAACTCCGCAAAACTTTAAATGGCTTTTCTCCCCTTAAACGTGCGAATTTCGCGTTTTTACGTTTTAATTGAAAAGCTTAACCCAAACTAGTGTTTTGATGGTCGGAACATGTTTTAGGCAAAATATCTAGAAATTGCTGTTTCTAGAACACGTGCAGTTTTTGTGCAGATTTTCAGCTTTGATTGCTTACTGTGCCCGTAATTTTAGTCCGATTGTTGAAATGTTGGTCTTATCTTATAGTTGCGTTTGTTCAGTTTGCGTCAAGTGCAAATATGTAGTAATTTGCATGAAAAAACTAATTTTTATGACGCTTAGGAGGCATAGACAAGTATTTGTCTAAAATACGTAAATTTCCTTGTCCGACCTCTGGCTTTAATCGTTCACTGTAGCCACAATTTCCATTCGATTATCAAAATTTTGGTCTCATTTTGTAGCTGTCAGTCTGTTGTTTACGTCAAATACAAATTTGTAGTACTTTTCAGAAGAATACTAATTTTTATAAGGTTCCTTATATTTTTGGGGGCAGGTTATGGAAACTTTTTCCCTTTACGGCATTGCTGTGGCTTGATTTTTCAACTGATGTGCTATATTTTGGTGTTAATGAGTAGATCAGCGTCTGAATTTTCCAAAAAGTATAAATTTGTGGTATTTCGCAAAAGTTTAAGGGCAGGTTTAGTGGTTGAAAGCCAGAAAAATCCCAATTTTTCACGTGTCAACTCCCCAAAACTTTAAATGGCTTTTTCTCCCCTTAAACGTGCGAATTTCGCGTTTTTTACGTTTTAATTGAAAAGCTTAACCCAAACTAGTGTTTTGATGGTCGGAACATGTTTTAGGCAAAATATCTAGAAATTGCTGTTTCTAGAACACGTGCAGTTTTTGTGCAGATTTTCAGCTTTGATTGCTTACTGTGCCCGTAATTTTAGTCCGATTGTTGAAATTTTGGTCTTATCTTATAGTTGCGTTTGTTCAGTTTGCGTCAAGTGCAAATATGTAGTAATTTGCATGAAAATACTAATTTTTATGACGCTTAGGAGGCATAGACAAGTATTTGTCTAAATTTTGGTCTTATCTTATAGTTGCGTTTGTTCAGTTTGCGTCAAGTGCAAATATGTAGTAATTTGCATGAAAATACTAATTTTTATGACGCTTAGGAGGCATAGACAAGTATTTGTCTAAAATACGTAAATTTCCTTGTCCGACCTCTGGCTTTAATCGTTCACTGTAGCCACAATTTCCATTCGATTATCAAAATTTTGGTCTCATTTTGTAGCTGTTAGTCTGTTGTTTACGTCAAATACAAATTTGTAGTACTTTTCATAAGAATACTAATTTTTATAAGGTTCCTTATATTTTTGGGGGCAGGTTATGGAAACTTTTTCCCTTTACGGCATTGCTGTGGCTTGATTTTTCAACTGATGTGCTATATTTTGGTGTTAATGAATAGATCAGCGTCTGAATTTTCCAAAAAGTATAAATTTGTGGTATTTCGCAAAAGTTGAAGGGCGGGTTCAGTGGTTGAAAGCCAGAAAAATCCCAATTTTTCACGTGTCAACTCCCCAAAACTTTAAATGGCTTTTTCTCCCCTTAAACGTGCGAATTTCGCGTTTTTACGTTTTAATTGAAAAGCTTAACCCAAACTAGTGTTTTGATGGTCGGAACATGTTTTAGGCAAAATATCTAGAAATTGCTGTTTCTAGAACACGTGCAGTTTTTGTGCAGATTTTCAGCTTTGATTGCTTACTGTGCCCGTAATTTTAGTCCGATTGTTGAAATTTTGGTCTTATCTTATAGTTGCGTTTGTTCAGTTTGCGTCAAGTGCAAATATGTAGTAATTTGCATGAAAATACTAATTTTTATGACGCTTAGGAGGCATAGACAAGTATTTGTCTAAAATACGTAAATTTCCTTGTCCGACCTCTGGCTTTAATCGTTCACTGTAGCCACAATTTCCATTCGATTATCAAAATTTTGGTCTCATTTTGTAGCTGTCAGTCTGTTGTTAAGGTCAAATACAAATTTGTAGTACTTTTCATAAGAATACTAATTTTTATAAGGTTCCTTATATTTTTGGGGGCAGGTTATGGAAACTTTTTCCCTTTACGGCATTGCTGTGGCTTGATTTTTCAACTGATGTGCTATATTTTGGTGTTAATGAATAGATCAGCGTCTGAATTTTCCAAAAAGTATAAATTTGTGGTATTTCGCAAAAGTTTAAGGGCGGGTTCAGTGGTTGAAAGCCAGAAAAATCCCAATTTTTCACGTGTCAACTCCCCAAAACTTTAATTGGCTTTTTCTCCCCTTAAACGTGCGAATGTCGCGTTTTTACGTTTTAATTGAAAAGCTTAACCCAAACTAGTGTTTTGATGGTCGGAACATGTTTTAGGCAAAATATCTAGAAATTGCTGTTTCTAGAACACGTGCAGTTTTTGTGCAGATTTTCAGCTTTGATTGCTTACTGTGCCCGTAATTTTAGTCCGATTGTTGAAATTTTGGTCTTATCTTATAGTTGCGTTTGTTCAGTTTGCGTCAAGTGCAAATATGTAGTAATTTGCATGAAAATACTAATTTTTATGACGCTTAGGAGGCATAGACAAGTATTTGTCTAAAATACGTAAATTTTCTTGTCCGACCTCTGGCTTTAATCGTTCACTGTAGCCACAATTTCCATTCGATTATCAAAATTTTGGTCTCATTTTGTAGCAGTCAGTCTGTTGTTTACGTCAAATACAAATTTGTAGTACTTTTCATAAGAATACTAATTTTTATAAGGTTCCTTATATTTTTGGGGGCAGGTTATGGAAACTTTTTCCCTTTACGGCATTGCTGTGGCTTGATTTTTCAACTGATGTGCTATATTTTGGTGTTAATGAATGGATCAGCGTCTGAATTTTCCAAAAAGTATAAATTTGTGGTATTTCGCAAAAGTTTAAGGGCGGGTTTAGTGCTTGAAAGCCAGAAAAATCCCAATTTTGCACGTGTCAACTCCCCAAAACTTTAAATGGCTTTTTCTCCCCTTAAACGTGCGAATTTCGCGTTTTTACGTTTTAATTGAAAAGCTTAACCCAAACTAGTGTTTTGATGGTCGGAACATGTTTTAGGCAAAATATCTAGAAATTGCTGTTTCTAGAACACCTGCAGTTTTTGTGCAGATTTTCAGCTTTGATTGCTTACTGTGCCCGTAATTTTAGTGCGATTGTTGAAATTTTGGTCTTATCTTATAGTTGCGTTTGTTCAGTTTGCGTCAAGTGCAAATATGTAGTAATTTGCATGAAAAAACTAATTTTTATGACGCTTAGGAGGCATAGACAAGTATTTGTCTAAAATACGTAAATTTCCTTGTCCGACCTCTGGCTTTAATCGTTCACTGTAGCCACAATTTCCATTCGATTATCAAAATTTTGGTCTCATTTTGTAGCTGTCAGTCTGTTGTTTACGTCAAATACAAATTTGTAGTACTTTTCATAAGAATACTAATTTTTATAAGGTTCCTTATATTTTTGGGGGCAGGTTATGGAAACTTTTTCCCTTTACGGCATTGCTGTGGCTTGATTTTTCAACTGATGTGCTATATTTTGGTGTTAATGAATAGATCAGCGTCTGAATTTTCCAAAAAGTATAAATTTGTGGTATTTCGCAAAAGTTTAAGGGCGGGTTTAGTGCTTGAAAGCCAGAAAAATCCCAATTTTTCACGTGTCAACTCCCCAAAACTTTAAATGGCTTTTTCTCCCCTTAAACGTGCGAATTTCGCGTTTTTACGTTTTAATTGAAAAGCTTAACCCAAACTAGTGTTTTGATGGTCGGAACATGTTTTAGGCAAAATATCTAGAAATTGCTGTTTCTAGAACACGTGCAGTTTTTGTGCAGATTTTCAGCTTCGATTGCTTACTGTGCCCGTAATTTTAGTCCGATTGTTGAAATTTTGGTCTTATCTAATAGTTGCGTATGTTCGGTTTGCGTCAAGTGCAAATATGTAGTAATTTGCATGAAAATACTAATTTTTATGACGCATAGGAAGCATATATAAGTATTTGTCTAAAATACGTAAATTTCCTTGTCCGACCTCTGGCTTTAATCGTTCACTGTAGCCACAATTTCCATTCGATTATCAAAATTTTGGTCTCATTTTGTAGCTGTCAGTCTGTTGTTTACGTCAAATACAAATTTGTAGTACTTTTCATAAGAATACTAATTTTTATAAGGTTCCTTATATTTTTGGGGGCAGGTTATGGAATTTTTTTCCCTTTACGGCATTGCTGTGGCTTGATTTTTCAACTGATGTGCTATATTTTGGTGTTAATGAATAGATCAGCGTCTGAATTTTCCAAAAAGTATAAATTTGTGGTATTTCGCAAAAGTTTAAGGGCGGGTTTAGTGCTTGAAAGCCAGAAAAATCCCAATTTATCACGTGTCAACTCCCCAAAACTTTAAATGGCTTTTTCTCCCCTTAAACGTGCGAATTTCGCGTTTTTACGTTTTAATTGAAAAGCTTAACCCAAACTAGTGTTTTGATGGTCGGAACATGTTTTAGGCAAAATATCTAGAAATTGCTGTTTCTAGAACACGTGCAGTTTTTGTGCAGATTTTCAGCTTTGATTGCTTACTGTGCCCGTAATTTTAGTCCGATTGCTGAAATGTTGGTCTTATCTTATAGTTGCGTTTGTTCAGTTTGCGTCAAGTGCAAATATGTAGTAATTTGCATGAAAATACTAATTTTTATGACGCTTAGGAGGCATAGACAAGTATTTGTCTAAAATACGTAAATTTCCTTGTCCGACCTCTGGCTTTAATCGTTCACTGTAGCCACAATTTCCATCCGATTATCAAAATTTTGGTCTCATTTTGTAGCTGTTAGTCGGTTGTTTACGTCAAATACAAATTTGTAGTACTTTTCATAAGAATACTAATTTTTATAAGGTTCCTTATATTTTTGGGGGCAGGTTATGGAAACTTTTTCCCTTTACGGCATTGCTGTGGCTTGATTTTTCAACTGATGTGCTATATTTTGGTGTTAATGAATAGATCAGCGTCTGAATTTTCCAAAAAGTATAAATTTGTGGTATTTCGCAAAAGTTTAAGGGCGGGTTCAGTGGTTGAAAGCCAGAAAAATCCCAATTTTTCACGTGTCAACTCCCCAAAACTTTAAATGGCTTTTCTCCCCTTAAACGTACGAATTTCGCGTTTTTACGTTTTAATTGAAAAGCTTAACCCAAACTAGTGTTTTGATGGTCGGAACATGTTTTAGGCAAAATATCTAGAAATTGCTGTTTCTAGAACACGTGCAGTTTTTGTGCAGATTTTCAGCTTTGATTGCTTACTGTGCCCGTAATTTTAGTCCGATTGTTGAAATTTTGGTCTTATCTTATAGTTGCGTTTGTTCAGTTTGCGTCAAGTGCAAATATGTAGTAATTTGCATGAAAATACTAATTTTTATGACGCTTAGGAGGCATAGACAAGTATTTGTCTAAAATACGTAAATTTCCTTGTCCGACCTCTGGCTTTAATCGTTCACTGTAGCCACAATTTCCATTCGATTATCAAAATTTTGGTCTCATTTTGTAGCAGTCAGTCTGTTGTTTACGTCAAATACAAATTTGTAGTACTTTTCATAAGAATACTAATTTTTATAAGGTTCCTTATATTTTTGGGGGCAGGTTATGGAAACTTTTTCCCCTTACGGCATTGCTGTGGCTTGATTTTTCAACTGATGTGCTATATTTTGGTGTTAATGAGTAGATCAGCGTCTGAATTTTCCAAAAAGTATAAATTTGTGGTATTTCGCAAAAGTTTAAGGGCGGGTGTAGTGCTTGAAAGCCAGAAAAATCCCAATTTTTCACGTGTCAACTCCCCAAAACTTTAAATGGCTTTTTCTCCCCTTAAACGTGCGAATTTCGCGTTTTTACGTTTTAATTGAAAAGCTTAACCCAAACTAGTGTTTTGATGGTCGGAACATGTTTTAGGCAAAATATCTAGAAATTGCTGTTTCTAGAACACGTGCAGTTTTTGTGCAGATTTTCAGCTTTGATTGCTTACTGTGCCCGTAATTTTAGTCCGATTGCTGAAATTTTGGTCTTATCTTATAGTTGCGTTTGTTCAGTTTGCGTCAAGTGCAAATATGTAGTAATTTGCATGAAAATACTAATTTTTATGACGCTTAGGAGGCATAGACAAGTATTTGTCTAAAATACGTAAATTTCCTTGTCCGACCCCTGGCTTTAATCGTTCACTGTAGCCACAATTTCCATTCGATTATCAAAATTTTGGTCTCATTTTGTAGCTGTCAGTCTGTTGTTTACGTCAAATACAAATTTGTAGTACTTTTCAGAAGAATACTAATTTTTATAAGGTTCCTTATATTTTTGGGGGCAGGTTATGGAAACTTTTTCCCTTTACGGCATTGCTGTGGCTTGATTTTTCAACTGATGTGCTATATTTTGGTGTTAATGAGTAGATCAGCGTCTGAATTTTCCAAAAAGTATAAATTTGTGGTATTTCGCAAAAGTTTAAGGGCGGGTTTAGTGGTTGAAAGCCAGAAAAATCCCAATTTTTCACGTGTCAACTCCCCAAAACTTTAAATGGCTTTTTCTCCCCTTAAACGTGCGAATTTCGCGTTTTTTACGTTTTAATTGAAAAGCTTAACCCAAACTAGTGTTTTGATGGTCGGAACATGTTTTAGGCAAAATATCTAGAAATTGCTGTTTCTAGAACACGTGCAGTTTTTGTGCAGATTTTCAGCTTTGATTGCTTACTGTGCCCGTAATTTTAGTCCGATTGTTGAAATTTTGGTCTTATCTTATAGTTGCGTTTGTTCAGTTTGCGTCAAGTGCAAATATGTAGTAATTTGCATGAAAAAACTAATTTTTATGACGCTTAGGAGGCATAGACAAGTATTTGTCTAAAATACGTAAATTTCCTTGTCCGACCTCTGGCTTTAATCGTTCACTGTAGCCACAATTTCCATTCGATTATCAAAATGTTGGTCTCATTTTGTAGCTGTCAGTATGTTGTTTAGGTCAAATACAAATTTGTAGTACTTTTCATAAGAATACTAATTTTTATAAGGTTCCTTAAATTTTTGGAGGCAGGTTATGGAAACTTTTTCCCTTTACGGCATTGCTGTGGCTTGATTTTTCAACTGATGTGCTATATTTTGGTGTTAATGAATGGATCAGCGTCTGAATTTTCCAAAAAGTATAAATTTGTGGTACTTCGCAAAAGTTTAAGGGCGGGTTTAGTGCTTGAAAGCCAGAAAAATCCCAATTTTGCACGTGTCAACTCCCCAAAACTTTAAATGGCTTTTTCTCCCCTTAAACGTGCGAATTTCGCGTTTTTACGTTTTAATTGAAAAGCTTAACCCAAACTAGTGTTTTGATGGTCGGAACATGTTTTAGGCAAAATATCTAGAAATTGCTGTTTCTAGAACACGTGCAGTTTTTGTGCAGATTTTCAGCTTTGATTGCTTACTGTGTCCGTAATTTTAGTCCGATTGTTGAAATTTTGGTCTTATCTTATAGTTGCGTTTGTTCAGTTTGCGTCAAGTGCAAATATGTAGTAATTTGCATGAAAATACTAATTTTTATGACGCTTAGGAGGCATAGACAAGTATTTGTCTAAGATACGTAAATTTTCTTGTCCGACCTCTGGCTTTAATCGTTCACTGTAGCCACAATTTCCATTCGATTATCAAAATTTTGGTCTCATTTTGTAGCAGTCAGTCTGTTGTTAACGTCAAATACAAATTTGTAGTACTTTTCATAAGAATACTAATTTTTATAAGGTTCCTTATATTTTTGGGGGCAGGTTATGGAAACTTTTTCCCTTTACGGCATTGCTGTGGCTTGATTTTTCAACTGATGTGCTATGTTTTGGTGTTAATGAATGGATCAGCGTCTGAATTTTCCAAAAAGTATAAATTTGTGGTATTTCGCAAAAGTTTAAGGGCGGGTTTAGTGCTTGAAAGCCAGAAAAATCCCAATTTTGCACGTGTCAACTCCCCAAAACTTTAAATGGCTTTTTCTCCCCTTAAACGTGCGAATTTCGCGTTTTTACGTTTTAATTGAAAAGCTTAACCCAAACTAGTGTTTTGATGGTCGGAACATGTTTTAGGCAAAATATCTAGAAATTGCTGTTTCTAGAACACGTGCAGTTTTTGTGCAGATTTTCAGCTTTGATTGCTTACTGTGTCCGTAATTTTAGTCCGATTGTTGAAATTTTGGTCTTATCTTATAGTTGCGTTTGTTCAGTTTGCGTCAAGTGCAAATATGTAGTAATTTGCATGAAAATACTAATTTTTATGACGCTTAGGAGGCATAGACAAGTATTTGTCTAAAATACGTAAATTTTCTTGTCCGACCTCTGGCTTTAATCGTTCACTGTAGCCACAATTTCCATTCGATTATCAAAATTTTGGTCTCATTTTGTAGCTGTCAGTCTGTTGTTTACGTCAAATACAAATTTGTAGTACTTTTCATAAGAATACTAATTTTTATAAGGTTCCTTATATTTTTGGGGGCAGGTTATGGAAACTTTTTCCCTTTACGGCATTGCTGTGGCTTGATTTTTCAACTGATGTGCTATATTTTGGTGTTAATGAAAAGATCAGCGTCTGAATTTTCCAAAAAGTATAAATTTGTGGTATTTCGCAAAAGTTTAAGGGCGGGTTTAGTGGTTGAAAGCCAGAAAAATCCCAATTTTTCACGTGTCAACTCCCCAAAACTTTAAATGGCTTTTTCTCCCCTTAAACGTGCGAATTTCGCGTTTTTACGTTTTAATTGAAAAGCTTAACCCAAACTAGTGTTTTGATGGTCGGAACATGTTTTAGGCAAAATATCTAGAAATTGCTGTTTCTAGAACACGTGCAGTTTTTGTGCAGATTTTCAGCTTTGATTGCTTACTGTGCCCGTAATTTTAGTCCGATTGTTGAAATTTTGGTCTTATCTTATAGTTGCGTTTGTTCAGTTTGCGTCAAGTGCAAATATGTAGTAATTTGCATGAAAAAACTAATTTTTATGACGCTTAGGAGGCATAGACAAGTATTTGTCTAAGATACGTAAATTTCCTTGTCCGACCTCTGGCTTTAATCGTTCACTGTAGCCACAATTTCCATTCGATTATCAAAATTTTGGTCTCATTTTGTAGCTGTCAGTCTGTTGTTAACGTCAAATACAAATTTGTAGTACTTTTCATAAGAATACTAATTTTTATAAGGTTCCTTATATTTTTGGGGGCAGGTTATGGAAACTTTTTCCCTTTACGGCATTGCTGTGGCTTGATTTTTCAACTGATGTGCCATATTTTGGTGTTAATGAATAGATCAGCGTCTGAATTTTCCAAAAAGTATAAATTTGTGGTATTTCGCAAAAGTTTAAGGGCGGGTTTAGTGGTTGAAAGCCAGAAAAATCCCAATTTTTCACGTGTCAACTCCCCAAAACTTTAAATGGCTTCTTCCCCCTTAAACGTGCGAATTTCGCGTTTTTACGTTTTAATTGAAAAGCTTAACCCAAACTAGTGTTTTGATGGTCGGAACATGTTTTAGGCAAAATATCTAGAAATTGCTGTTTCTAGAACACGTGCAGTTTTTGTGCAGATTTTCAGCTTTGATTGCTCACTGTGCCCGTAATTTTAGTCCGATTGTTGAAATTTTGGTCTTATCTTATAGTTGCGTTTGTTCAGTTTGCGTCAAGTGCAAATATGTAGTAATTTGCATGAAAAAACTAATTTTTATGACGCTTAGGAGGCATAGACAAGTATTTGTCTAAAATACGTCAATTTCCTTGTCCGACCTCTGGCTTTAATCGTTCACTGTAGCCACAATTTCCATTCGATTATCAAAATTTTGGTCTCATTTTGTAGCTGTCAGTCTGTTGTTTACGTCAAATACAAATTTGTAGTACTTTTCATAAGAATACTAATTTTTATAAGGTTCCTTATATTTTTGGGGGCAGGTTATGGAAACTTTTTCCCTTTACGGCATTGCTGTGGCTTGATTTTTCAACTGATGTGCTATATTTTGGTGTTAATGAATAGATCAGCGTCTGAATTTTCCAAAAAGTATAAATTTGTGGTATTTCGCAAAAGTTTAAGGGCGGGTTTAGTGCTTGAAAGCCAGAAAAATCCCAATTTATCACGTGTCAACTCCCCAAAACTTTAAATGGCTTTTTCTCCCCTTAAACGTGCGAATTTCGCGTTTTTACGTTTTAATTGAAAAGCTTAACCCAAACTAGTGTTTTGATGGTCGGAACATGTTTTAGGCAAAATATCTAGAAATTGCTGTTTCTAGAACACGTGCAGTTTTTGTGCAGATTTTCAGCTTTGATTGCTTACTGTGCCCGTAATTTTAGTCCGATTGCTGAAATGTTGGTCTTATCTTATAGTTGCGTTTGTTCAGTTTGCGTCAAGTGCAAATATGTAGTAATTTGCATGAAAATACTAATTTTTATGACGCTTAGGAGGCATAGACAAGTATTTGTCTAAAATACGTAAATTTCCTTGTGCGACCTCTGGCTTTAATCGTTCACTGTAGCCACAATTTCCATCCGATTATCAAAATTTTGGTCTCATTTTGTAGCTGTTAGTCGGTTGTTTACGTCAAATACAAATTTGTAGTACTTTTCATAAGAATACTAATTTTTATAAGGTTCCTTATATTTTTGGGGGCAGGTTATGGAAACTTTTTCCCTTTACGGCATTGCTGTGGCTTGATTTTTCAACTGATGTGCTATATTTTGGTGTTAATGAATAGATCAGCGTCTGAATTTTCCAAAAAGTATAAATTTGTGGTATTTCGCAAAAGTTTAAGGGCGGGTTCAGTGGTTGAAAGCCAGAAAAATCCCAATTTTTCACGTGTCAACTCCCCAAAACTTTAAATGGCTTTTCTCCCCTTAAACGTACGAATTTCGCGTTTTTACGTTTTCATTGAAAAGCTTAACCCAAACTAGTGTTTTGATGGTCGGAACATGTTTTAGGCAAAATATCTAGAAATTGCTGTTTCTAGAACACGTGCAGTTTTTGTGCAGATTTTCAGCTTTGATTGCTTACTGTGCCCGTAATTTTAGTCCGATTGTTGAAATTTTGGTCTTATCTTATAGTTGCGTTTGTTCAGTTTGCGTCAAGTGCAAATATGTAGTAATTTGCATGAAAATACTAATTTTTATGACGCTTAGGAGGCATAGACAAGTATTTGTCTAAAATACGTAAATTTCCTTGTCCGACCTCTGGCTTTAATCGTTCACTGTAGCCACAATTTCCATTCGATTATCAAAATTTTGGTCTCATTTTGTAGCAGTCAGTCTGTTGTTTACGTCAAATACAAATTTGTAGTACTTTTCATAAGAATACTAATTTTTATAAGGTTCCTTATATTTTTGGGGGCAGGTTATGGAAACTTTTTCCCCTTACGGCATTGCTGTGGCTTGATTTTTCAACTGATGTGCTATATTTTGGTGTTAATGAGTAGATCAGCGTCTGAATTTTCCAAAAAGTATAAATTTGTGGTATTTCGCAAAAGTTTAAGGGCGGGTGTAGTGCTTGAAAGCCAGAAAAATCCCAATTTTTCACGTGTCAACTCCCCAAAACTTTAAATGGCTTTTTCTCCCCTTAAACGTGCGAATTTCGCGTTTTTACGTTTTAATTGAAAAGCTTAACCCAAACTAGTGTTTTGATGGTCGGAACATGTTTTAGGCAAAATATCTAGAAATTGCTGTTTCTAGAACACGTGCAGTTTTTGTGCAGATTTTCAGCTTTGATTGCTTACTGTGCCCGTAATTTTAGTCCGATTGTTGAAATTTTGGTCTTATCTTATAGTTGCGTTTGTTCAGTTTGCGTCAAGTGCAAATATGTAGTAATTTGCATGAAAATACTAATTTTTATGACGCTTAGGAGGCATAGACAAGTATTTGTCTAAAATACGTAAATTTCCTTGTCCGACCTCTGGCTTTAATCGTTCACTGTAGCCACAATTTCCATTCGATTATCAAAATTTTGGTCTCATTTTGTAGCTGTCAGTCTGTTGTTTACGTCAAATACAAATTTGTAGTACTTTTCAGAAGAATACTAATTTTTATAAGGTTCCTTATATTTTTGGGGGCAGGTTATGGAAACTTTTTCCCTTTACGGCATTGCTGTGGCTTGATTTTTCAACTGATGTGCTATATTTTGGTGTTAATGAGTAGATCAGCGTCTGAATTTTCCAAAAAGTATAAATTTGTGGTATTTCGCAAAAGTTTAAGGGCGGGTTTAGTGGTTGAAAGCCAGAAAAATCCCAATTTTTCACGTGTCAACTCCCCAAAACTTTAAATGGCTTTTTCTCCCCTTAAACGTGCGAATTTCGCGTTTTTTACGTTTTAATTGAAAAGCTTAACCCAAACTAGTGTTTTGATGGTCGGAACATGTTTTAGGCAAAATATCTAGAAATTGCTGTTTCTAGAACACGTGCAGTTTTTGTGCAGATTTTCAGCTTTGATTGCTTACTGTGCCCGTAATTTTAGTCCGATTGTTGAAATTTTGGTCTTATCTTATAGTTGCGTTTGTTCAGTTTGCGTCAAGTGCAAATATGTAGTAATTTGCATGAAAAAACTAATTTTTATGACGCTTAGGAGGCATAGACAAGTATTTGTCTAAAATACGTAAATTTCATTGTCCGACCTCTGGCTTTAATCGTTCACTGTAGCCACAATTTCCATTCGATTATCAAAATGTTGGTCTCATTTTGTAGCTGTCAGTATGTTGTTTAGGTCAAATACAAATTTGTAGTACTTTTCATAAGAATACTAATTTTTATAAGGTTCCTTATATTTTTGGGGGCAGGTTATGGAAACTTTTTCCCTTTACGGCATTGCTGTGGCTTGATTTTTCAACTGATGTGCTATATTTTGGTGTTAATGAATAGATCAGCGTCTGAATTTTCCAAAAAGTATAAATTTGTGGTATTTCGCAAAAGTTTAAGGGCGGGTTTAGTGCTTGAAAGCCAGAAAAATCCCAATTTTTCACGTGTCAACTCCCCAAAACTTTAAATGGCTTTTTCTCCCCTTAAACGTGCGAATGTCGCGTTTTTACGTTTCAATTGAAAAGCTTAACCCAAACTAGTGTTTTGATGGTCGGAACATGTTTTAGGCAAAATATCTAGAAATTGCTGTTTCTAGAACACGTGCAGTTTTTGTGCAGATTTTCAGCTTCGATTGCTTACTGTGCCCGTAATTTTAGTCCGATTGTTGAAATTTTGGTCTTATCTTATAGTTGCGTTTGTTCAGTTTGCGTCAAGTGCAAATATGTAGTAATTTGCATGAAAATACTAATTTTTATGACGCATAGGAGGCATATATAAGTATTTGTCTAAAATACGTAAATTTCCTTGTCCGACCTCTGGCTTTAATCAATCACTGTAGCCACAATTTCCATTCGATTATCAAAATTTTGGTCTCATTTTGTAGCTGTCAGTCTGTTGTTTGCGTCAAATACAAATTTGTAGTACTTTTCATAAGAATACTAATTTTGATAAGGTTCCTTATATTTTTGGGGGCAGGTTATGGAAAATTTTTCCCTTTACGGCATTGCTGTGGCTTGATTTTTCAACTGATGTGCTATATTTTGGTGTTAATAAATAGATCAACGTCTGAATTTTCCAAAAAGTATAAATTTGTGGTATTTCGCAAAAGTTTAAGAGCGGGTTTAGTGGTTGAAAGCCAGAAAAATCCCAATTTTTCACGTGTCAACTCCCCAAAACTTTAAATGGCTTTTTCTCCCCTTAAACGTGCGAATTTCGCGTTTTTACGTTATAATTGAGAAGCTTAACCCAAACTAGTGTTTTGATGGTCGGAACATGTTTTAGGCAAAATATCTAGAAATTGCTGTTTCTAGAACACGTGCAGTTTTTGTGCAGATTTTCAGCTTTGATTGCTTACTGTGCCCGTAATTTTAGTCCGATTGTTGAAATTTTGGTCTTATCTCATAGTTGCCTTTGTTCAGTTTGCGTCAATTGCAAATATGTAGTAATTTGCATGAAAATACTAATTTTTATGACGCTTAGGAGGCATAGACAAGTATTTGTCTAAAATACGTAAATTTCCTTGTCCGACGTCTGGCTTTAATCGTTCACTGTAGCCACAATTTCCATTCGATTGACAAAATTTTGGTCTCATTTTGTAGCAGTCAGTCTGTTGTTTACGTCAAATACAAATTTGTAGTACTTTTCATAAGAATACTAATTTTTATAAGGTTCCTTATATTTTTGGGGGCAGGTTATGGAAACTTTTTCCCTTTACGGCATTGCTGTGGCTTGATTTTTCAACTGATGTGCTATATTTTGGTGTTAATAAATAGATCAACGTCTGAATTTTCCAAAAAGTATAAATTTGTGGTATTTCGCAAAAGTTTAAGGGCGGGTTTAGTGGTTGAAAGCCAGAAAAATCCCAATTTTTCACGTGTCAACTCCCCAAAACTTTAAATGGCTTTTTCTCCCCTTAAACGTGCGAATTTCGCGTTTTTACGTTATAATTGAGAAGCTTAACCCAAACTAGTGTTTTGATGGTCGGAACATGTTTTAGGCAAAATATCTAGAAATTGCTGTTTCGAGAACACGTGCAGTTTTTGTGCAGATTTTCAGCTTTGATTGCTTACTGTGCCCGTAATTTTAGTCCGATTGTTGAAATTTTGGTCTTATCTTATAGTTGCGTTTGTTCAGTTTGCGTCAATTGCAAATATGTAGTAATTTGCATGAAAATACTAATTTTTATGACGCTTAGGAGGCATAGACAAGTATTTGTCTAAAATACGTAAATTTCCTTGTCCGACCTCTGGCTTTAATCGTTCACTGTAGCCACAATTTCCATTCGATTATCAAAATTTTGGTCTCATTTTGTAGCTGTCGGTCTGTTGTTTACGTCAAATACAAATTTGTAGTACTTTTCATAAGAATACTAATTTTTATAAGGTTCCTTATATTTTTGGGGGCAGGTTATGGAAACTTTTTCCCTTTACGGCATTGCTGTGGCTTGATTTTTCAACTGATGTGCTATATTTTGGTGTTAATGAATAGATCAGCGTCTGAATTTTCCAAAAAGTATAAATTTGTGGTATTTCGCAAAAGTTTAAGCTCGGGTTCAGTGGTTGAAAGCCAGAAAAATCCCAATTTTTCACGTGTCAACTCCCCAAAACTTTAAATGGCTTTTTCTCCCCTTAAACGTGCGAATGTCGCGTTTTTACGTTCTAATTGAAAAGCTTAACCCAAACTAGTGTTTTGATGGTCGGAACATGTTTTAGGCAAAATATCTAGAAATTGCTGTTTCTAGAACACGTGCAGTTTTTGTGCAGATTTTCAGCTTTGATTGCTTACTGTGCCCGTAATTTTAGTCCGATTGTTGAAATTTTGGTCTTATCTTATAGTTGCGTTTGTTCAGTTTGCGTCAAGTGCAAATATGTAGTAATTTGCATGAAAATACTAATTTTTATGACGCTTAGGAGGCATAGACAAGTATTTGTCTAAAATACGTAAATTTCCTTGTCCGACCTCTGGCTTTAATCGTTCACTGTAGCCACAATTTCCATTCGATTATCAAAATGTTGGTCTCATTTTGTAGCTGTCAGTCTGTTGTTTAGGTCAAATACAAATTGGTAGTACTTTTCATAAGAATACTAATTTTTATAAGGTTCCTTATATTTTTGGGGGCAGGTTATGGAAACTTTTTCCCTTTACGGCATTGCTGTGGCTTGATTTTTCAACTGATGTGCTATATTTTGGTGTTAATGAATAGATCAGCGTCTGAATTTTCCAAAAAGTATAAATTTGTGGTATTTCGCAAAAGTTTAAGGGCGGGTTTAGTGCTTGAAAGCCAGAAAAATCCCAATTTTTCACGTGTCAACTCCCCAAAACTTTAAATGGCTTTTTCTCCCCTTAAACGTGCGAATGTCGCGTTTTTACGTTTCAATTGAAAAGCTTAACCCAAACTAGTGTTTTGATGGTCGGAACATGTTTTAGGCAAAATATCTAGAAATTGCTGTTTCTAGAACACGTGCAGTTTTTGTGCAGATTTTCAGCTTCGATTGCTTACTGTGCCCGTAATTTTAGTCCGATTGTTGAAATTTTGGTCTTATCTTATAGTTGCGTTTGTTCAGTTTGCGTCAAGTGCAAATATGTAGTAATTTGCATGAAAATACTAATTTTTATGACGCATAGGAGGCATATATAAGTATTTGTCTAAAATACGTAAATTTCCTTGTCCGACCTCTGGCTTTAATCAATCACTGTAGCCACAATTTCCATTCGATTATCAAAATTTTGGTCTCATTTTGTAGCTGTCGGTCTGTTGTTTACGTCAAATACAAATTTGTAGTACTTTTCATAAGAATACTAATTTTTATAAGGTTCCTTATATTTTTGGGGGCAGGTTATGGAAACTTTTTCCCTTTACGGCATTGCTGTGGCTTGATTTTTCAACTGATGTGCTATGTTTTGGTGTTAATGAATGGATCAGCGTCTGAATTTTCCAAAAAGTATAAATTTGTGGTATTTCGCAAAAGTTTAAGGGCGGGTTTAGTGCTTGAAAGCCAGAAAAATCCCAATTTTGCACGTGTCAACTCCCCAAAATTTTAAATGGCTTTTTCTCCCCTTAAACGTGCGAATTTCGCGTTTTTACGTTTTAATTGAAAAGCTTAACCCAAACTAGTGTTTTGATGGTCGGAACATGTTTTAGGCAAAATATCTAGAAATTGCTGTTTCTAGAACACGTGCAGTTTTTGTGCAGATTTTCAGCTTTGATTGCTTACTGTGTCCGTAATTTTAGTCCGATTGTTGAAATTTTGGTCTTATCTTATAGTTGCGTTTGTTCAGTTTGCGTCAAGTGCAAATATGTAGTAATTTGCATGAAAATACTAATTTTTATGACGCTTAGGAGGCATAGACAAGTATTTGTCTAAAATACGTAAATTTTCTTGTCCGACCTCTGGCTTTAATCGTTCACTGTAGCCACAATTTCCATTCGATTATCAAAATTTTGGTCTCATTTTGTAGCTGTCAGTCTGTTGTTTACGTCAAATACAAATTTGTAGTACTTTTCATAAGAATACTAATTTTTATAAGGTTCCTTATATTTTTGGGGGCAGGTTATGGAAACTTTTTCCCTTTACGGCATTGCTGTGGCTTGATTTTTCAACTGATGTGCTATATTTTGGTGTTAATGAAAAGATCAGCGTCTGAATTTTCCAAAAAGTATAAATTTGTGGTATTTCGCAAAAGTTTAAGGGCGGGTTTAGTGGTTGAAAGCCAGAAAAATCCCAATTTTTCACGTGTCAACTCCCCAAAACTTTAAATGGCTTTTTCTCCCCTTAAACGTGCAAATTTCGCGTTTTTACGTTTTAATTGAAAAGCTTAACCCAAACTAGTGTTTTGATGGTCGGAACATGTTTTAGGCAAAATATCTAGAAATTGCTGTTTCTAGAACACGTGCAGTTTTTGTGCAGATTTTCAGCTTTGATTGCTTACTGTGCCCGTAATTTTAGTCCGATTGTTGAAATTTTGGTCTTATCTTATAGTTGCGTTTGTTCAGTTTGCGTCAAGTGCAAATATGTAGTAATTTGCATGAAAAAACTAATTTTTATGACGCTTAGGAGGCATAGACAAGTATTTGTCTAAGATACGTAAATTTCCTTGTCCGACCTCTGGCTTTAATCGTTCACTGTAGCCACAATTTCCATTCGATTATCAAAATTTTGGTCTCATTTTGTAGCTGTCAGTCTGTTGTTAACGTCAAATACAAATTTGTAGTACTTTTCATAAGAATACTAATTTTTATAAGGTTCCTTATATTTTTGGGGGCAGGTTATGAAAACTTTTTCCCTTTACGGCATTGCTGTGGCTTGATTTTTCAACTGATGTGCCATATTTTGGTGTTAATGAATAGATCAGCGTCTGAATTTTCCAAAAAGTATAAATTTGTGGTATTTCGCAAAAGTTTAAGGGCGGGTTTAGTGGTTGAAAGCCAGAAAAATCCCAATTTTTCACGTGTCAACTCCCCAAAACTTTAAATGGCTTCTTCCCCCTTAAACGTGCGAATTTCGCGTTTTTACGTTTTAATTGAAAAGCTTAACCCAAACTAGTGTTTTGATGGTCGGAACATGTTTGAGGCAAAATATCTAGAAATTGCTGTTTCTAGAACACGTGCAGTTTTTGTGCAGATTTTCAGCTTTGATTGCTCACTGTGCCCGTAATTTTAGTCCGATTGTTGAAATTTTGGTCTTATCTTGTAGTTGCGTTTGTTCAGTTTGCGTCAAGTGCAAATATGTAGTAATTTGCATGAAAAAACTAATTTTTATGACGCTTAGGAGGCATAGACAAGTATTTGTCTAAAATACGTAAATTTCCTTGTCCGACCTCTGGCTTTAATCGTTCACTGTAGCCACAATTTCCATTCGATTATCAAAATTTTGGTCTCATTTTGTAGCTGTTAGTCTGTTGTTTACGTCAAATACAAATTTGTAGTACTTTTCAGAAGAATACTAATTTTTATAAGGTTCCTTATATTTTTGGGGGCAGGTTATGGAAACTTTTTCCCTTTACGGCATTGCTGTGGCTTGATTTTTCAACTGATGTGCTATATTTTGGTGTTAATGAATAGATCAGCGTCTGAATTTTCCAAAAAGTATAAATTTGTGGTATTTCGCAAAAGTTTAAGGGCGGGTTTAGTGCTTGAAAGCCAGAAAAATCCCAATTTTTCACGTGTCAACTCCCCAAAACTTTAAATGGCTTTTTCTCCCCTTAAACGTGCGAATTTCGCGTTTTTACGTTTTAATTGAAAAGCTTAGCCCAAACTAGTGTTTTGATGGTCGGAACATGTTTTAGGCAAAATATCTAGAAATTGCTGTTTCTAGAACACGTGCAGTTTTTGTGCAGATTTTCAGCTTCGATTGCTTACTGTGCCCGTAATTTTAGTCCGATTGTTGAAATTTTGTTCTTATCTTATAGTTGCGTATGTTCGGTTTGCGTCAAGTGCAAATATGTAGTAATTTGCATGAAAATACTAATTTTTATGACGCATAGGAGGCATATATAAGTATTTGTCTAAAATACGTAAATTTCCTTGTCCGACCTCTGGCTTTAATCGTTCACTGTAGCCACAATTTCCATTCGATTATCAAAATTTTGGTCTCATTTTGTAGCTGTCAGTCTGTTGTTTACGTCAAATACAAATTTGTGGTACTTTTCATAAGAATACTAATTTTTATAAGGTTCCTTATATTTTTGGGGGCAGGTTATGGAAACTTTTTCCCTTTACGGCATTGCTGTGGCTTGATTTTTCAACTGATGTGCTATATTTTGGTGTTAATGAATAGATCAGCGTCTGAATTTTCCAAAAAGTATAAATTTGTGGTATTTCGCAAAAGTTTAAGGGCGGGTTTAGTGCTTGAAAGCCAGAAAAATCCCAATTTATCACGTGTCAACTCCCCAAAACTTTAAATGGCTTTTTCTCCCCTTAAACGTGCGAATTTCGCGTTTTTACGTTTTAATTGAAAAGCTTAACCCAAACTAGTGTTTTGATGGTCGGAACATGTTTTAGGCAAAATATCTAGAAATTGCTGTTTCTAGAACACGTGCAGTTTTTGTGCAGATTTTCAGCTTTGATTGCTTACTGTGCCCGTAATTTTAGTCCGATTGCTGAAATGTTGGTCTTATCTTATAGTTGCGTTTGTTCAGTTTGCGTCAAGTGCAAATATGTAGTAATTTGCATGAAAATACTAATTTTTATGACGCTTAGGAGGCATAGACAAGTATTTGTCTAAAATACGTAAATTTCCTTGTCCGACCTCTGGCTTTAATCGTTCACTGTAGCCACAATTTCCATCCGATTATCAAAATTTTGGTCTCATTTTGTAGCTGTTAGTCGGTTGTTTACGTCAAATACAAATTTGTAGTACTTTTCATAAGAATACTAATTTTTATAAGGTTCCTTATATTTTTGGGGGCAGGTTATGGAAACTTTTTCCCTTTACGGCATTGCTGTGGCTTGATTTTTCAACTGATGTGCTATATTTTGGTGTTAATGAATAGATCAGCGTCTGAATTTTCCAAAAAGTATAAATTTGTGGTATTTCGCAAAAGTTTAAGGGCGGGTTCAGTGGTTGAAAGCCAGAAAAATCCCAATTTTTCACGTGTCAACTCCCCAAAACTTTAAATGGCTTTTCTCCCCTTAAACGTACGAATTTCGCGTTTTTACGTTTTAATTGAAAAGCTTAACCCAAACTAGTGTTTTGATGGTCGGAACATGTTTTAGGCAAAATATCTAGAAATTGCTGTTTCTAGAACACGTGCAGTTTTTGTGCAGATTTTCAGCTTTGATTGCTTACTGTGCCCGTAATTTTAGTCCGATTGTTGAAATTTTGGTCTTATCTTATAGTTGCGTTTGTTCAGTTTGCGTCAATTGCAAATATGTAGTAATTTGCATGAAAATACTAATTTTTATGACGCTTAGGAGGCATAGACAAGTATTTGTCTAAAATACGTAAATTTCCTTGTCCGACCTCTGGCTTTAATCGTTCACTGTAGCCACAATTTCCATTCGATTATCAAAATTTTGGTCTCATTTTGTAGCAGTCAGTCTGTTGTTTACGTCAAATACAAATTTGTAGTACTTTTCATAAGAATACTAATTTTTATAAGGTTCCTTATATTTTTGGGGGCAGGTTATGGAAACTTTTTCCCCTTACGGCATTGCTGTGGCTTGATTTTTCAACTGATGTGCTATATTTTGGTGTTAATGAGTAGATCAGCGTCTGAATTTTCCAAAAAGTATAAATTTGTGGTATTTCGCAAAAGTTTAAGGGCGGGTGTAGTGCTTGAAAGCCAGAAAAATCCCAATTTTTCACGTGTCAACTCCCCAAAACTTTAAATGGCTTTTTCTCCCCTTAAACGTGCGAATTTCGCGTTTTTACGTTTTAATTGAAAAGCTTAACCCAAACTAGTGTTTTGATGGTCGGAACATGTTTTAGGCAAAATATCTAGAAATTGCTGTTTCTAGAACACGTGCAGTTTTTGTGCAGATTTTCAGCTTTGATTGCTTACTGTGCCCGTAATTTTAGTCCGATTGTTGAAATTTTGGTCTTATCTTATAGTTGCGTTTGTTCAGTTTGCGTCAAGTGCAAATATGTAGTAATTTGCATGAAAATACTAATTTTTATGACGCTTAGGAGGCATAGACAAGTATTTGTCTAAAATACGTAAATTTCCTTGTCCGACCTCTGGCTTTAATCGTTCACTGTAGCCACAATTTCCATTCGATTATCAAAATTTTGGTCTCATTTTGTAGCTGTCAGTCTGTTGTTTACGTCAAATACAAATTTGTAGTACTTTTCAGAAGAATACTAATTTTTATAAGGTTCCTTATATTTTTGGGGGCAGGTTATGGAAACTTTTTCCCTTTACGGCATTGCTGTGGCTTGATTTTTCAACTGATGTGCTATATTTTGGTGTTAATGAGTAGATCAGCGTCTGAATTTTCCAAAAAGTATAAATTTGTGGTATTTCGCAAAAGTTTAAGGGCGGGTTTAGTGGTTGAAAGCCAGAAAAATCCCAATTTTTCACGTGTCAACTCCCCAAAACTTTAAATGGCTTTTTCTCCCCTTAAACGTGCGAATTTCGCGTTTTTTACGTTTTAATTGAAAAGCTTAACCCAAACTAGTGTTTTGATGGTCGGAACATGTTTTAGGCAAAATATCTAGAAATTGCTGTTTCTAGAACACGTGCAGTTTTTGTGCAGATTTTCAGCTTTGATTGCTTACTGTGCCCGTAATTTTAGTCCGATTGTTGAAATTTTGGTCTTATCTTATAGTTGCGTTTGTTCAGTTTGCGTCAAGTGCAAATATGTAGTAATTTGCATGAAAAAACTAATTTTTATGACGCTTAGGAGGCATAGACAAGTATTTGTCTAAAATACGTAAATTTCATTGTCCGACCTCTGGCTTTAATCGTTCACTGTAGCCACAATTTCCATTCGATTATCAAAATGTTGGTCTCATTTTGTAGCTGTCAGTATGTTGTTTAGGTCAAATACAAATTTGTAGTACTTTTCATAAGAATACTAATTTTTATAAGGTTCCTTATATTTTTGGGGGCAGGTTATGGAAACTTTTTCCCTTTACGGCATTGCTGTGGCTTGATTTTTCAACTGATGTGCTATATTTTGGTGTTAATGAATAGATCAGCGTCTGAATTTTCCAAAAAGTATAAATTTGTGGTATTTCGCAAAAGTTTAAGGGCGGGTTTAGTGCTTGAAAGCCAGAAAAATCCCAATTTTTCACGTGTCAACTCCCCAAAACTTTAAATGGCTTTTTCTCCCCTTAAACGTGCGAATGTCGCGTTTTTACGTTTCAATTGAAAAGCTTAACCCAAACTAGTGTTTTGATGGTCGGAACATGTTTTAGGCAAAATATCTAGAAATTGCTGTTTCTAGAACACGTGCAGTTTTTGTGCAGATTTTCAGCTTCGATTGCTTACTGTGCCCGTAATTTTAGTCCGATTGTTGAAATTTTGGTCTTATCTTATAGTTGCGTTTGTTCAGTTTGCGTCAAGTGCAAATATGTAGTAATTTGCATGAAAATACTAATTTTTATGACGCATAGGAGGCATATATAAGTATTTGTCTAAAATACGTAAATTTCCTTGTCCGACCTCTGGCTTTAATCAATCACTGTAGCCACAATTTCCATTCGATTATCAAAATTTTGGTCTCATTTTGTAGCTGTCAGTCTGTTGTTTGCGTCAAATACAAATTTGTAGTACTTTTCATAAGAATACTAATTTTTATAAGGTTCCTTATATTTTTGGGGGCAGGTTATGGAAAATTTTTCCCTTTACGGCATTGCTGTGGCTTGATTTTTCAACTGATGTGCTATATTTTGGTGTTAATAAATAGATCAACGTCTGAATTTTCCAAAAAGTATAAATTTGTGGTATTTCGCAAAAGTTTAAGAGCGGGTTTAGTGGTTGAAAGCCAGAAAAATCCCAATTTTTCACGTGTCAACTCCCCAAAACTTTAAATGGCTTTTTCTCCCCTTAAACGTGCGAATTTCGCGTTTTTACGTTATAATTGAGAAGCTTAACCCAAACTAGTGTTTTGATGGTCGGAACATGTTTTAGGCAAAATATCTAGAAATTGCTGTTTCTAGAACACGTGCAGTTTTTGTGCAGATTTTCAGCTTTGATTGCTTACTGTGCCCGTAATTTTAGTCCGATTGTTGAAATTTTGGTCTTATCTTATAGTTGCGTTTGTTCAGTTTGCGTCAATTGCAAATATGTAGTAATTTGCATGAAAATACTAATTTTTATGACGCTTAGGAGGCATAGACAAGTATTTGTCTAAAATACGTAAATTTCCTTGTCCGACGTCTGGCTTTAATCGTTCACTGTAGCCACAATTTCCATTCGATTGACAAAATTTTGGTCTCATTTTGTAGCAGTCAGTCTGTTGTTTACGTCAAATACAAATTTGTAGTACTTTTCATAAGAATACTAATTTTTATAAGGTTCCTTATATTTTTGGGGGCAGGTTATGGAAACTTTTTCCCTTTACGGCATTGCTGTGGCTTGATTTTTCAACTGATGTGCTATATTTTGGTGTTAATAAATAGATCAACGTCTGAATTTTCCAAAAAGTATAAATTTGTGGTATTTCGCAAAAGTTTAAGAGCGGGTTTAGTGGTTGAAAGCCAGAAAAATCCCAATTTTTCACGTGTCAACTCCCCAAAACTTTAAATGGCTTTTTCTCCCCTTAAACGTGCGAATTTCGCGTTTTTACGTTATAATTGAGAAGCTTAACCCAAACTAGTGTTTTGATGGTCGGAACATGTTTTAGGCAAAATATCTAGAAATTGCTGTTTCTAGAACACGTGCAGTTTTTGTGCAGATTTTCAGCTTTGATTGCTTACTGTGCCCGTAATTTTAGTCCGATTGTTGAAATTTTGGTCTTATCTTATAGTTGCGTTTGTTCAGTTTGCGTCAATTGCAAATATGTAGTAATTTGCATGAAAATACTAATTTTTATGACGCTTAGGAGGCATAGACAAGTATTTGTCTAAAATACGTAAATTTCCTTGTCCGACCTCTGGCTTTAATCGTTCACTGTAGCCACAATTTCCATTCGATTATCAAAATTTTGGTCTCATTTTGTAGCTGTCGGTCTGTTGTTTACGTCAAATACAAATTTGAAGTACTTTTCATAAGAATACTAATTTTTATAAGGTTCCTTATATTTTTGGGGGCAGGTTATGGAAACTTTTTCCCTTTACGGCATTGCTGTGGCTTGATTTTTCAACTGATGTGCTATATTTTGGTGTTAATGAATAGATCAGCGTCTGAATTTTCCAAAAAGTATAAATTTGTGGTATTTCGCAAAAGTTTAAGCTCGGGTTCAGTGGTTGAAAGCCAGAAAAATCCCAATTTTTCACATGTCAACTCCCCAAAACTTTAAATGGCTTTTTCTCCCCTTAAACGTGCGAATGTCGCGTTTTTACGTTCTAATTGAAAAGCTTAACCCAAACTAGTGTTTTGATGGTCGGAACATGTTTTAGGCAAAATATCTAGAAATTGCTGTTTCTAGAACACGTGCAGTTTTTGTGCAGATTTTCAGCTTTGATTGCTTACTGTGCCCGTAATTTTAGTCCGATTGTTGAAATTTTGGTCTTATCTTATAGTTGCGTTTGTTCAGTTTGCGTCAAGTGCAAATATGTAGTAATTTGCATGAAAATACTAATTTTTATGACGCTTAGGAGGCATAGACAAGTATTTGTCTAAAATACGTAAATTTCCTTGTCCGACCTCTGGCTTTAATCGTTCACTGTAGCCACAATTTCCATTCGATTATCAACATGTTGGTCTCATTTTGTAGCTGTCAGTCTGTTGTTTAGGTCAAATACAAATTGGTAGTACTTTTCATAAGAATACTAATTTTTATAAGGTTCCTTATATTTTTGGGGGCAGGTTATGGAAACTTTTTCCCTTTACGGCATTGCTGTGGCTTGATTTTTCAACTGATGTGCTATATTTTGGTGTTAATGAATAGATCAGCGTCTGAATTTTCCAAAAAGTATAAATTTGTGGTATTTCGCAAAAGTTTAAGGGCGGGTTTAGTGCTTGAAAGCCATAAAAATCCCAATTTTTCACGTGTCAACTCCCCAAAACTTTAAATGGCTTTTTCTCCCCTTAAACGTGCGAATGTCGCGTTTTTACGTTTCAATTGAAAAGCTTAACCCAAACTAGTGTTTTGATGGTCGGAACATGTTTTAGGCAAAATATCTAGAAATTGCTGTTTCTAGAACACGTGCAGTTTTTGTGCAGATTTTCAGCTTCGATTGCTTACTGTGCCCGTAATTTTAGTCCGATTGTTGAAATTTTGGTCTTATCTTATAGTTGCGTTTGTTCAGTTTGCGTCAAGTGCAAATATGTAGTAATTTGCATGAAAATACTAATTTTTATGACGCATAGGAGGCATATATAAGTATTTGTCTAAAATACGTAAATTTCCTTGTCCGACCTCTGGCTTTAATCAATCACTGTAGCCACAATTTCCATTCGATTATCAAAATTTTGGTCTCATTTTGTAGCTGTCAGTCTGTTGTTTGCGTCAAATACAAATTTGTAGTACTTTTCATAAGAATACTAATTTTTATAAGGTTCCTTATATTTTTGGGGGCAGGTTATGGAAAATTTTTCCCTTTACGGCATTGCTGTGGCTTGATTTTTCAACTGATGTGCTATATTTTGGTGTTAATAAATAGATCAACGTCTGAATTTTCCAAAAAGTATAAATTTGTGGTATTTCGCAAAAGTTTAAGAGCGGGTTTAGTGGTTGAAAGCCAGAAAAATCCCAATTTTTCACGTGTCAACTCCCCAAAACTTTAAATGGCTTTTTCTCCCCTTAAACGTGCGAATTTCGCGTTTTTACGTTATAATTGAGAAGCTTAACCCAAACTAGTGTTTTGATGGTCGGAACATGTTCTAGGCAAAATATCTAGAAATTGCTGTTTCTAGAACACGTGCAGTTTTTGTGCAGATTTTCAGCTTTGATTGCTTACTGTGCCCGTAATTTTAGTCCGATTGTTGAAATTTTGGTCTTATCTTATAGTTGCGTTTGTTCAGTTTGCGTCAATTGCAAATATGTAGTAATTTGCATGAAAATACTAATTTTTATGACGCTTAGGAGGCATAGACAAGTATTTGTCTAAAATACGTAAATTTCCTTGTCCGACGTCTGGCTTTAATCGTTCACTGTAGCCACAATTTCCATTCGATTGACAAAATTTTGGTCTCATTTTGTAGCAGTCAGTCTGTTGTTTACGTCAAATACAAATTTGTAGTACTTTTCATAAGAATACTAATTTTTATAAGGTTCCTTATATTTTTGGGGTCAGGTTATGGAAACTTTTTCCCTTTACGGCATTGCTGTGGCTTGATTTTTCAACTGATGTGCTATATTTTGGTGTTAATGAATAGATCAGCGTCTGAATTTTCCAAAAAATATAAATTTGTGGTATTTCGCAAAAGTTTAAGGGCGGGTTTAGTGCTTGAAAGCCAGAAAAATCCCAATTTTTCACGTGTCAACTCCCCAAAACTTTAAATGGCTTTTTCTCCCCTTAAACGTGCGAATTTCGCGTTTTTACGTTTTAATTGAAAAGCTTAACCCAAACTAGTGTTTTGATGGTCGGAACATGTTTTAGGCAAAATATCTAGAAATTGCTGTTTCTAGAACACGTGCAGTTTTTGTGCAGATTTTCAGCTTTGATTGCTTACTGTGCCCGTAATTTTAGTCCGATTGCTGAAATTTTGGTCTTATCTTATAGTTGCGTTTGTTCAGTTTGCGTCAAGTGCAAATATGTAGTAATTTGCATGAAAATACTAATTTTTATGACGCTTAGGAGGCATAGACAAGTATTTGTCTAAAATACGTAAATTTCCTTGTCCGACCCCTGGCTTTAATCGTTCACTGTAGCCACAATTTCCATTCGATTATCAAAATTTTGGTCTCATTTTGTAGCTGTTAGTCTGTTGTTTACGTCAAATACAAATTTGTAGTACTTTTCTTAAGAATACTAATTTTTATAAGGTTCCTTATATTTTTGGGGGCAGGTTATGGAAACTTTTTCCCTTTACGGCATTGCTGTGGCTTGATTTTTCAACTGATGTGCTATATTTTGGTGTTAATGAATAGATCAGCGTCTGAATTTTCCAAAAAGTATAAATTTGTGGTATTTCGCAAAAGTTTAAGCGCGGGTTCAGTGGTTGAAAGCCAGAAAAATCCCAATTTTTCACGTGTCAACTCCCCAAAACTTTAAATGGCTTTTTCTCCCCTTAAACGTGCGAATGTCGCGTTTTTACGTTTTAATTGAAAAGCTTAACCCAAACTAGTGTTTTGATGGTCGGAACATGTTTTAGGCAAAATATCTAGAAATTGCTGTTTCTAGAACACGTGCAGTTTTTGTGCAGATTTTCAGCTTTGATTGCTTACTGTGCCCGTAATTTTAGTCCGATTGTTGAAATTTTGGTCTTATCTTATAGTTGCGTTTGTTCAGTTTGCGTCAAGTGCAAATATGTAGTAATTTGCATGAAAATACTAATTTTTATGACGCTTAGGAGGCATAGACAAGTATTTGTCTAAAATACGTAAATTTCCTTGTCCGACCTCTGGCTTTAATCGTTCACTGTAGCCACAATTTCCATTCGATTATCAAAATTTTGGTCTCATTTTGTAGCTGTCAGTCTGTTGTTTAGGTTAAATACAAATTGGTAGTACTTTTCATAAGAATACTAATTTTTATAAGGTTCCTTATATTTTTGGGGGCAGGTTATGGAAACTTTTTCCCTTTACGGCATTGCTGTGGCTTGATTTTTCAACTGATGTGCTATATTTTGGTGTTAATGAATAGATCAGCGTCTGAATTTTCCAAAAAATATAAATTTGTGGTATTTCGCAAAAGTTTAAGGGCGGGTTTAGTGCTTGAAAGCCAGAAAAATCCCAATTTTTCACGTGTCAACTCCCCAAAACTTTAAATGGCTTTTTCTCCCCTTAGACGTGCGAATTTTGCGTTTTTACGTTTTAATTGAAAAGCTTAACCCAAACTAGTGTTTTGATGGTCGGAACATGTTTTAGGCAAAATATCTAGAAATTGCTGTTTCTAGAACACGTGCAGTTTTTGTGCAGATTTTCAGCTTCGATTGCTTACTGTGCCCGTAATTTTAGTCCGATTGTTGAAATGTTGGTCTTATCTTATAGTTGCGTTTGTTCAGTTTGCGTCAAGTGCAAATATGTAGTAATTTGCATGAAAAAACTAATTTTTATGACGCTTAGGAGGCATAGACAAGTATTTGTCTAAAATACGTAAATTTCCTTGTCCGACCTCTGGCTTTAATCGTTCACTGTAGCCACAATTTCTATTCGATTAGCAAAATGTTAGTCTCATTTTGTAGCAGTCAGTCTGTTGTTTACGTCAAATACAAATTTGTAGTACTTTTTATAAGAATACTAATTTTTATAAGGTTCCTTATATTTTTGGGGGCAGGTTATGGAAACTTTTTCCCTTTACGGCATTGCTGTGGCTTGATTTTTCAACTGATGTGCTATATTTTGGTGTTAATGAATAGATCAGCGTCTGAATTTTCCAAAAAGTATAAATTTGTGGTATTTCGCAAAAGTTTAAGGGCGGGTTCAGTGGTTGAAAGCCAGAAAAATCCCAATTTTTCACGTGTCAACTCCCCAAAACTTTAAATGGCTTTTTCTCCCCTTAAACGTGCGAATGTCGCGTTGTTACGTTTTAATTGAAAAGCTTAACCCAAACTAGTGTTTTGATGGTCGGAACATGTTTTAGGCAAAATATCTAGAAATTGCTGTTTCTAGAACACGTGCAGTTTTTGTGCAGATTTTCAGCTTTGATTGCTTACTTTGCCCGTAATTTTAGTCCGATTGTTGAAATTTCGGTCTTATCTTATAGTTGCGTTTGTTCAGTTTGCGTCAAGTGCAAATATGTAGTAATTTGCATGAAAAAACTAATTTTTATGACGCTTAGGAGGCATAGACAAGTATTTGTCTAAAATACGTAAATTTCCTTGTCCGACCTCTGGCTTTAATCGTTCACTGTAGCCACAATTTCCATTCGATTATCAAAATTTTGGTCTCATTTTGTAGCTGTCAGTCTGTTGTTTACGTCAAATACAAATTTGTAGTACTTTTCAGAAGAATACTAATTTTTATAAGGTTCCTTATATTTTTGGGGGCAGGTTATGGAAACTTTTTCCCTTTACGGCATTGCTGTGGCTTGATTTTTCAACTGATGTGCTATATTTTGGTGTTAATGAATAGATCAGCGTCTGAATTTTCCAAAAAGTATAAATTTGTGGTATTTCGCAAAAGTTTAAGGGCGGGTTTAGTGGTTGAAAGCCAGAAAAATCCCAATTTTTCACGTGTCAACTCCCCAAAACTTTAAATGGCTTTTTCTCCCCTTAAACGTGCGAATTTCGCGTTTTTACGTTTTAATTGAAAAGCTTAACCCAAACTAGTGTTTTGATGGTCGGAACATGTTTTAGGCAAAATATCTAGAAATTGCTCTTTCTAGAACACGTGCAGTTTTTGTGCAGATTTTCAGCTTTGATTGCTTACTGTGGCCGTAATTTTAGTCCGATTGTTGAAATTTGGGTCTTATCTTATAGTTGCGTTTGTTCAGTTTGCGTCAAGTGCAAATATGTAGTAATTTGCATGAAAATACTAATTTTTATGACGCTTAGAAGGCATAGACAAGTATTTGTCTAAAATACGTAAATTTCCTTGTCCGACCTCTGGCTTTAATCGTTCACTGTAGCCACAATTTCCATTCGATTATCAAAATTTTGGTCTCATTTTGTAGCTGTCAGTCTGTTGTTTACGTCAAATACAAATTTGTAGTACTTTTCATAAGAATACTAATTTTTATAAGGTTCCTTATATTTTTGGGGGCAGGTTATGGAAACTTTTTCCCTTTACGGCATTGCTGTGGCTTGATTTTTCAACTGATGTGCTATATTTTGGTGTTCATGAGTAGATCAGCGTCTGAATTTTCCAAAAAGTATAAATTTGTGGTATTTCGCAAAAGTTTAAGGGCGGGTTTAGTGCTTGAAAGCCAGAAAAATCCCAATTTTTCACGTGTCAACTCCCCAAAACTTTAAATGGCTTTTTCTCCCCTTAAACGTGCGAATTTCGCGTTTTTACGTTTTAATTGAAAAGCTTAACCCAAACTAGTGTTTTGATGGTCAGAACATGTTTTAGGCAAAATATCTAGAAATTGCTGTTTCTAGAACACGTGCAGTTTTTGTGCAGATTTTCAGCTTTGATTGCTTACTGTGCCGATAGTTTTAGTCTAATTGTTGAAATTTTGGTCTTATCTTATAGTTGCGTTTGTTCAGTTTGCGTCAAGTGCAAATATGTAGTAATTTGCATGAAAATACTAATTTTTATGACGCTTAGGAGGCATAGACAATTATTTGTCTAAAATACGTAAATTTCCTTGTCCGACCTCTGGCTTTATTCGTTCACTGTAGCCACAATTTCCATTCGATTATTAAAATTTTGGTCTCATTTTGTAGCTGTCAGTCTGTTGTTAACGTCAAATACAAATTTGTAGTACTTTTCATAAGAATACTAATTTTTATAAGGTTCCTTATATTTTTGGGGGCAGATTATGGAAACTTTTTCCCTTTACGGCATTGCTGTGGCTTGATTTTTCAACTGATGTGCTGTATTTTGGTGTTAATGAATAGATCAGCGTCTGATTTTTCCAAAAAGTATAAATTTGTGGTATTTCGCAAAAGTTTAAGGGCGGGTTTAGTGGTTGAAAGCCAGAAAAATCCCAATTTTTCACGTGTGTACTCCCCAAAACTTTAAATGACTTTTTCTCCCCTTAAACGTGCGAATTTCGCGTTTTTACGTTTTAATTGAAAAGCTTAACCCAAACTAGTGTTTTGATGGTCGGAACATGTTTTAAGCAAAATATCTAGAAATTGCTGTTTCTAGAACACGTGCAGTTTTTGTGCAGATTTTCAGCTTTGATTGCTTACTGTGCCGATAGTTTTAGTCTAATTGTTGAAATTTTGGTCTTATCTTATAGTTGCGTTTGTTCAGTTTGCGTCAAGTGCAAATATGTAGTAATTTGCATGAAAATACTAATTTTTATGACGCTTAGGAGGCATAGACAAGTATTTGTCTAAAATACGTAAATTTCCTTGTCCGACCTCTGGCTTTAATCGTTCACTGTAGCCACAATTTCCATTCGATTATCAAAATTTTGGTCTCATTTTGTAGCTGTCAGTCTGTTGTTTACGTCAAATACAAATTTGTAGTACTTTTCATAAGAATACTAATTTTTATAAGGTTCCTTATATTTTTGGGGGCAGGTTATGGAAACTTTTTCCCTTTACGGCATTGCTGTGGCTTGATTTTTCAACTGATGTGCCATATTTTGGTGTTAATGAATAGATCAGCGTCTGATTTTTCCAAAAAGTATAAATTTGTGGTATTTCGCAAAAGTTTAAGGGCGGGTTCAGTGGTTGAAAGCCAGAAAAATCCCAATTTTTCACGTGTCAACTCCCCAAAACTTTAAATGGCTTTTTCCCCCTTAAACGTGCGAATTTCGCGTTTTTACGTTTTAATTGAAAAGCTTAACCCAAACTAGTGTTTTGATGGTCGGAACATGTTTTAGGCAAAATATCTAGAAATTGCTGTTTCTAGAACACGTGCAGTTTTTGTGCAGATTTTCAGCTTTGATTGCTCACTGTGCCCGTAATTTTAGTCCGATTGTTGAAATTTTGGTCTTATCTTATAGTTGCGTTTGTTCAGTTTACGTCAAGTGCAAATATGTAGTAATTTGCATGAAAAAACTAATTTTTATGACGCTTAGGAGGCATAGACAAGTATTTGTCTAAAATACGTAAATTTCCTTGTCCGACCTCTGGCTTTAATCGTTCACTGTAGCCACAATTTCCATTCGATTATCAAAATTTTGGTCTCATTTTGTAGCTGTTAGTCTGTTGTTTACGTCAAATACAAATTTGTAGTACTTTTCAGAAGAATACTAATTTTTATAAGGTTCCGTATATTTTTGGGGGCAGGTTATGGAAACTTTTTCCCTTTACGGCATTGCTGTGGCTTGATTTTTCAACTGATGTGCTATATTTCGGTGTTAATGAATAGATCAGCGTCTGAATTTTCCAAAAAGTATAAATTTGTGGTATTTCGCAAAAGTTTAAGGGTGGGTTTAGTGCTTGAAAGCCAGAAAAATCCCAATTTTTCACGTGTCAACTCCCCAAAACTTTAAATGGCTCTTTCTCCCCTTAAACGTGCAAATTTCGCGTTTTTACGTTTTAATTGAAAAGCTTAACCCAAACTAGTGTTTTGATGGTCAGAACATGTTTAGGCAAAATATCTAGAAATTGCTGTTTCTAGAACACGTGCAGTTTTTGTGCAGATTTTCAGCTTTGATTGCTTACTGTGCCCATAGTTTTAGTCTAATTGTTGAAATTTTGGTCTTATCTTATAGTTGCGTTTGTTCAGTTTGTGTCAAGTGCAAATATGTAGTAATTTGCATGAAAATACTAATTTTTATGACGCTTAGGAGGCATAGACAATTATTTGTCTAAAATACGTAAATTTTCTTGTCCGACCTCTGGCTTTATTCGTTCACTGTAGCCACAATTTCCATTCGATTATCAAAATTTTGGTCTCATTTTGTAGCTGTCAGTCTGTTGTTTACGTCAAATACAAATTTGTAGTACTTTTCATAAGAATACTAATTTTTATAAGGTTCCTTATATTTTTGGGGGCAGGTTATGGAAACTTTTTCCCTTTACGGCATTGCTGTGGCTTGATTTTTCAACTGATGTGCCATATTTTGGTGTTAATGAATAGATCAGCGTCTGAATTTTCCAAAAAGTATAAATTTGTGGTATTTCGCAAAAGTTTAAGGGCGGGTTCAGTGGTTGAAAGCCAGAAAAATCCCAATTTTTCACGTGTCAACTCCCCAAAACTTTAAATGGCTTTTTCCCCCTTAAACGTGCGAATTTCGCGTTTTTACGTTTTAATTGAAAAGCTTAACCCAAACTAGTGTTTTGATGGTCAGAACATGTTTTAGGCAAAATATCTAGAAATTGCTGTTTCTAGAACACGTGCAGTTTTTGTGCAGATTTTCAGCTTTGATTGCTCACTGTGCCCGTAATTTTAGTCCGATTGTTGAAATTTTGGTCTTATCTTATAGTTGCGTTTGTTCAGTTTGCGTCAAGTGCAAACATGTAGTAATTTGCATGAAAAAACTAATTTTTATGACGCTTAGGAGGCATAGACAAGTATTTGTCTAAAATACGTAAATTTCCTTGTCCGACCTCTGGCTTTAATCGTTCACTGTAGCCACAATTTCCATTCGATTATCAAAATTTTGGTCTCATTTTGTAGCTGTTAGTCTGTTGTTTACGTCAAATACAAATTTGTAGTACTTTTCAGAAGAATACTAATTTTTATAAGGTTCCTCATATTTTTGGGGGCAGGTTATGGAAACTTTTTCCCTTTACGGCATTGCTGTGGCTTGATTTTTCAACTGATGTGCTATATTTTGGTGTTAATGAATAGATCAGTGTCTGAATTTTCCAAAAAGTATAAATTTGTGGTATTTCGCAAAAGTTTAAGGGCGGGTTTAGTGCTTGAAAGCCAGAAAAATCCCAATTTTTCACGTGTCAGCTCCCCAAAACTTTAAATGGCTTTTTCTCCCCTTAAACGTGCGAATTTCGCGTTTTTACGTTTTAATTGAAAAGCTTAACCCAAATTAGAGTTTTGATGGTCGGAACATGTTTTAGGCAAAATATCTAGAAATTGCTGTTAATAGAACACGTGCAGTTTTTGTGCAGATTTTCAGCTTTGATTGCTCACTGTGCCCGTAATTTTAGTCCGATTGTTGAAATTTTGGTCTTATCTTATAGTTGCGTTTGTTCAGTTTGCGTCAAGTGCAAACATGTAGTAATTTGCATGAAAAAACTAATTTTTATGACGCTTAGGAGGCATAGACAAGTATTTGTCTAAAATACGTAAATTTCCTTGTCCGACCTCTGGCTTTATTCGTTCACTGTAGCCACAATTTCCATTCGATTATTAAAATTTTGGTCTCATTTTGTAGCTGTTAGTCTGTTGTTTACGTCAAATACAAATTTGTAGTACTTTTCATAAGAATACTAATTTTTATAAGGTTCCTTATATTTTTGGGGGCAGGTTATGGAAACTTTTTCCCTTTACGGCATTGCTGTGGCTTGATTTTTCAACTGATGTGCTATATTTTGGTGTTAATGAATAGATCAGCGTCTGAATTTTCCAAAAAGTATAAATTTGTGGTATTTCGCAAAAGTTGAAGGGCGGGTTCAGTGGTTGAAAGCCAGAAAAATCCCAATTTTTCACGTGTCAACTCCCCAAAACTTTAAATGGCTTTTTCTCCCCTTAAACGTGCGAATTTCGCGTTTTTACGTTTTAATTGAAAAGCTTAACCCAAACTAGTGTTTTGATGGTCGGAACATGTTTTAGGCAAAATATCTAGAAATTGCTGTTTCTAGAACACGTGCAGTTTTTGTGCAGATTTTCAGCTTTGATTGCTTACTGTGCCGATAGTTTTAGTCTAATTGTTGAAATTTTGGTCTTATCTTATAGTTGCGTTTGTTCAGTTTGCGTCAAGTGCAAATATGTAGTAATTTGCATGAAAATACTAATTTTTATGACGCTTAGGAGGATAGACAATTATTTGTCTAAAATACGTAAATTTCCTTGTCCGACCTCTGGCTTTATTCGTTCACTGTAGCCACAATTTCTATTCGATTATTAAAATTTTGGTCTCATTTTGTAGCTGTCAGTCTGTTGTTTACGTCAAATACAAATTTGTAGTACTTTTCATAAGAATACTAATTTTTATAAGGTTCCTTATATTTTTGGGGGCAGATTATGGAAACTTTTTCCCTTTACGGCATTGCTGTGGCTTGATTTTTCAACTGATGTGCTGTATTTTGGTGTAAATGAATAGATCAGCGTCTGAATTTTCCAAAAAGTATAAATTTGTGGTATTTCGCAAAAGTTTAAGGGCGGGTTTAGTGGTTGAAAGCCAGAAAAATCCCAATTTTTCACGTGTGTACTCCCCAAAACTTTAAATGACTTTTTCTCCCCTTAAACGTGCGAATTTCGCGTTTTTACGTTTTAATTGAAAAGCTTAACCCAAACTAGTGTTTTGATGGTCGGAACATGTTTTAGGCAAAATATCTAGAAATTGCTGTTTCTAGAACACGTGCAGTTTTTGTGCAGATTTTCAGCTTTGATTGCTTACTGTGCCCGTAATTTTAGTCCGATTGTTGAAATTTTGGTCTTATCTTATAGTTGCGTTTGTTCAGTTTGCGTCAAGTGCAAATATGTAGTAATTTGCATGAAAAAACTAATTTTTATGACGCTTAGGAGGCATAGACAAGTATTTGTCTAAAATACGTAAATTTCCTTGTCCGACCTCTGGCCTTAATCGTTCACTGTAGCCACAATTTCCATTCGATTATCAAAATTTTGGTCTCATTTTGTAGCTGTCAGTCTGTTGTTTACGTCAAATACAAATTTGTAGTACTTTTCATAAGAATACTAATTTTTATAAGGTTCCTTATATTTTTGGGGGCAGGTTATGGAAACTTTTTCCCTTTACGGCATTGCTGTGGCTTGATTTTTCAACTGATGTGCCATATTTTGGTGTTAATGAATAGATCAGCGTCTGATTTTTCCAAAAAGTATAAATTTGTGGTATTTCGCAAAAGTTTAAGGGCGGGTTTAGTGGTTGAAAGCCAGAAAAATCCCAATTTTTCACGTGTCAACTCCCCAAAACTTTAAATGGCTTTTTCCCCCTTAAACGTGCGAATTTCGCGTTTTTACGTTTTAATTGAAAAGCTTAACCCAAACTATTGTTTTGATGGTCGGAACATGTTGTAGGCAAAATATCTAGAAATTGCTGTTTCTAGAACACGTGCAGTTTTTGTGCAGATTTTCAGCTTTGATTGCTCACTGTGCCCGTAATTTTAGTCCGATTGTTGAAATTTTGGTCTTATCTTATAGTTGCGTTTGTTCAGTTTGCGTCAAGTGCAAATATGTAGTAATTTGCATGAAAAAACTAATTTTTATGACGCTTAGGAGGCATAGACAAGTATTTGTCTAAAATACGTAAATTTCCTTGTCCGACCTCTGGCTTTAATCGTTCACTGTAGCCACAATTTCCATTCGATTATCAAAATTTTGGTCTCATTTTGTAGCTGTTAGTCTGTTGTTTACGTCAAATACAAATTTGTAGTACTTTTCAGAAGAATACTAATTTTTATAAGGTTCCTTATATTTTTGGGGGCAGGTTATGGAAACTTTTTCCCTTTACGGCATTGCTGTGGCTTGATTTTTCAACTGATGTGCTATATTTTGGTGTTAATGAATAGATCAGCGTCTGAATTTTCCAAAAAGTATAAATTTGTGGTATTTCGCAAAAGTTTAAGGGCGGGTTTAGTGCTTGAAAGCCAGAAAAATCCCAATTTTTCACGTGTCAACTCCCCAAAACTTTAAATGGCTTTTTCTCCCCTTAAACGTGCGAATTTCGCGTTTTTAAGTTTCAATTGAAAAGCTTAACCCAAACTAGTGTTTTGATGGTCGGAACATGTTTTAGGCAAAATATCTAGAAATTGCTGTTTCTAGAACACGTGCAGTTTTTGTGCAGATTTTCAGCTTTGATTGCTTACTGTGCCCGTAATTTTAGTCCGATTGTTGAAATTTTGGTCTTATCTTATAGTTGCGTTTGTTCAGTTTGCGTCAAGTGCAAATATGTAGTAATTTGCATGAAAATACTAATTTTTATGACGCTTAGGAGGCATAGACAAGTATTTGTCTAAAATACGTAAATTTCCTTGTCCGACCTCTGGCTTTAATCGTTCACTGTAGCCACAATTTCCATTCGATTATCAAAATTTTGGTCTCATTTTGTAGCTGTCAGTCTGTTGTTAACGTCGAATACAAATTTGTAGTACTTTTCATAAGAATACTAATTTTTATAAGGTTCCTTATATTTTTGGGGGCAGTTTATGGAAACTTTTTCCCTTTACGGCATTGCTGTGGCTTGATTTTTCAACTGATGTGCTATATTTTGGTGTTAATAAATAGATCAACGTCTGAATTTTCCAAAAAGTACAAATTTGTGGTATTTCGCAAAAGTTTAAGGGCGGGTTTAGTGCTTGAAAGCCAGAAAAATCCCAATTTTTCACGTGTCAACTCCCCAAAACTTTAAATGGCTTTTTCTCCCCTTAAACGTGCGAATTTCGCGTTTTTACGTTTTAATTGAAAAGCTTAACCCAAACTAGTGTTTTGATGGTCAGAACATGTTTTAGGCAAAATATCTAGAAATTGCTGTTTCTAGAACACGTGCAGTTTTTGTGCAGATTTTCAGCTTTGATTGCTTACTGTGCCCATAGTTTTAGTCTAATTGTTGAAATTTTGGTCTTATCTTATAGTTGCGTTTGTTCAGTTTGTGTCAAGTGCAAATATGTAGTAATTTGCATGAAAATACTAATTTTTATGACGCTTAGGAGGCATAGACAATTATTTGTCTAAAATACGTAAATTTTCTTGTCCGACCTCTGGCTTTATTCGTTCACTGTAGCCACAATTTCCATTCGATTATCAAAATTTTGGTCTCATTTTGTAGCTGTCAGTCTGTTGTTTACGTCAAATACAAATTTGTAGTACTTTTCATAAGAATACTAATTTTTATAAGGTTCCTTATATTTTTGGGGGCAGGTTATGGAAACTTTTTCCCTTTACGGCATTGCTGTGGCTTGATTTTTCAACTGATGTGCCATATTTTGGTGTTAATGAATAGATCAGCGTCTGAATTTTCCAAAAAGTATAAATTTGTGGTATTTCGCAAAAGTTTAAGGGCGGGTTCAGTGGTTGAAAGCCAGAAAAATCCCAATTTTTCACGTGTCAACTCCCCAAAACTTTAAATGGCTTTTTCCCCCTTAAACGTGCGAATTTCGCGTTTTTCCGTTTTAATTGAAAAGCTTAACCCAAACTAGTGTTTTGATGGTCGGAACATGTTTTAGGCAAAATATCTAGAAATTGCTGTTTCTAGAACACGTGCAGTTTTTGTGCAGATTTTCAGCTTTGATTGCTCACTGTGCCCGTAATTTTAGTCCGATTGTTGAAATTTTGGTCTTATCTTATAGTTGCGTTTGTTCAGTTTGCGTCAAGTGCAAACATGTAGTAATTTGCATGAAAAAACTAATTTTTTTGACGCTTAGGAGGCATAGACAAGTATTTGTCTAAAATACGTAAATTTCCTTGTCCGACCTCTGGCTTTAATCGTTCACTGTAGCCACAATTTCCATTCGATTAGCAAAATTTTGGTCTCATTTTGTAGCTGTTAGTCTGTTGTTTACGTCAAATACAAATTTGTAGTACTTTTCAGAAGAATACTAATTTTTATAAGGTTCCTCATATTTTTGGGGGCAGGTTATGGAAACTTGTTCCCTTTACGGCATTGCTGTGGCTTGATTTTTCAACTGATGTGCTATATTTTGGTGTTAATGAATAGATCAGCGTCTGAATTTTCCAAAAAGTATAAATTTGTGGTATTTCGCAAAAGTTTAAGCTCGGGTTCAGTGCTTGAAAGCCAGAAAAATCCCAATTTTTCACGTGTCAACTCCCCAAAACTTTAAATGGCTTTTTCTCCCCTTAAACGTGCGAATTTCGCGTTTTTACGTTTTAATTGAAAAGCTTAACCCAAACTAGAGTTTTGATGGTCGGAACATGTTTTAGGCAAAATATCTAGAAATTGCTGTTTCTAGAACACGTGCAGTTTTTGTGCAGATTTTCAGCTTTGATTGCTTACTGTGCCGATAGTTTTAGTCTAATTGTTGAAATTTTGGTCTTATCTTATAGTTGCGTTTGTTCAGTTTGCGTCAAGTGCAAATATGTAGTAATTTGCATGAGAATACTAATTTTTATGACGCTTAGGAGGCATAGACAAGTATTTGTCTAAAATACGTAAATTTCCTTGTCCGACCTCTGGCTTTAATCGTTCACTGTAGCCACAATTTCCATTCGATTATCAAAATTTTGGTCTCATTTTGTAGCTGTCGGTCTGTTGTTTACGTCAAATACAAATTTGTAGTACTTTTCATAAGAATACTAATTTTTATAAGGTTCCTTATATTTTTGGAGGCAGGTTATGGAAACTTTTTCCCTTTACGGCATTGCTGTGGCTTGATTTTTCAACTGATGTGCCATATTTTGGTGTTAATGAATAGATCAGCGTCTGAATTTTCCAAAAAGTATAAATTTGTGGTATTTCGCAAAAGTTTAAGAGCGGGTTCAGTGGTTGAAAGCCAGAAAAATCCCAATTTTTCACGTGTCAACTCCCCAAAACTTTAAATGGCTTTTTCCCCCTTAAACGTGCGAATTTCGCGTTTTTACGTTTTAATTGAAAAGCTTAACCCAAACTAGTGTTTTGATGGTCGGAACATGTTTTAGGCAAAATATCTAGATATTGCTGTTTCTAGAACACGTGCAGTTTTTGTGCAGATTTTCAGCTTTGATTGCTCACTGTGCCCGTAATTTTAGTCCGATTGTTGAAATTTTGGTCTTATCTTATAGTTGCGTTTGTTCAGTTTGCGTCAAGTGCAAATATGTAGTAATTTGCATGAAAAAACTAATTTTTATGACGCTTAGGAGGCATAGACAAGTATTTGTCTAAAATACGTAAATTTCCTTGTCCGACCTCTGGCTTTAATCGTTCACTGTAGCCACAATTTCCATTCGATTATCAAAATTTTGGTCGCATTTTGTAGCAGTCAGTCTGTTATTTACGTCAAATACAAATTTGTAGTACTTTTCAGAAGAATACTAATTTTTGTAAGGTTCCTTATATTTTTGGGGGCAGGTTATGGAAACTTTTTCCCTTTACGGCATTGCTGTGGCTTGATTTTTCAACTGATGTGCTATATTTTGGTGTTAATGAATAGATCAGCGTCTGAATTTTCCAAAAAGTATAAATTTGTGGTATTTCGCAAAAGTTTAAGGGCGGGTTTAGTGCTTGAAAGCCAGAAAAATCCCAATTTTTCACGTGTCAACTCCCCAAAACTTTAAATGGCTTTTTCTCCCCTTAAACGTGCGAATTTCGCGTTTTTACGTTTCAATTGAAAAGCTTAACCCAAACTAGTGTTTTGATGGTCGGAACATGTTTTAGGCAAAATATCTAGAAATTGCTGTTTCTAGAACACGTGCAGTTTTTGTGCAGATTTTCAGCTTTGATTGCTTACTGTGCCCGTAATTTTAGTCCGATTGTTGAAATTTTGGTCTTATCTTATAGTTGCGTTTGTTCAATTTGCGTCAAGTGCAAATATGTAGTAATTTGCATGAAAATACTAATTTTTATGACGCTTAGGAGGCATAGACAAGTATTTGTCTAAAATACGTAAATTTCCTTGTCCGACCTCTGGCTTTAATCGTTCACTGTAGCCACAATTTCCATTCGATTATCAAAATTTTGGTCTCATTTTGTAGCTGTCGGTCTGTTGTTTACGTCAAATACAAATTTGTAGTACTTTTCATAAGAATACTAATTTTTATAAGGTTCCTTATATTTTTGGGGGCAGTTTATGGAAACTTTTTCCCTTTACGGCATTGCTGTGGCTTGATTTTTCATTTGATGTGCTATATTTTGGTGTTAATAAATAGATCAACGTCTGAATTTTCCAAAAAGTACAAATTTGTGGTATTTCGCAAAAGTTTAAGGGCGGGTTTAGGTAATTTTAGTCCGATTGTTGAAATTTTGGTCTTATCTTATAGTTGCGTTTGTTCAGTTTGCGTCAAGTGCAAATATGTAGTAATTTGCATGAAAATACTAATTTTTATGACGCTTAGGAGGCATAGACAAGTATTTGTCTAAAATACGTAAATTTCCTCGTCCGACCTCTGGCTTTAATCGTTCACTGTAGCCACAATTTCCATTCGATTATCAAAATTTTGGTCTCATTTTGTAGCAGTCAGTCTGTTGTTTACGTCAAATACAAATTTGTAGTACTTCTCATAAGAATACTAATTTTTATAAGGTTCCTTATATTTTTGGGGGGTAGGTTATGGAAACTTTTTCCCTATACGGCATTGCTGTGGCTTGATTTTTCAACTGATGTGCTATATTTTGGTGTTAGTGAATAGATCAGCGTCTGATTTTCCAAAAAGTATAAATTTGTGGTATTTCGCAAAAGTTTAAGGGCGGGTTTAGTGGTTGAAAGCCAGAAAAATCCCAATTTTTCACGTGTCAACTCCCCAAAACTTTAAATGGCTTTTTCTCCCCTTAAACGTGCGAATTTCGCGTTTTTACGTTTTAATTGAAAAGCTTAATCCAAACTAGTGTTTTGATGGTCGGAACATGTTTTAGGCAAAATATCTAGAAATTGCTGTTTCTAGAACACGTGCAGTTTTTGTGCAGAATTTCAGCTTTGATTGCTTACTGTGCCCGTAATTTTAGTCCGATTGTTGAAATTTTGGTCTTATCTTATAGTTGCGTTTGTTCAGTTTGCGTCAAGTGCAAATATGTAGTAATTTGCATGAAAATACTAATTTTTATGACGCTTAGGAGGCATAGACAAGTATTTGTCGTAAATTTCCTCGTCCGACCTCTGGCTTTAATCGTTCACTGTAGCCACAATTTCCATTCGATTATCAAAATTTTGGTCTCATTTTGTAGCAGTCAGTCTGTTGTTTACGTCAAATACAAATTTGTAGTACTTTTCATAAGAATACTAATTTTTATAAGGTTCCTTATATTTTTGGGGGCAGGTTATGGAAACTTTTTCCCTTTACGGCATTGCTGTGGCTTGATTTTTCAACTGATGTGCCATATTTTGGTGTTAATGGATAGATCAGCGTCTGAATTTTCCAAAAAGTATAAATTTGTGGTATTTCGCAAAAGTTTAAGGGCGGGTTCAGTGGTTGAAAGCCAGAAAAATCCCAATTTTTTACGTGTCAACTCCCCAAAACTTTAAATAGCTTTTTCCCCCTTAAACGTGCGAATTTCGCGTTTTTACGTTTTAATTGAAAAGCTTAACCCAAACTAGTGTTTTGATGGTCGGAACATGTTTTAGGCAAAATATCTAGAAATTGCTCTTTCTAGAACATGTGCAGTTTCTGTGCAGATTTTCAGCTTTGATTGCTTACTGTGCCCGTAGTTTTAGTCCGATTGTTGAAATTTTGGTCTTATCTTATAGTTGCGTTTGTTCAGTTTGCGTCAAGTGCAAATATGTAGTAATTTGCATGAAAAAACTAATTTTTATGACGCTTAGGAGGCATAGACAAGTATTTGTCTAAAATACGTAAATTTCCTCGTCCGACCTCTGGCTTTAATCGTTCACTGTAGCCACAATTTCCATTCGATTATCAAAATTTTGGTCTCATTTTGTAGCTGTCAGTCTGTTGTTTACGTCAAATACAAATTTGTAGTACTTCTCATAAGAATACTAATTTTTATAAGGTTCCTTATATTTTTGGGGGGCAGGTTATGGAAACTTTTTCCCTTTACGGCATTGCTGTGGCTTGATTTTTCAACTGATGTGCTATATTTTGGTGTTAGTGAATAGATCAGCGTCTGATTTTCCAAAAAGTATAAATTTGTGGTATTTCGCAAAAGTTTAAGGGCGGGTTTAGTGGTTGAAAGCCAGAAAAATCCCAATTTTTCACGTGTCAACTCCCCAAAACTTTAAATGGCTTTTTCCCCCTTAAACGTGCGAATTTCGCGTTTTTACGTTTTAATTGAAAAGCTTAACCCAAACTATTGTTTTGATGGTCGGAACATGTTGTAGGCAAAATATCTAGAAATTGCTGTTTCTAGAACACGTGCAGTTTTTGTGCAGATTTTCAGCTTTGATTGCTCACTGTGCCCGTAATTTTAGTCCGATTGTTGAAATTTTGGTCTTATCTTATAGTTGCGTTTGTTCAGTTTGCGTCAAGTGCAAATATGTAGTAATTTGCATGAAAAAACTAATTTTTATGACGCTTAGGAGGCATAGACAAGTATTTGTCTAAAATACGTAAATTTCCTTGTCCGACCTCTGGCTTTAATCGTTCACTGTAGCCACAATTTCCATTCGATTATCAAAATTTTGGTCTCATTTTGTAGCTGTTAGTCTGTTGTTTACGTCAAATACAAATTTGTAGTACTTTTCAGAAGAATACTAATTTTTATAAGGTTCCTTATATTTTTGGGGGCAGGTTATGGAAACTTTTTCCCTTTACGGCATTGCTGTGGCTTGATTTTTCAACTGATGTGCTATATTTTGGTGTTAATGAATAGATCAGCGTCTGAATTTTCCAAAAAGTATAAATTTGTGGTATTTCGCAAAAGTTTAAGGGCGGGTTTAGTGCTTGAAAGCCAGAAAAATCCCAATTTTTCACGTGTCAACTCCCCAAAACTTTAAATGGCTTTTTCTCCCCTTAAACGTGCGAATTTCGCGTTTTTAAGTTTCAATTGAAAAGCTTAACCCAAACTAGTGTTTTGATGGTCGGAACATGTTTTAGGCAAAATATCTAGAAATTGCTGTTTCTAGAACACGTGCAGTTTTTGTGCAGATTTTCAGCTTTGATTGCTTACTGTGCCCGTAATTTTAGTCCGATTGTTGAAATTTTGGTCTTATCTTATAGTTGCGTTTGTTCAGTTTGCGTCAAGTGCAAATATGTAGTAATTTGCATGAAAATACTAATTTTTATGACGCTTAGGAGGCATAGACAAGTATTTGTCTAAAATACGTAAATTTCCTTGTCCGACCTCTGGCTTTAATCGTTCACTGTAGCCACAATTTCCATTCGATTATCAAAATTTTGGTCTCATTTTGTAGCTGTCAGTCTGTTGTTAACGTCGAATACAAATTTGTAGTACTTTTCATAAGAATACTAATTTTTATAAGGTTCCTTATATTTTTGGGGGCAGTTTATGGAAACTTTTTCCCTTTACGGCATTGCTGTGGCTTGATTTTTCAACTGATGTGCTATATTTTGGTGTTAATAAATAGATCAACGTCTGAATTTTCCAAAAAGTACAAATTTGTGGTATTTCGCAAAAGTTTAAGGGCGGGTTTAGTGCTTGAAAGCCAGAAAAATCCCAATTTTTCACGTGTCAACTCCCCAAAACTTTAAATGGCTTTTTCTCCCCTTAAACGTGCGAATTTCGCGTTTTTACGTTTTAATTGAAAAGCTTAACCCAAACTAGTGTTTTGATGGTCAGAACATGTTTTAGGCAAAATATCTAGAAATTGCTGTTTCTAGAACACGTGCAGTTTTTGTGCAGATTTTCAGCTTTGATTGCTTACTGTGCCCATAGTTTTAGTCTAATTGTTGAAATTTTGGTCTTATCTTATAGTTGCGTTTGTTCAGTTTGTGTCAAGTGCAAATATGTAGTAATTTGCATGAAAATACTAATTTTTATGACGCTTAGGAGGCATAGACAATTATTTGTCTAAAATACGTAAATTTTCTTGTCCGACCTCTGGCTTTATTCGTTCACTGTAGCCACAATTTCCATTCGATTATCAAAATTTTGGTCTCATTTTGTAGCTGTCAGTCTGTTGTTTACGTCAAATACAAATTTGTAGTACTTTTCATAAGAATACTAATTTTTATAAGGTTCCTTATATTTTTGGGGGCAGGTTATGGAAACTTTTTCCCTTTACGGCATTGCTGTGGCTTGATTTTTCAACTGATGTGCCATATTTTGGTGTTAATGAATAGATCAGCGTCTGAATTTTCCAAAAAGTATAAATTTGTGGTATTTCGCAAAAGTTTAAGGGCGGGTTCAGTGGTTGAAAGCCAGAAAAATCCCAATTTTTCACGTGTCAACTCCCCAAAACTTTAAATGGCTTTTTCCCCCTTAAACGTGCGAATTTCGCGTTTTTACGTTTTAATTGAAAAGCTTAACCCAAACTAGTGTTTTGATGGTCGGAACATGTTTTAGGCAAAATATCTAGAAATTGCTGTTTCTAGAACACGTGCAGTTTTTGTGCAGATTTTCAGCTTTGATTGCTCACTGTGCCCGTAATTTTAGTCCGATTGTTGAAATTTTGGTCTTATCTTATAGTTGCGTTTGTTCAGTTTGCGTCAAGTGCAAACATGTAGTAATTTGCATGAAAAAACTAATTTTTTTGACGCTTAGGAGGCATAGACAAGTATTTGTCTAAAATACGTAAATTTCCTTGTCCGACCTCTGGCTTTAATCGTTCACTGTAGCCACAATTTCCATTCGATTAGCAAAATTTTGGTCTCATTTTGTAGCTGTTAGTCTGTTGTTTACGTCAAATACAAATTTGTAGTACTTTTCAGAAGAATACTAATTTTTATAAGGTTCCTCATATTTTTGGGGGCAGGTTATGGAAACTTGTTCCCTTTACGGCATTGCTGTGGCTTGATTTTTCAACTGATGTGCTATATTTTGGTGTTAATGAATAGATCAGCGTCTGAATTTTCCAAAAAGTATAAATTTGTGGTATTTCGCAAAAGTTTAAGCTCGGGTTCAGTGCTTGAAAGCCAGAAAAATCCCAATTTTTCACGTGTCAACTCCCCAAAACTTTAAATGGCTTTTTCTCCCCTTAAACGTGCGAATTTCGCGTTTTTACGTTTTAATTGAAAAGCTTAACCCAAACTAGAGTTTTGATGGTCGGAACATGTTTTAGGCAAAATATCTAGAAATTGCTGTTTCTAGAACACGTGCAGTTTTTGTGCAGATTTTCAGCTTTGATTGCTTACTGTGCCGATAGTTTTAGTCTAATTGTTGAAATTTTGGTCTTATCTTATAGTTGCGTTTGTTCAGTTTGCGTCAAGTGCAAATATGTAGTAATTTGCATGAGAATACTAATTTTTATGACGCTTAGGAGGCATAGACAAGTATTTGTCTAAAATACGTAAATTTCCTTGTCCGACCTCTGGCTTTAATCGTTCACTGTAGCCACAATTTCCATTCGATTATCAAAATTTTGGTCTCATTTTGTAGCTGTCGGTCTGTTGTTTACGTCAAATACAAATTTGTAGTACTTTTCATAAGAATACTAATTTTTATAAGGTTCCTTATATTTTTGGAGGCAGGTTATGGAAACTTTTTCCCTTTACGGCATTGCTGTGGCTTGATTTTTCAACTGATGTGCCATATTTTGGTGTTAATGAATAGATCAGCGTCTGAATTTTCCAAAAAGTATAAATTTGTGGTATTTCGCAAAAGTTTAAGAGCGGGTTCAGTGGTTGAAAGCCAGAAAAATCCCAATTTTTCACGTGTCAACTCCCCAAAACTTTAAATGGCTTTTTCCCCCTTAAACGTGCGAATTTCGCGTTTTTACGTTTTAATTGAAAAGCTTAACCCAAACTAGTGTTTTGATGGTCGGAACATGTTTTAGGCAAAATATCTAGATATTGCTGTTTCTAGAACACGTGCAGTTTTTGTGCAGATTTTCAGCTTTGATTGCTCACTGTGCCCGTAATTTTAGTCCGATTGTTGAAATTTTGGTCTTATCTTATAGTTGCGTTTGTTCAGTTTGCGTCAAGTGCAAATATGTAGTAATTTGCATGAAAAAACTAATTTTTATGACGCTTAGGAGGCATAGACAAGTATTTGTCTAAAATACGTAAATTTCCTTGTCCGACCTCTGGCTTTAATCGTTCACTGTAGCCACAATTTCCATTCGATTATCAAAATTTTGGTCGCATTTTGTAGCAGTCAGTCTGTTATTTACGTCAAATACAAATTTGTAGTACTTTTCAGAAGAATACTAATTTTTGTAAGGTTCCTTATATTTTTGGGGGCAGGTTATGGAAACTTTTTCCCTTTACGGCATTGCTGTGGCTTGATTTTTCAACTGATGTGCTATATTTTGGTGTTAATGAATAGATCAGCGTCTGAATTTTCCAAAAAGTATAAATTTGTGGTATTTCGCAAAAGTTTAAGGGCGGGTTTAGTGCTTGAAAGCCAGAAAAATCCCAATTTTTCACGTGTCAACTCCCCAAAACTTTAAATGGCTTTTTCTCCCCTTAAACGTGCGAATTTCGCGTTTTTACGTTTCAATTGAAAAGCTTAACCCAAACTAGTGTTTTGATGGTCGGAACATGTTTTAGGCAAAATATCTAGAAATTGCTGTTTCTAGAACACGTGCAGTTTTTGTGCAGATTTTCAGCTTTGATTGCTTACTGTGCCCGTAATTTTAGTCCGATTGTTGAAATTTTGGTCTTATCTTATAGTTGCGTTTGTTCAATTTGCGTCAAGTGCAAATATGTAGTAATTTGCATGAAAATACTAATTTTTATGACGCTTAGGAGGCATAGACAAGTATTTGTCTAAAATACGTAAATTTCCTTGTCCGACCTCTGGCTTTAATCGTTCACTGTAGCCACAATTTCCATTCGATTATCAAAATTTTGGTCTCATTTTGTAGCTGTCGGTCTGTTGTTTACGTCAAATACAAATTTGTAGTACTTTTCATAAGAATACTAATTTTTATAAGGTTCCTTATATTTTTGGGGGCAGTTTATGGAAACTTTTTCCCTTTACGGCATTGCTGTGGCTTGATTTTTCATTTGATGTGCTATATTTTGGTGTTAATAAATAGATCAACGTCTGAATTTTCCAAAAAGTACAAATTTGTGGTATTTCGCAAAAGTTTAAGGGCGGGTTTAGGTAATTTTAGTCCGATTGTTGAAATTTTGGTCTTATCTTATAGTTGCGTTTGTTCAGTTTGCGTCAAGTGCAAATATGTAGTAATTTGCATGAAAATACTAATTTTTATGACGCTTAGGAGGCATAGACAAGTATTTGTCTAAAATACGTAAATTTCCTCGTCCGACCTCTGGCTTTAATCGTTCACTGTAGCCACAATTTCCATTCGATTATCAAAATTTTGGTCTCATTTTGTAGCAGTCAGTCTGTTGTTTACGTCAAATACAAATTTGTAGTACTTCTCATAAGAATACTAATTTTTATAAGGTTCCTTATATTTTTGGGGGGTAGGTTATGGAAACTTTTTCCCTATACGGCATTGCTGTGGCTTGATTTTTCAACTGATGTGCTATATTTTGGTGTTAGTGAATAGATCAGCGTCTGATTTTCCAAAAAGTATAAATTTGTGGTATTTCGCAAAAGTTTAAGGGCGGGTTTAGTGGTTGAAAGCCAGAAAAATCCCAATTTTTCACGTGTCAACTCCCCAAAACTTTAAATGGCTTTTTCTCCCCTTAAACGTGCGAATTTCGCGTTTTTACGTTTTAATTGAAAAGCTTAATCCAAACTAGTGTTTTGATGGTCGGAACATGTTTTAGGCAAAATATCTAGAAATTGCTGTTTCTAGAACACGTGCAGTTTTTGTGCAGAATTTCAGCTTTGATTGCTTACTGTGCCCGTAATTTTAGTCCGATTGTTGAAATTTTGGTCTTATCTTATAGTTGCGTTTGTTCAGTTTGCGTCAAGTGCAAATATGTAGTAATTTGCATGAAAATACTAATTTTTATGACGCTTAGGAGGCATAGACAAGTATTTGTCGTAAATTTCCTCGTCCGACCTCTGGCTTTAATCGTTCACTGTAGCCACAATTTCCATTCGATTATCAAAATTTTGGTCTCATTTTGTAGCAGTCAGTCTGTTGTTTACGTCAAATACAAATTTGTAGTACTTTTCATAAGAATACTAATTTTTATAAGGTTCCTTATATTTTTGGGGGCAGGTTATGGAAACTTTTTCCCTTTACGGCATTGCTGTGGCTTGATTTTTCAACTGATGTGCCATATTTTGGTGTTAATGAATAGATCAGCGTCTGAATTTTCCAAAAAGTATAAATTTGTGGTATTTCGCAAAAGTTTAAGGGCGGGTTCAGTGGTTGAAAGCCAGAAAAATCCCAATTTTTTACGTGTCAACTCCCCAAAACTTTAAATAGCTTTTTCCCCCTTAAACGTGCGAATTTCGCGTTTTTACGTTTTAATTGAAAAGCTTAACCCAAACTAGTGTTTTGATGGTCGGAACATGTTTTAGGCAAAATATCTAGAAATTGCTCTTTCTAGAACATGTGCAGTTTCTGTGCAGATTTTCAGCTTTGATTGCTTACTGTGCCCGTAGTTTTAGTCCGATTGTTGAAATTTTGGTCTTATCTTATAGTTGCGTTTGTTCAGTTTGCGTCAAGTGCAAATATGTAGTAATTTGCATGAAAAAACTAATTTTTATGACGCTTAGGAGGCATAGACAAGTATTTGTCTAAAATACGTAAATTTCCTCGTCCGACCTCTGGCTTTAATCGTTCACTGTAGCCACAATTTCCATTCGATTATCAAAATTTTGGTCTCATTTTGTAGCTGTCAGTCTGTTGTTTACGTCAAATACAAATTTGTAGTACTTCTCATAAGAATACTAATTTTTATAAGGTTCCTTATATTTTTGGGGGGCAGGTTATGGAAACTTTTTCCCTTTACGGCATTGCTGTGGCTTGATTTTTCAACTGATGTGCTATATTTTGGTGTTAGTGAATAGATCAGCGTCTGATTTTCCAAAAAGTATAAATTTGTGGTATTTCGCAAAAGTTTAAGGGCGGGTTTAGTGGTTGAAAGCCAGAAAAATCCCAATTTTTCACAGTCAACTCCCCAAAACTTTAAATGGCTTTTTCTCCCCTTAAACGTGCGAATTTCGCGTTTTTACGTTTCAATTGAAAAGCTTAATCCAAACTAGTGTTTTCATGGTCGGAACATGTTTTAGGCAAAATATCTAGAAATTGCTGTTTCTAGAACACCTGCAGTTTTTGTGCAGATTTTCAGCTTTGATTGCTTACTGTGCCCGTAATTTTAGGCCGATTGTTGAAATTTTGGTCTTATCTTATAGTTGCGTTTGTTCAGTTTGCGTCAAGTGCAAATATGTAGTAATTTGCATGAAAATACTAATTTTTATGACGCTTAGGAGGCATAGACAAGTATTTGTCTAAAATACGTAAATTTCCTTGTCCGACCTCTGGCTTTAATCGTTCACTGTAGCCACAATTTCCACTCGATTATCAAAATTTTGGTCCCATTTTGTAGCTGTCAGTCTGTTGTTAACGTCAAATACAAATTTGTAGTACTTTTCATAAGAATACTAATTTTTATAAGGTTCCTTATATTTTTGGGGGCAGGTTATGGAAACTTTTTCCCTTTACGGCATTGCTGTGGCTTGATTTTTCAACTGATGTGCCATATTTTGGTGTTAATGAATAGATCAGCGTCTGAATTTTCCAAAAAATATAAATTTGTGGTATTTCGCAAAAGTTTAAGGGCGGGTTCAGTGCTTGAAAGCCAGAAAAATCCCAATTTTTCACGTGTCAACTCCCCAAAACTTTAAATGGCTTGTTCCCCCTTAAACGTGCGAATTTCGCGTTTTTACGTTTTAATTCAAAAGCTTAACCCAAACTAGTGTTTTGATGGTCGGAACATGTTTTAGGCAAAATATCTAGAAATTGCTGTTTCTAGAACACGTGCAGTTTTTGTGCAGATTTTCAGCTTTGATTGCTCACTGTGCCCGTAATTTTAGTCCGATTGTTGAAATTTTGGTCTTATCTTATAGTTGCGTTTGTTCAGTTTGCGTCAAGTGCAAATATGTAGTAATTTGCATGAAAAAACTAATTTTTATGACGCTTAGGAGGCATAGACAAGTATTTGTCTAAAATACGTAAATTTCCTTGTCCGACCTCTGGCTTTAATCGTTCACTGTAGCCACAATTTCCATTCGATTATCAAAATTTTGGTCTCATTTTGTAGCTGTCAGTCTGTTGTCTACGTCAAATACAAATTTGTAGTACTTTTCATAAGAATACTAATTTTTATAAGGTTCCTTATATTTTTGGGGGCAGGTTATGGAAACTTTTTCCCTTTACGGCATTGCTGTGGCTTGATTTTTCAACTGATGTGCTATATTTTGGTGTTAATGAATAGATCAGCGTCTGATTTTCCAAAAAGTATAAATTTGTGGTATTTCGCAAAAGTTTAAGGGCGGGTTTAGTGGTTGAAAGCCAGAAAAATCCCAATTTTTCACGTGTCAACTCCCCAAAACTTTAAATGGCTTTTTCTCCCCTTAAACGTGCGAATTTCGCGTTTTTACGTTTTGATTGAAAAGCTTAACCCAAACTAGTGTTTTGATGGTCGGAACATGTTTTAGGCAAAATATCTAGAAATTGCTGTTTCTAGAACACGTGCAGTTTTTGTGCAGATTTTCAGCTTTGATTGCTTACTGTGCCCGTAATTTTAGTCCGATTGTTGAAATTTTGGTCTTATCTTATAGTTGCGTTTGTTCAGTTTGCATCAAGTGCAAATATGTAGTAATTTGCATGAAAATACTAATTTTTATGACGCTTAGGAGGCATAGACAAGTATTTGTCTAAAATACGTAAATTTCCTTGTCCGACCTCTGGCTTTAATCGTTCACTGTGGCCACAATTTCCATTCGATTATCAAAATTTTGGTCTCATTTTGTAGCAGTCAGTCTGTTCTTTACGTCAAATACAAATTTGTAGTACTTTTCATAAGAATACTAATTTTTATAAGGTTCCTTATATTTTTGGGGCAGGTTATGGAAACTTTTTCCCTTTACGGCATTGCTGTGGCTTGATTTTTCAACTGATGTGCTATATTTTGGTGTCAATGAATAGATCAGCGTCTGAATTTTCCAAAAAGTATAAATTTGTGGTATTTCGCAAAAGTTTAAGGGCGGGTTTAGTGCTTGAAAGCCAGAAAAATCCCAATTTTTCACGTGTCAACTCCCCAAAACTTTAAATGGCTTTTTCTCCCCTTAAACGTGCGAATTTCGCGTTTTTACGTTTTAATTGAAAAGCTTAACCCAAACTAGTGTTTTGATGGTCAGAACATGTTTTAGGCAAAATATCTAGAAATTGCTGTTTCTAGAACACGTGCAGTTTTTGTGCATATTTTCAGCTTTGATTGCTTACTGTGCCCGTAATTTTAGTCCGATTGTTGAAATTTTGGTCTTATCTTATAGTTGCGTTTGTTCAGTTTGCGTCAAGTGCAAATATGTAGTAATTTGCATGAAAAAAACTAATTTTTATGACGCTTAGGAGGCATAGACAAGTATTTGTCTAAAATACGTAAATTTCCTTGTCCGACCTCTGGCTTTAATCGTTCACTGTAGCCACAATTTCCATTCGATTATCAAAATTTTGGTCTCATTTTGTAGCAGTCAGTCTGTTGTTTACGTCAAATACAAATTTGTAGTACTTTTCATAAGAATACTAATTTTTATAAGGTTCCTTATATTTTTGGGGGCAGGTTATGGAAACTTTTTCCCTTTACGGCATTGCTGTGGCTTGATTTTTCAACTGATGTGCTATATTTAGGTGTTAATGAATAGATCAGCGTCTGAATTTTCCAAAAAGTATAAATTTGTGGTATTTCGCAAAAGTTTAAGGGTGGGTTTAGTGGTTGAAAGCCAGAAAAATCCCAATTTTTCACGTGTCAACTCCCCAAAACTTTAAATGGCTTTTTCTCCCCTTAAACGTGCGAATTTCGCGTTTTTACGTTTTAATTGAAAAGCTTAACCCAAACTAGTGTTTTGATGGTCGGAACATGTTTTAGGCAAAATATCTAGAAATTGCTGTTTCTAGAACACGTGCAGTTTTTGTGCAGATTTTCAGCTTTGATTGCTTACTGTGCCCGTAATTTTAGTCCGATTGTTGAAATTTTGGTCTTATCTTATAGTTGCGTTTGTTCAGTTTGCGTCAAGTGCAAATATGTAGTAATTTGCATGAAAATACTAATTTTTATGACGCTTAGAAGGCATAGACAAGTATTTGTCTAAAATACGTAAATTTCCTTGTCCGACCTCTGGCTTTAATCGTTCACTGTAGCCACAATTTCCATTCGATTATCAAAATTTTGATCTCATTTTGTAGCTGTCAGTCTGTTGTTTACGTCAAATTCAAATTTGTAGTACTTTTCATAAGAATACTAATTTTTATAAGGTTGCTTATATATTTGGGGCAGGTTATGGAAACTTTTTCCCTTTACGGCGTTGCTGTGGGTTGATTTTTCAACTGATGTGCTATATTTTGGTGTTAATAAATAGATCAACGTCTGAATTTTCCAAAAAGTATAAATTTGTGGTATTTCGCAAAAGTTTAAGGGCGGGTTAAGTGCTTGAAAGCCAGAAAAATCCCAATTTTTCACGTGTGTACTCCCCAAAACTTTAAATGGCTTTTTCTCCCCTTAAACGTGCGAATTTTGCGTTTTTACGTTTTAATTGAAAAGCTTCACCCAAACTTGTGTTTTGATGGTCGGAACATGTTTTAGGCAAAATATCTAGAAATTGCTGTTTCTAGAACACGTGCAGTTTTTGTGCAGATTTTCAGCTTTGATTGCTTACTGTGCCCGTAATTTTAGTCCGATTGTTGAAATTTTGGTCTTATCTTATAGTTGCGTTTGTTCAGTTTGCGTCAAGTGCAAATATGTAGTAATTTGCATGAAAATACTAATTTTTATGACGCTTAGAAGGCATAGACAAGTATTTGTCTAAAATACGTAAATTTCCTTGTCCGACCTCTGGCTTTAATCGTTCACTGTGGCCACAATTTCCATTCGATTATCAAAATTTTGATCTCATTTTGTAGCTATCAGTCTGTTGTTTACGTCAAATACAAATTTGTAGTACTTTTCATAAGAATACTAATTTTTATAAGGTTCCTTATATTTTTGGGGCAGGTTATGGAAACTTTTTCCCTTTACGGCATTGCTGTGGCTTGATTTTTCAACTGATGTGCTATATTTTGGTGTTAATAAATAGATCAACGTCTGAATTTTCCAAAAAGTATAAATTTGTGGTATTTCGCGAAAGTTTAAGGGCGGGTTTAGTGGTTGAAAGCCAGAAAAATCCCAATTTTTCACGTGTCAACTCCCCAAAACTTTAAATGGCTTTTTCTCCCCTTAAACGTGCGAATTTCGCATTTTTACGTTTTAATTGAAAAGCTTAACCCAAACTAGTGTTTTGATGGTCAGAACATGTTTTAGGCAAAATATCTAGAAATTGCTGCTTCTAGAACACGTGCAGTTTTTGTGCAGATTTTCAGCTTTGATTGCTTACTGTGCCCGTAATTTTAGTCCGATTGTTGAAATGTTGGTCTTATCTTGTAGTTGCGTTTGTTCAGTTTGCGTCAAGCGCAAATATGTAGTAATTTGCATGAAAAAACTAATTTTTATGACGCTTAGGAGGCATAGACAAGTATTTGTCTAAAATACGTAAATTTCCTTGTCCGACCTCTGGCTTTAATCGTTCACTGTAGCCTCAATTTCCATTCGATTATCAAAATTTTGGTCTCATTTTGTAGCTGTCAGTCTGTTGTTTACGTCAAATACAAATTTGTAGTACTTTGCATAAGAATACTAATTTTTATAAGGTTCCTTATATTTTTGGGAGCAGGTTATGGAAACTTTTTCCCTTTACGGCATTGCTGTGGCTTGATTTTTCAACTGATGTGCTATATTTTGGTGTTAATGAGTAGATCAGCGTCTGAATTTTCCGAAAATTATAAATTTGTGGTATTTCGCAAAAGTTTAAGGGCAGGTTTAGTGGTTGAAAGCCAGAAAAATCCCAATTTTTCACGTGTCAACTCCCCGAAACTTTAAATGGCTTTTTCTCCCTTTAAACGTGCGAATTTCGCGTTTTTACGTTTCAATTGAAAAGCTTAACCCAAACTAGTGTTTTGATGGTCGGAACATGTTTTAGGCAAAATATCTAGAAATTGCTGTTTCTAGAACACGTGCAGTTTTTGTGCAGATTTTCAGCTTTGATTGCTTACTGTGCCCGTAATTTTAGTCCGATTGTTGAAATTTTGGTCTTATCTTATAGTTGCGTTTGTTCAATTTGCGTCAAGTGCAAATATGTAGTAATTTGCATGAAAATACTAATTTTTATGACGCTTAGGAGGCATAGACAAGTATTTGTCTAAAATACGTAAATTTCCTTGTCCGACCTCTGGCTTTAATCGTTCACTGTAGCCACAATTTCCATTCGATTATCAAAATTTTGGTCTCATTTTGTAGCTGTCAGTCTGTTGTTTACGTCAAATACAAATTTGTAGTACTTTTCATAAGAATACTAATTTTTATGAGGTTCCTTATATTTTTGGGGGCAGGTTATGGAAACTTTTTCCCTTTACGGCGTTGCTGTGGCTTGATTTTTCAACTGATGTGCTATATTTTGGTGTTAATGAGTAGATCAGCGTCTGAATTTTCCAAAAAGTATAAATTTGTGGTATTTCGCAAAAGTTTAAGGGCGGGTTTAGTGCTTGAAAGCCAGAAAAATCCCAATTTTTCACGTGTCAACTCCCCAAAACTTTAAATGGCTTTTTCTCCCCTTAAACGTGCGAATTTCGCGTTTTTACGTTTTAATTGAAAAGCTTAACCCAAACTAGTGTTTTGATGGTCGGAACATGTTTTAGGCAAAATATCTAGAAATTGCTGTTTCTAGAACACGTGCAGTTTTTGTGCAGATTTTCAGCTTTGATTGCTTACTGTGCCCGTAATTTTAGTCCGATTGTTGAAATTTTGGTCTTATCTTATAGTTGCGTTTGTTCAGTTTGCGTCAAGTGCAAATATGTAGTAATTTGCATGAAAAAACTAATTTTTATGACGCTTAGGAGGCATAGACAAGTATTTGTCTAAAATACGTAAATTTCCTTGTCCGACCTCTGGCTTTAATCGTTCACTGTAGCCACAATTTCCATTCGATTATCAAAATTTTGGTGTCATTTTGTAGCTGTCAGTATATATATATATATATATATATATATATATATATATATATATATATATATATATATATATATACATATATATATATATATATATATATATATATATATATATATATATTTAAATATATATATATATATAGATATATATATATATATATATATATATATATATATATATATATATATATATATATATATATATTTAAATATATATATATATATATAGATATATATATATATATATATATATATATATATATATATATATATATATATATATATATTGGATAGTCTGAAAAGTATTTCGCGTTGTTTTGTCATTTTTCGATTGAATACTTCTTTTATTTAAAATGGATGTTATTTAAGTACATGTTGTCCATTATTATCCATGACGTTTTGCCATTTTTTAGGTAGAGCCATTATTCCGTCTGTATAGAACTTCAGTGGCTTATCGGCGAAAAATTTGGCCAAGTGATTTTCACAGTCCCTTTTTGAAGTGCATTTCTTTTCATTAAAGAAGTTTCGCAGAGACCGAAACAAATGGTAGTCTGATGGTGCAAGGTCTGGACTATACGGTGGATGCATCAAAACTTTCCAGCCAAGCACTGTCAATTTTTGCCGGGTCATTGAAAATGTGTGTAGTCTGGCATTGTCATGATGGAAGACCCTTTCTATTGATCAATTCTGGCCAGTTTTTTTTAATTGCTTGATGCAGTCTGGCTAACTACTGATAGTACAGAGACGAATTGAGTGTTTGGCCAGGTTCTAGCACCTCATGATAAACAATTCCCTTCCAATCCCACCATACACACAGCATAACCTTATTTGGTGTCAATCCTGGCTTTGAAGACGTTTGTGATGATTCATCTTATTTTAATCAGGATCTTTTTCGAAAGACTTTCTCGTGTCTTACCCATTTTTCATCGTTGTTGCCTTTTATTAGCATTTCGCAAATGGAAATTCGGGCGATCAAATTTTTTTGTGTTAATTCATGCGGCACCCAAACGTCGAGCGTCTTTGTGTATCCAGCCTTACGCAAATGGTACAAAACTTTTTGGTGATGGATATTCAATTCCTTAGCAATGTCATGGCTTCATCGACTTTTTCAGTGATTGGTCGACCTGAGCGAGGTGCATTTTTGACAGCAAAATTTCCAGAACGAAAGCGAGTGAACCATCTCTTGGCTGTGGCTTTTGATAAAGCATCTTGACCGTAGACACCACAAATTTTTACACGAGCCTGCGATACATTCTTACCTTGAACGTAGTGATAATGTAAAATATAACGAATTTTTTCAGGAATTTCACTCATTTTTAAATGAATACATCTTTTGACCCAAATGACGAAATACAAAACTGTCCATATAAAAATTGTAGACTCGAATGTCACCTTTCGAACGCATGTCAATTTGACTCAATCTAATTAGTATTGCCCGATATATGACATCGAACACCAGCTAGTGACCAAAAGGCTCAATACTTTTCAGAATATCCAATATATTGGTGTTTAATATATTAATTCTTGATTTCAGCCTATAATTAAAGTGAGTAGAAGACAATTATTTAGTTTGAATCGATATGCATACAAAAATGTGCATTAGTGTGATATAAAATATTCTGATGGTTCTAAAAACTACTAGTTCGAAGCACCAACAAACTCGATTAATGAACATGATAAAAGATGGAAATAAACTTTCGAAGATTTGATTTGAAACGTAAAATAGTCTAAGCTAGAAAATAATAAAATGATTCGTCAATAATGCAATTGACATCGACAATATGTTCTAAAATTCATGCTTGAGATTCTCAAACCATTTTGTTTCAGATTGCCTTCTAGGCGGCATACTTACGAGAAACTGCCGCTTTTGTTTCCCAATGAAACTCTACACTACTGAAAGGGAAGAATTTTTTTAGGTTTAGCTATGCATTTTATATTTCAATAATTCACCTTATTCTATAACAAAACAAGTTGGGTAAACAGACCAACGCTGATGTCAGAAGGGTTTTGTATTCAATTTACAAAATGCAGTCACCAGATCGAATAAAATCAAGAAACATGTCAAAGACGATTTTATTGGAGAAAATATGAAATTTTAAGATCATACTATTATTAACAAAGTTGAACGAATTTCGACTTCTGAAGTTTTTGTTATTGTTATACTCATAAATGTCTCCCTTGATAATTATTTCAGATGTCCATTCGCGAGGGAGGAAACACATTTTTCATGTATTTCCCCCCTGTGCCCCCACTGAAGCAAAAATTGACAGTTTAAGAACTGTTTTGAAAAGCTCCCATGGAAATTTTCATTTCATACTCATATCGGCTACGTTTGATGAATTTTTTTCGGGGGCACTCACCTGTACTGTTATCAACGATTAATGGCCAATTTTTTCGAATCCTAGAATGGTTACAAAGCCTTTTTGCTAGGAGCTCTCTCCCACCTCCTTGACTTGTTTCACTGATGAGTATTAATTGCAGGTACTCATCTTCGGTCATTCATTAAATTGAATCAAGTGTTCAAAGCATGCACCTTAAACATTGAAGTTGGGAAAAAATAACTCAAAATAATTCAATCCTCGGATTTAAAACAGCCACTATTTTATTTTACCATTACTGATACCACAAGCTGAACCGATTCTCAAAGATATTCATGATACCTATCATTCCTGAAATTTTCATACAAATCCTAGCAAAACTGTAGTGTTCGAGTCGGTAAAAAGCGCATGTTGTTCCATAGCCATATGTTTCCATAGTAATAAATGCAGCCCATATTATTCCATAGTAATACAGGAAAATTCAAACCGCTATAACTTCTCTAAATATAATTCAATTTTTATGAAGTTTTCAGAATAGATCAATATTATGAATAGTCATGTGTGTACTAAATTTCAAGATTTTATTCAAGAGAACATAAAATCGATAAATCATACTATTACTAACAAAGTTCACTGAATTGCGACTTCTCACGTGTTTGTTGTTGTTGTACTCATCAAGGTCTACATTCTTGATTTTTTTCAGATTTTTCGGATCAGGTGTCCAATCGCGAGGGGGACACACACACACACACAAATTTTTCGTGTATTTCCCCTACCTGTGCGCCCCTCGAAGCAAACTTTGCCAAACTAAGACTTGTTTTGAAAAGTTCTCATCAAGACCTTTCATTTGATACCCATATCGGCTACTTTGAATGAATTTTTTTTTCGGGGGGTCACTCCCCTATATGGGGAGACCCCTCTTAAATACCTTATACAATTTTTTTGCAGTTGAAGTTTGAAGAAAGCACCACTTTACACCTACATACAAAATTTGATGCTTCTAGCTTAAGTAGTTTCCGAGAAAAACTGCTGTGACACACGGACGGACGGACGGACGGACAGACAGATGGACAGACAGGACGCGATTTTAGTAGGGTTTTGTAAAATTATTTTACAAAACCCTAAAAATAAGGGCCTTCTCGTTTTATTTTCTTCTTTTGAGCTAATGTCGATATTATATTTATCATTATTTGGTTTTATATGTTTGCTATTACGACACAAAAATAATTTTGGGTGATTTCAACGCTAAGGTTGGCAATAAGATATCTCATCGGGAAACGACTGGAGGATATAGACTCCACGATGAAACACGATAAAACGGCCAGTGCCTGATTGTCTTTGCATATAGCAGAAATCTAGTCATACGTTCGACTTGCTTCCCACATCGACGCATTCACAAAACGACCTGAGTATCACCAGATGGCAACACACAAAACCAAATCGATCATGTTCTGATCCAAAAACGTTGGGCATACTTGACGTCCGTACATACCGAGGAGCCAATTGTAGCTCAGATCATTACATGATCAAATTAACCTATTAATGTCGTATTTCAAAGGCATATTCGGCGAAGACCAGCTCGTTACAAAAATTTGACATTTCACAGAGACCCTCGACAAACAGCTGGCTCCCATTTCATCAGACGCATCGTTAAAGACAAGAAACGAGTTCTGGATGGAAATGAAAGTGGCTAATAAGATCACGGCAGAACAGACGGTCGGACATCAAGCCCGGCGCAAGAGGAATGATTGGTTCGATGATGAGTGCCAACATACGTCAGATAAAAAGAATCAGACGTACAAAGTATACGGAGGTAGGAAAACCAGGACGAAGAGAGAACACTATGCAAATCTCAGAAGAGTAGCGAATAAGATAATTAGGATTAAGAAAAGAAAATACTATGACGACCAATTGAGAAGTATCGATGTAAGTCTAGCGAGCAACAAGTAGTGAAAAGCCAGAATCGTGATTATCAGCCAAAGACCACGCTCTGTCGTGATAACATCGGCAATATCTCTAATGAAACCAATATTAAAGAAAGGTGGGCATCATATTTCAAGAACCTCCTTAATCCTCCGCACAGTTCCAAAATATCAGAGCCTATAGATGTTTCCGGAGACCTTCCAGCGGCCCCACCTACTTTGCATGAAGTTTGCTCTACCGTCAAAGCTCAAAAGAGATTCCAGCGGAGCTCATCAAATATGGTGGCAGCAGTGTTCATAAAGCTATTCACAAAGTCATGCAGCACATTTGGCAACAAGAACATATTCCGAAAGAGTGGAGCCAACCAATTATATTCTCTATCCACAATGAAGGTGACAAGCTAAAGGGCGAAAATTATAGCGGCATATCACTGCTTTGTACGGCGTAAAAAATATTTTCAAAGATCTTAGAAAATCATATCATACGCCAGCAGTGTTATTGGGGAGTATCAAGGGGGTTTTAGAGCAGGTAGATGGACGATAGATCAATTATTCACTGTCAAGCAGGTACTTGAAAAACGCTGGGAGTTCAACACAGACGAACACCTAATTTTCGTTGACTTTAAGCAAGCCTACGACAGTATTGATCGTAACGCACTGTACCAAATAACGCTTTGCTTTGGCATCCCAGCCAAGTTAGTCCGTCTTACCAAAATGACAATGACGACGGCAACCTCCAAAGTCCGCATTAACAACCAACTCAACGATGCCTCTGACACAAATATCGGACTAAAACATGGAGATGGGCTGGCCCCATTGCTATTCAATTTGGCTCTGGGATAGGTCATAAGAAAACTACCTGTCGATACACGAGGTACATTACTATACAAGACGAGCCAAGTAGTAGCTTATGTGGACGACATCAACATTTTGTTACGGTCATTAACAACTGCCAAAGAACTCTTCCTGAAACTCGATAGTGAAGCAAAACTAGTAAGGCTAAAAATCAATGAGAACAAAACAAAGCTCATGACACAGTCTAGGAAAATATCTCAAGCACACAAAGTATCACACTGCAGTATCGAAAATTTTAGCGATTTTTTGTATCTAGGCGCCAAAATAACGAGAACCGGTAATGAAAGAGATGAAATACGGCGAAGAATACAGCTCGCAAATAAAATATTCAATTCAGTTTTGACGATCTTCAAGACCAGCCACATACAAAGGAAAACAAAGCTCCAAGTATACAAATCTGTGATAAGACCTGTGTTATCCTATAGGTGTGAAACCTGAACCCTAACCCAAGCATCCACAAATATATTGCACGCTTTTGAGCGATGGGTCCTGAGGTGAATAATCGGAGTGAAGCTAGACGGAGACCAATGGGGAATTCGATACAACCATGAGCTGTATGAGAACGCGAAATACTTTTCAGACTATCCAATATATATATATATATATATATATATATATATATATATATATATATATATATATATATATATATATATATATGTATATATATATATATATATATACAATATATATATATATATATATATATATATATATATATATATTGTATATGTATGTGTATATATATACGTATATATATATATATATATATATATATATATATATATATATATACAATATATATATATATATATATACAATGTATATATATATATATATATATATATATATATATATTGTATATGTATATATATATATATATATATATATATATTGAATATATATACATATATATATATATATATATATATATATATATATATATATATATATATATAATGATTCTTCGAGCCACTGTCGCAAATGTTTTCACAACCATCATGATCAACAACCGAATGTACTCGAAAACCCGCCAAGCATGATCAACATCTGAAAGTGACGTCACTGCCCATTCAGTATTGCTCGAATATTCTAGTTAGTTCGCCAATGTACGAGAAATGGATTGAATGACTAGAGACCCTATATAAAGGCGAGCTAAATGAATGGGGGGATTATTACAACCGCGATATAGTAAAACTGCGATAGTGAGGAGTGCGAATCAAAAGCGACATTGATTGTGAACTGATAGACACGAAGTAAAAATTTATAGACAAAGTGAAAAGTAAAATTAGTGGAAGTGTTAAATTAATGATTGTGCATTTTTTAATTAATAAACTCTTTTCACTTAATTTAAAAGACATTGCGTTTTCACTTTCCCGGAACATTAAAATTATTGGCCGCGAAGCATAACACGCGACAGTGGTGTCAAGAAGTGAGAAAGAAAGTTTTGAAAGTGAAACTTTTAAACATTTTTAAAGTGCACAATAGTGAAATGTAACGTGGAAACTGGTGAAAAAAAAAATAAAAGCCGAAATAAAAATACCACGAAGCGCAGAAGGTGGAGAAGTAGAAACACCAAAATCAAAGGAGCCAGATAATGCGCTGATGCAAATGTTAATGCTGATGCAGCAAGAGCAGCGACAACAGTCCTCCAGTTTAACTGCCAAGCTAAGTGAGCAGTCATCCAGTTTAACCGCGAAGCTAGATGAACAATCAGCGAAGTTGAATGAACAATCAGCGAAGCTGGACCAACAAGCGATCGAAATCAAGGCCGATTTTCAAAAACAGTCAACCGAAATAAAAGCGGAGCTCGGTAGTCTGAACAAGCAAATTAAATGCGTCGAGGAAAACGTTACCAGGTCGAGGAAAAGGTTAGCCAGGTCGAGGAGAGAATCAACACTGAGATGGAAAAAGTGAAAAAGGAATTGGAAGCAGCGAAGGCAGCAGTTACCACCTCACCAGCCCCGCTTACAACTGCAGCGCAAACCTCATCCAGAAATGTGAAAGCACCAATACTCGATGGGCCAACGGTCTGGAGTATTTACAAAACCCAATTTGAAGCTGCCGCTAGGGCCAATCACTGGAATGAGCAGAAACGAGCAACTGCACTAATTCTTCCTCTAAGAGGCCCAGCTGCTGAGCTTTTGCAGGCGATCCCCGTTGAGTTACACTCACACCCGATTGCTATAATGAATGCGCTCGATATGAGTTATGGAGACGATCATCTAAAGCAGATTTATCGGTCACAGCTACGGCATCGGATGCAGAGGGCTGGCGACACCTTACAGCAGCTAGCCCATGACATTGAGTGACAGGCACTTTTGGCTTATCCAGCCTACGACCCAGAACATCGAGATGACGGAGCGACAGAAGCATTCATCGGCGCATTAAAGGACCAGGAATTGCAACAAGCCGTGCGTTTAGCTCAAAAGCAAACGGTTAAGGATGCATTGGCTTTTAGTCTGAACTTTGCGGCAGCGAAAAATGTGAGTCGTACCACTGCCCGGTTCCGCGAGGTAGTGACAGGTGAGTGTAGGTGTGAGCGCGTGGAAATGCAACGAGAGCCGCAGGCAAATGACGTGCCTAGATGCTGGAATTGCGATGAGAAAGGACACCTGCAAGGAGATTGCAAGAAGCTAAGAAACCCGAGCTATTGTCCAAGGTGGAGGAGATCCAGAACGAGTCAATAGCCCAGAATGGAAGCCCTTCAAACTGACGGGGTTGACTTCGTGGGACAAACGTTGGCTAGGAGGAGCAAAGTCTCCGGCGCTACCATCACCGTGTCAAGACTACATCGTGGAGAAGCATACTTGTGCCTTCCGGGTCAAGTTGACGGAGAACATTGCACCATAACAATCGACACTGGTGCCACCCGATCGATTATCCGACCAGACCTAGTGAGACAACAACTACTTCATAAGGGCAGGATTTTCTCACTACGGACAGCTATGGGAGAAACTGCCCCTGTCCATGGAGAGGTCAACCTCCAGATACAGTTGGGAGACCTTGTGTTCCGACATAATTTTCTGGTCGCGAACATTATGGATGACTGCATTCTTGGAATGGATTTTCTGCGACCACAAGGAATCACGTTGGATTTGAGCAAACGGGTATTGAAATGGCAGTATGTCGAAATTTCGATGGAAGATCCCAGCGTCCAAATTCCCAAGATGAATGTTGTAGTATGTGCAGACACTGATGTGCCGATTTCTGCTGAAAGCATTGTATGGGCCAAGCTTGATGGTGATTCTGGAGACCAGCGATTTAATCTGATAGAGCCAACGAAGACGTCCGCATTGCGCAGTTTGATCGTAAACCGAAGCCTTGTAAGATCTATAAGGAATGGATACGTGCCGGTTAGAGTCCTTAACACCGCAGACTCAACCACGAGCATCAAAGCAGGAGAAGTCATCGGCAGCAGCCAGCCTGTGTCCACCATCACCTGTTTGGAAGCCACTCACAACAATCATTGGAAAAGGAGGCAAGACGCAGACAAAGTCCGGGAATCCACGTCTGCAATATTGAAGCAGGTCAAATTGCCTGTGCAGCTATTCAAGCGAGCCTCTGATCTGGTCACCAAGTACAGTGACATCTTCTCAACGAGCCCAGATGACCAAGGCCGAACGAGTATGGTAACTCACGTCATAGATACACAGGGAGCCAAGCCAATTCGACAAGCACCGAGACGTCTTCCTATAGCCAAACAAGCAGAAGTGAGCGCATTGATCTCGGACATGGAAAAACAAGGGGTTATCGAACTTTCTGTCAGTCCATGGGCTGCGCCAGTAGTTCTAGTGCAGAAAAAGGATGGTAGCACTCGTTTTTGTGTCGACTATAGGCAGCTTAACGACGTCACTAAGAAAGATAATTACCCGCTCCCACGCATCGATGACATCATGGACACTTTGGCCGACGCAAAATGGTTTTCTACACTCGATCTTAAGAGTGGCTACTGGCAGGTAGAAATCGACAAGAAGGACCGAGAGAAAATCGCATTTTCAGTTGGGACCGGATTGTGGCAATTTGTACTACGTGGCCTAACCTGGAAAACCTGCTTGGTGTACCTAGATGGCATCATTGTTATCGGGAGAACGTTTGAAGAGCATGGTCGGAACTTAGAAGAGGTTTTCTCCCGATTGCGACTGGCGAATTTGAAGCTTAGTCCCGACAAGTGTACCCATTTTGCAGCTGAAGTAAAATACCTGGGACACATCGTATCATCAGAAGGGGTCAAAACAGACCCCGAGAAAATTGAAGCCGTGAAAAGCTGGCCAACACCAAACAACAAGCGCCAACTACGAAGTTTTCTGGGTCTGGCAACCTACTATCGGAGATTCATCAAAGACTTTGCAAAAATAGCAAAGTGTCTCCATCAGCTAACCGAGAAAAATCTTCCGTATGTCTGGAATGAACAATGCCAGGCAGCCTTTGAGACCTTGAAGGAGAAGCTGTGTGAATCACCCGTGCTGGCATATCCGAAACCCGGAAAAATGTTTGTAGTTGACACCGATGCGAGCAACGGCGGTATTGGAGCTGTACTCTCCCAGCAGATCGATGGCGAAGAAAGAGTCCTCTCGTATTACAGTCGAGTTCTCTCAAAAAGTGGGAGGAGCTGCTGCGTGACCAGGAAGAAGCTATTGGCTATAATAGAGGCCACCAAGCAGTTCCACAAGTACCTATATGGCCACAAATTTGTTCTTCGAACGGACCATGCATCGCTGAGATGGCTGCTTAACTTCAAAAACCCCGAGGGACAAGTTGCGAGATGGATCGAAAGATTGCAGTCATACGACTACGAAATTGTTCATCGAAAGAGTGGAGTCCATGGAAATGCTGACGCCCTATCTCGTCGTCTATGTCCAGCTAATTGCAAGCATTGCCGGCGGATTGAGGAAAAGGAACTGCCCGTTAATCTGCGATTGATAACGGCCGAATTCGATGAAGGTTGGTCATCGGAGAAGATTCGAAATGCCCAGTTAGCCGATGAAGACATCGGACCATTGCTCGTATGGAAGTAGACAACTGGGCGACCTGAGTGGAAGGACCTTTCGATGCACGGCGCCACCCTGAAAGGTTATTGGGCACAATGGAACTCCCTTCAGGTGGAGGGTGGCGTACTCAAGCGGAAATGGGAAACGGCGGATGGCAGCTCCTATACGATGTAAACTATACTTCCCAAAAGCCGAATCCACAATGTTGTTAAGGAGATGCACGAAGGATCCTCGGCAGGCCACCTTGGTGTTAACAAGACCTTAGGGAAATTGCAGGAAAGATGTTACTGGCTCCACGCTCGAGAAGACGTAGAGGACTGGTGCCGTCGATGCACGATTTGCGCTTCCGTCAAAGGTCCAAAGCGAGGCTGAGAGGACAAATGCAAACCTATAACGTGGGCGTGCCATTTGAAAGGATTGCTGTTGACATCGCAGGACCCTTTCTTGAATCCCAATGGGAAAATCGATACACGCTGGTTCTGGCCGATTATTTTAGCAAGTGGCCCGAGGTCTACCCCATTCCCAACCAGGAAGCAACTACTGTAGCCGAACGGCTAGTATAAAATTGGGTCAGTGGGTACGGCGCACCTTACAAACTACATTCGGATCAAATTTTGAGTCACTAGTTTTTGGCGAAATGAGCAAACTGCTGGGAATACGGAAAACGAGGACAACACCGCTGCACCCCCAATCCGATGGAATGGTGGAATGTTTCAACGGCACACTCAATAAACACCTGGCCAAGATCGTTGACGAGAACCAAAGGGACTGGGACCGACATATCCCACTATTTTTTATGGCGTACAGAGCTGCCGAACATGCATCGACGGGCCAAGCCCTAGCCAAAGTCATTTTTGGAAAGACTATTCGTCTGCCAGCTGATATAAAGCTCGGAACACCCCGTGAGAAACCCCAAACGATCTCGGAGTACAGTTAGCTAGTGAGCTAAGACAACGGTTGAACCACATACATCAGACAGTGCGAAAACACTTCGAATCGGCTACTGACCGCAAGAAGACCAGGTATGATCTAAAGGCAAATTCTACTGGCTTCCAGCATGATGACTTGGTGTGGCTATATAACCCAAAACGGCGGAAGGGTAGGTCTCCAAAGTTGCAGCATAATTGGGAGGGACCATACCGAGTTACAAAGCGAATCAACGACGTCGTATATCGCATACAGGAACACCGTAAGCCGAGAGCCAAAATGAAAATCTTGCACCTGGATTGTCTTGCCCCATATTACATCCAGGGAGAATTGACTACAACTGGCGACACATCTTTTCGGGGCGAAAAGAACTGAGGTGGGGGCAGTGTTACATGTACAAATAATTCTGCGAGCTACTGTCGCAATTGTTTTCACAACCATCATGATCAACAACCGAATGTACTCGAAAACCCGCCAAGCATGATCAACATCTGAAAGTGACGTCACTGCCCATTCAGTATTGCTCGAATATTCTAGTTAGTTCGCCAATGTACGAGAAATGGATTGAATGACAAGAAACAAGAGATAAAGGCGAGCTGAATGAATGGGGGGATTATTACAACTGCGATATAGTAAAACTGCGATAGTGAGGAGTGCGAATTAAAAGCGACATTGATTGTCAACTGATAGACACGAAGTAAAAATTTATAGACAAAGTGAAAAGTAAAATTAGTGGAAGTGTTAAATTAATGATTGTGGATTTTTTAAATAATAAACTCTTTTCACTTAATTTAAAAGGCATTGCGTTTTCACTTTCCCGGAATATTAAAATTATTGGCCGCGAAGCATAACACGCGACAATATATATATATATATATATATATATATATATATATATATATATATATATATATATATATATATATATATATATATGTTGAATACCAATATCAATTCAGCTGTAATGCCATGCTAATGCACTTTCGGGTGTAACGATTATTGCTTGCAAATAAAATGAATTGTGCTATCGTTCATCGTTCGAAAGAACCGGGCAGAAAACCCACATTGTTGAGACGAACCTCCGCTAACACAGCTATCGAGTTGTTTTTCTTTTTGTTGTAGGGGTTCTCACCAGGGATGGAGAGTCGTTGCACGTGGACTTCGCCATCAGGACCTCAAGTCCGGTTGGGAGGGTGCGAGGGGGCACCAACTCCTGGATGCTCCACTTTCTTCTGTGCAATACAATTTCCTCGTCGAGGACAAGATATTTTCTCACAACGTGCAGGAAACAACATTGGCATCATAAAACAAGAAACCTTCAGCCGAGCCTGTGCCTTTCTGTTTTATTGTCACGCTTCGTTTCTCTTAACTCCACCAACGGCGTATGCGATAAATAATTTGTAGTGGAACTTGGCGCTAGGGGAAAGAACTCGCCCCACGACATCGCAGACGCTAGCCTGCAAGCGAATACACGCGTATCTGGACCAAGTCACTCTCAGGTAAAATGAACACCTGTTTCACTGTGACAACCCAAAAAATTGCTGCAAGTCCTTCATAGACATCTAACCCACATCAACATCACACATTAGCAGAAAGTCTTGCCCAATTGAAACTGAGAAAAATGCTTCCCCATGCTGGGATATCTTACTCAATCATTTTATTTGTTATCGCACACTACATTATGCAACACATTAAGACAATATTTTTGTATGAAAAATTCAGCTTTATTATATCAACATTTCATCACGAATTTCTACTGAAAATTTGAAGTAAATTAGCTAAATGATTTATAAAACTTAACTGTACGAAGCTTCTACTTAACAGTATAAAACTAGGTTAAAATAAGGGTCCGTAAATTTCATACCAGATGATGCTTTGTAGTTTTTCTTAACTTCTATAAAGAAAAATATGTCTAGCGACTAGTTACAAAACGTATGAAACATTTTGCATTAAATAGTCACTACGAAAGGGACACATATTTTTAATTACCACCTACTCAACAATAAATTAATTACTATCACGTATAAATTAAATTACAACCTAGTTGGAGTTATCTAACTGGAATTCTTTATGCTTTCTGCTAAAATGTCTTCTTAAATTATACGAGGTAGTGAAAACACGACGGCAGATATAGCAAGACGCATATTTAAATTCACCTGTATGCACTTTTTGATGGCGTTTGTAGCATCTTTTATCACTCAATACTTTACCACATTCTTCACACTTAAACAAATTTGGATCGGAATGAAGTTCTCGATGTCTTCGCAACTTTCTACTATCGCCAAACATTTTCCCACACTCGGGACAAGTACATAGTTCTGGATTTGTGTGTAGCCTCATATGATCTCGCAATCTCTGCATCCGTGAGAAATTTTTGCCACATTGTTCGCACACATGTTTCGGAGGACATCCACTCTCACTGGAACCAAATCTGTTTTCAGGATTACGCTCAGCAGTTTCTTCCTCTCCGTTCAGATCATTTTCTGATAAATGTTGATATAAACTTGATATTTCGATATATTCTTTGTCGAATTCATTCAGATTCGTAGTTTCTTGAGTGTAGGAGACACATGGAATTGTGATTTCTTCTTGCTTCACATCGATGTCATCAAACACATTAGAACTTGTTAAGCTTTCTGTAGTTAAATCTATCTGTTTGTGATGACCGCTTGATTTCAGAAGATTTCGCAATTTTTCATCCGTATATTTACATTGTAACCGAAAGTTGAAAGCAATGTCCAATTTATTTCTGCACTCCAAACAGATACACTGTGGCAAATCATCATTTGGGTCAACCTTTTAATGAGATATTGATGAAAACAATATGAATAGTTATTTTATGCAAGTTTAAAAAGGTAAATACATGTTATTTTATACTGCAAACCAAACGATGTCTAAGACAAGGAATAAATGACACAAAACCATAACTAAAGGTTTAAACGATTGTCTGCACTTTCAAGGAGGAATTATTAAGTACTCTATAGATCGACACTAGAAAGAGTCTAATGTGATTAAAGTTATTTAATTTCTCTTTAGCATTTACACAATTTCACTGTGCTGGAGAGTTGAAAGATTAAATGGCTACTGCCCCAGAATCCATGCATGTAATGCGATGACCTACTAGTATATACGGAAACCTTTCACTATTATAGGCAAATGGTATATTTAAAACCATGAGAACAGGCCATAAGCTAATCAATAAATATCAGCACGATAAACTGCTTATTCCTTATCACCTGTCTTTTTGTCTGCACTTTAGGAGACCGCCCCACCCACTTGAGGCGCCCCACTCGCTTGACAATCAAATTGTTTTTATACAGGTATCCTGAAAATGTGTTATTTTTAGTTTAGTAGGTTATAAAATTTAGGCTTATAGACCCATGAAACGATGCCTTTTATGCAACAAAATGGATACTAACCAAAACCTATAAGACCTGTAGTTTTACAAGGGCAACTGGTATCACACTAGCAAGTACTAGCGAATAGTTTCTTACGAAACGATCGACCTAAACAACTTGAATCAATATCAAAGGATTAAATTTAACTAAGAACCTTATTTCTGAATCAAATAATTGAAATATATTTTCTCAAATCATTTCAGATAAACGGAACAAAATAGAAACAACAGGAAGCTATCTTACCTCTAGATCCGAAACAGAACGCAGTTTGCTCAATAACTCAGCATTTTCTTTCTTAAAGAGAATCTCCAAGGCCTCCGTTGATTCACAAACTCGACAAATAAAGTCACCAGTCATATTAAAAGATAATCACTGTAAACTAAAATCCATTAACACGAAGACGCCGTCAGATGTGCAGAAACTTGTGACATTTGTAAAGTTTGTATTGAAACGGTTATTTCTATCAAACGTCGAAAAAAACTAAACCGATTGTGGCAAGTCAATTGGGAGATTCCAATGGTTTGCTTGGAAATGTCCGTTCTTTGATGCTGAAGGGGAAATGTACGTAACGATGATTTGCATTTCGGAAATAATAACACCTGTAATGGTACGGAAAAATAAAAAAATATTATTTCCTTTGTTGAAGCGCTCTTTATTGTTAAATGTACTATCCAGACACCGGTATTTCGAAGATAAGTTATCCTGAATACCGCCACTGATGAAGAGGATAACTTATCTTCGAAATACCGGTATCTGAATAGAACATTTAACAATAAAGAGCGCTTAAATAAAGAGAATTTTATATTTTTAATTTTCAGTATACATAACGAATTTCACACCAGTTATTTAATGTGCTACGCCCGTGGCATATCGTAGTAAGTTTTTTGTCATTTTCTAGATTCTTATCATCAGGCACCATTGAGAAATAGTACCATTCGTCAGAAGGTGGGCATTGCTTCTTGTAGTTTTGATTAAACTTTACAGGTATTCTCCCAATCACAAATTCAAATTGCGTACTTATCATCTCCTCCTCCTTTTGGGACACATCTTTTTTTTATTTATTTTTTTTTTTTTTTTCAATAAAAACATTTAATCATTTACCTTTATTTTTTATTCCCCGTCCTATTAATTTTACATTTCCTATCTTATTTTTAAGTACAAAAATATATACAGTCCATTCACATTTTATATTTTCTTGTATTGAATTTCCTGGGTTCAGTTGCGTGTAGCGTACCTAGAACAAGGACCCACTACAAAAAAATTTTGCGTTCTCGAATTAAGAAGTGTCAAACATGCCGATAAACTGGTGTCGAGGCCGAATTAACCTACAAAGGGTTGAAATTGCTTGTTCAGAGAACAAGTTGGGCCGAGCAAAAACGGAAGGGCTGCCGGAGACTTCGTCGTTACCGACGATTGTTATGGCCCACAAATAAGAGTGGGTCGTCCAGATGGGGGCCGTTGCTCCTCGCACCCTCCCAACCGGATCAAGATCCAAACGTAAACGTGGCCATGTGTTTCCTATTTGAGTGAAAAACTCATATTTAGGCTATAGAGTTATGCAATTAAATCACATAACCCTATATCATAAAAGGGCACGCGAGCGGAAGGCCACTCTACCCGGCAAGACCTCCTGTTAACAATAAAAAAATGGAGGAGCGCGCCCGATGGCTAGCCCATATGAGCGGAGGAGCCTGCCATTGATGCGGGTCCTATACCCGGTCAGGTACAACGAAATGGAAAGACCAAGTTTTTAAGTTTTTAATTATTTTTAAACTTTCCTCGATTAACATAATACAGTCGCGCTATCTCTTATCAAAAACTTTAACAACCCATTTTATTTCTACACTTCTTCAAATTAGTTTGGATATATTTTAGTATTCTAAAGCTTTTCTCAGGAGATATCAAATTTTCTCAGAAGATATCGCAATTATTCATTACGTTATTTTTTTGGTTTATTATTGCAAATAGTACTTTAGACATAAAGCAATTTGAAAGTGATCATCAAAAATGAAGTTAAAACAAATATATATTATAAAAATAAATATTATTATTGTAGCTATAATAAAAATAAATGGTATGCAAATGCTAAAATACCTAACGTTAACTATGAATGAGGAGGACATTTCGAGTTTTTATCCAAAAATTGTTGCTTCAAATCATGCCGAATTAATACTTAAAATGGCAACTCAACTTTCTAACCTATCCTTTTTAAAAATGAATTCTTCTCAAAATATTGAATTCCGTTTGCACGTAATTTTAGAATTCTCATTTGATCAAGTCCTTTGAATGTCGCCCATGATATATTCAAACTATTATAACTCATATCCAACTTTCGTAAAGCATTTGAAGATTTAAATACTTCATGTGGCAAATCACGCAAGTTATTATGGCTTGAGTGCAATTCAAGCTGCGTACTCAGATGTTCAAAAGCACATGGCGAAACTTGAGTTATGTGATTACTATTTAGCTTCAGTGAAATGATTTTATTCTGTGTACGAAAGCATTCAGTACTGATAGCTTTTATACGATTTTTTACTAAATCTAACTCTTTCAGTCCAAGTAACGACGAGAGGGCAACATTTGAAATCGCTTGAATGCGGTTATGCGCTAAGTTTAGTTTTTCTAGTGATGAAAGTCCACGAAATGCTGGTATTTTTGCAAGGTGGGTCCTCTGCAGACCTAAACTCGTTAACGAAATTAGATCATAGGCAGCTTCTCGAACACTGGCATCGAATTTGCTTCCAGTCAGATCCAGACTTCTTATCCATTCCGGTGACAGTGGAACATGATGAAGGTTTTGTGTTCTTTGCATTCGAAGCAGTCGCCAAGGCAGCCACATGGTGATGAACAGTAGTCAAGAACTGATTCACTAGACCTTACTTCTTCTACCAAATCGCAAGCATCCGATTTTCCGTCGCTTATTTGGGCATTTATGAAAAGTCGCTGATTGGATGTCGTTAACAGCAACGACCAAACTTAACGACTACAATGTTGGTGTTCAGTAGCCAGTAAAAGAAGTCAACTACGCTACACACAACACAGCACTTGGTCCTTTATTTCAAAGAACTTGTTCTTCGAAGATCAACAATCCCCGTCAAAATCGAATTGCGACATCGAAAAACAAATGGTTGTAGCATGTGTAACGGAATTTGCGCACGATCCATTAAACGAAAGTTTCAATGATACATCTTCCGGGCGGCAAAGCAGTTGTCAATATCAACTCACTTGCATAGCATTCTTGTAGCATGTGATTTCTGTGTACAAACGACTTAAAAATCTCGTCTTAACACCAATCCTTGACAATCAATCTCGCGATAGCTTATACTTATAAATCCGTGCAGTGGGTGTCACCATGCCACCAACAATTTACATCGGCGGCCGTTCTCCGTGTCTTTGCCGATTCGCGGTCTTCAGTGGACTCGATCCGTCCAAAACCACTTCACCCGTCTTGTCATTTCGCATCTAGGAAATAACTTATGCCTGTTGTATTCTGAGCATATAAACACAGAACGATATGCCAGCAAGCACAATTACATAGTCGGAACTTTTCCTTTTTCTAATATTTTGTAAATAACTTTTCTTTTTGTATTCGGAGCATATAACACATCACGATATGCCGGCAAGCACGATCACATAGTCGGAACTTTTTCTAGCTAGCGAGCTGGTAGGGAAGCTCCCCGGCGGGCGTCTCATTTCACGATTTCAAGTCGACCTCGAATTACGGAAAAAATAAGATTGCGAAGATGACAACAGCGGCGGCGCCTAGAATTTTCGGTAATACCGAAAATTCTATTTCACAGGTGCACTTTACTATTGGAAAACTTTCCAATTGAGCACGAAATCCAGTTGTCGTTGGTGCCTTGGTTAGAAAATTTCTGCTTCTTTTCAGCTATTCGACCATTCGTCGCTCGCTTTGAGGTTGATGTATGTTGGTCAGGAAAAGATTCTTCCCACCGAGCGCGATGGAATCGAACTACGGCTAAAATGATCACGTTGTCACCATTTTCTCGTCTCCGCTAACGCGACGCCTGTCCCGCTAGACCTTTTTCAAGTGCACTCTCGTGTTATCGCTGTCGCGATTTGAAGCAGACTCCCCATCCGTCCAAATCTTTTCTTTCTTTCCCTTTTTCCTGTGTCGCTACCGTTAAAAATCCAATCAGCTGCCCATCAGCCGAGCTCGAATGCATTCCGTGATGTAATACACCATTGGACTGCACTAAATCAGTGGTCTCATATCCTAAATTTTAATGGGCAGATTTAAATTTTTTCAATAAAGTTGATTAAGTAAAGAAAAATGAAAAAAAATTTATATTAAATAGTAATAAAAGTTAAATCTCATGAAGAATATAATTAAAGAAAACGTTTAGAATTTAATATAGAGGAAAATTGATATAAAGTTACAATTAAAATGAAGAAAAATTGATATAAAATTAATTTAATATAAAGCAATATTGATATAAAATTACATTTAATAATAAGAAGAAGAAAACTTATTCTACAAATTACGATTACAAGGGAAATAATTACATATTTTGTCTAAATCTGCCATTTAAATTTTGGATAGGACATAGGAAGGTTTTCGAGCAGTTTGCTTGGATGACTGCTCGATTACTACAAAATAAAGTTATATACAGTGACAACGCTTGTATAGTATTGTGTGATACCCACATGTGTTTGGTTGTATCGCCATCGACACATGACATCTGTAGTGATAGATGGCATGTCTCAAGCGGCCATTTTGTTTGAGGTCAGTTGAAAAAAGTCGATCGCGCGTAGGGGACGCATATACACGTCTGTAAGAATAAAGAATTAATCACAAGTCATCCGCTGTTCTTAATTGTTTAAAATCCGAGGTTGTAGCAAAATCGTGCCTCCTAAAGCTTCGGAAGTGGGATCCATCCGTTATTTTATTAGTGTATTATCGATTTTGCGAGGTTTTCTTCCGATTTTGAGAAACGATGAATCGACAAGATTTGGTGACAGCTTTACGTGCACGCAACGTGGATGTTTATTGACCAATGCGGTGCATGCACCAATCCACCTGATGCCCAACAAGACGATATTCGATCACCTGATATAAATGCCGACAATCGAGCACCTGATGTCCAGCGAAATGATGACCAGCCTGGTGTCCGAAGACCTGATGGCGATGCCAATCGACAAGCAGATGATGACGACCAATATGGGGCCCAAAGCTTGCAACAGCAAATCGAACAATTGCATTTGCAACGTGCGTTATTGTTGCTACAATGGAAATCAATGATTTGCAGAATCCACAAATCCTTCACCCAGCAGTAGAACATCGTGGACAAGTCGACTTTTCAAAAATCATGAAATCGATTACTGATTTTTCGGGCGATAGCAACTACGATGTGGACAAATATATTATGTTCGCAATTTCAATCAATTTCGTTGTAGGTGATGGACACTCCTCAGGAGCTGCCACACGCCATCACCCACAGGGCAGCTCGACCGCGTGGTCCCAAGGTGGGTATTGGACCCTATATACATGTGGGAACACATGCAAGTTGTAACGAGCTGAAAGTTTCCACATCGACTGTGGTTGTCAACTACAAAGTGTTAATAATAATGGTGCCAGTCTCCTAAGTGAAAGAACCACTTATTCTTTCACCCGGGCCATCATTGGCTATCAACATGATAGCACATTGTCTTGGCCCGATGGAGAACAGCGTTTCTAGCATAGGGTTGGTGCCAGCATACAGCGGTTTCGTTGTAGGTGATGGGCACTCCTCAGGAGCTGCCACACGCCATCACCCACAGGGCAGCTCGACTGCGTGGTCCCAAGGTGGGTATTGGACCCTATATACATGTGGGAACACATGCAAGTTGTAACGAGCTGAAAGTTTCCAAATCGACTGTGGTTGTCAACTACAAAGTGTTAAGAATAATGGTGCCAGTCTCCTAAGTGAAAGAACCACTTATTCTTTCACCTTGGGACCACGCAGTCGAGCTGCCCTGTGGGTGATGGTGTGTGGCAGCTCCTGAGGAGTGTCCATCACCTGCAACGAAACCGCTGTATGCTGGCACCAGCCCTATGCTGGAAACGCTGGTCTCTATCGGGCCAAGACAATGTGCTATCATGTTCATAGCCAATGATGGCCCGGGTGAAAGAATAAGTGGCTCTTTCACTTAGGAGACTGCCACCATTATTCTTAACACTTTCAATCAATTGCTGGACGCTCACCAATGCAGCAATAAAAAGAAATATCGGCCATTGTGCCAGAAATCAGATGAAGCAGCTAAACTGTGGTTGCAGTTAACTGATGTGAACGACTTTGTTGGATTGTGTGCTAGGATGCGAGCTGAATTTAAAAGACATTACACACGTCACGAAGTCCATTGCAAGATGAACAAACGCGCCCGCAAAAGTGATGAATCACTCAAACGATACCTGCTGGAATTGCAAATGATCGCCAACCAAGCCGATGACGAGGAAGTCGAGACAATTCATGCATTTATTCGTGGTTTGCAGGATTCATCAACGGCTGCCACAACGCCACTAATACAGTGGATGAATTGAAAGGTATGCTCGACAAATACGAACAAGTGCGTGCCATCACCGTCCCCACAACTAGCGGTGTGAAGCCACAGGGTCCAAAACTATTCGTAGCTAAAACTAAAGCCAAGCCAGCCACCGCTAAACCAGCCGATTTGAAGGATGTGCAATGCTTTAATTGCCAGAAATTTGGCCATTATAAAAGCAGCTGTATGGGGCCAGTTCGACCGGCCGGCGTGTGTTTCAAGTGTCAGTCCACCACACATCGTTATGCTGATTGCCCGAAGCGAATTCGAGTTGATGTCTGTGGCATGAGCCCAGAGGAAATCGAGCGGTTGGAAGAAACGATTGTAGCAAATGTCATCGAGGCTTTTGGTGCCATGAGCATGGTGAGTGTTGCTTTTCCTTAATTTTTAAGTGATTACAATGAATTGAAGGAATGTTTCTCTCTTTTTGATACTGGCAGCGCTATAACGTGGATTCGTAGCTCGCAAGTGCCAAAAAAATAATCAGATACCCCAATGGAAACGGAAAAATGTGGAATTGGAAATCAAAATTTATGAAAAACTCATTTGTTTAGTTAAGTTTCGAGACAATGTGAAACCAGTTACTTTTCTTGTTGTACCGGATGGTGAAATGTCATTACCGCTGATTCTAGGCCGCAATTTTTTGTAGTTATTCGATATTTAGTTAACGCAAATTAAGAAAGCGCCATTAACCAGGTTTGTAAAAGATAACTTCAATAAAAATTTAATTGAACTGATTGAAAATAACATTTCTTGTGTTCGTCCACTTGAAAGTGAAATTGATTGTAATGTAGCTAGTGATACCCAGACTGGTGGTCAAACTGATGTACCGCTGATTGTTAATATTGTTGAGAGTTCTGATGTAAATAATGTTGATTGTGCAGGTCAGAGTTCTGGGCTTTATAGGTCCGACTTGTGTGTTGATGATGACGCGTGCTCGGTTGCACCTGCCGGCAACGGTAGCTACATGTTGCAATGTCTTCGGCCAGTGAACAGGCAAAGGGGGTTTAAAATGAATCAGGCATTGAAAACTAAAGAAATTGAGGAATTAACGTTCATAGTTGAAGACAATTGATTTGAAATGCCAACCCTATGATTATGAGATGAAAATTCAGTTGAGTACTGAGACACCGGTACATTGTTCTCTGCTTCGTTTGTCATTGTGGGCGAGAAGGTAAAGAGGTTGCTAAAGAAGAAGAAGAAGGGTGTTATCCAACCAACCCCATCGCCATACGCATGTGCAATTGTGCTAGTTAAAAAAAAAAAGTACGATACGAAGCGAATTTGTGTAGATTACCGGCCGTTAAATAATTTGACTCATTGCGACAATTTTCCTTTGCCGTTGATCGACAACTGTATGGAATATTAGGTGGAAAAAATATTTTATTGTTTTCGATCTGGATCAGGGCTTTCACCAGGTGGCCATGCACTCCAATTCAATTCACACCTGACGGCCACTATGAATATTTAAAAATGCCATTTGGACTGAAGAACGCTCCGGCTAACTTTATGCGATTTATCACTGATGTTTTCCGTGATATGCTCGATGCAAATGAGGTTGTGATCTTCATTGATGATATTATTTTGGCAAGTAATGATTTCGAATCCCATAAGAAATTGATCGCAAAGGTGTTACGACGAATGGGTGAAAAAAATCGAAGGGTTAAGGAAAAGAAATGTTTTCTGGCGTACACAGAGGTTGGTTTTTTTGGTTACACGGTGACTGAAACTGGTGTACGTCCGGGCCATGCGCATTTTACTGATATTGAGAAATATCCTATGCCAACTAATGTACATGAACTTTAGTCATGTTTGGGATTGTTTCATATTTTCACCGATTTGTACCATCCTATTCGGCCATCGCAAACCCCATGTAAAATCTATTGAAGAAGAACGCTAAGTTTGATTTTGATGAGAAATGTGTGAATGGCTTTTGCCCGTTGAAACAACTTTTGATTTAAGCCCCTGTGTTGGCCATTTACAACCCCTCTCGCGAAAACGAACTACCCAATGATGCCAGTATTGCTGGTTTTGGCGCTGTGCTGATGCAAAAGCAAAATTACGGCAAGTTTCACCATATTGTTCAAGGACTACCAGTGGTAAGGAACCGGATTTGCACAGCTACGTGCTGCAACCTTTGAGTATTGTGTACGCAATCAAGCAATTCAGCACATATTTAGACGGAGTCCCATTCGAAATTATTACTGATTGTGAGGCCGTGAAACACAGTTTAAGTACTTTTCGTACAAACAATACAAACAAACGGATAGCGCGTTGGACGATGGCGTTACAGGAGTATGATTATACCAAAATCCACCATAAGGGCATGTCAATGCTACATGTTGGCGCACTTAGTCGGTGCAGTACCGTGGCTGCTGTCGATGCCCAAGAATTGAATTTTCTAATTCAATTGACTCAAAATCGAGACGAAAAGATTGATGTACTGATGAATGAAAATGTGAATGGATACCAATTGATCGATGGAATGGTGTTTCGACGTGATCATGCGGTTCAACCGCAGTTGTATGTACCAGCAGAGATGGAAAATAATATCTTACGCTTGATTCATAAAAAAATTGGTCATCTAGCCACTGATAAAAGCTGCAAACAGATCAAGGAAAATTATTGGTTTTCAAATATGAGTGAAAAGGTCGAGCAATTCATACGGAAATGGTTACTGTGTATCATTTATGCATCGCCGCAGGGTGACAGCAAATGCAATTTACATAACATCCCGAAGGGGGTCTTGCCGTTCAATACCATTCATATTGATCACTTTGGACCACTGCCAGCGATCAAGTCTAAGAAGAAACATATATTGGTTGTTTTTGATGCACTTACAAAATTCGTCCGGTTATATACCGTGAACTCGACGGGCACACGGGAGGTATGCAATGCTTTGAACGAATATATCGATTATGATACGCGCCCACAACGCATTGTTTCTGATTGTTGCACTGCTTTCACATCCGGTGAATTTGCTGATTTTGTGAACAACCAAAATAACGTCCATGTGAAGGTGCCAATTGGGCGCAGATGCTTTTGCAACACTGTGCATCGATCGATTAAGCAGACTCCGAGTAAAATTTTATTCGTTGTCGAACAACGTGGCAAAATAGTGGACGACTTGACTAAGCATTTGATTGAAAAGTGTCCAAAATGCCGTTGACTTGCAATGGATTCGCACTGACACTGAAGAAGCTTTAGCCTAGTCTCAAGGTTATAATGAGTACTTTTTATGGCATAGCAAACTAGTAAAGATGTTTGAAGTTGGTGATTATATTGTTGTGCGTCACGTCGACCGGATGTAATAAAAAGCTCTTGCCAAATTTTCGGGGCCCATATGTGATAAAGCAAAAGCTGCCTCATGACCGCTACGTAGTTACCGATATTGAGAACTATCAAATTAATGTAGTTGTAGCGAAATCATGCCTCCTAAAAATCGTATATTTCCCACCAACAAAATTTAATTCGTTACCTGCCATTAAGAAAATTTCATTCCATACCACTTACTAACAAAATCTCATTCTTTCCTTCCTACTAACAAAATTTTATTCTTTCCCAAAATCAACAAACCATTACATGATTTAATCCCTCCACGACGCTTCTACTCATTAAGAGTACAATTGCCCATTGTAACGACATCCACGTAGACATGAGAAATTTGGTTGCTGTTTGATGAGATCATCAAAAGTTGGCGGAGTTGGAGGAGTTCAGATCGAGCATTCGATCCTTTCGGCCATTTTCATTATGAGCTGTGAAAAATTCAAACTGTGAAAAAATACGAGTGAAAAGTAGATCTGGTCCTTTAAGGATCATTGGAAGGATCCGAAACAATTCTTGTGAAAATGTGCATTCGAAGTAAGAAATCACACCTAGTTGTAACAGAAACATATCCTTTGAAAATATTCCGCTTAGTGGTCGTATGATCCAGAGAGGAAAACTTAATGCTTTGAAAGTGCTAATGCATGAAAATGATAGAATGAATAATAAGTCAATCGAAATAGACAATTTTTTTGATAATGTGTGGGCAACAGCATGAAAACCTTTGTGAAAATCAAAAAAAAAATGTGTTACAACTGAAAAAATGGCCAATGGTAGTGTTAACATGAAGGCAGTACGCTGTAAACTTAAATCCTAACCAAACTTAGTGGAATGAAATGTTACCGCACAAAAGAACGTATTAATGGAAGAAAACAGAAAACTTCGAAACGAACACGAGAAATTAAAGATGTTATTAACCAAACATCAACAAAGTGAGAAAATTGCCCCTATAAGTGACACTTATATTGATATTTGTGAAAGTGAATCTCTAACAATAGTGGATAATGTAACTGTTTCAACTGCAAGTGCAGAATATAAGCTCGGATACATGGGCTTAGATTCAATGCCATAAGAGTGGATGCAAGTAATGACAAGAAAAAACAAGAAGAAGGAAACTATTAATGATAGTGCCAAGAACACCAGCGTTTTAAAAACAGACGACGCAAGCTCGGAAAAAAATATTCCAAATAAAAACGTCAATAGTATCTAGAAAATGAAGTTACCAACAGTTAATACTTTTGAGCAAGACTCGAGTGATCTTGTCAAATTAATAAAAAACTCCTGTGAAGTGAATGACTTTACAATTAAAAATGTCAATAAAACGAAAACTCAAATTGAAGTGATAAAAGCAAGTGATCATGTTAAAGTGAAGGAGGCCTTGAAGCAGGCAGAGGCCCCATTTCATACATGTATCCCAAGAGAAGAAAAACTGCCAACATTTCTGCTAAAGTAACACAGAAGATGTGAAGATGATTCAGGAGGAGCTTGAACCTCAATGGAGCGATATAAAGTTTGTTCAAATAAAACAATTCGAAACACGACGCTCAATGCAGTCAAGAAAATGTTGCCAATATATATGATGCAGTAGTAGTAGTAGTAGTAGTAATAGTAGCAGTAGTAGTAATATTTTGCTACATAAACCCACAAATAGTGTGGTTTGCAAAATTAAGGAAGACAGGTATTCAGCAGTGTTTTCAGTGCCAGCGGTATAGACATTGTGCGGTAAATCGTAACATGGAATTCCGTTGCGTCAAGTGCAGCCAAAAGAAATACCGAAAATTCAAGACAGAGTTTACTTCATTATTTGAGATACTTGAACTCCACAATTTAAATGATTATTTAATTCTTGCTCGTGATTTAAATGCAAAACATAAAGAATGATTGTGTGCCTATTATAACCCTGGGGGAGTATTTCTCAAAAGGTGGCTTAAGGCAAACGATCGAATTTAAATGCGACTTATGTGGCCCAAGTGAGGCAACATTAATCCACGCAAGGTCTTACCCGGATGTGTGTATGTTCGATATGCGTCTTAATCTTATTCAACTAACACAAAACAAACTTAGGACCTTGGACTGCGACAGTGACCATAGAGCCATACAAATTAACTTATCACCGGATACGGACGACCATTTCTTACTGACCCTCAATGATGCAGAATATAAATTAAAATACAAAAAGAAAAACTGGGACAAACTCCAGAAAAATATCATCAAAAGCCACAAGAGGATGGCGTATATTGCTCCTAATAATCGAAATCTGACCGATATCGAAATTTACGAGTACAGCTAGAATAGAAAGACTGCAACATTTAAATAGCAGGATTCTAACTCGCATCAATTCAATATATAGAGCCTTTAGGGAGAGAATCGATAATTATTTACAAATTCTAAAACAGATGATGTCAGTTATACGATATCTCATAAAACTTAGCTACAACGGGGAGATTAATTACCAGTAGAGAAAAAGCATCAAAAAGTACATCCACAAGACACTGACGGAATATTTGTCCAAATTAAGTCTATTTTCAGGAGAAAGAAATTGGATAATATAGCTGACTGTAATGTGACGCCTACGCCCGGGAATCGAAGTAATTCCGATCCCGAACCCTGGCAACCGGCCAGATAGGTATGACTTCGAAGTGCAAGCGGACTTCATCTTTCGTGCGGATATCATTGCGCAGAAAATATTTTTTTTCAAATATTTATATCTGTGGATATAAATATTTGAAAAATAATATTAATTAAACACCGATACATTTCGAAGCATATCTATCTGGCAATGCCGCCCACAGTTGCCATCAAAACATCGAATGGATGGAAGCGGGGAGGCTGGTTGGAAGTGTCATTCGGAGATAACCTTTAAAAGTTGAAGTGCAGTTTAAGTTGCAGTTTGCATATTTTTGTTTAATTTATTTGGTTCGGGTGTTAGATGGCCAGAGGTTCAACAGTTGCTTCGACCATGCGTCTTCGGTGGCTTTAAAGTGATGATTCATTGAGCATTTAATAACCGCCAGGGTATCGGCATTCCATCTTACAAGCTAGAAAACCAAAATAAATCTCTCATTGAAGAGTGGAAAGCAGCCATTACGTTAACAGGACTAGCAATTTAATGTCGGAAGAATCATCACGTAAAACTAATGTGTATGACGGCAACCATAATGACTTATCAACGAATCTTAATGGTATTGGGAGTGATACAGACAAAGCACAAAATGATTTAACAACGATGGCAAGTAGCAATAGTTACCTGGAAAGTATTGGTGCTAGTAACAATAGTAGGAAAGATAATAAAATTGCAAATAGTCAACGGAAGCGAAATTACGATAGTGATTCGAGTGAAAATAGCAGTACCCACGGTTGTACTTTACGTAACAATAAGAATTTGAAGAAAAAGAGCGTCGTTCGTCGGTCTTGTCAATCGATCTCAACGAAGAAGACACTCAAATAGCCGATGAAAGTGATGATGAAGAGATTTCTGCGCATACAACCATCGTTTCAGCCCCACCTGTTTCCAGCAACCAGCGAATCATGACGAGGAAAAAATCGGCTCGAAACCATCAAAATGGTGATCACTAATTTAAGGACTAGAATTATGTTGGACATGATAACAAACAATTTTTGTAAATTCCTACAATCTAATGCAATACTCTAAACCCAATGTGCATGGTGATTGGTTCGAAGCATACGGTATTGAAGAGAGTGTTTGCTTTTTCATTTCTTCCTTCCGAATTTACTGGCACAGTGGAAATTGCTTTACGTGCCGGGCACGCAATTTTGTTTCGTCTTAACAAAAAAAAAAAAACTTGGGTAAATAATGGTATGATGAGCTTAAGCTTGTTGGATAGAAATCTTCGTTAGAAAATAAGTGATTTTTTTTTACAAGGCGGTGTTGTTAGTTGTCGCGTGCATTCGTTTGTGATAACGCTTCTAATGACTTCGGTAGTGACAAAATTGCCTAATTTCTACTGAATATACTACTCGTAGATTACGCAATTCATATGTAATGTAAAATGCGAAAGAAATGAACAAAAACAACATTAATATTGCAGTTCACAATGAGGCCTCATTAGTGTTGTGACCAACTCCCAGTCCATCCCATAAGTTTGTTTTTGTGGTTATGTTATTTAAGACGAAATTTTTAAGCAACACCACCAATAAACGAATTTAGAAGACAAAAAAAATTTTAAGAATGACATGTAAAACGGCGCAGTGTTTTTTTTTGTTAAGAAAAAAAAAAACTCATGTAACGTAGCATGTTTGTAAAGTAAACTTGTTTTCGACGCAAGTACAAGATAAAGACGAAATTCGTCCTTTTCTATAAAAACAAACACGTTTCATAATCTTCAAAAAGTGTGTCACTTTGAACACATTAACTCTTATCTGAAAATTGTTTTATGGTTCTCTTTTATTGAAGAATACAATGAAGTTAAAATGAATTGCTGACCGAAAAAAAAACTATTTTAAGTTTTCCATAAAATTATTTTCAATTTTAGGTTATTTTATTCATTAAACTTGAAGTATTTATTTATTCAACATATATGTTAGTTTAAACTTAATTTGTTCATGCAACATTCTTTAAATTTTAATCATATTTGAATAATTTTTATGTAATTTTTAACATGTTTCTTCATGATTGAAGATGCTTTATTACTTCGTTCAAAGTACTATTAAAAGATCTTGGAACATTTTAAAATATTAATTATAGTTTTGAGTTGGTTCATAGCGTAAACAAATTTCGCTATGTTTTCGAATTTATTTAACAAAAATGTTTCATTCGTTTGATCGTACACAAATAATTTATCCACTTCGCACTATGAAGTGCATATTGTTGATTTCTATAAATGCAACTATTTTAATAATAAAATTGTTTACTCCAGATAACATATGTACTTCGAGCATAAAAAATTAAAAAAAAAAAATTTAATAACTTATAAGTTAGTTAACTTCAAGTTTCTGACTCGATCTTACAAAACGCTATTTTTATTATAACATTTTAATTCCTTATTAGATTTACATAATTTTAACGTACTATTTCATTTCGCAAGATTTTTTTTAATGAGTTAAAAATTACATAAGTCCATTCCAGTTAACTTTGAATTCGAATTCTTTCGAATTGTAATTTTTAGAAATAATTTTATAATATTGTTATTTAATTTCGCAAGAATTTAGAATGAGTTTCAGCCCTTCTAATAAACTAAAACCAACGTTATATTCTATTGTATAAACAAATATGCTCACATAATTATTAACAATGAAATTTACATTGCTAGTTAGCTCAAGATTTCGTTGTATCACACAAAGGATGATGTCTATTTTCACGATGCTAAGTAATAATATCTATATTCCGTTAAATAGCAACAACTCTATATAATTTCTCTGTTTATTAGAATTTTAGTGCTCTTTTAGAAGTAGACTACGCGCATATGAGATTAAAAGAAGGAATGTATTTTTATCAGTTTAAATAATTAAAATCATGAATTGCTAAACTTAATCACGACTTTCCTTTTCAGTGGTTCTTCTTTTTCAGCGGGAAAGGAAGTGCAGGGTAGGTATGCCGTCGCGAGGTTAGGGTTTCGAAAAATCCGCTGAGGTCGGTTTCGCGTCGTGCGCGGTACGCGGTACCTTTGTTGTTTTGTCGTTTTGTTAGCGTAGTTTTCGTCAGGTTGAGTTAGAGTAGCATACTTTTCGGTACCGCGGCGGAAATTCGGGAACGCGAAATAAAAAGTAGCTTTTGTTCTTTGACTGGTTATAGGAAGAAATACGGAGTAACGTAAAGTAGGTTTCTTCTCCGTATGGTTTTGTTTTGTAACGCGTTTTGAAAACGGGCGTGTACAGGTGGCTGAAAATATGTAAATGAGCGTAACCCATTCGGAGACCCGCGACCGAAATCCTCTCCGAACTAGCTGGCCGACAAGCAGCCACCGCGTGAATGGGTTACGGTGCACGGATTGGTTGACCGGTTGGTACCATCCGTTGGCACTACTCAGACTTAACGTCTAGAACCGATGAGAGGTCGGTTCCGCGTTCGGACCTAAAAAGGTTAAAATCATTACATGACTTGAAAATAACAGCTGAAGATCGACTTTTCCTTGAAGAAGGCAATGTCTATGAGGCAAGCAATGTACAGGTTCGTATCATTATCTCTGAGCCTATTGATAAGTTAAATGTCATTGGGTTGAGTCTAGAATCAATCCACAAGCACAATACTTGGTAGAGAACGAGTTTCCAAATCGTATCAGAGAAAGTAAGCAACTTTCAAGCAAGCTGTAGCAAAGAGCCTTTACATCATGTCAATGAGACTCTGCGTTCAAATGCTATACCAGATGAGTTCATAGCTGGATGTTTCATCGCACAAGAAAACTTGATAGATATCTTTCGAAATCTGAACAATACAAAATCTGCCGGAATCGACGGCATACCTAATATTGTATTGAAACATTTACCTGATGAACTGGTCATGGAATACTACATTCTTTTCAACAATCTACTTAACATTAAATACTTTCCAGCAAACTAGTAAATAGCAAAGACCATTCCTACCCCAAAAAGAGCAAGGACTTGACAAACCCAAGCAACTACCGTCCCATCAGCTTGCTTGCGAACATCAGTAAAATATTTAAGACTTTTATCGATCAAGCACCCCATTTGCATATCAACGAAAGTCAAATTTTGAGTAGCAGCCAATTTGGGTTCCGCAAAGGTCATTCCACTGTTCACGCAATTACTAAAGTAACATCAAATAGTTGTTAGTAAATGAACGACGTCAAAGGTGTTGGCACGTGTCTTATCAACAAAGAAAAGGCATTTGACACTATTTGGCTCGATAGATTAATTTTTAAGCTAATCCAAGATAAATTCCCACAACATTTAATTAGTTTGTTGGCCAGTATGTTGTATAAGAAATCATTTCAGTTAAAATCAGGAGGTGTTTCTGCTAACAGACTGTTTCAAAATCTGACGGAGTGCAACAAGATGCGGTGACAGCACCTACTCTCTTCGCAATATTATTGGGAACCTAACTCAAGACCTTTGACTTCAATAAGTCGCCAAAAAGAGCTCTGGTTGCATTTGCAGATGATCTTATCATCTACTTTACACACAGAAAGGCATCAGAACCAAATAAGGAGCTTCAGAGCATGCTTGATGACATCAAATCATTCACGCATACTTGGAAAATCAAAATTAATGCTCAAAAGTGTGAAACTATTTTGTTTCGCACAAAGCTGATGCAAGCCGGCAGCAATGTGAAGGGTCGCTGTAAAGATTTTCACCTTGCAGCCTTGAAGAAAATGCAACGTTGGCAAGTGATTTGCGTGGTCCTGGTGGGACCGTTACCCTATTCCACGCAGTAACACCCGCATATACTGCAACGAAGTTTGCTCTTGTCTTTCCACTACGCAAGGCCAAGGAGGTATCTACAATACTTGAGAAGCGCGTGTTTGTTATTTGGGGTGCCAGTGGTAGTGGTTTGTGACAAATAGGTGCAGTTCCGCTCGAAGGAGTTCGAGCGTCTGCTGCATGGTTATGGGTCTACCGTCTTCTGTCACCTGCAAGCAAACCCGGCGGAAAGAATCAATCAAAACATCAAGCGGATGCTGCGGTCATACGTCCGCGTTAATCACCAAAAATGGGATTGCCACTAAGCACAAATTGGCTGCGCCTTTCGTACCTTACCCATGAAGCAATGAGAATGAACCTTTATTTTGTTAAATTTGGACGACCTCCAGAGACGGACCAGGGCCACCAGGGAAAGCTAGACGGAAAGAGACCCCAGGGACAAGGCGGTCCTCTTGAAGAAGTTACGCCAAGAGGTGGCTGAATGACTCTAAATTCTGGCCAAAAGTATGACGGTGCAGTACAATTTACGGCAACGTCTAGTGATGGAAATAATTTTCGACGAAGCTAGCGCCAGAATTTGTGGGACCGTTTACTATCTGGGTTTCCCTATCTTCTAAGAGATAAAGGCAGGAGGGAAGCCGGTGTATGGCGCTAAAGGATATGAAGCCTGATCAAACAGGGGAAATTAGTATATAGAACAGCATATAAGATAACCATGCAAGTAACTGATAAGGTAATTCCGTAAGTTGGTGATGGGTTATACTCGTAGATAATTAGCTGATGGAATAAGTATTGGTGGTAGTCTGTGTGGTCTAGTGGTTAGAGCATGAGACGCATAAGCCGAAGGTCCCAGGTTCAAATCTCGTTGGTGAACAACGTGATTTAGTTCAGGTGATTGTTCGGACAGACTACGAGTGTTCACTCTGTGGTGATATGCACTGATTTAATCAGATCATATCATATCTGAGCAGACACAGGGGAGCATGGTACTGACCAAACTAACTTCTGAAAAAATCAATATGGCCATGAAAATGAGATACTCTGGCTATCTCTAAGCGAAGGCCCGAGATGGGCTGTAGCGCTAAAAAAATAAGTATTGGTGAAGGTTTACAGAAATAATTTGGTGGCTGTAAATGCAAGACGATGATAGAAAATGCATCTTAATCGTTGGAAACTAAGAAGGTTTGGGTTTGCTTAAGCAGTGTAAATATAGTCTAAGATTCGAGTCGATGTCAGCTAGCAGTCGGGAATCGAGTGCGATTAGAGTGATAACGTCCATCGGCTACTGAACAGGGCAGTCGGGAGTTCTACAATAAACTGGAGTCGGTATTCCCATCCTATCATATGCTCAGTATTCCTTCTTCCTATTGTGTCTTGGCAAACTTCTCCCACGAGCGATTGATCCCCGACAAAAGTCGCTCGTGATACTGGATGTGATAAGCGGAATTCTGGGGAAACCCAACTTGAGCAGGGGAAGTATTAGGCTACCGCCTGGGACCGAAGATTGACGATCCCTTGGAGGTCAACCACTGATCATCAGCACTCGGCCTTAGTGTACCGCGAGCGATAATGCACCAGGTGCCTCCACGAAGCCCCAACTACACAAATTAATAGCTAAGGTTAAACTTTAAAAATTGAAAAGTATTTGATTTCGAATTGAAATATACAATATACTGAGAGATTATGATTGTTCCGCGGAGTGTTAATTAAAGAAAATACAGATAACTTCTATTCAAACTTATTTAGCAACTTTACATTGAACTATCCGCAATACTGGTTTTACAAGAACTAAGAACACACCCTTGATTGGTAATTGACCAAGGAACAACTAGTGACATCTATCTCTTACAATATTACCAACCATGGCAAAACACACATATTAAAATGATATTTAAATTACAATTGAATAAAGTGTCTAAATTAAACATATTATTTTCAACACAATACAAAACCCCTAATTTTAGTTTTTTCAATTGTTGGTACACATATTGTTGAATTTAGTCGTAAGCATTTGCAATGAGCTAGGGTGAAGATGTTAGCCGGCAAACAGGTTGATGGTGGCCGCTACCTTTCAGGGAAAAGAAAAAACAACCACGTTCACAGGAAGGAAGGAACTGAAGAATACTTGGACGAACTTGCTTTTGACTTACCAGATGGTCCTGAAGAATGATATTGCCAAGTGGGGGAGGTGTTAGTTGGAGATGGCAAATATCGGAAAATTTCATAGCAACTTATCGTTGGGTGCTGCGGGTCGTACCGTGCTCATCAGTGAGTGGCACCCAACTGAGGGTTTTTGAGTTCCGACTGTTGACACATTCCACCAATCGCGTGGATCCCCGCCTATCTCCGCGGAATCCATCAGGGCTACCATCTAGGGTAAAGACCGCGCCGGGGAGTGTTCGTCACAATCTCATCAAAAATCGCCTCCCTACATTGGCCATTACTCGACTCTGAGCCGATACGCCTGAAGCGGCTTTCTCAGCCATTGCCCTGACTTGTTCAGGGAAACCCATCTTCGGGTCGATCAGTAACCCCAGGTTTCGATTCGATCAGTATTTCCTCAATACTGATTCTCCTTACTCTGGGAATTGTCTTCTTTATCAGAATGACCATTACGGTGTTTTCCAGTGCCAGACAGAGCCCGTGAGCAGTCATCCAGCCCCTCAACCGGCGCATTATCATACCTAGTCTGAGTTGCGCCCAATGTAGCTTCCATCCTTCGTCGTCCCTGCATCGTATCCTAAAGCAGGCTTCTCTCCTTCAAGTACTCCCCGTCAATGAGTCATATTTGAACATATTTGCAAAGCAATAAATATTGTTTGCCAAAGCAGGAATGATATGTATTTTTCCGATTTAGTATCAATTATTTTAATATTACAAAATAATGAAATTAAGTACCAATAAAATCTTCAATACATATGTAGCATAAAACATCAACTAGATGCTATGTAAGACAACCAAATAAAAACAGAAACGAATAAAACAAAATCAAAACTTATTTCTTACTAAATCGTTATATTTTTTTACCAATGACCTGTTATTGCTGTATTTAAGTCGTATAATGTTGCGTTCAATTTTTAAAACTGAAATCGTCGAAATCGTCAAAATCATCAAAATCGTTCAACGCTTACAAAAGTCTTATTTTAATGATAACCTTTTTATTAACGGCTAAAAGAATTTTTAATATATTTCAAAGAATAATCGAAGATGGAAGATGGTTTCAATGAATAATCGAAGATGGAAGACATTAGGATGAATTTTCTGTAAGATCTACTATTGTCAATGTTGAGTTTAATTGTTCCAATACGTTTTCACTTTGACTTTTCTTCTTTAAATGCGATAATTTATGATGTCTTAATGACTCTATACTTCTAAAAGCTTTTCCGCACTCGCATGCAAACAAGTTAGGGTTTTTGTGCAAGGCAATATGATTTCTAAGTGTTTGTGACCTAGTGAACCTTCTTCCGCATTCACTACATCCATATTTGTTAGGATCAGAGTGCAACTCTAGGTGTTCTTTATAACTTGAGGATCGCCTAAATGATTTACCACATTCAATGCAATGATAGAGATTCGGGTTAGCATGCAAAGCTTCGTGTTGCCGTAGAGTGTACGATTCTTTAAATACTTTCCCACATTTCTCACATTTAAAAGGACGGGTGTCCGTGTGAATCATCATATGTTTCTTCAAATAAAATTTCGATGTACAAGTTCTTCCGCATTCATCGCATTTAAACAAATTTGGATTTGAATGCAAGGCTTGATGATTTTTCAGCGCAACAGCTCGCGTGAATGACTTGCCACATTCGTTACATTTATAGAGTTCCGGATTTACGTGTAACGCTTGATGACTATTTAAAGCACTAGGCGTCATAAACGATCTATCACAGTGGCCGCATTTGAAAGGTCGCATATTCAGGTGCATGCGTTGATGCTTTCTTAAATTCGTTCCTACCGTGTAAGTCTTTCCACAAAAATCACATTTATATAACCTAGATTTCACTTCTGCGTCAGTTGCTAGATTGTCAGGTAGAGGCACTAGCAAACTTTTATCATCGTTATTTATCGTTTCCGTATTTCGGTGCCACAAAAAGTGTCGCCATAATGTGGCAAAATCTATAAAAACTCCTCCACATTCTTTGCATTTGAATGGATCAGCACATGAATCCCAAATTTGATGATTTTTCAATCTCTCCAGTGTCCTGAATAATTTTCCACAATGATCGCATTTGAAATTTCTAGGGCCTAGGTGCCTTAGCCTGTGCCTTCTTATGCTTCTTGGTTTCTTAAATGATTTTCCGCAATATTCGCATGTGTAACAGCTGTAAATATAAAATTGATAAAATTATATGTTAGGATTTTTCAGGGTTTTCTTTTTCATATTTTCATGTTTTAAGAGGGATATCTCATTTATAGTAAGGATATATTTAAAAAAAACAAGATAGCTACGCAGGGTGTCAGATTAAAGACGTACGGGGGCGGACCAATAAGTACTTAGCCTCACTGCCACTATCGCAAGAAAGATTCATTATTGTGTAGTACATTCTCGTAGACGGCTACTGTCAAGATTTCAGCCGAATCGGACTCGTAGTTTTGTTTTGACCGCGTATTACACAATAGTGAGTCTCTTTTACCATAGTGGCGCCATCGAGCGGTGAGGCCAAGTACTTATCGGTACGCCCTCGTATGCGAGGGAGACAGATGCTTAGGATCCCGGCAGCGTCACAAATGCATAGGGAAGACTATTGCAATGCGCGCGAAACTTAGAAGTTACATGCAATAAATTTACCAAAAATATTTGATTGAACCGTTTTTTCGCAAAAATACACAAATCTATATACTTAGCATTTATTCGCAATTGTTTCAAATTTTCGCATTAAATCGCGCCTATTTTCTAAATTCGAAAATTCCTTACCTCTACTCGTATTAATAATCAAACAATCGAAGCAACTAACGCGATTTCCAACTACCTTATCCAACAAACTGGCTTAATGACTACAAAAATTTGGACGAAAATAAATCCCGAAAATTATTATAGTATACATTTAGTCTTGCGCATAGTAGTTCGCGATCGGGAGTGCTCAGTTTAGTTCGCAGCTCCTTCGCGAACTAGAGATTGGGAAATCGTTCGCTTGCTCTAGTACTGAAAGCGTTCTATTATTTTTAAAACATTGTACTCGTAGTATTTTAAGTAGTTACTAGTCCAATAAATGAATAAAAACAAAATGTTACTTATAAAATATTCTATTTTTTTTTTGTTCCTAATGTGTTAAAAAACTTAAAAAAAACCGACTTCAAAATGCACTAAAAAGAGTGAAATTAATTTATAGAATGGGTGCCAAATCAGTTTTTCTCCATTTAAGTTACAATTGGTAAATAAGTGGTTCCCAGTAGCTTTTTCAAAATGAAGGAACTGACTTGGCACCGATTCTATCAACTCATTTCATTCTTTTTAGTGGAATTTTCGCGTTGGATTTCTTTTTTTGCAATATTTTTTTATTTCATGATTTTAAAAGGCAATATTAACTTCCAATAAAATATCTACCCAGATTCATGCTAAATGTACCGTCTCGAAAATTCCATGGAATTTCCACTAATTAAATCACTTATTAAATCATACTACAATATGTTGCCTTTCCTTTGCACCCTGAATAAATAAAATCTATACTCAGCTCCTTTCCTGGTGACGAGAAAATGGTGTCCAAGTCGAAAAATTAAATTTTAACTAACGAGATACATCCTTTACCTTCACACGATTTACAGTTTCTTTCAAAATGGATCTAAGTTGAAGTAAGACCAAGACTTTGGTGGAAACAGAATCCTTTTCTTTGTCCGTGTTCAAAAGTTATGCTGGAACACACAAAAAAAGTAAAAAAAATATACGTATGAAACTGATAACTTTCTCTCCTATAGATGTCGGTTAAAAAGTAGCTTTAGTTTGTAGATTGTGTGAATAATAGTGTATTTGGTTCAATAAATATACTTTCTATTTCGGTAAATAATTAAAACTTATTTATTTTAGTATCAAATGTGGTGAAGTAGTTTATGGTGCAAACATAATAAAAATAATTAACTTATTATTTTTCATAAATTTTTTTAGATTAATTTACAGAAGTTCTTTCCATATAGGTACTGGTAAAGTGCCACATGGCACGCTACGATATTCGATATAATTAAGAAAATTAAATTAGCACTTCAAATTTGTTTCCTACCAATTAGGCATAGAAAAATAGCCATTACTCGTTTTTTTGTGAGATCATATGCTAAAGCATAATTCTTGTAGTGTCATTAGTTTCATATGTTAATCAGTCTTCGAATTATCAAGCGAATAATGAAAAGGATTACATATTACTGTGTAAAAATATTAATTTGGAAACTTTGTTAGTTGATAATTGTGTTCTACGTTCATTCAAGATTTGTCCCGTCGCCGAAAAAATACGTTCGCAGGGTACTGATGTTGCCACGATGCAAAAACTCTTTAACATGTATGTGTAAACATGAGGGTATAGCTGACGACGCTCATGCCACCATTGAAGTGGATCTTCCTTGCGATCTAAATACTCTTCGCTGAGGTATTTATCGAGTTCGCGAATACCAGCAGCAAGTTGATTATTTGGTTTCGTTATTTTTGAATTTCCTGATCATATTCGTCCCATATGCTGTCCCTTTTATTTTCATTGTTGTTACTTGTAGCACTAGACGGCGATGAATCGCTATGAGTAGGAAGAGTATATGAAGTATCCCTTTGTTGAAATAATTGGACTCTACCGATTTTATTTCTGAGGCCTTGTACTGCAATTTCACAAGCTTCTTTGTTTTTAAAACCTCTCATTCTAAATTGAGGGTCCAAGATCGTACACTCAGCGTATAGATTATTATTTTCTATTTCTTTGAAACGGTCTTCCATGCCTTTCTTCAGCACTAATTGTACAGCAACTGTTTGAGCTTTAGCACTGGCAAATTCATTTGTTGTTGTGTAGCAATCAATTTTTTCTTTCCTTGCATGCTGCGGTTAAAAAATACGACAATGTTTTTAATCTCGCTAAAACTTCAGTAATCTCCCTCGTAGCTTCTTTTACAACAAGATTTAGAGAGTGAGCGAAACATGAAACTGACCGCCACTTACCAAGTCTGACAGCAGATAAAATATTTGCAGCATTATCGCTAACGATAGCAACAACTTTGTCTGGAATTTGCCATTCTGTCATAACACCTTTCATGTAACCGCATAAATTTTGGCTCGTATGTCGCTCAGCATAATTTATGCAGCCAAGTAATGCCGACTGAAGCTTAGTCTCATCATCTATAAAATGAGCTGCAATAGCTATATAGCTTTCATTATTTCTGGACGTCCAACTATCAGTACTGAGAGACAATGCTGATACAGCTTGCACTTTCTTCTTCACTTCGTCTGTTAGTTCATTATAAACGCTTGACATTAGGTTCTCTGACAGTGTTTTTCTTGATGGAAGTTTATAGCCTGGACATCGTGAAACTAATTCAATGAGTTTCTGGAATGCTGTTTCTTCCACGATTCGTAGAGCGTGATGCCCTTTAGCAACCATCTTGACAACCTGTCTGTCTCCCTTTTTTATTCGTTGTAACTATTTATTTGCCCATACGCCGACGTTTCGAAGCACACACTTGCTTCTTCATCAGTGGTACAATAACTAAACTTACCTTTTGCTTAAAACTACTTATATACCTACTACTTTTACAATTTTACCCCTTACCCTAATTACTTCCTTAATTGGTTATTACGGCTAATTACTCTCATAAGGGGTGAGAAATTATTACCTAGATCGGTGTTTAATAGTATCTCCTGTGGTTGTCATGCTATCACCAGGCTTTCGTAGGACTCCAATTTGTATGCCGATTTGAGTTCTTTGATTAACTCAAGATTCTCGTCGCTCATGCTGTGCTTCTGCTCTACAATATGTCTTGCTACCGATGATTTAATCGTACTGCTGCTTTTCTTGTGCCTGACTGCCGCTTCCGCCTCCTTAATATGCTCTTTAAATCTTGTTTTGATTAATCGCTTTGTCTGGCCGATATAAACGTGTGAGCACTGCGTACAGCTTACCCGGTAAATTCCGCTGACTTCCTCTTTGGTTTTCTTGTCCTTAGCTGATCCTAACATCGTCTTCAGTTGATGGTTTCTGCTGTGTGTGACGACCTGAATATCATGCGCTTTAAATAATTTCTTGACTTTCTCCGTTAAGCTAGAGTATGGTACCGAGATTCTACGGATTTGTTCAAGCTGTTCATTTTGTGTGTACAACGTTGTTAGTTCGTCCTGCCTTTGCCGCTTCATTTTTTTGCGAATTAATTGATCCACTATTACGGCTGGGAATCCATTTATTTTTGCTGTCTTAACAATGTAGTCACGTTCCTGGGGCTACTGATCGACTCGAAGATGAGTTTCTCTGAGCAAATCAGGGCAACGGCTGAGAAGGCTGCTTCGGGAATATCGGCCCTGAGTCGACTTATGGTCAACGTAGGGGGACCCAGCCCATCAAGAAGACGCCTCTTGATGAGTGCTGTAGGGTCAGTGCTAATGTACGGAGCAGAGGTATGGGGCGACGCTCTCAGCAAGGAGGTATACCGAAAACGATTGGCACAGGTACAGAGAAGAGGAGCACTGAGAATTGCATCTTCGTATCCAACAGTCTCCGACTCGGCGGTGAGAGTGATTGCAGGCGTGATACCTGTCGCCCTCCTTGCTAGAGAGCGCCGCGCTATTTACATGCGCCGAAACGAGGATGCGAGGGAGATGGTTGTCCGCGAGGAGAGACAACGCTCACTCAACGATTGGCAGCAGTCTTGGAGGAATTGCACGAAGGGAAGGTGGACTGCGCGCCTCATCCCGGATGTGAGACCGTGGCTAAATCGAAGGCATGGTGAGACTGACTTCTATCTGACCCAGCTTTTGAGCGGGCACGGGTGTTTTCAGTCTTACCTGCACAAGATCGGTAAGTCACGGTCTCCCGATTGTCGGTTTTGCCCAGGAGAGGAGGACAATGCCTGTCACACATTTTTTTCGTGTACCAAATGGGCCAGGCTGCGAAGGGAACTCTACAGGGAGACGGGAGAGCTCACCCCGGATAATATGTTGCGTTGATGCTCGAATCGGTTGACAAATGGAACCAGGTGGCACATTATGCTCGGGCAGTCCTAAAATATAAAAGGGACTCACAGCAGCCGGAGGCACTGGGGCTGGGGGATCGCTCTTCTGGCGATTCCTCTTTCCCTCTCCCCTCCCGCTAGGGGAGGGACTCCCCAGCTTGAAGGCGCCCCACGGCGTAACAAAACGAGACCTGGCCCGAAGTAATGTGTCAAACGGTTCCAGGCTAGGTTCTCAGATTGACAGGGGAGGTGTTTAGTGGGTAGTCCAAAGGTATCCTCCATGGGAGTCCCACACTGCCAGACTCGGCGGGCATAAATGCCTTCACCTCCCTACCACAAAAAAAAAAAAAAAAAATATTCTAAGCCAAAACTTGTAGCGCCCGTGCTAACACTTTAAAATCCTGCCACCAACCAAAGATATACAATTCACTGACCGAACAAATGAACGAACATGCGCTGCATATGCATGTGCAGTGATCAAGTGAGCTCGGCAGCACTGCGCTTTCGCTCACTATCGCTATTACAAGTTGATCTTATTGAACGAAAACGAACTAATGAACTAAAGAGCGAAAGAACTGGGAACTAGTTCGTATAGTTCGCATGTGGGAGCGGTCTTACGAACTAGTTCATTCGCGAACTACACAAGACAAGCAATGTGAAGCAATGCCCATTTCGATTCGAAAATGAACTTTGAACCGATGATTACCTGTGCGATCACTGAGCCTCAGATGAAAGCCTGATCCGACATACGAGATATGGTCGAAAAGTATCCAACTTGCGTTCATATCTCCGCGCTAGAGTTTTTTAAGATCCGCTTCATGGTATCCTTCAAAGTAGTATCCATTTGATTGAATAATACGCTCCCATCTGTTTTTCTACATCCTGAAGCCGTACTGTCGAAATAGCAATTCGCCGTATTAGTTTGAATCGTCCAACCATTTTCAAGTTGTGCGGAACGACTTCGTAGCGAAAGTGTTCCTGCTCTATTATGAGCAAATAGGACGAAAACAAAAAATACTCTCGAATAATACACGCTGAACCTGGAGCAAAGCGTCTCATTAGCAACTGTGATATCAGGGGAGTTTTAAAGGATTACTGATTACTTTAATGCCTTGCACAGGTCACAGAAACGTTCTGACATGGAGATATAAACGCAGGTTGGATAATTTTCGTATGGACCTCGTATATGAATTGTTTTTTTTTTATTAAATGACTAGAGTTGGGTCCTAACTATGCTGTATTTGTCAGAACCTAGCAAAACCTGCTTTAGGGCGGTTTTTTTCGTACCATATAAATAGCTGCAGTTTTCAGTTATTTATCATTGAAACAAGAATTTATCATTTGATTATGCTACTTACGTTTCTATCGACTTATTCATTTCCGGAAGTTTCTGATTTATGTTTTTTAGAGATTGTTTTGTTAGCAACCGATTCTAAAAAGAAAACGATTGTACTTAATTAGCTTCGCAAGTTTACTTTCTTTTCTTACATTTTGATTAAAATATTCCAGTTGGTTATTTTCATGAACCTCTGCGGAACTCGTGTTTGCGTTCGGAATTATGTCTGTCCCTCCTATAAACACATTTTGAATAGCTGTTTTTACTTCTATTTGCCTAATTATGTGCTCTCCTGTAGTGGGTTTTGTGTCAGCATCGTCATATTCGGTTGGGAAATGGTCGATTCTATCACCTGAGGTAATTTGGAATAAAGGCGGACCGTCGTCTAAATTGTTTCTTGGCGTTTGCAAACAGTCTGTTTTCGAAGGTATGCAAGTTATTTCATCGCAAATTACTTTTTCTATACTTGTTTTTTTCTTTTCGGGGTGCAGATATTCTCCAGATTGTAGCGAGCCCTAAAGTATACAGAAAATTCATATTTTAAACAAAAATATTAAAATCTTACCCCAAAATATGTCTGGTATCGAAAATCATCTGGAGAACCAATTTCTGTCTTGATGGGTATATTTGATAATGAACTTATATTGTTGATCCCTACTTTCTTGCTGTCCGTAATGAAAGAATTGTAAGAAGTCTCCGATTTCGAATTAGCTCTTAACATAACTTCATCGCCATTAGGAACCAACTTGTATGTGCTTGTTTCTATACTTTTTTCTTCCTTTGCATAAATGTTAAGCATACTTCGGAATTTCGCACAAGTCCCAAAGTATTGCATTTTGAAGTTGTAAACAAGTTCTAATTTGTAACAGCAGTCAATGCATAAACATAAAGGAACTGAACCACTGTTCTTAATCTGTAAAAAACAAAGCACCTGAGTACCTTAAGACGTAGTATATTTTCACTAAATTAATCAGTATCACTCTTTTACTACTTACTGGGAAAGGAATGATTTGATCTAGCATGGCCAGCAAATTGTTACTCTCTGAATTTAATACCAGATTCATTTGGTTCGTAGTTTCACAAACGCGGCACATATACACGGTGTTCATTATGGTGAGTGCTTAAAAATTAACGCTAATATATTTAATTTATTTGCTAGTGAAATATATTTTCTAAGTAATTCAGCTTTTTTTCCTTCTGCCTAATCCGATGGGAATTAGGAAAAAATTGGCTTCGGCAAATTCGCACTAGCCATCGATAGAAGGTTCGACTGGACTCGTGGTGTCACTTGTTGTTTTGTTGATGTTTGACGGACTCGTGGTATCACTTGTTGTAAGTAATTCAGCTAATATTCAAGTACACTTAATATTTGGTGACGTTAAATTTGACAGTAATAACATAAACAGAAATATAACCAATTGTCATCTTTCGTTGTTACTCGTAGAGGAGTGCGTAGCACAATCGTTCCTTTCCTTTCCGAAACAAAAACACTGCCCACAATCAAAACTGACGATAGATACAAGCCATATGGCAGCAGCGCTTACTACCACACACATGACCATTAGTAGGCTAAATTTGCTGGCTAGCTTACATGGCGGTATATGAAGAATTGTGGAGGTGCCAACAAAAATTCGAGGTTTTGTACGGTTTAGAGACGGATTTCTACAGTGAAATCCAGATGATCCGCGGAGAACACAATAGCGCTCCTAGTGAAGTGAAAATTATTTCAGTTCTTATACCCGTTTAGTTTTTATCGCCTTCCAAGGTGAATTTATAGGAGTTTGTTTACATCTCAACGCTGAGCTATCAGTCGAAGGTGCAAAACGTGTGCTTCATTTGCTCGTCTTGGAAAGTTTAGGAGTACAATGGGCTATACAAGGTGAATTTATAGCATGCACGGAATGCGTTCGGCATATATGACGAAATATAAGCATTTGCTAATGCCGCAGTTGGGTGACAGCTACTGGAAGCTTGTCCATAGTAGGCCGACTAATACATATGCAAATTGCTACCATATGGCTTGTATCTATCGTCAGTTTTGCCCACAATGGTACCTTTGCTTTAAGCAATTTTACAGCTCATATCGTTTGTAATCAAAGCTCACGTAAGATAGGAAGCCATGTGGTAGCAATTTGAATATGGATTAGTCAGCCTACTATTCGACAAGCTTCTGTAAGCTGTCAGCCAACTGCGGCATAAGCAAATGCTTATATCGCGCAATACATACTATTTTCCGAATGAAAATGAATGAAACGCATTCTGTGTATGCTTAAAATTCACTTTGTACTGTCCACTGTACTCCTACAGTTTTCAAGACGAGCAAATGTAGCACATGCCCCTTCTACTGATAGCTAAGCTCTGGGAAGTAAACAGACTTCTATGCATTAAGTTTGGAAGGCGATAAAAATTGAACGGGTACAAGAACTGAAATAATTTTCACTTCACTAAGAGCCCTATTGTTTTCTCCATTAACGCTCTGGATTTCACTGTAGAAATCCGTCTCGAAACCGTGCGAAACCTCGAATTTTCGTTGGTACCTCCACAATTCTCCATATACCGCCATATAAGCTAGCCAGCAAATTTAGCCTACTAATAGTCATGTGTGGGGTAGTAAGCGTTACTGCCATATGGCTTCCTACCTTATTGCTTCCTACCTTATTGCTTCCTACCTTATGTGAGCTTTGTTTGTAATTGAACATAAATTGATTTTTACTTTTGAAAATTTTTGTATAATTTTTACATATTTTTTGGACCTTCCCGAACTGCATATAAGAATATTTAAATCAAAAGAAATTTCTAAATAAATTAATTTTTTCCTTGTAAAGCCATCGGGCCTTACTTCGTTGTGGGAGCAGACGCGTTTGACTCCTTTGAACCATCTTCAGTGTCTAAATGATGTGTATCAAGATTCTAGATCTTTATGGGGTGATTTTTTCTAAATTTTACATATATACAATTCATAAACAAAGCAATAAACACCCACATTGAGAAATATGAGTTGATGCGGATTGCCAATTTGGTTTTCGTGCCAGGCATTTGACTATACATGTGATAACGAAAGTAACCTCAGACATATGTTGGAAACTAAGCAACAGAGAATGTGTTGGGGTGTATCTCATTGATATGGAGAGAGCCTTCGATACGGTGTGCTTAGATAGGGTAGTTGTAGTGAAATAGGTAGATGAAAGTCCGTGTAGGACTGCAGCGATGGTCTGCTCCCTCGGCGGAAGAGGATGGTGAGATCCGCCGAAATTAGCCTTGTCTGAGGACGCGTCAATGCGCGGGCAGGCTAGCATTGCGGTGTCGTGGCCGGGTTCTTTTCCCCCAGCACAAGGGCCCACTACCTAAAAAATTTCGCATCCACGAATTAAAACGATCTAATACTGATCAACTAGTGTCGAGGCCGAGGTAACCTACTAAGGGTTGAAATCGCTTATAGCCAGTAACAAACTAGGCCGGGAGAACACAGACGGACTTGCGCAAACTTCGTCGTTACCGACGATACTTATGGCCCACAAATAAGAGTGGGGAATCTTGGTGGAAGCAGTGCCCCCTCATACCCTCCCAACTGGATCAAGATCCAAATATAGACGTGGCAATACTCATACAAACTTAATTTATATGAATTTGACGATTAAATGAGAAACATAAACGTGGCCAATTTATGTTATAGTATTATGTGACGGAACCACATAACACTATACCATAAAGCTGCACGCGAGCCCCTATAATGGATCAAAAGAGAGGAACTCGCCAGACGGCTAGCTCAGTATAGTGGAGGGACCAGCCATCGTTGCGGGTCCCATACCCGGCCAGAGTTCCGAATAAATGAAAAGAACGGGTGTGCTGTTTACTCAGACATTTCTTTTATTTTCAATTTTTCTAGTATTTTCAGATAATTTGAGCGTGGAGAAATCATATTAAATGCCTAATAAATAAGTTTATAGATAACAGAATCTAACAGTCAAAAGTTTAGTGTATGTGCACCTTTTTTGTTTCAAATTGATTAAAATTTAGTGGATGTCATTAACGATACAACCATGAGCTGTATAAAATTTTTGACGAACCGGAGGTCTCTAGGATTGTAAGACTGCGGAAGCTGCAATGGGCTGGACACATGAACCGTATGGACGAATAACGGATACCCAAGAAGGTTTTCGTTAGGAGAACTGAAGGCCGGAGGCCAGTGGGGAAACCGAGGAAACGCTGGTCTGACTCGGTCGACGAAGACAGTTCATCGCAGCTCGGATCTCGGAACTGGAAGACGCGGTAAACGGACCGAGACAGTTGGAGGCGCTGTTTGCAGGAAGCGAAGGCCCGAAAGGGACTATAGTGCTAAGAAGAAGAAGAAGAAGGATGTCATTAAGTGTGTGCAATAAATAAGTTATTGGCTGACCTTAGCGATTTACAAACCATTAATACGTTGAAAATTTAGATTTACACAATTTAAAAAAAAAATAATCAAATATATAATTTAAAACAAATTGGGTAGACAGACCTACGGTCATGTCAGAAGGGTTTTGTACCCAACCTCTCCGAAATACGGTCACCAGCAACAAATATAGTCAAGAAACATGTCAAAGAGATGTGCACGTTTAAAGGGAAATCCATTGTTTCTCCATTTTCAACGGTCGCCATTTTATTCCAAACTAACAAAAATCACTCAAATCATGGATTCCAAAAAATATGTATTGCTATAAATCTTATCTGGAAATTTTAAGAAGATCAAATTGCAGTGTCTGAACCGTTGAGAAATCCATAAAATACCAAAACCGCGTTTTATTGTTGTTGTAATTGCAGAAATTTCAAATGACTTTAAATTTCGCAGATATGATTCGATTTTTATCAAACTTACAGAGTATTAGGTCCTTATGTGTAGCTACCTAATGAGTTTAAGTGTGCCTAATCGATTTTATTAGGGAAAATGTGAAATTCGAAGACCATACTATTATTAACAAAGTTGAGCTAATTTCGATTTCTAAGGTAATTTTTGCTGTTGCACTCATAAACAACTACCTCTATGAGATTTTTCGGATCACAGGTGTTCAATCGCGAGGAGAGGACACAAATTGTTCGTATATTGCTCCTTCGTATGCGCCCCCTGAATCAAAAACTGTCATTTCAAGTCCTATTTTGAAAATTTCTCATCAAGACCTTTCATTTGATACCCATATTGACTACCTTTAATGAAATTTTTGTTTTCGGAGGCCACTCCCCTATATTGGGAGATCCCCCTTAAATACCTCATACAATTTTCAAGGGAGCACCACTTTACACCTACATGTAAAGTTTGGTGTTACTAGCTTAAGTAATTTGCGAGAAAAACTGCTGTGACACACGGACGGACGGACAGATGGCCAGACGGACAGACAGGTCACGATTTTAGTAGGGTTTTGTAAAATTATTTTACAACATCCTAACATCCTCGTCGGGCGCCCGCTGTTGATGTGGTGATGCCCGCAATTTAATTAAAATGGCGAGGAAAATTCCGAATCACACTTTTGCACTGCATATAAACCAACTTCCTTAAACAAATATGATATTGGGATAAACTCGTTGCCTTTTTACTCAGGCTCATAAGGAAATCAATTAACGTACCTGACGTCACTTCCCGCATCGGAAACAGCTGATCAGTAGCCCTAAGTTTCAACAAAAAATTTGAAAGCAGCATCTCAGTAGGCCGAAAGTAGGCTTTTGAGATTGTCAAATATGACATTTCTCAGATGAAATTTAGCCGAAATGATACAAACGAGAACGAAATACATATATTTGCGCGCTAATGTCTTCGACGCCTCATATTTAAAATAAATCGTTGACATAGTACTGATAAAATTTCAAACTACAGTCATATGTACTGTCAAAAACCTTTAAAAAATTTGTTTGATTTAAATAGCACTAAATGACGCAACGTGACGCAGTGTTTCCGTTTTCGGGGCTGAGTAAAAAGGCAACGGTCAACTACATCAACAAGTGGTTCCGTTATAGCTACTTTTCGAATCAAAATCATATCAAATTTATACACGTCACTCCACCAATTAATGTTTCTCCATCCTTATATTGATGATCTTCAATTGCAGTTATGAACAAAGTTCTACTATCTGGGAACGTCATCTCATTTCCTTTTACTCACTTATCTCTTGCGAGCACATCGTATCCAACATAGATTCGTAAAATCAACTTCTCAATCCCATCCGGCATTTCCACGTCCTCGACTTCTCCTTTGATAACAGTTATCAAGTCTGCTAATTTATGGTCGATAATAATCTGCCATGCATAATCCACTGTGTTCGAGCAACTATAAAACTTATCTTGTCGCATGGAATACAGAGACAAGTCATAAAAATCGGTTCCACAAGCGCCGTCACCCCCAGTGATATCGAAAGTGGTGGTTTGCCTTGAAAATAGTTGCCAACCAGATCATACGGTTTCCAACGGATGCACAATCTCCAGACTGCGAATTTTCTTTCCAAACAATTTCGTCCAAATGTCCACTTCTTTCTTTTTGTTCACTATTCTACACAATTTCCATTATTTCCATCTTACGATGTTCATATTCACGGCAATTTTTGTGCGACTTCGCCTGACAAATTCTATTTTTCTTCATTCGGTGGAAATAAGCTTCGACATGAGAACTTCACCATCGCTGTCGGGAGCAACATTCCGTCACAATGTTCAAACATATTTCACGTTGCGGAATGCATGCTAGGGCCACACACTCAAGGGAAATACGTTGCAGACCACTTTCAACACTCCTTTTCTGATCACAAAAAAATGACAACAAACTGACCCTCGCTTCTCTACTCTTTTGCCACGGCGTCCGCGCTGTGTGGCGTTCTCAACCAGACTCCCTTCCCACTGTGTCTTTCCAATTTCCGAAAGGCTGCACGATCAACTACTAGCTGCAAATTGAAATCGTTGAAATATTCACTTGAGTTTAGGCTAGATCTCTTTATAATAAAATCTGCCCCTTGTAAGTCATAAAGATGATTCAGTACCTGGAAATATGTGCACTAAGCGCAAGCACCAGCCAATAAATGATCGAATGGAAATTCAATCAACAATGCGATTGTTTGTTATAATGCAAATTCCGGCTAAGTACGATTTATTTCCTCAGCTTCAAGACTAATTTCTTTAAGTTTCTTTTGTGTAACGTCTTAATATCTATCCGAATATTTCGTAGAACTTAATCCCAATCCGAAAATGAATTCCCGCAAATCGACCGTGATCGCTCCCGGCAGCGGTTTCCACAAGTAGGAGACTACTTGGGCATCGCGACGTGTTCGCGTTTGTAGTAATCTAGGAGCTATGGCTCTAAAAGCAGCGCTGACACAGGCACACCGCACCAACTCAATTCAACAAGGAGTAACCCTTCAGTCACCTTCCTCATCGCGACACTCGTTTTTTTTTTCTCTCGCATGAAAAATAATTAAAGGGAAAAATTTCTTTTGTACTTAACACCCGGGAAACAAAATTCTAAAACTGGTTTAATGTGTAGTGATTTTATTACAATATCTTTTGAACATAATTTAACTAATTGGGTGTAATGCGGTATGCAAATGCTTAGAACGAAACGGTTAACCCCTTAAATTATAGGAACGATAAAATCATTGTATCATTTAAACCCCACAAAATTTGTCAAATTTTACCCTTTCCAACCATAATATTAATTAAAAATTGTTTTGTTTGTGGGTAATTAACGCGTGCCTGTCCTATTCTTTCGATTTATTTCCGCCTTAATTACGCCTAATAATTATAAACATAAATTGCTTTCAATTGAAAACTTAATCGAATCTACAAAAAAATAAACAATTTCGAATTTTAAAAATAACCGAAATGAGTGTGCATTATCACCACCGCATGTTCACACATAGATGGCACTTTTATTTCCATATGGTACGAGCGAGGTTATTGCGTTTGCCTCGAAGATGTTTTCAGGGAACAGTTTCCCATAAACCGCTCCGTAGATAAGACGGATTCGATACAGTGCCAACAAGTGATTTGTGTGCTCGTGGTGGTCCTTGGAGGAATATGGTTGGATGGTTGACGAGGGTGACGTGCTAAGAAAACGTGAGTAAATTCATATTATTTCTTTAAGGACTATATTTTTTCTTTGTTTTGGTGAATGAGTGAAAAGTTTAAGAAACCGTCGCCTATGCAAAAGGCGGCTATACCAATTGCTTTAAGTGGTAAAGATATGTTAGCACGAGCGAAAAACGGTACTGGGAAAACCGGTACTTATTGCATCTCCGTAATCGAGCAAATCGACCCATCTCGTTGACTGCAAGAAAATTCCTTTTCGAACTAAAAAGAAAAGGGACTTTTTGGTGGATTGTTATTGCTATGAAGTTCTGTGGAAAAATCTTTTGCTCATGTAAGCTTCAAGTCAGAGACAAAAACGCAATTTAGCAAAGACTCGAGGCAACAGTTGGATAATTGGAGTTGTGCGAGTGTATAGGACAGTTAATGGTAGTTTTGTGCGTGTCCAGAGATTGCTCGGGTCAGTTAATGAATCTACGCGTGCGAATCCGCCAGCGACACAAATTATGTTTCGTAAGCGATTCGAAGGGACGACGAAGACAGGAAAGTGTGCAACATAGAGCAAATGGAATCAGTGAAGACTTTGTGCATTTAGTATGGGTTTTACTACGTTGAAAGGGGAGTATCGCTATTCGTTAGTGGTTATTGGATTTATTAGAAACGCCAAGGTGATGCTCATCGTAAGCCGCGACAATAAAGCGTGTATTACTGTTGTTTATTCCGATCTGCTACGCGATCTCGAACTGAATTAATGAAAACATTGGATCGAACTTCCTAAACGTGCTTAAAATAAATTTGAGCTTAACCGACAGTTTATCGGCTTTCTTTATATTGTTTCTTCATGAAATGTTAGTAATAGTATTTCCTGTGAAACTTTAGCCCGACTTAATTTGTGGAAAATAGACATTTATCAATCCACAATGGTTATTTCCGCTGAATCTTTTCGCAACTATGAACCGTTCTGAAAAATCTTCTGGCTGAGGGAATTGCTGGGATGTGTTCTAAAACTGCTGTAGCGCCATTAGATAGGATAAAAATCTTACTTCAAGCACATTCCTCTCATTACGAACATTTAGGGGTGTTTAGTGGTCTCAGGCACATAATATTGAAGGAATCATTTTGGCATTGTATAAAGGCAATGGAGCACAGATGATTAGGATATTTCCGTACGCAGCCACGCAGTTCACATCCTTTGAAATGTACAAGAAGTACTTATCGCAGTTTGAACTACATTTAAAAGGTTGTAGTACACGCGGATAAATTTATAGTAGGAGCTTGTGCAGGACTGACGGCTGTTACATTGGCATATCCGCTAGATACAATTCAGGCTCGTTTAGCATTTCAAGTAATGGGAGAACACAAATACACTGAAATTTTGCAGCGTGCTTCGGAAATGTTCCGCAATGAAGGCGGAATACGTGCACTTTACAGAGGGTTTTTTTTTCCTACTTTAACAGGCATGGTCCCGTATGCCGGGCTGTCATTCTACTGTTTCGAGATGTTTAAATTTTTTTTTTTTTTTTTGCATGAAGTATTTGCCAAAGTACGCATGCAATAAATGCGAAAGGAATACTGGTGGCCTTGTATTACATATACCTGTAAAACTGGTATGTGGTGGCTTAGCTGGAGCTGGTGCGCGATCAATTTCATATCACTTGGATGTTACTAGAAGAAGAATGCAACTCGCAACGATGAGCCCAGATACAACAAAATTTGGGATGGGAATGATGCAAACATTAACGTTAATTTACCGTGAAAACGGTATCGTTCGAGGATTATATTGAGGAATGTCAATTAACTATTTAAGAGCAACACCCATGGTAGCTGTTTCATTTTCCACATACGAAATACTTAAACAAGCTCTAAAATTGGATACAGAGATGAAAATTTAATTTTATATTGGCCTAAAACATTTCAATCATTAAAAGTACATACATTTGAAGCAAAAAGTGCATCGTCTTAATGCGTTATTCTCTAAGTTGCAAATAAGCAATCGATAATATTTTGCAATTCAACGCGACGTGTGGAATTGCTGGCTAAGAAGATCACGGGACTTGGTTATTGTTGTTACTATATCCATGCCAACATGGCGCAGGCGCATAGAAATCGTGTTCTCCATGAGCTTCGACAGGGGCTATGCAGAAATCTAGTCTGCTCTGATCTTTTTACACTTGGTATTGACGTATAGGCTGTGAATGTTGCTAGTAATTGCGATTTTTCACGTATGGCTGAGACTTACTCACATCGTATTGGCCGTTCAGGGCGTTTCGTACCTTCGGGTATTGCCATCAATCTAATCGCATATGAGGTTCGTTTCGATTTGCATCGCATTGAAAAGGAATTAGCCCTGAGATTAAACCAATTCGAAAGGTGGTCGATCCTTCGCTTACGTTGCCAACTCGTTACCAAATTTGCAAAGCGGTAACGGAAACGACATGAGCAATTCATCAATCAATGAAGAAGGGAACGTGAGCAAGTGGAAGAACGTGGGGAAGAACGATGTCTGTGAAATAGTTAAATGCTACAAGTGTGTTAGTCCGTGCGGGAATGCGCGAGTGCCTGATTTATGTGTGAATGTATTCGCGTTTTGGATTTATAGTACTTTATGAATGAACAAATTGTGAATGAAACGGCGTGAATGAAAATTTCGATTTTTAATACTTATGCGAGTCGAATGATAAATTATGAAAGGGATTGTAGGGGATTGATCACCAAAGTGTTTTAAGAGTATTGGGAGGAGAAAAGAAAATTAACATCATGAAAAGAGCTAAAAGTTGGTCGCGTTAGCTTTAATGAGGAATTGAGGAAGGAGTTAGATAAACCTGTAAATAGTGCAGAATAGTTTGGCCCAATATATGGGGCCTAGAATGATTTGGCAAAACGAACTCAGGCTCTGATTTCTAGAGTCCAAATAGTAATAAAATTGAATTTAATAGGGATAAAGAAAGAGCGCACTTGGATAAAATGGTGTAAATAATAGACGAGTGGGAGCAGACGAGACCAAAATGTATGAAATAGGCAAATGCAAATGCACAGAATATTTTTTTTTTTTTTTTTTTTTTTTTATGAACGTTTGCATGCAATCCAGTATGGATGAAAATAAGCTCATTTCGCGTCCATTACTTTATAGGTCTTTGTTCGATACTTCAAGTTCAATATGCGTTATTTCAGGTTTGTGGCAGAGACATCTTCTACCATCCTGTGGATGCACAGCGGAAAAAGAAGAAAAAAAAAAAAAAAAAAAAAAAAAAAAGGAACTTCAGATATTGCTACTTTTTCTACGACCGTGCCTGTAAAAAAATGATAGCAACTGCCAATATCGCCATGAGCCATCAGCATTAGGTCCCGAAGTGGGGTGCAACAGGTGGTTGGAAGGCCGAGGTGAAGATCTTCATATTACGGAGCGGCACATGTTGATTGGGAAACGGCGGGACCGTACTCCCTGTTTCTGGGAAACCACACCGTTTGTATGCAAAAAGGCGCATTGTGTATTCAAACATAGTTCAACAAGGAGTGATAAATCAACTGGAAAGTTAGATCCAGAAGAATTAGTCAAATCACTCAATCCATATATTGACCAACGGATTGCATATAAACGCAATATTAAACATTAAAAGCCGTAGAAGAAGTAGCAGCGAGCATTACCACGTTCGAAGACCATACGGTTCTGATATTCAAGGAAGTCTATATGTATTTACACTTTGATAGCTGAATTTTTTAGATGATTTTATACACCCTTAAGAGTTATTCTATGTCTTAATACTCGTGTGTTAAAAATTTGATGTATGGACGCGATTCTTCACTACCAAAAATTTCAGGACTTGCTTATCTCCACATCGTCAGCGAGCGCTCGTCGTCGAGGGAAAGGTACTGTAAGTAACCTCTTAACATTTTTTAATTAAATACTTATTGAATTTTTTTTAAACAAAAAAATATTTATCGAATTTTTAAAAAAAAAAATATTTATTGAATTTGTAAAAAAAGGAAAAAAAAGAGAAGAAGAATCGTCGTAAAAAATCTATGTAAGAATTTTTTTTTTTACATAATGTATGTAGGGTGAAAGTGTGGCATCTACAAGAGCTAACCACAATAATTATAATACTACAGGAAATCAGAAAAAAAATGAATTTTCGTATAATGTTAATCTTCTTTTAATATCAATTTCCCTCTTTCAACGATTAAATGCTTTTCAATATGGTGTTGTAAATTGCTGTGCTGATTGCCATAGAAAAATCATACTGTTCCATTGCTTTAACGTTGTTCGAATAAAAACAAAAAAAATGATGGATTAAATGGAAAATCGGTCTTTTCCTTCCGGTCTTTTCCAATCGGGTATAGGACCCGGTACGGTGGCAGGCTTCCACCCCAAAATATGAGCCAGCCACCGGGTACTTAAAAATTTTTTTGTTTCAGGAGACTTTATGGGTTGAGTGGCCCAAGCCAAGTGCCCTTTTATGGCATAAAGTTATGCAATTCAATTGTATAATTCTATGACATAAATTGGTCACCGGGGTACTCCCCTTCTGATGGGAAAGTTCATATAATTCAAGTTATATGAGTTTTCCACTCAGAAGAGGAATACCTGGCCACTTCAACAGTTTAACATTGGATTTATTCCGGTTGGGTGGGCATGAAGGGGCTCCACCACCACCCGGTTGCCCCTCTTTCATTTGTGGGCCCTGAATTTACTTGGGTAAAGACGAGGTTACCCCAAGTTCGCCTTTCTTCTCAGGTTTCTCTTGTTCTCGCAACAAGTCGTAATTCCTTCGTGGAGGTTATCTACAGATTTGCGACTTCGGTCGTCCTCTCGAACTCTGCAAGCAATTCGTGAATGCGAAATGTTTTGTAGTGAGTCCTCGTGCCGGGGAAACGAACCCGCCCCACGACACCGCAACGCTAGCCTGCCAGCGCATTCACGCGTCTCCGGACGAGGGCATTCTCGGCAGGAATCAACACCTTCCTCTGCCGAGGCAGCAGAACATCGCTGCAGTCCTTCACGGACATTTATGGAACTCAATATTCACTACAATTGGCGCCCAACGTGGGGCCCGAAAAGCCCGGCTGTATCATCAGTCGTGAGCACGAGACAGTCCATCGTCTCTAGGTGTCCCCACTAGGTGTTAGAAATTTTGGCGGGTAGATAACTCCCGAGGGTTTTTGCACTAATCGTGCCCCAGCAGCCTAATACCTTTCGAACGTGTGTAGTCCCTGGACATCAATGTCGTTTGGTCCTGCTTTTGACTTATACTTTGGTGGTTTACCACCATTGTATAACTAGTAAGGCCAAATGATATTAGAGTCCCTTTTTGTGTTCGGAAGTTATTATCCCAACATCTATTTTGCGGAGGATTCTGATCCGCTCCCCAAACCAGCGGTGCCTAAGTGTCTTAAATTACATGGATTTTGATTTCATGTGATTGGCTGATTAGCTAATCCATGACTATCCATGATAAGACACGCGCTGCTTGTGGATTAGAATCCCACCCTGGGCTGACAAGCTGTAACTTGAGAAGTTTGCTAATGAGGGATCACTTCTGAACCCTGATTTTCATGGTGCCACAAGAGAGTGTCCCTGAAACGTTTTGGAAGGATTGTGCCATGGTGTCCATACTTGGGAGGATGGACGGAAGGGAAAGACCGGTTATTATATTTTTTTTTTTTTGATAGTTCAATCACCACTTAAATTTTTTCATACTTTTTTTTTGTGAGGTTCTGAGATAGTTCGCCACTGACGGCCACATAAGAATTTTAGTAACTTTTTCTCACCTTTTCTTCATTATTGTCATTATTCATATAGCTAATCTTATATACCCATATTCTTCATTATTTATTTATCTAGGTATTTAATTAGGAAAACCATTTGGATTTAAAATGCCTACAAAAAGAACTCCCGAAAGGAGAAAGTTGCGGTCGGATGCCGGACCAGCTCTATTGTGTTCCATCTGTCACGAGGACATGGACGAAACTACAAGCCAGAGGTTGCAGTGCGGACACAGGCTACATCAGCTGTGTTTGGCACAACTGCGGCAAACCTCATCCACTTGCCCGCTCTGTCGTCAGCCTTTGGAAATCGCACAGCCAGCAACAGAACGACCTCAGTCCTCCAGTGCAAGTGGAGCTGTCCCCAAAAGCGGACCCCTTCCATCCACGACAAGGAGTGCACGAGACGATGACTACAGGGCTGAAGCAGTTCCGCCTGCAGAAGAAGCGAGTCCACCGGTGGCTGTGGAAACCACAGTTCTAAGAGATCTAATGGCGCTCGTACAGGACATGTCCACCCGGCTCGCCTCTCTAGAGAGCCAGAGAGAGAACCCCGCACCATCCCGGCCAAGAACTCCTCCTATGTGGGATTCGGACCCAAATCCGTGGGATTTCCCAGTAGACTCGCGGCGTGATCCCGAACGGATCCGGCCAGGTACAGCCATGAATCCGTTGGCTCCAGTTTACCGGCCCCGATTGAGCCAAGCACCGCCACCAAATCAGGCTCCCGTGATTCCGCCGGACCAACGCTTCCATCCACACGACATGTATCGGCTGAAGCCGACACAGATCCCCAGCATCATCCAGGGATGGAATCTACATTTCAGTGGGGAACCCAACACGATAACGGTAGAGGTTTTCATAAGTCGGGTGGAGTCACTGATTGAGCAGATGCTAGCAGGAGACCGCACAGCGCTCGCAGGGTACTTGCCTATGCTGCTTAGGGGAGCAGCCCTGGAGACATATTGGAGAATACATTCAGCTCCACCATCCATACGCTGGTCACGGCTGAAGGAGGTACTCCGCATGGAATACCCTACGGTCGACATGGACGAATTAGTCCTGGATAAGATGAATGCTAGATGGCAGCGTCCGGACGAGTCCTTCCATAAATATCGAGCCGATATCCTTCGGTTGAATGACCAGCTGTCAGAGCCATTGTCTTCTACCCAAATTCTGCGCCTGCTAAAGCGAAATCTGAGACTGGAGATTCGTCGGCATATCGTGAACTCCGATCCACAGAGTATGGAGGCCCTGCTGAGAAATGTGCGTCGCATAGAAGGGTTTGAGGAAGACCTACGGGACCGGCCATACTTACTAACCAGGACGGGTCCTCGACGAGGAATCGCGGAATTGGCCCCAGATTATACCACCCTAGATCTGGAGGATGATTTGGACCCAGACCAGCTTGCTGTAGCGGCAGTGGGAAGTCTTACGACCTGCTGGAATTGTCACCAAACCGGACACCGGTTTATTTCATGCCGCGCAGAACGTAAGGTTTTCTGCTACGGTTGCGGCAAGCCGGACACTTACTTCCCGGACTGTTCTGAATGTGCCGCACGAAAAAACGGCCAAAAGAGTACCCGACCACCTCAGCGGTACTCGAAACCCCAACAGTAGCTCCTCAATCAGTGGCTCACCCCAACCAACATGACGTTAACCCACCAGCCATGACCATTACGACTGCGGATGTTCACTCTCTTCCGGTGACCTCACCAACGACAATATTAAAACGACCATCGCAGTCACTGCCAGAAGAACCGCGGCAGCCTCAGGTACGCACGCTAAAACCTTATCATGTTAGACTGCAGGAATATCGGGTGGCTCGAGAGCGAATATTTGCTTCCGAAGTCGTCACTTCCCGTTCGTGCACGACAAAATGGTCAACCCGTCGTTGGCGGAATTTCCGCAAGAGAGTGCGCACCTGCCGTCGAACCTTACACTCTTGTAACATCTCGGAGGTTGCTGAGAATGAGATCAGACCTTACCATCCAATTAAAGTGTTGGGCGAGACCGTGTTTGCATTGATCGACACGGGTGCCAGTATCAGTTGTCTTGCCTCAAGCTTTGGCTCGAAAGTGCTCCAAGAATACCCGAACTTGATTAAATCCTGGCGCACTGAAATCAGTACAGCTGATGGCACCAAACACCCTATACGAGGTAAACTAACAACACCCGTGACGTTCAGGGGTCAGACGAAGGATATTACCTTCTACATTATCCCGTCTTTGACTCAGAACGTATACCTTGGTGTCGATTTCGTCCTTCGCTTTGGACTGGCCTCCGATTTATTCACCGATTTGTCTTTAAAAACCAGAAATGTCAACGAAATCACTTCTACTCCCGATAGGCATGACCTGACGTCTAACCAACGGCAACGCCTGGAAGCATCCATTGCTGCTTTCCCATCTTACGCTACCCAAGGCCTTGGCCGCACCACCCTAGTCTCACACGCCATCGACGTTGGCGATAGTAAACCGATTAAACAGAGACACTACGCCATCTCGCCAGCCATGGAGAAATTGGTGTATGCGGAATTAGATAGGATGCTCGAGTTGGGGGTCATAGAAGAGTCCCAAAGCGCCTGGTCATCACCGGTAACCTTGGTGGTGAAGCCAGGTAAAGTCCGCCTCTGTCTTGATGCCCGTAAGGTAAACGCGGTTACCATCAAGGATGCGTACCCTCTTCCACTTATCGATGGAATACTAGGGAGACTACCGAAAGCCAATTATATCACCAGTCTCGACCTAAAAGACGCCTTCTGGCAAATTCCACTCGATGAGGGGTCAAGGGACAAGACCGCCTTCACAGTGCCTGGACGACCATTATATCAGTTCGTCACAATGCCCTTTGGCCTGTGTAACGCGCCGCAAACGATGACTCGGTTGATGGACAAGGTCATCCCACCTCACCTAAAACACCAAGTGTTCGTGTACCTTGATGATCTGTTACTCATCACGGAAACATTCGATCAACACCTCCTACTCCTACAAGAAGTAGCCCTGCACATCAGTAAGGCGGGACTCACCATCAACGTACAGAAAAGTAAGTTTGTCATGAAAGAAGTCCGATACCTCGGACATGTCATAGGACATGGCACTATCAAAACGGATCCAGACAAAACTCGTGCGATTGATGAGTTCCCCTTACCAAAAACTGTGAAGCAGCTACGACGTTTCCTTGGTGTGTGCGGTTGGTACCGAAGGTTTGTTCGGAATTATGCAACAGTTTCAGCGCCCCTGTCAGACATGTTGCGGAAGGGGAAGTTCGTTTGGACCGGAATCAGCCGAAAGGCATTTGAAGAGCTTAAACAAGCCCTCACATCAGCTCCTGTCTTGCACAGCCCCGACTTCACGAAGCCCTTTTCCATTCATTGCGACGCAAGTCAACATGGAGTAGGAGCCGTGCTGGTGCAATTGACCGACGAAAGAGAGGAAGCTCCCATCGCCTTCATGTCTAATAAGCTAAATTCGGCCCAAAGAAACTATACTGTTTCCGAGCAAGAATGTTTGGCAGCGGTAATGGCTGTGAAGAAGTTTCGAGCTTATATCGAGGGCCACCAATTCGAGATCATCACGGACCACGCGTCACTACAATGGTTGATGAACCAAGCAGATTTAAGTGGACGCCTAGCCAGATGGGCTCTTAAACTGCAAGGGTTTAAGTTCTCCATCAAACATCGGAAAGGAACCCAGAACATCGTACCCGACACTCTCTCACGGATGTTTTCCCCAGAGGGAGCCGAATTAACAATAACTGACGAGGACCCCATCGAAATAGATTTGGACAGCCCACATTTCGAATCAGATAGCTACAAAGAGTTGAGGCAAACCATAGCGACCCAACAAACACAGCTGCCTGATTTGAAGGTAATAGACGGCTATGTGTATAGACGAAATGAATACGCCACTGGTGATCCATGGCAGGAAGAAGAGTCTTGGAAACTCTGGGTACCGGAGGAAATGACACAACATCTGATCTTCCGCGCACATGACCATCCTTTAAGTGCCCACGGAGGGTACGGTCGGACACTACGGCGACTCAAGAAATGCTTCTTTTGGCCTAAAATGGCATCCCAGGTCAAAGACTACGTGAGCGCCTGTGAGACCTGTAAAGGCACCAAAGCGCCCAACCAGCCTCTTTGACCTCCTATGGGTCAACTCAACGTTCCAGAACGCGTGTTCCAGCGTCTATACATCGATCTACTCGGTCCATATCCTCGGTCTTCAATGGGACACATCGGAGCTATAGTCGTTCTAGATCAGCTCTCAAAATTCCCAATGGTGGAACCTATCCGTAAATTCACAACTCCATCGATCGTGAAATTCTTAGAGAACCGGGTATTCCATGTGTTCGGTGTTCCAGAGAGTGTGTACTCCGATAATGGAGTACAGTTCCGGTCTCGGCAGTTTAAGAGCCTACTTGAGCAGTATGGCGTTGAACACCAACTGACGCCCATATACTCTCCTCAGTCCAACGCATCAGAACGTTTGAACCGCACCCTATTGGCTGCGATCCGTTCCTACGTCCACCCATCTCAAAAGGATTGGGATCGTCGATTGTCTGCCATCACATGCGCCCTGCGATCCTCGTATCATTCTGTCACCGGTGTCGCCCCTTACTTTGCCGCCTTTGGACAGCACATGATTTGCCATGGTAAATCATACCGACTGTTACGGCAATTAAAGTGTTTGGGAGACCCCGTCGTTGCGCTGGAGCCCCACGAACGTCTAGGAGACCTCCGCCAACAAATCGGACGGAAGATTAAGGCCGCAGGTAGTGCAAATGAAGCGCAGTACAATCTCCGGTCACGATCTGCTAATTTCAAAGAAGGAGATGAAGTTTTCCGGCGAAATTTCCGGCAAAGTGACGCCGCGGGGCATTACAACGCCAAGCTGGATAGGCGATTCCTGAAAAGCCGCATAAAGAAGGTAATGGGACCTAACCGTTACTTGATAACGGATCCATCGGGAAAAGAAGTGGGAATATACCACGCGAAGGACCTGCGTCGATAGATAATTAGTCACGTCTGTTTGTCCGTCCGCATATATTTTCAACAAACGCACAAGGGTTGTATATTTCCGGGCAAACATTAACATAAGTCAGTCCGTCCGTCTGTCAATTGTGTTTTTCTTTTATTGTCCGTCATCTCTAGTCCCGACGCCGAAGCCAACCCATGATGCACAGAAATATCCTTCAGCTCCTTTTTCGCAATCCGCATTGCCTCGGGATCACGAGAAAATTAGCTGCCCTGTAGTAATCTAGGAGCTATGGCTCTAAAAGCAGCGCTGACACAGGCACACCGCACCAACTCAATTCAACAAGGAGTAACCCTTCAGTCACCTTCCTCATCGCGACACTCGTTTTTTTTTTCTCTCGCATGAAAAATAATTAAAGGGAAAAATTTCTTTTGTACTTAACACCCGGGAAACAAAATTCTAAAACTGGTTTAATGTGTAGTGATTTTATTACAATATCTTTTGAACATAATTTAACTAATTGGGTGTAATGCGGTATGCAAATGCTTAGAACGAAACGGTTAACCCCTTAAATTATAGGAACGATAAAATCATTGTATCATTTAAACCCCACAAAATTTGTCAAATTTTACCCTTTCCAACCATAATATTAATTAAAAATTGTTTTGTTTGTGGGTAATTAACGCGTGCCTGTCCTATTCTTTCGATTTATTTCCGCCTTAATTACGCCTAATAATTATAAACATAAATTGCTTTCAATTGAAAACTTAATCGAATCTACAAAAAAATAAACAATTTCGAATTTTAAAAATAACCGAAATGAGTGTGCATTATCACCACCGCATGTTCACACATAGATGGCACTTTTATTTCCATATGGTACGAGCGAGGTTATTGCGTTTGCCTCGAAGATGTTTTCAGGGAACAGTTTCCCATAAACCGCTCCGTAGATAAGACGGATTCGATACAGTGCCAACAAGTGATTTGTGTGCTCGTGGTGGTCCTTGGAGGAATATGGTTGGATGGTTGACGAGGGTGACGTGCTAAGAAAACGTGAGTAAATTCATATTATTTCTTTAAGGACTATATTTTTTCTTTGTTTTGGTGAATGAGTGAAAAGTTTAAGAAACCGTCGCCTATGCAAAAGGCGGCTATACCAATTGCTTTAAGTGGTAAAGATATGTTAGCACGAGCGAAAAACGGTACTGGGAAAACCGGTACTTATTGCATCTCCGTAATCGAGCAAATCGACCCATCTCGTTGACTGCAAGAAAATTCCTTTTCGAACTAAAAAGAAAAGGGACTTTTTGGTGGATTGTTATTGCTATGAAGTTCTGTGGAAAAATCTTTTGCTCATGTAAGCTTCAAGTCAGAGACAAAAACGCAATTTAGCAAAGACTCGAGGCAACAGTTGGATAATTGGAGTTGTGCGAGTGTATAGGACAGTTAATGGTAGTTTTGTGCGTGTCCAGAGATTGCTCGGGTCAGTTAATGAATCTACGCGTGCGAATCCGCCAGCGACACAAATTATGTTTCGTAAGCGATTCGAAGGGACGACGAAGACAGGAAAGTGTGCAACATAGAGCAAATGGAATCAGTGAAGACTTTGTGCATTTAGTATGGGTTTTACTACGTTGAAAGGGGAGTATCGCTATTCGTTAGTGGTTATTGGATTTATTAGAAACGCCAAGGTGATGCTCATCGTAAGCCGCGACAATAAAGCGTGTATTACTGTTGTTTATTCCGATCTGCTACGCGATCTCGAACTGAATTAATGAAAACATTGGATCGAACTTCCTAAACGTGCTTAAAATAAATTTGAGCTTAACCGACAGTTTATCGGCTTTCTTTATATTGTTTCTTCATGAAATGTTAGTAATAGTATTTCCTGTGAAACTTTAGCCCGACTTAATTTGTGGAAAATAGACATTTATCAATCCACAATGGTTATTTCCGCTGAATCTTTTCGCAACTATGAACCGTTCTGAAAAATCTTCTGGCTGAGGGAATTGCTGGGATGTGTTCTAAAACTGCTGTAGCGCCATTAGATAGGATAAAAATCTTACTTCAAGCACATTCCTCTCATTACGAACATTTAGGGGTGTTTAGTGGTCTCAGGCACATAATATTGAAGGAATCATTTTGGCATTGTATAAAGGCAATGGAGCACAGATGATTAGGATATTTCCGTACGCAGCCACGCAGTTCACATCCTTTGAAATGTACAAGAAGTACTTATCGCAGTTTGAACTACATTTAAAAGGTTGTAGTACACGCGGATAAATTTATAGTAGGAGCTTGTGCAGGACTGACGGCTGTTACATTGGCATATCCGCTAGATACAATTCAGGCTCGTTTAGCATTTCAAGTAATGGGAGAACACAAATACACTGAAATTTTGCAGCGTGCTTCGGAAATGTTCCGCAATGAAGGCGGAATACGTGCACTTTACAGAGGGTTTTTTTTTCCTACTTTAACAGGCATGGTCCCGTATGCCGGGCTGTCATTCTACTGTTTCGAGATGTTTAAATTTTTTTTTTTTTTTTTGCATGAAGTATTTGCCAAAGTACGCATGCAATAAATGCGAAAGGAATACTGGTGGCCTTGTATTACATATACCTGTAAAACTGGTATGTGGTGGCTTAGCTGGAGCTGGTGCACGATCAATTTCATATCACTTGGATGTTACTAGAAGAAGAATGCAACTCGCAACGATGAGCCCAGATACAACAAAATTTGGGATGGGAATGATGCAAACATTAACGTTAATTTACCGTGAAAACGGTATCGTTCGAGGATTATATTGAGGAATGTCAATTAACTATTTAAGAGCAACACCCATGGTAGCTGTTTCATTTTCCACATACGAAATACTTAAACAAGCTCTAAAATTGGATACAGAGATGAAAATTTAATTTTATATTGGCCTAAAACATTTCAATCATTAAAAGTACATACATTTGAAGCAAAAAGTGCATCGTCTTAATGCGTTATTCTCTAAGTTGCAAATAAGCAATCGATAATATTTTGCAATTCAACGCGACGTGTGGAATTGCTGGCTAAGAAGATCACGGGACTTGGTTATTGTTGTTACTATATCCATGCCAACATGGCGCAGGCGCATAGAAATCGTGTTCTCCATGAGCTTCGACAGGGGCTATGCAGAAATCTAGTCTGCTCTGATCTTTTTACACTTGGTATTGACGTATAGGCTGTGAATGTTGCTAGTAATTGCGATTTTTCACGTATGGCTGAGACTTACTCACATCGTATTGGCCGTTCAGGGCGTTTCGTACCTTCGGGTATTGCCATCAATCTAATCGCATATGAGGTTCGTTTCGATTTGCATCGCATTGAAAAGGAATTAGCCCTGAGATTAAACCAATTCGAAAGGTGGTCGATCCTTCGCTTACGTTGCCAACTCGTTACCAAATTTGCAAAGCGGTAACGGAAACGACATGAGCAATTCATCAATCAATGAAGAAGGGAACGTGAGCAAGTGGAAGAACGTGGGGAAGAACGATGTCTGTGAAATAGTTAAATGCTACAAGTGTGTTAGTCCGTGCGGGAATGCGCGAGTGCCTGATTTATGTGTGAATGTATTCGCGTTTTGGATTTATAGTACTTTATGAATGAACAAATTGTGAATGAAACGGCGTGAATGAAAATTTCGATTTTTAATACTTATGCGAGTCGAATGATAAATTATGAAAGGGATTGTAGGGGATTGATCACCAAAGTGTTTTAAGAGTATTGGGAGGAGAAAAGAAAATTAACATCATGAAAAGAGCTAAAAGTTGGTCGCGTTAGCTTTAATGAGGAATTGAGGAAGGAGTTAGATAAACCTGTAAATAGTGCAGAATAGTTTGGCCCAATATATGGGGCCTAGAATGATTTGGCAAAACGAACTCAGGCTCTGATTTCTAGAGTCCAAATAGTAATAAAATTGAATTTAATAGGGATAAAGAAAGAGCGCACTTGGATAAAATGGTGTAAATAATAGACGAGTGGGAGCAGACGAGACCAAAATGTATGAAATAGGCAAATGCAAATGCACAGAATATTTTTTTTTTTTTTTTTTTTTTTTTTATGAACGTTTGCATGCAATCCAGTATGGATGAAAATAAGCTCATTTCGCGTCCATTACTTTATAGGTCTTTGTTCGATACTTCAAGTTCAATATGCGTTATTTCAGGTTTGTGGCAGAGACATCTTCTACCATCCTGTGGATGCACAGCGGAAAAAGAAGAAAAAAAAAAAAAAAAAAAAAAAAAAGGAACTTCAGATATTGCTACTTTTTCTACGACCGTGCCTGTAAAAAAATGATAGCAACTGCCAATATCGCCATGAGCCATCAGCATTAGGTCCCGAAGTGGGGTGCAACAGGTGGTTGGAAGGCCGAGGTGAAGATCTTCGTATTACGGAGCGGCACATGTTGATTGGGAAACGGCGGGACCGTACTCCCTGTTTCTGGGAAACCACACCGTTTGTATGCAAAAAGGCGCATTGTGTATTCAAACATAGTTCAACAAGGAGTGATAAATCAACTGGAAAGTTAGATCCAGAAGAATTAGTCAAATCACTCAATCCATATATTGACCAACGGATTGCATATAAACGCAATATTAAACATTAAAAGCCGTAGAAGAAGTAGCAGCGAGCATTACCACGTTCGAAGACCATACGGTTCTGATATTCAAGGAAGTCTATATGTATTTACACTTTGATAGCTGAATTTTTTAGATGATTTTATACACCCTTAAGAGTTATTCTATGTCTTAATACTCGTGTGTTAAAAATTTGATGTATGGACGCGATTCTTCACTACCAAAAATTTCAGGACTTGCTTATCTCCACATCGTCAGCGAGCGCTCGTCGTCGAGGGAAAGGTACTGTAAGTAACCTCTTAACATTTTTTAATTAAATACTTATTGAATTTTTTTTAAACAAAAAAATATTTATCGAATTTTTTTAAAAAAAAATATTTATTGAATTTGTAAAAAAAGGAAAAAAAAGAGAAGAAGAATCGTCGTAAAAAATCTATGTAAGAATTTTTTTTTTTACATAATGTATGTAGGGTGAAAGTGTGGCATCTACAAGAGCTAACCACAATAATTATAATACTACAGGAAATCAGAAAAAAAATGAATTTTCGTATAATGTTAATCTTCTTTTAATATCAATTTCCCTCTTTCAACGATTAAATGCTTTTCAATATGGTGTTGTAAATTGCTGTGCTGATTGCCATAGAAAAATCATACTGTTCCATTGCTTTAACGTTGTTCGAATAAAAACAAAAAAAATGATGGATTAAATGGAAAATCGGTCTTTTCCTTCCGGTCTTTTCCAATCGGGTATAGGACCCGGTACGGTGGCAGGCTTCCACCCCAAAATATGAGCCAGCCACCGGGTACTTAAAAATTTTTTTGTTTCAGGAGACTTTATGGGTTGAGTGGCCCAAGCCAAGTGCCCTTTTATGGCATAAAGTTATGCAATTCAATTGTATAATTCTATGACATAAATTGGTCACCGGGGTACTCCCCTTCTGATGGGAAAGTTCATATAATTCAAGTTATATGAGTTTTCCACTCAGAAGAGGAATACCTGGCCACTTCAACAGTTTAACATTGGATTTATTCCGGTTGGGTGGGCATGAAGGGGCTCCACCACCACCCGGTTGCCCCTCTTTCATTTGTGGGCCCTGAATTTACTTGGGTAAAGACGAGGTTACCCCAAGTTCGCCTTTCTTCTCAGGTTTCTCTTGTTCTCGCAACAAGTCGTAATTCCTTCGTGGAGGTTATCTACAGATTTGCGACTTCGGTCGTCCTCTCGAACTCTGCAAGCAATTCGTGAATGCGAAATGTTTTGTAGTGAGTCCTCGTGCCGGGGAAACGAACCCGCCCCACGACACCGCAACGCTAGCCTGCCAGCGCATTCACGCGTCTCCGGACGAGGGCATTCTCGGCAGGAATCAACACCTTCCTCTGCCGAGGCAGCAGAACATCGCTGCAGTCCTTCACGGACATTTATGGAACTCAATATTCACTACACGTTGATGGTACGTAACAGACTCCCCGTTTTCTCTGTCCGTCGTCCACTTCTCGGTGTCGCAACAGTAAATTTTCAAGCTTCTAGCTCAGCCACGTTAGATTGCATTTGCAATGCAATCCGTGGATGGCTGTATGATTGCAGTGTTCTCAAGTCCGAAATTTTAATTTGCAGATTTGAATTTAAAAATTTAACAGAAGTAAAAAAATGAAAAAATTTCAAATAATAATAATAATAATAATAATAATGAATATAATAAGAAGGAAAAGTTTAATTTTAATATAGAAGAAGAATGATCGAAAATTTACATTTAATAAAAATAAAAAAATAAAATATTTTATGATTTATAACTATGAATGGAAAAAATTAAATTTTTTCAAATCTACATTCAAATTTCGGACAAGTGCTATGAAGGTTTTCGAGCAGTTTGCTTAAGCGACTGCTCGATTACTACATAATTTTAAACTTCTTCACAACAGGTTCCCCAGACACCTTGTGGCCATGATGTATATTACAATATGTTGTACAGAAATTTGTGTATTGTAAATAATGGAAATCTAACGGCAATGCGCAAATTCAAGGTCTTAAATGGTCTACAGCAAAGAACAGTTACTGCGCCTCTGCTTTTCTCAATATTCTATCTTACAGCTTTGATTTTAATGGCTCGCCAAGGCAATCAATGAAAGCGTTTGCTGATAATCTGATCAGCTATACGGCAGACCGAAAAGCTACAATAGCTCAGAGGAATCTTCTAAAAATGTTTAAGGATGTGCTGCTCTACACAGACAATTGGGAAATGAAACTCAATACGCAGAAGTGTGAAACAATTTTGTTCCAGACAACGCTGAAGTGAGCCAGTCGAGACCTGAAACCAAATTGGAAGAATTTCCACATTATGCCTAGTGAAGGTAGTTCAGAATGGGTTCCATATAAATCCTGTGTTCGATACCTCGGTGTTCATCTCGATCAGTATCTGTACTATACTCAACATGCCAAAATCTTGCTCATAAAGCACAAAAACTAGTCATTTTCTTTCGATGACTCTTTTATTTCAAATACATTGATCAAAAGGTCAAAGTTGTCTGTTTGACGTATGGATGTAAGATCTGGTACAACTAGAGTGCTAGTATTATGGAAAGATTGAGTTTTCAAAAGGAAATGTCCGTGGATGTGCTGATTTGTACAGAAAGCCTGAGATGGATTGGAAACACTATATATCGAATAGAAGAATTTATCAAACTGCTAAAGTGATGAGAGTCGATATCTTCATATTGAGCTTCTTTGGAATTATATCGCAAGGTCTGTAACTGTGAGCGAAAACTCTTGGATTTCAAAGCCGTTTTAGCCTACAGACGGGTATGTTGAGACTTATTCCACTACTGGCTTCGTTCATCTAGAAGCATTCATGTATTTAGACATAAATCGATGTTTTTCACATATATAGACGGACCAGCGATAAGAAATCCTCTGAATTTGAGTTCACGAGATCAACTGTTCCAATGAAGATACTCATTTACCAGATTCATTGAGGCTGGTCGTGCCAGGACGGAGCAATCTGAGTATTGGTGGCTGAATGGAAATGTCTAAATCATTCGTGGTTATTTTTTTTCGTTACTTAGTTTTGATTTTCAGCTCATTACTGCTACATTTAGTGTTGTTTGTTTATGTGAAAATTAGGAATAAGTTTCAATATTTAGGATAGGTATATTTTGATGTTCATTACAGTAGGTTTGGAGATAAGGTTTAACGTTTAGGTTGGGAATATAGTGTTAGTATTATTTTAGTCTAAGTTTTTCATTGAATTTTATTAGAATTAGGTTATAAAACATTATATCTAGGATAAAAGTTCACTGTTCTGTTAATATTATAATTAATTTTTGAATAAGTGTTGGTTAGTTTTTTCTTCTTTTCCCAATTGAATCATAAAATATATTATTTTAATTAAATTGAGTTTGATATTGCTTTTAGTAGTCCGCGTGGCTTAGTGGTTAGAGCACTAAGTCCGTAAGCCGAAGGTCTCTGGTTCAAGTCTCGTTGGCGTCAACGATATTTAGTTCGAGTGGTTCTTCGGCCGGACTATAAGCCTGTTCAGTTATGATGCCTGCTGGTTTCAAATCAGAACGTATCGCAGCTGGGTGGACGGACACACGGCCAAAGCGTGATAATGATCATATCACCTTGTGGAGTGCCGATACATTCGATCATGACAATGAGATACTCTAACTATCGATAGGCGAAGGCCCGAAAGGGGCTGCAGGGCTACAAAGAAGATATTGCTTTTTGAATAATAATATATAAATTCAGAGAATCATTCGGGCCATTAAGTTGTAAGTATTTTTATTTTTTGGATTTTGCTTTATATTTTTTGCAAATTTATAACGATTAATATTGAATAAACCGACTTGACTTGAAAAAACTTTATGGGTAACACGTAATAAATTTTTTTTTGTACTGAAACTTTAAAGAGGACACTATATTCGATTGTCACTGCTGCGATCGTTACCGAAGCGACCGATGCAAGGGTCGCAAATCCCGACATTGCAACGAAAAATCCAGAAGCTAACGAGGAGATTACGGCACTAAAAGCAAAGAGTGACCAGACACCGCGTGAATGCACCGCCAAAGTTGAAAATGTGGCGGAAGTACTGCATTCAGAAACGGAAGGATGGTTGCAAGGTACAATTGCGGCCCAGCGATACGAAGAAGAAAGACTACTCCAAAAAGCGGGAGATGTTCTGAAAAGAATACAAGCTGCATGCGACTCCCCAAAAATCAGCAAAGCAGCAAAGGAAGGGCTCGTTGAACTAGAGGAGCTCCTAGATCGCATAGGGCACTATCGGAGGAGCTGGTTAATAGCCGAAGATGAAGAGAAGGCTAAAGAGGCACTTGGGGCAAAATCTAAAGGCGACATGCAGATAGCTCCACCATTAAAAATCAATAAAAGAATGGCGTCTAGCCCAATCAAAGGAGATCGGGATAAAAGAAGGAAGGAAGAGGCACTTGAAGAGCGTGGAGCACTAGATCAGGGGTTCCAGACAGTGCTTACAAAAGGAGCGAAGAAAGCCACAAAAAAACTCCTTCAAAAAAAGCCAGAAAGTAAAGTTCGTACGGACGCCCAATTACAAAAAGGACCTGATGCAAAGCAGGAGAGGCAGAAGCCCCGATGAAGACCCCGGCAGCAGGCACTGCTTGTAAAGCCCCAAGATGGCCGATTCTACGCGGAGGTACTGCGGGACATCAGGGGAAACGTAAGGCCCGAAGACACCAATACTACCATTAAAGTAGTACGACCAACGCGGTCGGGCCACATACTGGTCGAATTCGGAGCAGAGGCCGGCAATAAAGATGCATTCTGTGACGCAGTAAAGAAAGTCCTCGGCAAAAGCGCAACTATAGCCCCGCTCGAGCCAATAGCAACGATCGAAATACGAGACATAGACTGCGTGACGGATCTGGCCGAGGTAGAAGAGGCCATCAAAAAGGAGTTCCCTAGCGTGGAAAGGATCAAAGCGAGACTGACACCAGAAAACAACAGGGGACAACGCATGGCCATAGTTGACTTGACCGAAAAGGACGCCGAACAATTCCTGAACAAGGGCAAAGTACGAATTGGGTGGGTTGTCTGTAGGATACGGCGAAGAGCAACGCCTCTTCAATGTTTCAAATGCCTTGGTTATGGTCCAAATGCGGTGAAATGGGACATAAAAGAAAAGAGTGTACGAAGGAGGCACACTGTATTCTTTGCAAGGATGCTGATCCAAAACTTGATTTTTGGACACGTCTTGGGATCAGGAAAATGCCGGGTGTTCCAGGAAGCCCTAGCCAAGGCAAAATCAGAGCTTCGATGACCCGCATCCTGCAGCTAAACCTACACCGCAGTTCACCGCCCAAAATCTGCTTGAGCAGTTTGTGAGGGACATGAAAGCCGACTTCTTGCTGCTGAGTGAGCAACACCATAATAGAAGTCCTGCATTATGGTACTCTGATGAAACTGGTACTGCCGCTATCTGGGCTCGGAACAGTGACTTTCAGGCGGAGAGTTGTGGACGAGGGAATGGTTTCGTGTGGGTTCGGTGCTCAGAGATCACCTTCTTTAGTGTGTACCTAACGCCTAACGAGTCGATATCATCTTTTGAAGCCAAGCTTAATGCTTTGGAGGGCGCTGTCTCGAACGCAGATGGCAAAGTGCTCGTTGGGGGCGACTTCAATGCTAAAGCAATCAAATGGGGCATGCCTCAGACGGATCCGCGGGGAAAACGAATCCTGGAAATGGCAGCCAGGACGGCCCTCGTCGTACTAAACTCTGGAAACACGCCGACTTTCTGCCGTATTGGCTGTGAGGGAACTATACCGGACGTGACATTCGCCTCGGAGTCCTTAGTACGGAGGATACACAACTGGAAAGTATTAGAGGACTACTCAGCCAGTGATCATCAGTGTATTCTGCTTGAGATAAGTGATGCTGTCTCCCGACGTCCGTGCGCTCGGCCTTCTCTAACTGGATGGAACATCGGAAGAATGGACGTCGAGATGTTCGTCAAGGTTCTCACAGCAGGTGAGCCGCTGCAGGGAGTTTCGGAGGGGACGGAAGAACTGGCAGCTCAAGACGTGGTGAACTCTACTATGAGCATAATTACGACTGCTTGCTGCGCTTCTATGCCCCGTCGAAGACCCCGGCACGCCAAGCCCCCAGTGTACTGGTGGTCTACTGAAATCGCTGAAAAGCGGGGGGGTGTCACAAGCTTCGGCGTGAGGCTCAACGGGTGCGGAACCGTGACGAGGCATGCAACCAGGTGGCAGCATATAATTCGGCCAGGAAATGCCTTCGCAAATTGATCAACAGTAGCAAGGCTAGCTGCTGGCAAGACCTAGTGGACAATGTGAATAAGGATCCGTGGGGCCTTGGCTACCAGCTGGTCATGGGGAAACTTGGTGCCCTACGGAAGCCTTGTATACATGATGCGGAAAAGATGGACGCGATAGTGCGGGGACTCTTCCCCACCCATCCCGTCCGTGTTGACGCTGTCCATGGTGAAACAGCAGTAGAGTGCCCACTCTTTACACAGCTGGAACTGGAGGAGGCAGTCCTCTCTTTGAAAGCGAGGAAGGCTCCAGGTCCAGATGGTGTTCCAGCTGGGGTGTTGCGGCTCGTCTATCACCATTGTCCTGACTTGCTGCTCAGCACATTCAACGCTTGCCTACGGGACGGGGTTTTCCCGGCACGATGGAAGGTGGCGAGGCTCGTGCTGATCAGCAAGGGGAAGGGAAATCCCGAATCGCCGTCTGCATACCGCCCGTTATGCATGCTAGACATGGCTGGGAAAGTGCTAGAGAAACTCATCAAGGGAAGACTCACTGACGCGATTCGTGCTGCTGGGGACCTATCTCCTCGGCAGTACGGCTTTAGAGCAGGACGTTCTACCATTGATGCGATTGCAGAGGTGGTGAACGCAGTCCAAAAGGCAGAGGCATATAGTCGCACCAAGCGACGGATCGTCCTGTTGGTGACACTCGACGTCAGGACTGCCTTCAACTCCGCTAGATGGGTGGATATTCTGGACACGCTGGAAAACTCTTTTCAAGTTCCAGAATATCTAATACGGCTTTTGAGGAACTACCTAAAGGACCAAAGCCTGCTCTACGACACGACACAGGGCCAACGAAGGATGCAAATTACATCGAGTGTTTCCCAGGGATCTATCCTTGGTCCGGACCTGTGGAACGTGTCTTACGACGGGCTACTGAGACTTGAGATGCCAGATGAGTCGCGCTTGGTCGGCTATGCGGATGATGTTGCGGCTCTGGTCGCTGGACGCGCCGTTGAACAAGCGCAACTTAGGCTAGGTATGCTAATGCGCCGAGTGAGGGACTGGATGACTGCTGGCGGGCTGAGTGAGTGGTCATCTTGACAAAAAAGAGAATCCCTAGAGTAAGGATGATCAGTATTGGAGACATACAAATCGAATCGAAGCCAGCGGTGAAGTACCTGGCGCTACTGATCGACTCGAAGATGAGTTTCTCTGGGCAAATCATGGCAACGGCTGAGAAGGCTGCTTCGGGAATATCGGCCCTGAGTCGACTTATGGCCAACGTAGGGGGACCCAGCCCATCAAGAAGACGCCTCTTGATGAGTGCTGTAGGGTCAGTGCTAATGTACGGAGCAGAGGTATGGGGCGACGCTCTCAGCAAGGAGGTATACCGAAAACGATTGGCACAGGTACAGAGAAGAGGAGCACTGAGAATTGCATCTTCGTATCCAACAGTCTCCGACTCGGCGGTGAGAGTGATTGCAGGCGTGATACCTGTCGCCCTCCTTGCTAGAGAGCGCCGCGCTATTTACCTGCGCCGAAACGAGGATGCGAGGGAGATAGTTGTCCGCGAGGAGAGACAACGCTCGCTCAACGATTGGCAGCAGTCTTGGGTGAACTGCACGAAGGGAAGGTGGACTGCGCGCCTCATCCCGGATGTGAGACCGTGGCTAAATCGAAGGCATGGTGAGACTGACTTCTATCTGACCCAGCTTTTGAGCGGGCACGGGTGTTTTTAGTCTTACCTGCACAAGATCGGTAAGTCACGGTCTCCCGATTGTCCGTTTTGCCCAGGAGAGGAGGACAATGCCTGTCACACATTTTTTGCGTGTACAAAATGGGTCAGGCTGCGAAGGGAACTCTACAGGGAGACGGGAGAGCTCACCCCGAATAATATAGTTGCGCTGATGCTCGAATCGGTTGACAAATGGAACCAGGTGGCACATTATGCTCGGGCAGTCCTGAAATATAAAAGGGACTCACAGCAGCCGGGGGCGCTGGGGCTGGGGGATCGCTCTTCTGGCATTTCCTCTTCCCCTCTCCCCTCCCGCTAGGAAAGGGACTCCCCAACTTGAAGGCGCCCCACGGCGTAACAAAACCAGACCTAGCCCGAAGTAATGTGTCAAACGGTTCCAGGCTGGGTTCTCAGGTTGACAGGGGAGGTGTTTCGTGGGTAGTCCAGTCGCGCATGGGAGTCCCACACGCTGCGCATAAATAGCATTCACCTCCCTACCACAAAAAAATTATCGATCTACCTACAAAATTTCATATTTCTAGCTTATTTGGTTTTCAAGAATTATTGTGATGCACAGATGGACGGAGGGACAGATTTTAGTGAAAATTGTTTTATAAAACCCTAAAAATGTGCACATTGAAGGTTTTATCCTATGTTCTCCAATTAAATTCAGGTAAATGATATAGTTTTCAAATATCTTAGAAAATAAAATCAAAGCATACGCCAGCAGCATTATTGGGAACATAAAAATCGCTTCACAGCAGGTAAATCGATGAAAGAGCAATTGTTAAGTCAAGCAGGTTCTTGAGAATGCTGGGAGTTCAACATAGAAGTACACCAAATTTTCGTACTTTAAGTAAGCGTACGACAGTATTGGTCGTTACGTTCTGAAGCAAATAATACTTTGCTTCGGCATCCCAGCTTAATTAGTCCGTCTTACCAAAATGACAATGACGTCGACAACCTCCAAAGTTCGCATCAATAACCAATTCACCGATGATACAAATATCGGACTAAAGCAGCGAGATGGGCTGACCCCATTGTTATTCAATTTGACTCTGAAATATGTCGTAAGAAAGCTACCTGTCGATACAAGAGGTACATTATTTAACAAGTCGAGCCATGTGGTAGCCTATCCGGACATCAACAATTTGACAGGGTCGTTAACAACCGCCAAAGAACTTTTTCTGAAACTCGACAGCGAAGCAAAACTAATATGGCCATAGATCAATGAGAATAAAACAAAGCTCATGACGCAATCGAGGAAAAATACCTCAAATAAACAAAATATTATACTTGACGAATACAGTACTGAAAATTTGGGCGAAGTTTTATATTCAGGCGCCAAAATAACGCGAACCAAAATGAAAAAGACGAAATCCGCTGAAGAATACAGCCCGAAAATAAAATATGTTATTCAATTTTGACGATCTTGAAGTCCAGCTGCATACACAGAGAAATAAAGCTCCAAGTTTATAAATCTGTGATAAGACCTGTGCTATGCTATGGGTGTGAAAAATGGACCCTAACCCATGCATCCGCAAACATACTGAACGCCTTCGAAAGACGGGTCCTGAGGCGAATAATAGGAGCGAAGCTAAACGGGGACCAATTTTTGATGATCCGGAGGTCATAACGATTGTAAGACTGCGGAAGCTGCAATGGGCTGGCCACGTGAATCATATGGATGAAAAACGGGTACCCAACGAAGATTAGTGGTGAAACCGAGTAAACGCTGGTCTGACTTGGTCGTCGAAGACAGTTTATCGCTGCTCGGATTTCGAAATTGGAGGACGCGGTCAATGAACCGAGGCAGTTAGAGGCGCTCTTTGAAGGAAGCGAAGGCCCGAGAGGGGCTATAGTGCCACGAAGAAGAAATGATACAGTTGCAAACAAACTTATTGCGACATACGAATCAGACAGTCATGCACAAGCTATGATAGGAGTAAATTCCGAAGTTTCTTTTGAAACCCTTAAATCTGAAATCAATCGGACTAAAAATCACTATTCCAATTAAATTAGATTTATTTACAAACGTTGGAAACAAACATCGTAGAAAGTATCTTAACGTAATTTACCCTTGCATATCTTAATTTACTTGTTTTAACATGGCTTTCAAAGTCGAAAACATTCTTTCCCACCTCTTTGTTGCTGATACTCACATTTTATATAAATGTTTTTCCAACAATGAAGTTACATATTTCCCAAAATAATAAACATACAAATTAGAACGCAGGCTAAAATTAACGGTTATTGCATTGGGGCGATTCTGATTTCGATTGTTGGTTGATGTTAGAGCATGTTGTAGCTTCGCTATTTTACTTCTCTTCTATTTCCTAATAACATTACAAATATTGACCTTTCAATAATATTTTAATTTACGTAAAAATTCTATGAAGAAATCACATATTAAAGTGTAACCACTCATGACACGGTTGGGTTCCACGTTCCTGGATTCGAAACACCGACACACATTGCGAGTTTTGGTGAAACAGGTGTGTTCAGCGTTAAAATGGGCTCCTTGTTTTCATCAGGCATCACCTGTAGCACAGAAAATATAATAAATCTACTCTTGTAAGTGTCCTAAAGGATTGCTTACTTTATCTACGACATGTTTAGCTATCAAACCGTCATCACCTAAATAAAATGTAGAGAATCCATCGTACCATCTAAGGATGACAATGCATTTCGTTCAATTTAAATTAGATTTAAGATAAATTCCATATATGATACTCACGACTCCTGCTCCTCAAAAGCTTCTTTCAGTTTCCAGAGCTTAAATTTCCAAAATTGAAACATGGCCTGTGATCGATAATTTATTACCTAAGATTTCACTCTGATTTTGCTTCATTTACATACCTTCAATCCAGATATTCCTCGAATACGCCAACGTACTTTAATTGTGAATTCGTCTGGATGTTTTGTTATTTTCAAAATTTCAAATCTAACGTACGCGTATTTCAGATGACCAACTGTCCGCAGCAATGCTACCTGTTTTACATATTGGTAGAGACCGCTGTTGGCAAGAAAGGACGATATTAATGCATGTTTATATGAAGTAGCTATCACGTCAACTTACACTGTCCTCGTGTTTCTAATGTTATTTTCAAAAATTAAATTTGGATTATAAATCGAATAATCTAAAGGCTGAACAAATAGCTTAGGTAAAGTAGATTGCAGCACCTCATACGCCCGATTAAGATGTTCGAGTTTTGGAGATTTGTCATTTGGTTTCTTTGGTGGAGGCGTTGAACACTCGGATGCAAGCTGAAAATCAGAATTAATCTTTTACAGTAGTCAGCATTTATGCTTTTTACATACCTAGATGCATAGAAAATTTAATTTAATTTTCAAAATGGTATCGATTTAATTCGAATACCAGGAATTTTTCAAGAAAAATAAAGCAAATTCCCAAGATAGAATGTTTTGAGGGCCAATTTAAGAAAAGTTTTGCTAAGAAGAGAGAACCACGGCAACCCTGAAGATCAGGGACATTTATTGCATTGCGGACTACATCGAGGTAGAAGATGCAATCGGAAGGAAGTTCAATAGTTTAACCGGAGTTAAACAAGACAATAGCAATGGATGGTTATCGTCAACTTTACTGATTAAAAATAACCGGAAAACTCCTGAGCAAGGGCAAAGTAAGAAAAGATATAGGATACGATGGATTCATGACAGCCAAAACACGTCTCGTTGTGTAAAAAATAATGGTAACAATGAGCTCTTTGCAAATGGCAACAATCCAGGATCAACGAGCATATCGTCGCGGAAAGTGCAATTTTGGGTCTCAAATTTTCGAGAGAACCGCGTTTTTGCACTTAACATAATAGGCTGACTGGTTTCTAGTCTCATGTTACTACAGAAAACAATACACTATATATAATTACATATATAATTCGATTTTAAAGGGCAAAATAAAAATTGACAAATTATACTATAGTAACAAAGTTCAGTGAATTATGAATTCCGAGGTATTTGTTGCTCATGTACTCATAAAGACCTACATTCGTGATTTTTTTTTAAATTGTTAGGGCCCAAATCCTAAGCAGGACCTTTTATTGCATACCTTCAGTATATGGGGGAACTCCTTAAAAAGTTTTGATATTTTCGTAAGACATAAACTTTTGAGAGACCATCACAAGTTTGAATATTGTAGCTTTTACAGTTTATAAGAAAAGTTTCTGTAACGCACGGCTGTAACTACGCTGTTTATAGCTCGATTTTTGTGAAATTTTCAGGAAACATACATCTATTACTATGAATTTAAGGCGGACATGGCGCGAAACTGGGTCTTTGTAAAATTCGAACAGTGGCCATGTGATAGGCCAAAAAATGACGAGTTTTGTGGACTGAATTGGCTGAAGCGTTGTCGTAATAGAAAACTCAGTCGCCAGATCTCCCCATTTATGACCTTTTGCAAGAGATAGCTTCCATCCGACGTTTCAGAACTTTAATGTAGTGTGTGGTTCATTGAAAGAGCATGGGGGAAGGTAATCATGGTGAACAATAGCATAAAAGAAAACTGTCAAATTAAAATCCAAATTTAAATGCTGTTTATTGATTCAATCGTTATAAACAGATAAAGCAATTTTTTAAACATTAAAGTACTCAAAAAATTAATGGGGCACATGGCATTCTAAATTTAAACAAAATGCAGTTAAAAAATTAGTCAAAAAAAATAATATCATGTATCAAATGAAAATTACGAAATATCAATTAATTGGAAAAGAGGAGAGAAAATATATAAAAAATTACATATAACTAAAGAACAACAGTTTTACAATATTCCGTACCTACATGTTAAACTTATCTTTAGTTAGTTAAGATAGCAAACACAAACAAATTAGAAAAGCAATTAACGTATAAATAATGAACTGCAACAAGAGCAAAAACGAAAAACCACGAAAACTACAAATGACCACGAATAATTTAATTGCCATTTAACCACCAAAACCTAGATTGCTGCGCCTCAGTTCAACCAACCTCAACATACCTCGCAAATGACCATCACAATCTTATTGGTGTATATATATGATATATAATCGGGGCACTATCAGAATCAAAAATATACCGATTCATGTCCAAATACACGAATGCTTCTGGTGGAATGAAGCCAGTAGTGAGACAAGTCACAATGTAGGGTGGACCGGCTGCAACATCCAGGGAATTTCGCTCACGGTCACATACTTTGCGATATGATTTCGAACAACCTTCAAAATGAATGTATCGACTTTCGTCAGTTTGGCAGTTTAATATTTTTTTTCGATTCTATGAAAAAGTGTTTCCAATCCGTCTCAGGCTTTCTGTACAGACCAGTATATGCTGAAGATCAAGAGTTTATCAAGTGTTGTCCGTTTTCGCTGGGCTCTGTATGAAGGCTGTGGTCTCCGGTTGTTGCTCTATGGGCCGTATCTCAGCCGATTTTTGCATTGAAATCACCTAGAAAAATTTTAATGTCGTTTGATGACATCTACAGTGCGTTCCAGGGTGCTGTAAAATGTGTCCTTGATTGCCTCCTCCTTGTCTTGTAGGCACATGATAGTTGATCCAGACATTAAAAATTTAGTCTTATTACGAATTGCAACTGATCCTCTCGTTAACGGGCTTGAAGTAGGTGATAATTTGATTAAATGTGCTATCAAGAATGAAAGCCACTCCAAGCTCATGGCTTTCTTGTGATTTTCCACTTTTAGACACGGTGTGCGTTCGCATGTCAAATGTATCTTCACCGAGCCAGCTGGTTTCTTGCACTGTGCAGAAGTTGACGCAGTGCACCTGGTCTGTGCAATGATCTAACATTCCAAATTTCAAAAGAATAGTCGTACGATGCGATAGTCGTTGCCGTATATCCAATCCGATCCGAAACTGTTGTCCTAGTTCCATGACAAGTAACTTAGTAGGAGGGTTGCCAGCACTTCAACTTATTAAATTTTTGGTCCGCGAATGGTATTTTATTTCCCACATATCTGCCGGCTAGCCAGTTAGGATACCCTCTATCCGCCACCAGAGGACGCGTCCGATGGGGGACCAAAAGCCCCACACGGACTTGATTTTTCAGGTTGTCTCAAACTGCAGAGGCTTTTATATGCATCTAGTTTCTTGCGGCCTTTGACCACCTCGAAGTTATCCCAATTGATTCTATGGTTGCTTACTACTTGTGCTTTGCTATAAATGATTTTATCGCTACAATGGGTTATTGTTTCTCGATGAACTTTTCCGCTTCTTTGCTGTATTCGTTAAGTTTGTCTTATGTAACTTCTCTGGCATATCAAGCACGTGATTTTGTAAATTCCACATTTTTTGTGTCTTTGGGTGTTCCCAATATCGTGCTCAATTCCGATTTTTGGATGGTTGGTATTAATTATATTTACCTTTCTTAATTTCTTTTTAATCTTTTCGAAAACTTTCGAATACGTCAATGCTGCTCTTTGGGTCTATTCTAATCCTTTTTGCGAGTACAGTGTAGTGTGTGACTCCATTCTTATGATCGTCTCTACTGACCATGGTGGATTTTCGGGAAACATTGCATGGAAGCATTAGGTTTGAAACTCGAAGCGGCGTTGTTTTGCTTAGGATGGTGTCATTGCGTTCTGTAAGTTCTTTTTCTACTCAGTTAATCGAATCCGGAAGAGGGCCATGCCTCAACTTAAAGTAATCACCGCAATTTCATTCTTAGTAGGAGAAAATCGACGGGCATATCAGCCTTCTCATTTGAATAATTTTCCAGTTTACGCACTCTTGTTTTCAGTATTAATTTTTGAATCGACTTTCAAAAAGGACAGATTTTAGGTTTTCGCAGAAGGATTCTACGAAACCCTATTAAATTGCTGCCTTTACATCCATTTTGCCATCCATAGATTACAGCTGAATTTTTTCGGAACGTACAAAACTACAGTTATGATATTTATGATATATTTATCGTCAACAGGTTTTATTATAAGTATAAGCGAAGGCCCAAAAGGGGCTGTAGGGCTACAAAGAAGGTTTTATTGCACCACTTCCATATCCGACAAAATTTGGCAACTTGGCGTCTTCATCAAAAGACAAACCTAATAGTTCTGCGGTTGTAATAATCGAGCAGTCCGCATAGGCAAACTTCTCGAGGGACCTTCATGAAAAGGACAATTAATGAACAACATCGATACAACATTATTCCTCCGCACCTATATGTTGATAAACCATAAATATTGTCTACAAAACAAACATTAAACCGGGCACAAGGAGGAATATATTGTTACATGTACAAATTATTCTGCGAGCTACTGTCGCAATTGTTTTCACAACAATGAAGAACACGAATTCACTCGAAACCACGAGAACCCAACAAGCATGATCAACATCTGCAAGTGACGTCACTCCATTCATGAATTTGCTCGAATCTACCAGGTACCTCTCGGTAGAACATTCGCCAATAAACGAGAAATGGGTGAATAGGTAGAGACCCTATATAAAGGCGAGCTGAATGAATGGGGGGATGATCATTCATTCGACCGCGATAAGAACTGTGGGAAGCGATATTATTCGAGTAGTAGAAAAGTGATTTTCGTGATAGTGAAGTGATTTAGAAGACAATTGCGATAAAAAATTTATGGACAAGTGTTAGATTTTTCATAGTGAAAATTAAAATTAGTGAAAAGTGTTAACTGATTATTGTGCATTTTATTTAATTAAATAAACTCTTTTAACTTAAATTAAAAGACATTGCGTTTTCACTTTCCCGGAACATTAAAATTATTGGCCGCGAACCAATAACACGCGACAATATATTTATTTTTCTATTCTTATAGTTATTGATACTATTATCTTTTAAATCCTATCACCATTCTTCAATAATTAATACGAAAAAAATTTATCCAAATCACCTCTAAACATTAAAAAAAATTATTTATCAAAAAACATATAAAACTATTAGTTACGTAGTGCAAAAGTAAATCAGGTGAACTTTACTGAATACACGTTAAAATTAAGTTCAGGCTCAGATGCAATTTATTAAATTAACAAACTAAAAAAACAATCCTAAAAAACTCTAAAGCTCTTTATTATATAAAATGCATAAATACGTAACATATTTACTAAACATATTAATAAGTATTTACACATGTTTAAATCAAACAAGGGACATTTGCATGTAATTTTTTCATTGTGTACCGAATCGAAATATAAGCAGGGAAATCATCGTTCGGCTTGATAGAAACATATTCTTTTAGTGAAGTTTAGTTACGTAATATTTATTTCGCTTTTAACTTGAGCTCCAACTGAACTTTCAATTCATCTCAATTGCTGGTTGCTTGTAAAATTGCAATTTCATTATAATTGGAGCCTCCGTCTCGGCCCGTCGCAGCATCGTGAAGTGGCTCAACGTCAATTCTTTGTATTCACGGCCTTGTAGTATATATTAGTGAATCCACCCAGCGCTGAGCTGATCAAACCTTTTCTATCACAATAACCAGAACTTGGGAGTGGAGGTGCAATCGGCGTAGGGTTGTCATCCTCTACAGGAAAATCGACTGAACTGCGCGCATGCTACCGTCTCGAGATAGACATTTATATCGAATGCGGGTGCAAATTGTGTTTCACGGAAAGTGCCTTCGATTGAATAGCAATCAGCTAGTGCGAATTAACGATTACTTGCATGAATCTGTTCCTAACTGAGAATCTGTCAATCTGACGGGATACTAATGTATCAGTTAATTTTTATCCAAGAGAAAGCATTATATAGTAACACATATAGCTGTTGTTTTTTTCACATTCTTGTCCTTTCTTATCGTAGCGATCTTTAACATCCGCAATGTATTGGATGTGTGCAATAGTCTTTTCGGCTTTTCCATATGGATTTTCTGTGACCCATAAATCATAAATCCTTGATCCCATTTCGGCAGCAGGTAGAATTTTGGAAATCTCATTATCAACATGGAAGCTAATAATGTGAGCTGTATGAAATTTTTCACGAGCCGGAGGTCTCAACGATTGTAAGACTGCGGAAGCTGCAACGGGCTGGCGTGCTAACAAAAAGAGCATGTCAACAGTGGTTTCAGCGCTTTCGTTATGGACAACGAAAGTTTGAAGATCAGTCACGATCAGGACGGCCCAAGCAGGTGACAGATGGTGATCTATTGGAAGTCATACGAGGAGGTGATAAGATGACCATCGCAGAATTATCGGAGAGGTTTCAGGTCCACAGAAACACTATAAAGAGAAGAATCCATGCGCTAGGATATGTGGTAAAGTTGCATGCTGGGGTACCCCACGAACTTTCGCAAAGAAACAAGGACATAATGGTCTGCAGTGTATCTCACCTTGCTCGTCAAACCGATAAGGATTTCTACGACGGACGGTTACTGGAGATGAAAAGTGACTCCTGTACAATAACGAGAAACGGCGCCAGACAGTTTGCAGAAGAGGTGAATCACCTGAATCTACTTCAAAACCAGGCTTGTATCCACAGAAGGTCTCAAAGTCTGTTTGATGGGTGTTCAGTTCCTTATCATCACGTAAGTTCCTTATGAAATTGTAAGAATTGTTGAGTCACAAGGACTAGTTTCACTGGATCCTGTGCTAGATCCTCTATCTAATGGTTACCAATTGTTACTGCAACTAAAATGTTGAAAGACACAAAACGTTAACTAAATCTTGTATCTAGTCTGATGTCAAGTGATCCAAAGTGTAGAAGTTCCAAGTCCCTATCTCCTGTGCTGTAGAACGCCCGCTATTGTGCATTAGATCCTGTATCTAGTATGATGCCAATGATAACTCCGAACAGACAAGTTGACTTTGAATCCAATGTCACCAATGTTGAAGGATCAGCAGAGTCCAAATCGTATGTTGAAGACTGAAATTAGGTCCTGTACATATTGACTTGAAAAACTGAAGTCACTTTAATTGTTGAAACTCAACTAACTTTATATTTCACTCATCTTTTTCTTAAATACATAAATTTTGCTTATTCTAACATTGTAGTGTGGGGAATTCTCAAAAGTTCATTCCAACGTTTTATTCTCACGTTATACCTCATCATAGTCAAAACAATTGCATGCGCATATCATTTTCCAAATTGTGAATTTGCAAGATGCATTCTAGACAAGATTGCATCTTGCATGGGAATTTACATTGAGACAAAGAATTTGTTATAACAATAACGTGGGGACAAGATCATAAATGTAATGGGATTCAAGTAGTTTGAAATTTGAACATTTGGAAATTATTTTGAGCGTTAGATACTTATGTTATAATTAAGTTAAATCTGGTTGAACAGTGGGATTCTCGAGGAGTCATTTATTAAGAGCTTATGGAACGAAATCAAACGTTAAAATCGAGCTTGAACTGTCAGCAATAGAGCGGCTTCAATCAGCAATGCGTGATAAGCGTCCTATATTAGTCAATCGTCGCGGAGTCATATTTCACCACGACAATGCCAGACCGCACACAGCTGCAGTTATCCAACGCAAATTAACTGGGAAATTTTACCTCAACCACCATATTCTCCCGATCGCGCTCTAACTGATTATCACTTGTTTCGATCCCTGGACAACTACCTGCAGGGAAGGGAATACAACACTGAAGAGAATCTTCGTACAGGATTAGCAAACTTTTTCGGGGGTATGGGGAAAGATCTCTACAGGAGAGGGATAAAGTAACTTCCAGAACGTTGGAGACAAGTCATAGATAATAATGGTGATTATATATTAGATTAAGTTTAAATAAATAAGTGATTAAAAATAATTTAATTTCAAATTGAAACAAGTTGAGTAAGCAGGAGAGTGCTCCTACCAGAAGGTCTTTGTAAACATCCTAGGGTTAGAAACAAGTTTTCTAATGGCGTGAATCGATAACTTGAATTATTCATCCAATACTTAGATATGAAATTGTTCAAATTTATACAAAAGATGCACAGTTTCTTTCATAAACACAGTGCAGCGGCCATTTTAATCTAGCTCAAATGATTTTTCTGAATGCTCGGCCGATTGAACATGTTCAAGTTAAACACTATTCCTTAAATTTTCATGAAAATTGCAAGAAAAAGTGCCCAAGTGAATTTCAAATATATATAGGGTTTTCCAATAAGAGGTGTTGTTTTGAATAGATCTTCTGATTTAACACCTTGCGACTTCTTCCTTTGGAGCCACGTGATAGAGAAGGCCTATGCCAAAAGCCCAGCGGCGATTCAAGATCTCAAAGATGAAATTCGTGAGGCTATCGAGGACAGAGTGCAACCACTTTGCGATTTGGTTATGGAAAATTTTATGAAGAGGATATGGTCCTGTAAGCGTGTCCTAGTGGTTATTTGCTCAATGTTAGTTATCGCTATTAACGGCATATCTTCTTCTTTATAATGAAAAAAACATTCGATCATTTATTTTAAAAAATGGCATTTTTCTTGTAATATCAAAATAACACCTCTTAGTGGAAAACCCTATATCAACCATAAACACGTGTTATTGTTGGTATAATTCCATATAATTGAAATGGCTATAACTCACTTGATTATGATTCGATCTCAATTAAATTTTGTGAACATATATATCTTATGTTAGTCTATATAATTGCAAAATTTCAAGAAGTTTAACGGTACCGTTTTGATTTTATGGGCAAAAATGTAAAATCTACAAATCATACTATTATTAACAAAGTTGAGCGAATTTCGATTTCTAAGGTATTTGTTGCCCTTGTACTCATATAGGTCCACGTTCGTGATAATTTTCAGATTTTTCGGCTGAAAGGTGTCCAATCGCGAGGGGGGGGACACAAATTTTGCGTACATTTTGCCTTCCCCTGGACCCCCTAATTCATAAAATGATTTTTTTATTTCAGATTCTAAAAGTTCTAATCAAGACCTTTCATTTGATACCCCACTCGACTACCTTTGATGAAAAAAAATTTTTAAGGGCCAATTCGTTATTAGGGGGGACCCCCCTTAAACATTTTTTAAATTTTTGTTGAGGCCTTAACTTTTGAGAGATCATTACTTCTGACCTTTTCACAAAGTTTGAGCATTCTAGCTTCTATAGTTTCTGAGGAAATCAGCTGTGACGCACGGACAGACGGACAGACGGACAGACGGACAGACGGACGGACGGACAGACGGACGGACAGACGGACAGACAGGTCGCGAAACTAGTAGGTCTTTGTAAAAAAAATTTTTACAAAGACCTAAAAACTTTTGCGCACACCCAATATTTTGCTTCTGCGATATAAATCGCGTCGCGGCTGTAGTGGAAGAGGGAAAGAGCTCGTCTGCACGTTGCAGACATATAGCCTCGGCAACTCGCTTCCTTATTATCAGATTCGTGCTTGCGTGCGTTCTATTATTCTAATAGTGTGTACAAAAAGTAAGGTGACTTTTCAAATTTCGCGGGTACCGTACATTCGATTATTTATTTTTTTTATGTTGGTACACTCGTCACGAACATGTATTTACAGTTTCAGCTATATAATATTTTTAGGATATCTGTGAATTGTGTGAGGCATAACGGTTAGAAGTGTTTTGCGTGCTCAGCGATTTTTCACTATCGAAAAAATTGATCAAAGATCAAGAATTTTTTGGCCAGAAACACTACAATCATGCCTCAGCCACCATATTCACCGGATTTGGCCCCATGTGACTTTTTCTTGTTCCCAAAACTGAAGAGACCTATGAAAGGACGGAGATTTGCAAGGATTGAGAAGAAAAAGACTGCATCGCTGGAAGAGCTCTAGGCTATACCGAAAAGTGCTTATGAGAAGTGCTTCGAGGAATGGAAAAAGCGTTGGCACAAGTGTATCGATTACTTTGAAGAGGACAACATAAATATTGACGAATAAATAAATACTTTTTCCTAAAAATACAAAGTCACCTTACTTTTTGAGCACACCTCGTATAGTACAACAAAGAGGGCAGAATATGTGAAAAATTTAAACAACATCGAATACGATATGATGAGTATAGAATAAGAAACTTCTTCAACCGCTTAAAACTACGAAATAAGTTGAGAAAAAAGTGATGAAAGAATTCAAAATACTCTAAAAATATAAAATAATTTTTAGTGAATCGAGAAGAATAGGGTCCCGTCAGGGCCTGCAATAGCAGTCCAGACCGGTCACTACTACCTAGATGAATAAGGCAAAAAAACGTATTCAAATCATTGATTCCAAACTCGATAAAACGTTAAAACTGATCTTGCCTAACCACGAAGCTACATTTATATCATGCAAATAGTTAGTTACGAATAGAATTTTATTGCCCATTAAAACCAACCTTTTGTAGATCATCACTATTTGTCGATTCTCGATCGGAAAGTTTTTTCAGCGGCTGCTGTGTTAGTACGAGCTTGTCCACATCATCCGTGGTGACAATTATTGGAACGCCAGGTTCCCAGCATTCTACGCCATGCTTCAACGCCTCTTGTTGCAACAACACTCTCTTCTCTTGCTGTAATGTAGAATAAGATTAGACACTCGATATGACCTAGAAAGGTTATGTTGACATCGCGCGCCCCAATCAGACAAACTGAATGTGTTACATAACAAATGCAGTTTTTCTAAAATAACTACTACACGGGCTGATTGATTTGTTAACGTTAACTTACATTTAAGCTGTATAACTCAAATGCCGGTGAGCTTTGCTTGAGAATATACGGCGAAAATGACGAACCTTCCGCGGCGACCGGAACAGCATATGCAATTTTACGTCGAGCTAGACTAAACGAATTCAATGAGCTAAATCGTGTATAAAATTGCCGAAGACACGTTGTCATTTTACGTAGCTATTTCGTCGTCAATCTTTTTAATTAGGTTTACACTAGAACGCAGAAATTTAGATTTTACCGACAACTAAACAGACGAAAAGTTCGACTCGAAAACGCTTATCGAAACCGAGCACACCATCGCGGTACCAAAAAAAACATTATATGACAATTAATGCCAAAATCAGGCGGTGTCAGTTGTAAGGAAATTGGCACAATGGTAAACTTTAAAGCAGCATTAATAATTGAAATATTGGTGTCTGCTTAAGGTAGAGGCTGGCGAATTTGTAATTTGAAGTAGATTTAAATACACTATAATCTTGACATTTTCGAGTTACGTTTAATTTTGTCAATATATTTTTTTGTTTAAGAATATGAATATTTATAAAGAACAAATACTTGCACACTCTTCCAGCATTCAATATTTACCTCAAAGCTAATGAAATTGAATTCAATGTAGTAACTGAAGGCAGGTCTGACTCGATCAACGAAGACAGTTCATCGCTGCTCGAATTTCGAAATTTGAGGACACGTTCGATGGATCGCGACAAGGGAGGCGCTTTTTGCAGGAAGCGAAGGCCAGAGGGGGTGTAGTGCAACGAAAAAGTGAAAGTAAGATATACTGCCTGTGCTGATGATCAAGCATTTTTTGTAGAAGTTTTTCTCAGTGGCGGCGCAAGGGGTGGGCGGATTGGCCGACCGCCTACCGCCTCGCGCTTGAGAGGCCTTGCACTTGACAGTGTTTTCTAATTCAACAAAAATTTGAAAAGTATTGATATCAGTGAAAGCTGTGAATGATTTTACTCAAAGCTAAACAATAACACCATTCGAATTGCTAGCATTTGCCGCAAAGCATCAATTGTCGAGTCCATAGTATAGTATACTGAAAAAGTGACCACGATCAATTCAACTGCAGTAATACATTTAGGCGATCATCTTGGCTTATAGAATACTTTCGCAACAGCCCTCAATGTTGTCTCTCACATCACAATTGCACTCCTATCTTCGGTGTGATATCTACAATTCTAGTGTAACTTATAATTAAATTGTGCTCATTGGGTTCCTTGACTCTTTCGTAGAATGCCAGCACACTTCCGTGAAGTTCGAAGGAAGTATAAGATAGCATTTACTAACATATGAATATCTCACTGAATGTTTGGGCTGGGAAATTATAACGGGCAAGAACATTATTCCAATAATCAATATCAACCTTAAAACGATATAAAGAACGAGTTTTCTTTACCGAGGGAACACCTTTTTATCTTGACATATTATGCAATTTTTATGCAACTTATCATGCGCAAAGTTTTATGTTATCCACATAACGAGCCCGCCATCATAAGTCGCAGTGTATCCTAGTCAACACTTAAGAACGGACTACAGAAACCAGTATATGTAAGAAGACGTAATGCGCCGTTTAATTCGATCCAAATATCATGGTAAATATCCCAAAATAGGCTTGAATTGGCTTTAAAGTTATTTTCGTCCCCCCTCTACTTCTGAGAAAGAATCGTGAGTATTTTTTCGTATGCGAGGCCGAATGCTACATGCGTTGATGAACATGACAACGGCTATCAAGGGAGTACCGTACCTGCAAACGATTCTGGTTTCGGTTGATTCGTGCCTACCTCTTCTCTTTCTCCATGGTTTGCGAGACAAAGCAGAGTACCGTAATCATTTCTATTATTTTATTATGAGGAAATGAGTAATATTGTCTTGAAGGTTTGAAAATAATAACTATTAAATTAACATAATACGTAGTGATTGTTGATCACCTCGATTTATTCAAAAAGAATTTCAGTGAGCTACTTAAGGTAATTTTTCATAAACTAACTGCAGACATGTGGAGTGTGTGAAGGTATGTACGTAACAACAAAATTATTATTATTGTTAATATGTTCAATTTACGTTAAAAGACGTTCGTCATGTCACGCCCAGGTCCCAAGAGAGATCGAGATATCGGGAGAAAATGAGAATTTGGGTCCGTAAAAAGACAAAAGAAAGCTGAAAAGGTCTTATCAGAACGGGCTTTATGTTTAGGATTGATGAATTACCTAAAAAAACATGACAAAATCAGATGAATTGATTTCTTTGACTTCGGATATTACAGCAGCCAATACTTCATTCAATTTGGAAAGTACTTCAAATATATTGAGTAGTAAACTATAGTTGGAAGTAGAAATAGCATCAAACTCTACCCAATCAAAATTTGAAGTGGAGAGCGGAATTTCTGAACAACAAATAAGTTCTCGGTCAGTTAACGGCGATGAAAGCGATATTATTAAAGAAACGTTTATAAGTTCTGACCCAGGAATGTGGTCGTTTCCGTAAGCAATTCTCAGCGTCATGATATTGTTCAAAGTGGTCCAATGCAGCCATCAAATAACAACGTGGTTGTTCCAAAGATGATGATCATAGGCACTTTTCTCATTTTTATTTTTTAAGAAGGCTCAGCAATGGTGAAACTCAACATCGTCGCTGGCGGGTTTATTCTAGTTATCAAAACAAAGTTTACTGTTTTCTGTGTAGACTTTTTAGCAATTCTCAAACTCAGATGAATCATGGAGGATGCTGTGACTGGAAACACCCAAAAAATATTTTACAAAGACACGAAAATACCAGAGAACATATGTCTGTTATGTTTCAATGGTTAACATTTGAGAAGCTAACCAAGCATGGGAAAACAATAGATAAAGAAAACAAAATGCTAATTTATGAATCTCAAAAATAATGGTACAATTTATTTGAAAGATTAATTGACATCATTTACTTCTTAGCCTCACATAATCTGGCATTCAGAGGGCATAGAGAATCTCTTAAAATAGACTGTAGTGAAAATTCTGGCAAATTCATAGACTTATTCGAATTGCTTTCTAAATATGATCCCACGCTTCGACAACACATGAAACGTATTAATGACCAACAACTTATAACACATTATCTAAGCCACGATATTCAAAATGAGTTGATAAGGTTAATGGCGAAAAGGGTGACCGGAGAAGTGATTCGAAGGGTAAAAAAGGCGAAATATACTATTTTGCTTGAGTGCACAAGAGACTATCGTCGAGTTGAACAAATGTCTTTCGTATTAGGATTTTGCAACACAACCGGTAAAACAGAAGAACATTTTATTGGGTTGTCGCTGACTCAGCTGGGGACTACCTAATCAATGCAATACTTGAAGAATTAGGAAAAATTGATTAGATATTCAGAATTGTCGCAGCCAAGGGTACGACAATGGTGCGAATATGGTAGAAATACAAATTTTGAATATTAATCTGTGGACATTTTTTACACCTTACGGTTGTTATAGTTGGAACCTGCTTTTATCAGATGCAGCTAATTCTTCCGTGGTAGCAAAAACATTTATTGGTTTTATTCAAAAAATTTATTTGTTATTTGCAAGGTCAAGCCAACACTGGGAGTTTTTTAAAGGCAAATCAAAACTTACTTTAAAACCTTTATCAGACACAAGAAAGGAAAGTTTGATCGAAGCACTTAGAGCCATATTATTCCAATTCGATGATGTTGTTGAATGTATCGAGAGCTTAAAAAATCACACAGAAGAATCCGGTACACACGGTAATTTTGATTCAGTTCTAAACTAAATTCTCAGCTTAGAGTTTATTATATCGTTACATTTATGGTATGCAATATTATCGTGAGTGAATATCATAAGCAAATTATGGAAATCCGCAGAAGTCCATTTAAGCATTGCCCTTTATTATTTGCTTACGTTCTGTGACGAGATCAAAGAATATCGTCAAATTGGATTCAAACAATGCTTATCTGACGCTCATCGATTTATTGAAAAAAGTATTTATGACTTGCCAAAAGAATTTAAAAATAAAAGGTTAGCCAAAAAGAAAAGGATGTTCACTTATGAACAATTCCAACCAAATTTTGAGTACTTCAATACTATGATTGTTTCCATAATGAGCAGTATAGATACAAGATTTACATCTTTGAATCAACATTTTGCAGATTTCTATGATTGAAGCAAACTCAAAAATATTCGAAAAGAGCATTTATTAAAACATTGTCAAGATTTAGACACAGTCCTACAAGGGGGTGAGAGCAGTGACATCCAATCTTATGAATTGTATGAAGAACTGAAAGCAATTATGCCGGATTCACCCGCCTGCATTGGAGACGTTAAACAGCTGGACCAACACATAATCGAGAATAACTTAAAGGAAATTTTATTTATTTATATTTTATTTGTAATTATTATCTCATTTGCTCGTTCGGGAAATTTCCCGAAGGAAATCTAAACCGACCTCTAATCGGTTCTAGACGTGAAGTCTTGGAACGTAACAACGGACTGTTGTAATGATTTTCTACCTTCAACTCGAACGCGGAACCGACCTCTCATCGGTTCTAGACGTTAAGTCTGAGTAGTGCCAACGGATGGTACCAACAGGTCAACCAATCCGTGCACCGTAATCCATTCACGCGGTGACTGCTTGTCGGCCAGCTAGTTCGGAGAGGATTTCGGTCGCGGGTCTCCGAATGGATTACGCTCAATTACAATATTTCAGTCACCTTGAAATTGCCCGTTTTCTAAACGCGTCAACATTTACTCATCCAGAACGAGAAACCTACATTACGTTAGTTCTGGATGGGATCTATCCACAGATCTCAAATCAAAAACGCTACAAAAATCCACAGGCGCGTTACCGATTCACCGACGCGGTACCGAAAAATATACTACTCGAACTTAAACCGAAGAAAACTACTCTAAGGAAATGGCGAAACAAGCAAAGGTACCGCGTACCGCGCGCGACGCGAAACCGACTTCAGCGGATTTGCAGAAACCCTACCCTCGCGACGGCATACTTACCCTACACTCTCTGTTCCCCCTGAAATAGAACGAGTTACTGAAAAGGAAAGTCGTGGTTTAACTTAGCAATTCATATTATTATTAAATTCAATCAAATTAGGATTTCGATTATAAATATTAGTATCCTCCATTTACACACGAGAAAATTCTCTAACCTACAAATCTGTAACAAAAAAAAATCGTGCAAATATTTATCCTAGGTACTTCTTCTTATCTGACATGATTTTAGTATTCTACTTTTTCTTATTTTAAGCTTTACTTTGAGAAAACACAAACTATCTTTTATCTATGTTTTGGATTTAACTTTTTGCGTTTAAAAAAAAAACATATCACTAAGGATTTTCGTATATTCTAAGCATTAAACAAATTTGCTGGTTGCTTGTTTGTTGTAACTTTAGTCATATCGAGCTTATTTCTCATGGGGAAAGGATTCGAGGGCTAGAAATGGTTTGGAATTTCTAAAACGTTCACATGTATCGTGTTCAAGAAATAAGAGCGATTTATCACTAAAGAAGAGTTAAACTGATTAAGTTTCAAAAACTAACATTTGCACAATTTAGACCTTTCAAAGGAAGTATAGGCTGCTTTTCCGTTTTCTTTTCTTAAATCTTTCAATTGCATGCTTACTTAAATCGAATTAAATTAAATTTATGACACATACATTGAATATTTTTCCACTGTAATCATCTCTATGCATTTTGAAATTAATTAAGATTTTTTTTTTCTTTTACTTCATTCGCTTCAAATAAACTTTATCTAAGTTCAAATTGGATATAAATTTTATGTATTGGATTGGTTTGTAGCGTCGATGATAATCTCATGATAGGGACCCGACTCAGGTATAGAGTTTATCGTTTCCCTTTCTTGTATAATTTATTTAAATATTTACTGTTTGCTGAACCGACAGCATACGATTAAATTTCATTATTTTTTTCTTGTATACTTCTTGGTACCGATGTAAAACAATTGTTTGTAAGGGGCTCTCAACCAAAAGTTGATCTCAAATTTCTCAGAAAAACAAGAAAAAGAATCTTCTCCGACGAATTCCAATTGGTCGAATTGTACGTATTCAGACTTTCAAACTGAGCCGTTGATTAGTTGCTTTCAAACTCATGATAATTTAAAATTATTTCCATAGGAAAACGAAGAGTACTATAAATTCGATCTGTAAAGAACGCCCCAACTATTTTATATCGGAATCAAACAAAACTAGGAACGTTAATTCGCGTAAGCTTGCAAACTTAAGCAAATATACACGACGTTAAACAGGCAAGCAAGCACAAACAATTACCATTTGTATAAAAAAAAGGAATAGGCTTGGCTATCCAAAGAATTTTCCATTTAAAAAAAAATCTATAAATATTTACGTTAGAATGTAAATTTTTCTTTAAAATAGGGCAAGTAGACACAGACAATTACCATTTGTAAAAATTAATTTCATATTTAAATCACCTTTCCTAGATATTCCATTGTCTTCATATCACCTAGTGAACTGCCAAGAACATATGGATGTTGTACTTTTACAGCCACTGTTTCACCCGATTTTAGGCTCGCCTTATGCACTTGAGCCAATGAAGCAGTACCAAACGATTCTGGGTCAAAGCTATCGAATAACTCGTCTGCGCTTTTCTTTAAATCTTGCTTTACCACTTTATATAAATCTTCGACTGGAATACTTGGAGCATCACCATATGTTGTCCTCATCCCATTGACGATAGAATAGTTGATTTTGATGTTAGTCCAATATTCCATACGGTGATTGCTGCTTTTCCCAAACGAACAACTCCCAATGAATCTACATATATCGTAATCGTTGGCATGTAAACTTAATCTTGTTCCAGCTGCTGTAGCAGTTAAAGCTCAATACTTTATCACTCTACGAATCATGGCAACTTAATAGTACGGCACGTCATCTTTAATGCACTCAAACATTACACTTTTCAAGTTAAGTTTATCGAATTTCCTTGTTCACATGCAAAAGTATGAAACCAAAATTGAAAATAAATTTGTTGTTTGTTGTGATGACCTTCTAACGTTGAACCCCGTTCTGAACAATTTTGGAACCGATCGCTTCGAGTTGCATTAGTCGCTCGATTAAAATTAGACCGGTTTAATGCTATGAGCTGAGTACCAGTTAGTGTTATGATAGTGCCGTATTCTGCAAAAGCACCAACTGTTCATGGCCAAGTACAACAGCAGCAAATCTCGTTGGATGTATTCATTTTACCCCGTAGTTGATTTGCATGAGCCACAGATTTTATGAAACGGATATTGTGTTGCTGCGCTCGGATGTGATATGAACTTTTCAATCACATTGGCTCCGAGCTTGTAGTGAGAAGTTGAAATTCTGAAATCCAGTTTTCTTTTATGTTCACTAACTGGTTATTTGCTATTACATAGCATCCTGTTTCATGTTATGCTCGTCGAGTATTGGCGTAGTTTGCTCTCTTCTGAGGCAACATTGGTATGTTATTTACTTCAGTTTTTCACCGCTGATTTAGTACCGGCATACATCATTTGAAGACTCATATGACTGTCTCTTGGTGTATAAAAATGAAGCACATCGGGTATGAAACTCGACCATCGTCATGAACCATACGATACGTGTAAACAATATAACGTGGCTGATGACCCGGTAAAAGTTCTTGGAGCTCAGCTATCGAGATGTTCTCAATGCATTCATCCCAAACAATCAGTTGTTTGTCGCGATCAACTTCCAATATTAGCGCCGCATTTTTGATAACGTGAGAAGCATACCCGCGAACAAGGTTGATCACTTTTAATTGCATATGTTTATACCGTACAATGTACGTTGCTGAATCGAAGGCTGCAATCTGTACTGCGGATTGCAAGCGATACGCCAATTGATCAATCTGAACAAGGTAGCAAGCGTTACTTCGAATTTCCGCATGAAGAAGTGTCAAATCATTTTGGTGTTGAATTATTCTCCTACTGGATTCATTAAGAGAAATTGTTTTATCGAAGGTATATTCCCACTTAGTCCGCAGTTCACACTGCCTTCCGCTGCAGACTAGACAAAATATTGCTAAATTTTCTAATTAGTTATTAACTAAACTAACCTCTTTCCCAATGTGTCTGCTCCGGTGAATGTCACTGCCTCACGAATAAAGTTTTCCAAAAACTCTTTAAGCACACCACGCGTTTCTTCACAGATTAAACAGGGAATACGTTTCACTCCACCACGTCGCGCCAAACGACGTATAGCTGGTTTTGTAATACCTTGGATATTATCACGAAGAACTTTGCGATGACGTTTAGCGCCTCCATGTGCTGTCAAAAGTTCCGGTTGTCACCTCGGACAAAACATATGTGCGTGGAATGGCACTTCATATGGCGGAAATGTGCTTCTTCAGATGTCGCCAGTGGCATAGTTTTCTCGATGGCCACGGTGGAGGGGCATTTCCAGATGGCTATGTCTCGAAATGTGCCGGGGTTGGATTAATTCTATATTTCGAATATTTATATCCACGGATCTAAATTTTTGGACAGAAAAAAAAATATTTTCTGCACACGATATCCGCACAACAGATGAAGTCCGCTGGCACTTCGAGGACATATCCATCTGGCAGGTTACAAGGGTTCGGGATCGGAATCACTTCGATTCCTGGGCACAGGCGTCACATTACACATTCCCCCCCCCAAAATCGAAGTAATTACGATCCCGTCTCCTTTGTAAAAGGTCTTGGTTAGGGACGTGGCGGGTCGAAGATCCGTTTCGAAGGATAGGCTACAACCCTGTTCGTGAAGACTCGACAGTGACTATATAGTAGGAAGTCAGGTGTTATTCGGAGGCCTTCGTCTAGGCAGAGATTTGGGATAAGCCAAGGTTTCTCGTGGGAATTAGTTGCACTTCATCGTCTAAGGTCTTTTGCGTGGTAAATTCCCAGGGTCTTACCAGTCATGTCCGCGATGAGGTATCGGGTGGGGCTTATGACTTGTATGACTCGACACTTCACGAATTTCTTGTCTAGTTTGGCATTGTAATGGCGGGTGGCATCGCTCTGTCGGAAGTTTCGACGATATATTTCGTCGCCGGCCTTAAAGCCAGAAGGATGAGATCGCAAGTTGTACCGCTCCTCTCCCATCCGTCTACTTTCTTCAATCTTCTCCCGCAGTTGATCTCGCAGAAGTTGGAGCTTTTCGTGCGGTTCTAGAACCACGATTGGGTCCTCTAGCGATTTCAGCTGCCGCAATAGCCGGTAAGCGCTCCCATGACCGATCATGTACTGGCCGAACACTGCAAAATACGGCGAAATGCCGGTCGTGGCGTGGTACGACGAGCGCAGTGCACTAGTGATGGCGGACAATTTGCGATCCCAGTCCCTCTGATTCGGGTGGACATAGGCGCGAATGGCCGCTATGAGCGTACGATTCAGTCGTTCGGATGCGTTGGCTTGTGGTGAATAGACGGCAGTTCGTTGGTGGATGATGCCGTATTTGGACATTAGGTCTCGGAACTTGCTGGAGGTGAACTGGACCCCATTGTCGGAGACAAGTTTCTCCGGAACTCCAAACATGTGAAAGACTCGGTTCTCCAAAAAGCTGATTATTGGTCCAGTGTGCATGTTACGTAGTGGTTCTATGATAGGGAATTTGGAGAGCTGGTCCAGGACCACGACAGCTCCCGTGTGGCCAGAAGCAGATCGAGGGTAAGGACCGATAAGATCAATGTACAAGCGCTGGAACACGCGTTCGGGGACCTCAACCTTACCCATGGGTGGCCGAAGAATGGTGTTGGGCGCTTTAGTGCACTTGCATAGCTCACAGGAGGCTACGTACGCTTTTATCTGTTGTGCCATCTTAGGCCAAAAGAAACAGGTTTTCAACCGCCTAAGTGTACGACCGTATCCGCCGTGCGCACTTGATGGGTGGTCATGAGCCCGCCTGATAAGATCAGTGGTTAATTCTTCGGGCACCCACAACTTCCACTGTTCTTCTTCTTGTATGGGGTCACCGGATGCGTGTCCCATCCGCTTGTAAATAAATCCATCCGTCAACCGCAGTTCAGGAAGCTGGGGCTGTTGGTTCTGGATAGTGTGAATCAGTTGGGTGTAGCTGGCTGACTTGAAGGCAGGATGGTCCAGATCGATCAATTGGGGGCTGTCGTCCTCTTGGACCAACTCGGCTCCTTCAGGGGCGAACATTCTGGATAGGGTGTCGGGGACTACATGCTGGCTTCCTTTTCGGTGGCGAATTGTGAAGTCAAATGCCTGTAGTTTCAGTGCCCACCTGGCCAATCTGCCGTTGAGATCAGTCTGGCTCATTAGCCATTTCAGAGAAGCGTGATCCGTAACGATTTCAAAGGTGTGTCCCTCCACATAGGCTCGGAAGCGTTTCACTGCCAACACCGCGGCTAAACATTCTTGCTCGGAGACCGTGTAATTTCGCTGGGCTGGGTTCAGCTTGTGAGACATGAAGGCTATAGGTCTCTCCTCGCCGTCTTGTGCAACCTGGACTAAGACTGCTCCCACCCCATGTTGACTCGCGTCACAATGGATTGAGAACGGTTTGTCAAAGTCCGGGCTGTGCAGTACGGGGGCTGTAGTCAGACTCTTCTTTAGCTCTTCAAAGGCTCGCAAGCTGGGCTCTTCCCAGACGAATTTACGTCCCTTACGCAGCATGTCGGTCAAAGGAGTGGTAATGGTGGCATAGTCACGTACAAAACGCTGGTACCATCCGCATAAGCCTAGGAATCGGCGTAACTGTTTGGTGGTCTTGGGTAGTGGAAAAACGTCAATCGCTTGAGTCTTTTCCGGATCGGTCTTGATATGCCCATGCCCAATGATGTGACCTAAATACTTCACCTCCGTCATCACGAACTGGCTCTTCCTTATGTTGATGGTTAATCTTGCCCTCCGGATGTGTAGAGCCACCTCCTGAAGCAGGTCGATGTGTTCATCGAAGGTCTCGGTTATAAGCAGCAGATCGTCCAAGTAAACGAAAACTTGGTGCCGCAAATGAGGTGGTATCACCTTATCCATAAGGCGCGTCATTGTTTGGGGGGCATTACACAATCCGAATGGCATGGTCACGAATTGATATAAGGGCCGGCCTGGGACTGTGAAGGCTGTTTTCTCCTTTGAACCGGGGTCTAAAGGAATTTGCCAGAAGGCGTCCTTGAGGTCTAAGCTCGTGATGAAATGGGCTTTAGGCAATCGACTCAAAATGCCTTCTATCAACGGTAGAGGATATGCGTCCTTGACTGTGACGGCGTTCAAGCGTCTGGCATCTAAGCATAACCGGACCTTGTTCGGCTTGACAACTAAGGTGACTGGGGAAGCCCACGCGCTCTGTGATTCTTCGATTACGCCTAATGATAGCATTCGATCCACTTCGGCATATAACGATTTTTCCTTCGCCGGAGATATGGCGAAATGTCTCTGTTTTATGGGTTTAGCATCCCCCACATCTATAGTGTGGAACACCAGGGCAGTCCGCCCGAGACCTTCCTTCTCGTGCGAGGGAAAAGCCGATATAGCCGAGTCGAGACGCAGTTGCTGAGTTACATCCAGTGTATGCCGTAATAAGTTAGTGGGTTGAGATTGGTCAGGAACGGTGGTGACGGACTCCAGGGTCGAACCGGAAAATAGTGCCGGGGCCAAGTTAAATTTTCGAACGAAATCCACTCCTAAATAAAGATTCTGGGTTAACTGAGGTATGATGAAAAATTCCATAGGTTTAGTTACCCCTTTAAAGGTGACATCCGTCATAATTTTTCCCACTACAGAGTGACGAGTTCCGTCCGCCGTGCTTAACCAGGAGGTGAAATGACGGATTTGGTCCGCGTGCTTTGCCAGTACCTCCCCTGCAAACTCGGCAGATATGCAATTCACACTGGCTCCCGTATCGACTAAGCCTGATACTCGTTTTTGCAGGAGGTGTACTGACGCATATGGCCGAACATCATCCCTCAATAATTCGTCTAAGTATATGTCCTTCAACACTTTCCTCGACTGCCTGACTTTTCTCCAGAAGCTCCGCATCCGACGCGTGGCTCGCTTGCTTCGCGGTGGGACATTGGTGGCCAACTCCTCATGGAAGATGCGCTGTCGAGTAGCCAAGTAATTCCGCAGCCTGACATGAAAAGGTTTTACATGCCAAGGAACTTTCGCCTCGCTATCATTTCCCTGCGCATTGGCCTCGGCGAAGGACGGCGTCGGTTGTGGAACTTCGGGAGAACTGTGGTTAGCGGTGCGAGTCAGCAGAGTTGGAGTCATGTTGGGAGCTTGGTCATAGCTAGGGATAGTGTCCAAATTGGTTCGTCCGGGGTTTAGGAGTGCCGACGGGTGGTCGCGGCACTCGGTGGCAAGTTTTTTCGCCCTTTGCAATTTGCACAGTCAGGTGCGTATGTGTCGGCCTTCCCGCATCGGTAGCAGAAAAGCGTTGGCTCCGCTGGACATGCGTAGAACCGATGTCCCGGTTGTCGGCAGTTCCAACATACCGTCGGGCTTGTAATTGCTTCAAGGGAGGGTCGATCAATCAATGCTGGGTCCTCAAGCTCCGGTGGTGCTCCGCTCCTCGGTACTGGTACTGGATCAGCAAGCAGGTGGTCTGCTGCCATCAACTCCGCGGTGTGATGATTTCGGGGATTCGGTCCCGTTATGCGAGGTTGTGGGCGGAAGGTACCTCGTCGCTCATCCAAGTGTTCTTGTCTACGCGCATGGAGGCGCAATCCCTGTATGGTGTTGATGGGAAAATGTAGCAGGCTGTTCTGGAGATCCCAGCGCATGTTCTCTCTGATAATTTCTACTAATTCGTCCTCGGGCATGGTATTTCGCAGGCGAGTGCTCAATCTCACAATACTGGTGTAGTACTGGTCGAACGGTTCGTGAGCGCCTTGTTTCCGTTTCTTTATTTGCTCTCTTAGCTCTCTCTCAGTGAAGCCATCCTCAAATCGATTGCGGAAGGCTGCACTGAAAGAGTGCCAAGTGGGACGTGGCGTTGACTCTTTAAAGCTCCAGTACCAGTCGGCAGCGTCGCCGCTGAACAAAAGATGTGCATGCCGGAGGAAGGCCGAGGAATCCCCTCCCAGGGTGCTGGATATCAACGCCTGAATCCGGAAAAGGAACCGGTCCGCCGATATCATATCGTTGAACCCTGTAAAGTTCAGGCGCCAACTCTCCATGATACGAGGCGTCGGGTCTCGGAAAAGTGTCAATGCGTTCCCGGGGGGAATCACATCCTCTACTGACCTGTTGTACTGAACTGCCTCGGGGGCTGGAGGTACCAACGGAGGTCCGGTACTGTGTCGCGGTCTGTATTCGGGAGCTCTGGGATCCATTCCCGAGTTCCTTGGAGGTGGGACCCATTGCTCGGATTGTCGGGAGTGGGGCATCGCCACACTGGGATTTGGCTCCCAGCCAAGCGGAGTTCTCACGCGGCTGGGTGGTTGGCTCAACGGGAGATTCTGGATCTTTCCCTCCAGGTTGCCAATCCTCTCCGACATATCCCTCATCAACGCCACGAGGGTGTCAATGGAGTGGGCGGAAGGCATGGTTGTCACCTCGGACACGACACTTGCAGCCGGAACTTCACCGCCTACTGCTCCTTGCAGGTCTAAGAGTGGGTGTGACGGTTCGGCTTCTGGAGCTCCTTTCGCCACTGCTCCACGCGTTGGTAGGGGCGTTCCGAGGGGGACGTCTAGGGCAGACCGATCTATGGGTCGCCGGCATAAGGGACACAGTTCTGACGTGAGGAGGAGCTGTTGTACACAGGCACGATGGAATAAATGTCCACAATCCAATCGCACGCTGTGTACGCCCTCCACTACGTCCTCGAAACAGATTCCACAGTTCGCGGGTTGGACCGTTTTGGACCGTGTCCATCGCTTTTCTGGGGTCCGCTTCGTTGCCATTATCGTGTGGTTGCTAATATTGAGAAGAAAAATAAATATAAAATACACTTATTTCTACTATAAACCTAATAAACCTAATATATATATAGAAAACCTAAAAATACGTTAGTAGCCGATAGTGGCGAGCTAATGATAAGTGGAGAAAAAAAAGAATATTTGACAGTCACTTTCCTTTCCAGTAGTCGACTCCTTCAATGGGAAAAGAGAGTGCGTGGTAATCTGCCGAAGAAAGGGTGCTTCGGTCGATTTACGAAATTTAACCCCACACCCACATACATTACAAAAAACCGTCTCTAAACTACGTTAAAGTGACTCGACGAGACAAGTGGTAGAGCTACCGTAACGACTTTGTACGCGGTCAAAACTCCCGACGCGTAGAAGCATTCCGGGCTTCGCGACTCCAGCATACGCCACCGAACGTTGAACCGATACCACTCGTCTAACACGCATAAGAAATAGTTAGAATCCTTCCGCGACATAAAGGCAAGGTAGCCTTCTATTTTCTTGAGAGTCCATGCTGATAGGTAAACCCATCAGACTGGCAGTTCCATCAAGAAAATAGAAGGTCCTTACAGGGGTTACCCTGGGACAACACATCGGAAGGATTCTGTCGCGAGAAAAAAAAATCAAACAAAGGAGAGCGGAAGCTACAACTCACGTGAAGCGACCTCTAATGTGTATCACACAATTCCACTGCTCCTGATAGTGGGACTCGAGTACCAAAGTACCTTACATCCTCCGTAAAGGACCAACTCGTCAGAAGACGCGAAGTTCTTTCCCCCTTAGGATGTTTTTTGGGCCCCACGTTGGGCGCCATTTGTAATGATTTTCTACCTTCAACTCGAACGCGGAACCGACCTCTCATCGGTTCTAGACGTTAAGTCTGAGTAGTGCCAACGGATGGTACCAACAGGTCAACCAATCCGTGCACCGTAATCCATTCACGCGGTGACTGCTTGTCGGCCAGCTAGTTCGGAGAGGATTTCGGTCGCGGGTCTCCGAATGGATTACGCTCAATTACAATATTTCAGTCACCTTGAAATTGCCCGTTTTCTAAACGCGTCAACATTTACTCATCCAGAACGAGAAACCTACATTACGTTAGTTCTGGATGGGATCTATCCACAGATCTCAAATCAAAAACGCTACAAAAATCCACAGGCGCGTTACCGATTCACCGACGCGGTACCGAAAAATATACTACTCGAACTTAAACCGAAGAAAACTACTCTAAGGAAATGGCGAAACAAGCAAAGGTACCGCGTACCGCGCGCGACGCGAAACCGACTTCAGCGGATTTGCAGAAACCCTACCCTCGCGACGGCATACTTACCCTACACTCTCTGTTCCCCCTGAAATAGAACGAGTTACTGAAAAGGAAAGTCGTGGTTTAACTTAGCAATTCATATTATTATTAAATTCAATCAAATTAGGATTTCGATTATAAATATTAGTATCCTCCATTTACACACGAGAAAATTCTCTAACCTACAAATCTGTAACAAAAAAAAATCGTGCAAATATTTATCCTAGGTACTTCTTCTTATCTGACATGATTTTAGTATTCTACTTTTTCTTATTTTAAGCTTTACTTTGAGAAAACACAAACTATCTTTTATCTATGTTTTGGATTTAACTTTTTGCGTTTAAAAAAAAAACATATCACTAAGGATTTTCGTATATTCTAAGCATTAAACAAATTTGCTGGTTGCTTGTTTGTTGTAACTTTAGTCATATCGAGCTTATTTCTCATGGGGAAAGGATTCGAGGGCTAGAAATGGTTTGGAATTTCTAAAACGTTCACATGTATCGTGTTCAAGAAATAAGAGCGATTTATCACTAAAGAAGAGTTAAACTGATTAAGTTTCAAAAACTAACATTTGCACAATTTAGACCTTTCAAAGGAAGTATAGGCTGCTTTTCCGTTTTCTTTTCTTAAATCTTTCAATTGCATGCTTACTTAAATCGAATTAAATTAAATTTATGACACATACATTGAATATTTTTCCACTGTAATCATCTCTATGCATTTTGAAATTAATTAAGATTTTTTTTTTCTTTTACTTCATTCGCTTCAAATAAACTTTATCTAAGTTCAAATTGGATATAAATTTTATGTATTGGATTGGTTTGTAGCGTCGATGATAATCTCATGATAGGGACCCGACTCAGGTATAGAGTTTATCGTTTCCCTTTCTTGTATAATTTATTTAAATATTTACTGTTTGCTGAACCGACAGCATACGATTAAATTTCATTATTTTTTTCTTGTATACTTCTTGGTACCGATGTAAAACAATTGTTTGTAAGGGGCTCTCAACCAAAAGTTGATCTCAAATTTCTCAGAAAAACAAGAAAAAGAATCTTCTCCGACGAATTCCAATTGGTCGAATTGTACGTATTCAGACTTTCAAACTGAGCCGTTGATTAGTTGCTTTCAAACTCATGATAATTTAAAATTATTTCCATAGGAAAACGAAGAGTACTATAAATTCGATCTGTAAAGAACGCCCCAACTATTTTATATCGGAATCAAACAAAACTAGGAACGTTAATTCGCGTAAGCTTGCAAACTTAAGCAAATATACACGACGTTAAACAGGCAAGCAAGCACAAACAATTACCATTTGTATAAAAAAAAGGAATAGGCTTGGCTATCCAAAGAATTTTCCATTTAAAAAAAAATCTATAAATATTTACGTTAGAATGTAAATTTTTCTTTAAAATAGGGCAAGTAGACACAGACAATTACCATTTGTAAAAATTAATTTCATATTTAAATCACCTTTCCTAGATATTCCATTGTCTTCATATCACCTAGTGAACTGCCAAGAACATATGGATGTTGTACTTTTACAGCCACTGTTTCACCCGATTTTAGGCTCGCCTTATGCACTTGAGCCAATGAAGCAGTACCAAACGATTCTGGGTCAAAGCTATCGAATAACTCGTCTGCGCTTTTCTTTAAATCTTGCTTTACCACTTTATATAAATCTTCGACTGGAATACTTGGAGCATCACCATATGTTGTCCTCATCCCATTGACGATAGAATAGTTGATTTTGATGTTAGTCCAATATTCCATACGGTGATTGCTGCTTTTCCCAAACGAACAACTCCCAATGAATCTACATATATCGTAATCGTTGGCATGTAAACTTAATCTTGTTCCAGCTGCTGTAGCAGTTAAAGCTCAATACTTTATCACTCTACGAATCATGGCAACTTAATAGTACGGCACGTCATCTTTAATGCACTCAAACATTACACTTTTCAAGTTAAGTTTATCGAATTTCCTTGTTCACATGCAAAAGTATGAAACCAAAATTGAAAATAAATTTGTTGTTTGTTGTGATGACCTTCTAACGTTGAACCCCGTTCTGAACAATTTTGGAACCGATCGCTTCGAGTTGCATTAGTCGCTCGATTAAAATTAGACCGGTTTAATGCTATGAGCTGAGTACCAGTTAGTGTTATGATAGTGCCGTATTCTGCAAAAGCACCAACTGTTCATGGCCAAGTACAACAGCAGCAAATCTCGTTGGATGTATTCATTTTACCCCGTAGTTGATTTGCATGAGCCACAGATTTTATGAAACGGATATTGTGTTGCTGCGCTCGGATGTGATATGAACTTTTCAATCACATTGGCTCCGAGCTTGTAGTGAGAAGTTGAAATTCTGAAATCCAGTTTTCTTTTATGTTCACTAACTGGTTATTTGCTATTACATAGCATCCTGTTTCATGTTATGCTCGTCGAGTATTGGCGTAGTTTGCTCTCTTCTGAGGCAACATTGGTATGTTATTTACTTCAGTTTTTCACCGCTGATTTAGTACCGGCATACATCATTTGAAGACTCATATGACTGTCTCTTGGTGTATAAAAATGAAGCACATCGGGTATGAAACTCGACCATCGTCATGAACCATACGATACGTGTAAACAATATAACGTGGCTGATGACCCGGTAAAAGTTCTTGGAGCTCAGCTATCGAGATGTTCTCAATGCATTCATCCCAAACAATCAGTTGTTTGTCGCGATCAACTTCCAATATTAGCGCCGCATTTTTGATAACGTGAGAAGCATACCCGCGAACAAGGTTGATCACTTTTAATTGCATATGTTTATACCGTACAATGTACGTTGCTGAATCGAAGGCTGCAATCTGTACTGCGGATTGCAAGCGATACGCCAATTGATCAATCTGAACAAGGTAGCAAGCGTTACTTCGAATTTCCGCATGAAGAAGTGTCAAATCATTTTGGTGTTGAATTATTCTCCTACTGGATTCATTAAGAGAAATTGTTTTATCGAAGGTATATTCCCACTTAGTCCGCAGTTCACACTGCCTTCCGCTGCAGACTAGACAAAATATTGCTAAATTTTCTAATTAGTTATTAACTAAACTAACCTCTTTCCCAATGTGTCTGCTCCGGTGAATGTCACTGCCTCACGAATAAAGTTTTCCAAAAACTCTTTAAGCACACCACGCGTTTCTTCACAGATTAAACAGGGAATACGTTTCACTCCACCACGTCGCGCCAAACGACGTATAGCTGGTTTTGTAATACCTTGGATATTATCACGAAGAACTTTGCGATGACGTTTAGCGCCTCCATGTGCTGTCAAAAGTTCCGGTTGTCACCTCGGACAAAACATATGTGCGTGGAATGGCACTTCATATGGCGGAAATGTGCTTCTTCAGATGTCGCCAGTGGCATAGTTTTCTCGATGGCCACGGTGGAGGGGCATTTCCAGATGGCTATGTCTCGAAATGTGCCGGGGTTGGATTAATTCTATATTTCGAATATTTATATCCACGGATCTAAATTTTTGGACAGAAAAAAAAATATTTTCTGCACACGATATCCGCACAACAGATGAAGTCCGCTGGCACTTCGAGGACATATCCATCTGGCAGGTTACAAGGGTTCGGGATCGGAATCACTTCGATTCCTGGGCACAGGCGTCACATTACACTGTTCCTACCAGGTCGCCAAGTCCGGACACTCTTAGTTTACTCCGAAGTGGCTGCTGGCTACCTAGTTCGGAGAGGAGTCTCAGTCACAGGTCTTATGCGAGCAGACTAAGTCTGAATTACAAAAAATCAGCCACCAGTTTAAACGGCCGATTTAAAACACGTCGAACAACTTCCTCTGACTCTAATTTAAATTACGTTACTTCCGTTCCATTTCCCTTCGATTCAAGGAAAAGGACCACAAATAGGGCGCTAAACAAAACTATGTGCTCCCGTGATGTCTGAAATAAACTACTCGCATCCAAAACCAAAAAACTTACTCTAACACAAAAACGCAAAACTCAAACCGACCATTCGCGGATTACCGGAACCCTACCCTCTCAGTGGGATACTCATCTTTCGCCTACATTAACCATCTGAAAGGGAACAGGTTTGCTGGGAAGGAAAGACGTGATTAATTTTAGCAATTCATTTTAATATTTTTTAACATCGCTCTATAATTTTTTTTTTCATTGGGTTGGATCAAAAAGTCTTAAATAAACATATTTCGTTTTATATAAAAAAAATCTGAGGTAATCAGAAAATGTGAAACAATGATAAACAAAAAGCAATGAAAGAGAAGTAATTTTAATAGTAAAATTTTTCATGTCACGTTGATTTACATTTATAACGTATCTCAGAGCTCCTGAGTGAAGATATTGCAATATGTTTTGCCCAGTTTTCTTTTTTCTTATGCAATAAATTTTACTGGGCAATGTATATTATATAAATATTTATGTAGAAAACATATAAATCAATATTGCAGGAGAAAAGAAATGTAAGGACTAAAATTTTAAAACTGAATTAACCATTGTGAATCAAGTAATTGTGAACAAGAAACTGGTTGTCAATAGCTGTCAATAAAGAACTCTCCTTTTTTGGCCTTTCGAGGTAGCTAGTAAAATGGAGCGGACGTGTTCATCATTTGATCTCAAATTACGCCACAAAAGATCAAAAGTGGGATAGTCACCATTGACCAACGAAAAAGACGCCCACGGCAAACATATTAGTGCCAAAAACGACGAACGAAATTGTATAAAGCAGATAAAAACGCAAACGTGTAAAAACATAAAACCGCAAAAACGTATTAAAACAGAAAAAAACGAAAACGTGTAAAAACAGAAAAAATGGAAACGTGTGAAATAGAAAGAAAAACGAAAACGTGTAAAAAAACAGAAAAAACGAATGTATGCATCGTGATTCGTGCATATTCGCAACAAAGAACGATTTCCAGATACATATAACTGTACAAATGCACGGTTGAGTTTTGTGTGAACTGGGTTGCGAAAAATTGGATGCTGAAACGTGTGGAAAAACATAACCATAAAGAAACTTGCAAAAGTGAAGAAAGTCAAATTAGTAAGAGTATGCAGCGACACGAAACTCAACAGTGGCGGCAGTGTACGTGAGTTGGTAAGCCAAATTGAATCAGCACGACAACAAACTTATGACAATTTGTGCTCAAATGAAAGAAACGACAATGCAAAGCACGAAACGAAATTGGAAAGCTTGACCGCAGCCATAAAACTGATTTCTACATGATTAACTATAGGCTGGGAACTAAGCATGACCTCCATACAGACAAATACGAAATCAACGATTCCGATCACAAATACAACGATACCGAACATGAATTTGATGATGCAAAACATGAGCTCAACAATACCAACCAACTCAATGATGCCGGTTACCGCACAATATACGAGCTATTTCGATGAGCTGAGTGTGCAGCCTCCATACGAAATGAACGCAAATTAGCACTCTCTGCACAACATCTATTCGTACAATTTTACAAGTACTGGTACATATGTAAAAAACGTTTAAAATCCACCCAGCGTGAGTGTGTCTATTGCATTTAGTAAAAATTATTATGCATCACAACACCGTTTCATGAACGACGTTCAACCCAAATAACCCAAATTCATTTACGAGCGAGCAGTTTATTTCCAGAAACAGTATGCTGGCTTTAAACGAGGGATGGATGGACTCAGCAGGTTTGTCCACCACTCAGCAGAATCTCAAAGGATCTACGAAAGTTTGGGTTGATGGAATCAAATACTTGTTTGTCTCGTTCGAACACTTTGGACAATTATTAACGAACGAGTTTCTTGACTACAAAACGAAAAACCATCAGAATATTGTGGGTAGTTCTTCTCGGCGCTTGTTAATGTTCACGCCACATGCATTATCGATCGCTTCCTCCTATCTGGTATCTCATGCATAAGAACCGCACCCATACCGTAACTCGATGCGTCTGCAGCCACGATAATGTTCTTCTTTGGTTCATTGTGGATTAATACAACATCCGAGGAAAATATATTCTTGAGCTTCTCGAACATCTCTTGGTGTAATTTTTTCCATTCAAACTTGACATCCTTATGCAGCAACCTGCCCAGCAGTCCACGAAACTCCCTAATTGGATGAATGAATTTACCGTATCATGTCATGGCCCCAAGGAAAGCTTGCAATCGTTGAACATCTTTCGGTGCCGGCATTTTGTTCAGAACTTCAATCTTCTCTGGACTCGGTCTCAAACCGTTTTTGTCGATTATGTACCTCAGGAACTCCAATTTCTTTTCACCAAATGAGCACATCTCGAGCTTGAGGTGAAACCCGTAGCTTTGGATACGTCTCAATACTTCAAATAGATTTTCACGATAGTCGGCCTCATTAGCCAATTAGTACTGCATTCTTCTTGCTCCTTCTTCTGGTTGTGGCTTGTTCGCATTCTCCTTCAGTTTCCCATGAACCATCAATATATCACTCTTAGATATGCTTTCCAGCCAATTTGCAAGGTTGACACAGTCGTGAAGTTTAAGCTTGGCACTACCATATGATTCTACGCCGGCACATTCTCCCGCCAACTCCTGCTGCTCTAATTTTGTCAATGATTTCTCCAAGGCCAATGAGTCTTGTGTTTTATTCAATCCCTGCATGGACATAAGAGTCTTGAGCGATTGACTTGCGCAGAATATTCTGAAAAGCTTCCATTTACCTCTGTCTCAGTCTTCAGATATTTGTATCTAAACAAAAATTGTGACTCCTGACGACCGAAAATCTGCTTAAGCTCCTTGACAGCGTCATCGAAGGGGATTGTTGCCTTCATCTGTGGGAGAATAGTGTTTGCAAACCTCTGGTAATCTGATGTTGATAACTTCTCTGTAAGTAGGTCAACTCTTGCTGAGTTTGTCATTTTGGCAGCTACGAAAGTGGATTCATAACGCGCGTACCACAACTCAAACTTCAGGTCATCTTCCACACTCTACGAGAATTTTTCCATACGATCCGCCAGATTGTTGTGCAACGACGCTCCCACTGGGGCTGGCGATGGCTGATGCTGAATCAATTCTTGGATCACGATTGTAGTATCCATCTTGCTTTGCTGCTTAGCCATTTGTTGAGCAAATTTGTTTTGCCGCTCACCCATTGCTGTAATTAACGCCTTAACTGCATCCGCATCCACATCGATTTGTTTCAGCAAGTCGCGCACGTGAAAGTTGGAATTCACATTCTAGGTTATGGTGTTTACCTTTAATTCATCGCCAATGTTAAAGTCCTGTCTCTTCAACAGGTAATGATATAAGATTAGTTAAAATATATATAGAATAGTTTATTATCCTTTGCTATTACAACATAAGCTCTGGGAGTTTAGACGTGACTCTACCACTCCTCGATGATAAGTGACAAGTCCTCTTCTGCCATGATCGGTGTTGCCATCCCAGCAGATATGGACAAAGGAGCAGCTACCATATGACTGGTGGAAAAGGATTATATGAATAAAAATAGTGCTGTCTAAAGTCTTTAAAAGAAGACTGAAGCCTTATTATGAAAATATCATTGGCGCATACCAAGATCGTTTTTGAAGTAGGCGGTCTACGATCGACCAGATATTTTCATTAAAACTGGTGCTCGAAAAGTGCTGGCAATATAATATCAATGTACACCACTCTTTGTAAGCGTTCAAGCAAGCATACAAAAATGTCGACAGAAATGTCCTATACAAAATAATGCTTGACTTTGGCGCCCTAGCTAAACTCATCCACATGATCAAGATTACAATGCTAGACACAGAGTCTCAGGTCACAGTGAACAGAGATTAGGCTGAAAGCGTCTCAAAAAACTCAGGCCTAAAACAAGAGGATGCGCGTACCCAAATGTTGTGCAACATTGCTCTGGAATATGTGGGCAGAAAAACGTCAGCAAACACTACGAGCACGTTACTCTAGAAGTTCATGCAACTAGTAGCGTATGCCGATGACATTAATATTATGTCCTTTGTCACGTTCCATTCTATCTTTATGCTAGGATCCAGAGATGTTCACAGGGAAAAGGAGATTCACTTATGCAAGTCACTAATAAGGCCTGTGCTGCTGTATGGATATGAATCTAGGACTCTTGCAAATGCCCGGAACCTATGTAATGAATCAGGCAACGCCGCTGGGTGACCACCACCAACACACCTTGCTGCTATGTGGCTTGTCATCTCATGTTGCTCTTGACAGTTGCACATCCCACGTCAATTTTGTCGTGGGATGTCAAAGGAAGATTGACAGCCACATGGCAGTCGAGTTGACGTTTGTTGTAAAACGGTTGATTTCTACCGTAAAACGATGAACATTTGTGCTGTACTTCAAAACGCGATGTAGTCGATCTCGCCGCCTGCCAAGAAACTCTTCGAATATTTATAACTTTGCCTTTCTACCACGAATTTGTAAACGCGAAAAATTATTCAAAGTTGCATACTCAGTTTTCGTGTTCAGGTTTGATTTGCTTCATATTCGTGAGAAAATAGTATGCGAATGATGGGCAACGTGCCGGGTGATATGCATGAAAGGATTGTGACCTGTTATAAAGGTGTCGTTTTGTACACAATCGGTTTTAACTCAGCTAAAAAACGGGAGGATGGAAAAAGGCATGTAGTCTATAACTACACCTGGGGTGCCGTACAGCCTATTTTACATTTCGGAATCGAAAGATTTCATCGACCTCCAGCTGGGGATATCATTCAGGTTTTATCGGCCAAAGGTCATGAAGGAACAGGAATTCAAGAATTCAATCGGCCATCTGGTATATGTTGCGATGATGATGGCAATATAAGTATAGCAGATTCTAAAAATCAACGAGTTATTGTATTTACGGAGACCTTAGAATAAATGTGGACCATTGAAATTCGTCCATCGCTTAATCCCCACGTTCCAGCGACGCTCGATGAGAAAGACAGACCATGTGATGTCACCTTACTGCCGGATGGTCGTATTGTTATACTGGTAGAATAATCACCGGATGCGCGAGATAGTTCGAATCCATTGGAAAAATTCGTGCAACTGTACTAGTTCTTAATAATCTAGCAAATCAAGAATGCTGACCTGGATACGGTCATAAAAATAGGCAATTCATTTTCGCTTAATGATAAACGAGTAAATATACTTTTTACATGCAAGTTCTGTATATCATCATTGGTGGCTCTTTTGCTGCGAGCTGAAGAAATCTATGCAGCAAGTGCAGACGTTTCTTCCAATAAAGAATGGCCGCAATTCTTGTCCATGTTGTCAGCATCATTAAGTTAAACTGTTCAACATCAAACTATAAGCACCGCAATTGAAAGTGATGCAATTCAACCAAAGGTACAGCATTTTTCACGTTTCCAAGATTTGAAGCTGGAGTCGTTAGTTGCATTCTTTTCTCCAGCAAAACAAGTAGAAAATTCGGGTTTTCTGACCTGTTCTTCTTTTTTATTTCCATTTAACGTCTGTAAAATTAGTAGGAAGGTCTAGGTGTTTTTTTTTATTTTTTTATCCAAAAAAAATTGTTCTTAAGTAGAGAAACCGATTTTGTTTCGTGGAAAGTAAATATCTTTTCAATCGACTAAAGCTAACCAAAAATATGTCAATGCTGGTAGTACTTCAGCTAACTATGTATTTATTAAAATATTTTAATTATGTTTCAAAAAAGAACCAAAAAAATCGTTTCGTAGAGAAATGGTTAGAAGGTGCGACATGTATGCAGCAATCAGCCTGCTAGGTTGAACATTTTCTTGTTGGGGATGTTTCTCGAATCTATCTGAATCTGATAGCGTCATCAGATTTTATTTTCAGAATCCATACAACATTTCTACCAGATCGACATTCTTTAGTTTTTCTAAATTACCTTTTTTTTATGAGAGGAACGATAGCTTGAAGTTATTGTAGGCATACTTTTGCGCTTATAGTCTTTCTTTTTGGGAGAGTTTTTTTTGATGCAATTATAATTCAATATTAGTTTGTAGATATTATGCAGTGATTCGAGGAACTAGTAAAGAAACTCAGCTCTGACAATGTACTTTGCTTTTAAAATGCTGCTGCTTGCTATCTACGTATATGTAAATGAATGTATATATAAAGCCTTGATTTGATGAAGAACATGAAATATTGGAATATAATCAGATTTAAGTTTTAGCAAGAGAAAATGCTATGACTGATTTGTTTAATCGTTTGGAATGTGTTTTAACGGAAAGTAGTTAAGTATACGAGTAAACGTCAGGGGATAAGAATCAAAATTCAAGTGAATTTTTTTTTTCTCGATGACAAAGGTTATAACCTACGATTATGTTAAAAGAGAAATGCAATTAAATTTTATGGTTGTAGTTTATTTAGACTTGGAAGTAAAAATATTTTTCGATGATGAAGAGCGTGAAACGGTTTGAATAATTATTGCGGCGAAAATGCCATCGACTTTTTTACCATTTTCCTGCAAGTTTCGATAAATGAAATGTCATGTTATTTTCTCTCATTATCAAGTTTGCTTCATATAAGACTTATCTATGGTAGTGAATTGTGCACGTTAAATATTTGTTTTGAAAATGAGTGCGCTTTCACTTTCTAATTTTAGATTCTAACAATTTATTCAGTCTTACGAGTAGTCTTAGAGCCTTAAAAATAATTTTTTTATTCAGAATTCTACAGTTATAATCAAAAGTGATCTGTATTTTGTTTGAAGTTGTTTTAATAATGGCTCGTCTTCAGGGACAGATGTTTTTTTTTCAATAAGCTCCCTGATAGACATTTCACTTTGTAAATTGTAATATTACATCAACTTATTTGGCTTTATTGTGCGTAATTTCTGTAGAAAAAAGCAACTAAACTTACAAATAGTTAAATATTAGATTAAAGCGTACTTCCTAACACATAGGAATTTAATGAAATACTTAAACAAAAAATTATTATTCCTGCTTTTAAGCATTCAAGATATCGTATATTTGTTTGAATGATATCTATAAAATTTAACAAATATAACAAATTAAGAGTTTTTGTTAGTTCTTAATTAGGATACAGATTATCTTAAATTTTTTTACACAGATATAAAACTTGAACATTTAGAAATTTATATAATAATGCAACCACATTTATGAAATCATTATAATAATAAAGAATAAGGTACTATTTTAGTACAATTAAATGATAAAGCAAAAATTTTGAGTAAAATATAACATGAATTGCTAACTCTAACAACGACTTTCCTTTCCAGTGGTTCCCTTCTTTCAGCGGGAAATAGAGTGCAGGGTAGGTATGCCGTCGTGCGGGTAGGGTTTAAGAAAATCCGCTGAGGTCAGTTTCGCGTCGCGCGCGGTACGTGGTACCTTTGTTGGTTTTGACTTTTTATTAGCGGAGCTTTCGTCGGGTTTGAATTAGCGTTGTATATTTTTCGGTACCGCGTCGGGAATTCGGGAACGCGAAGTAAAGATTAGATGTTTGTCCTTTGACTGGTAGAATGAAGAAATACGGAGTAACGTAAAGTAGGCTTCCTCTCCGTATGGTTGTGTTTTGTGACGCGTTTGGAAACGGACATTTATTGGTGGCTGAAAATTGTAGATGAGCGTAATCCATTTGGAGACCCGCGACCGAAATCCTCTCCGATCTAGCTGGCCGACAAGCAGCCACCGCGAAAATGGATTACGGTGCACGGATTGGTTGACCGGTTGGTACCATCCGTTGGCACTACTCAGACTTAACGTCTAGAACCGATGAGAGGTCGGTTCCTCGTTCAGATGAAGACATTAAAATCATTACACCTATTCGAATGCAAAGCGCTCCGGAGGATATATGGTCCAGTAAAGCTGGAAGCAGAGGGAGAGGTAATTACGAAGACGAGTTTTATAATCTTTATGATGACCCATTTGTACCTGCATGCGGAAAGCCACGCAAATTACAATGGGCAGGAAATGTAGAACAGGCACAGGCTCCCCAGACGATTCTTGAAGGGGAAACGTCCAGTTGGGGAGCCGAGGAAATGATGGGAAGATTCAATCGATGCTGAAAGCAGATTCCGGCTTGGAATTTCCAATTGGTGAACGCGGTTGCAGGATCGCGACGATGGTAGGTGACTAGAACTGGAGGTAAATTTGTGAATTGGAGCTATGCCATAAATGATGATGTTGTAACACATTATATTTTTTTATATTTCTTTTTGTTTTAACTATTGACGCTTATAAATTTACCATATTTCTATAACTTTTGAACCAAAAAGAAAGTCATAATTAATTTCATTTTTAGGTCTTTGTAAAAATTTTTTTTACAAAGACCTACTAGTTTCGCGTCCTGTCTGTCCGTCTGTCCGTCCGTCTGTCCGTCCGTCCGTCTGTCCGTGCGTCACAGCTAATTTCCTCAGAAACTATAGAAGCTAGAATGCTCAAACTTTGTGAAAAGGTCAGAAGTGACGATCTCTCAAAAGTTAAGGCATTGACAAAAATTTTAAAAATGTTTAAGGGGGGTTCCCCCTAATAACGAATTGGCCCTTAAAAATTTTTTTTAATCAAAGGTAGTCGAAGGGGTATCAAATGAAAGGTCTTGATTAGAACTTTTAAAATCTGAAATAAAAAAATCATTTTATGAATTAGGGGGTCCAGGGGAAGGCAAAATGTACGCAAAATTTGTGTCCCCCCCCCCCCTCGCGATTGGACACCTTTCAGCTGAAAAATCTGAAAATTGTCGCCAACGTGGAACTTTATGAGTACAAGGGCAACAAATACCTTAGAAATCGAAATTCGCTCAACTTTGTTAATAATAGTATGATTTGTAGATTTTACATTTTTGCCAATAAAATCAAAACGGTACCTTTAAACTTCTTGAAATTTTGCAATTATATAGACTGACATAAGATATATATGTTCACAAAATTTAATGGAGATCGAATCATAATCAAGTGAGTTATAGCCATTTCAATTATATGGAATTACAACAACGATAACACGTGTTTATGGTTCATATTGGGCTTTCCAATAAGAGGTGTTATTTTGATATTAAAAGAAAAAAGCCATTTTTTTAAATAAATGATCGAATGTTTAGTTTATCATAAAGAAGAAGATATGCCGTTATTAACAACAACTAACACTGGGCAAATAACCACTAGGACACGCTTACAGGACCATATCCTCTTCAAGAAATTTTCCATAACCAAATCGCAAATTGGCTGCCCTATGTCCTCGATAGCCTCACGAATTTCATCTTTGAGATCTTGAATTGACGCTGGGCTATTAGCATAGGCCTCCTCTATCACGTGGCCCCAAAGGAAGAAGTCGCAAGGTGTTAAATCAGAAGATCTATTCAAAATAACACCTCTTATTGGAAAACCCTATATATATTTGAAATTGACTTAGGTACTTTTATTTTCTTTTAATTTTCATGAAAATTTAAGGAATAGTGTTTAACTTTAACATGTTCAATCGGCCGAGCATTCAGAAAAATTATTTAAGCTGGATTAAAATGGCGGCTGCACTGTGCTTATGAAAGAAACTGTGCATCTTTTGTATAAATTTGAACGATATCATATCTAAGTATTGGATGAATAATTCAAGTTATCGATTCACGCCATTAGAAAACTTGCTTCTCACCCTAGGATGTTTACAAAGACCTTCTGGTAGGAGCACTCTCCTGCTTACTCAACTTGTTTTAAATTAACCAAGGTTGATTTTTTTACGTTCGGATTCTGCTACCACTTACTGTTCAATTCAATTCAACAACGTTCCACTTGGCGGCATTCAACCAGTGAAGCACTTTCAATTTTTCCCTACTGCCAAAGAATTGTCATCCCTTTTGACAGTTCCCTTTGCGAAAGAATGCATTTGACCTCGGATCCGTAGAGTGGTCTTGTACTGTTGATAATCGAGAAATTCGGCAATTTCAATAATAAATTTTGTTTTTAATTTCTAACCTTTTGATTTTGATGGCTTTTCCAACGATCAGTGCTCAGCAAGGTTGGATTGAATTCGAAGGACCGTTATCTAAAGAATAAAACTTTGAATATTTATGTTGATTCTTTTCAGAAATAAACAATCGAAAAATTCTCGAGGATTTGCAACTTAAAAAGCAATTGTTGCAAAAAGGTGTTTCGCCAGTGGTGTCGACGATTCCGAGCATCACAAGTGTCACGTCGAATCCTAGCATGCCACAGGTAGGGGATGTTTCTCCCTTTAGGGTTCTGGTACTTGCTTAAATTAATGAAAACAAACACAGTTCCAAGCCATTAAGCCATTCTTATAATTCCTTTTTATGCATATTTGAGAGCAATTTAATCACTCATTTCCATCCTGTTCCAGTTTTTGCCAGTAGCACCACAGCCAGCACAACAAGCAGATACCCCCGTAAACACAACCGCACGCACAGCTTGGAATCAAGCGAATACACAGTCCTTCGGATTTTTCGTCCCGCAAGACTCCGTTTTTGGCAACAGTATATTGCCTGTTCTTCCACGATTTGAAAATAATCTTTCCAAGTAGCAGCATCGACTGCTGGATTTATTTGTTAATATTCGTACAAATTTATGAGGAATAGGGAAGTAGACACGTAAGACGCGAGAACTTAATCGTAACTTGGACGATGGCTAGAATGAAACTTAAAAAGCTGGAGGAGTATCTTCAAGGGGTTGATGGATTTGAGAAGCCGAAAATATTACTGGAGCAGTATGTAACCCCGTCTCATATCACAAGTTGTATGATCTATGATATTCAGGTAAGCTAATACGAGTAATTAACAAAATAAAAACTAATTTTTTTTTTGGGATTGCTATCATTAGAGTAAATACGACGATATTGAGAACAAACTAGTAGCTGACTTAGGCAGCGGATGTGGAATGCTAAGTATTGGCTCCTTCCTTCTTGGCGCGCAACTGACTATAGGCTTCGAAATGGACGGGGATGCTATCGAGGTGAAATAAGTTCACTATCTGTATTTTTGCTTCTTTAATATCTTCAGCTTTTTAGGTGTTTCGCAGTAATGTAACAGAAATGGAGCTACCTGCAATAGACTGTGTACAATGTGATGTTACTCGAGATTTATCAAACGAGTGCTGGCGCAACGTTTTCGACACAGTCGTAATGAATCCACCGTTTGGTACAAAACACAATGCCGGGATTGATATAAAATTTTTAGAAAGTGCCGTTAAGTTGTCCAATAATTCAGTCTATTCATTGCATAAAACATCAACAAGGTGAGGAGAAAATTCGGCGTGGGAGTATCAGCTATTGAAAGTTTTTTTATCTTTCCTTTTGCTAGGGACTACATATCAAAAAAAGTGAAAGAATGGAACGTAACAGGCGAAGTAGTTGCCAAGCTGCGTTACAATATTGATTCACTCTACAAATTTCATAAAAAATCGTCAGTTGACATAGAAGTGGATTTTTGGAGGTTTAATTCTAGCAATAAAAATATTTGAATTTTTAACGTAAAAGCGAAAAGTTCTATTATTTCTTTCCTAGCTCATGCGGTCAGGTGTGATTTTGGCAAGCTGGGTAAGAAAACAAATCCGTATGGTTTAATGCAGACATTACATCTCAGAACTCAGCAGTAAATTCAATTAAGAGAAGAGATACTACAGTAATTATTTTTTGTTCCAAACGTGGGGGTACGGAGTAGTGAATTGCCTGCGTAATAATCTATATTATCTCTAGATTCAGCTTCTTGTATTTTCAGTCTTCTAATCGTTACAATGTACTGCCTTGAGCACTACAATTACGACCTACGTTTATCCACGGGGTTTTCTTTAAACAGATTTTGGATACTTTTGAACTGAGTTGATGATTTTGATATCCGGGGCCAAGCCAACGAAGTAATAGCTGACGGACACTTGTTCATGAACTCCTTATCATCTTCATGTCATTAAAACTCTTAATGGCACTTCAAGTTTCAATTCAGGTGGAGTTGAGACCGATCCGGTCCTAGGCACCATTTCCCGTAAGGACTGGGGTCAAGCCTTGCATTGCATACTGCTCCGAATTTATAACCAAGGGATCACTTTGTAACTGCACACTTGTACTAGGGTTATTGTTCTGAGTTTGGTGCCAAGAGCCTCAACGTTTGCCACAAAAACTAAAAAAAAACTTTAAAACAAAGATTGAACAATTTTATCCCAATTCCTTCAACCGTCATTAGGTGCAGACTTCACACCTTAACGTGAATATTATCAATAAGAACTGGAGGAAGCTGGAAGTTTCCATGATGATAGGAATGTGGAAGCAACAATGGTCTGACCAAGTGACAATCGTGGACAACAACGGGTACCTAAAAGGTATTCTTTAGAAAAACTATGGGGAGGAGACTGGTGGGAAAACCAAAGAAACGCTGGTTCGGTTCTGTCGATGAAAACAAATTTGCCTTGGTGGATGTGGTCAGTGAAGTAAAATAAGTGGAGGCGCTGTTCAGAATGGCTAAAAAGGGTGTAGTACTTCAACTATGGCGAAGAATGGAGGAAAAATTACTTGACTGGAGATTAGAGGAAACGTTAGCCTGGTGATTCAAGATACTTATTTAAAAACGTTCGGTAAAAGCAATAGGAATGGTGGCAAAAAGAGTAGACAAATCAAAAGAAGTCTCATTCTATCGGTAAAGAGAAAAGACGTAGTCCGAAATTCTATTCCACTATCCAAAGATAGCGTGCTTCGATAGTTGCAGCGCATTTTCTGGAAATTACATTAAAACCTACTCTAAAAGCATCTGGTTCAAAACCATTTTTCCTTTCCTCGGCCCATAACGGTGCTAAGACAATCAAGCAAGGCACAACCATGTTAATCTTCTATTACCGGTAAATACCGCAGTTCACATTTCATCTCAACTTCAGGTACCGAGCCTGTCCCCTATGAGACTGCGAGAAAAGCAGACAGAGAGAGAGATTGGGTTGCAACAACACCATTCCTATTTTAACTTCAGCAGTTCAGAAACGATAACTTTTGATGAAGCAGCAAGGTTGATGCGTCCGCTAGAACTGCCTAAATCGCAACGAAAGACGAACGATGTATTTGGAACTCGGAATGACATCGCATTTGCAAACGCTTCTCCGCAACCTAGCACCGATGAAGTCTGGTATTCCACAAGGCTGCCGTGTTCTTGCTATACACTAATAATTTGAATACATGTAGACTAAAAGGTCACCATATATTATACGCTGATAACACAGTACTGCACCGGCACAGTCTTGCTTTTACCTATCTTGAACAACAATCGTTCAAGCCACACTAACTCCTTCGTGCCTTCACTGGCAGCTACAAACTCTGCCTCAGTGGCTGAAAGAGCAACCGATTTCTGCAACTGTCAAGTCCAGGACACCGTTGTGTCGTTCACGAGTGAGACACCATTTGTAGATTTTCGGGTGTAGATATCTCTAGCGAAGTCTGCATCAGAGTAGGCACGTAGTCAACTGCCAGTTGAAGTGTTGAAAAGCCCCACATCACAGGTACCACGCAAGTACCGGAATATGTGTTCGACGAAAGCCCAGTCGGATATTGTATGTTCTGTCATTGATCTAGAAACTTTTGAAACGGCTATGAATTGCGCACAGCTGGCTCATATTGCTCGATCTGCATTCCCAAAAATGAATCGAGAGGACCCACCGTGATCTTGAACTCTGAAGTCAGCAGTCTCAGGATCGAGGTGACTGTATCTTGCGTGGAACCTGCATTGGTCTCATTGCAATTAGCGATTTGTCTGGCGCAGTCTTCCAAACGTAGATACATGGATCTGCTGTCGAACGCGTAAATCCATTCTTTTCGATAAATGAGTGAAACTTGTTATTCCAGCAATGAGGTGGCTATTTAAGATCGTATAAAGAATTCTTTAAGCGACACACATGACCTGATCCATCGTCGAAGCCCAGTAGTTGTGTAACATAGATTTCAGCTTAAATTTCATTATATAAGAATGTAGCTCTCACATCATATTCGGCTGCAATCGCAATAAGGGCTCGTATTGCATCGTAACGAGCAACCGGGCTAAAAGTCACATCATAGTCCAGTCCTTTCCGCTGGAATACACCAGAAATAACTAACTGAGCACAAGATCGATCAATCGAACCATCGGGTTTGCATTTTACTCGAAGTACCCAACGATTATCGATTGTGCGATTACCCGGCGGCAATGGTATTAAGTCCCACGTGTCGTTCTCCTCAAAAGCCAAGATTTCTTCCTTCATTGCACTCATCCAGTTGTCCGAGTGTTGTGGCATGGAGGCGAATAATATGCTACATTTGATATAAGCAACACATCAAACACTTTATTGTGACAATAATGATATGCAATTTACATAGGGACATGACCAAAACACACGCGGCCCGGCACTCACTACTCAACTGACTACACGAGACAGTTCTTTACTAAAATCTAGATCGAACACGTTCGTACTGTATACAATGATGCAGTCCAGGTCGAATATGCTCGCACTCTTCACTATAGTCTCCCCCACTTATTTTACGGAGCTGGACACATTTTGAAGGCATTGCCCCTGAGATATACAGGCTTCCGTCGGTTTCTGGTAGACCTGGGTAATGGAGTCGAAGGCGGACTAGGCTGAACAAGGGGACCATGTGTGTCGAATTGCGTTCCTGGATGGTGTTCATGTGTGGCAGTTGGCGCTGGTGGCGACTGGCAGTCTGTTGGCACCACTGCAGTATCTGTTGAGGATAGTACACCCATTCTGTACTGCGGAATTGAAGGAGCGAAGGCGACTTGTTTCTTCAGAGCCAAGGGAGCGACCAGCTGATTAGTGTGGCGTTTCAGAGTGCGGCCGGTATCCAATTCGACCATATAATGGTACTGGCCAAGTTTCTTCCTGATGGTGGCGAAAGGCGGTAAGTGCTGTTGGAGCAAAAGTTTTGCTATTGGGGAGCAAGGCGTCAAGGCAAGTGCGGATCCTTCTCTGCAGGTACAGCTCTGAAGGCGACAGAACTGATGCTAAAAGTGTTGCTCTATAGTGGAACATTATGTGTTGTAGCTTGATAGACAGGGGTGCGGGATCATCAGCAGCAGCCTATCTGGATGCTGCGTTATGCGAGACGATTCTTAGCTGGACTTTTGGAATATTCCACGCTCTTTACAATATCTCTGGAATTCTTCGCCTTTAAAAATTGTAACGTTGTCCGAAACCACTTCGACTTTGCATCCATGCACATCAAAAAGAAATGTCCGTCAAAAGGGCCCGCATAGTCGATATGCACTCTCTTCCAATTTTCATCAGGCTGATTCCAGGGATGAATTGGCGCTTTCTGCGGACTACGGCGATCTTTGGCACATGACTCACAGCTCTTCACAAGACGCTCTATGTCCTTGTCCAAGCCCTCCCAATAAACGTATCTTCTGGCGAGTTACTTCATCTTCGTGATTCCCACATGCGTTGCATGAAGCTCTTGAAGAATTGGTATTTGGAAAGGCTTTGGGATCACTGCTCGCTCGAAACGGAATAGCATTTTGCCGGAGAAAGTGTACAATTTATCCTTGCGGCTGGCCTTGAGCTCATGTAGTAATGCTTGCAACTTCGGGTCTTTTGCAGTTTCCTCGGCGGCTGTCTCTGCGGTGATAGTCAAACTGGAGATCTGGAGAAGTGTTTCAGCATACAGCACGTTGATTTCTTGATCAATTAAAATCTCTGGTGACTCACTAGTTGTAGAGCCTGGTGCATGGGGCAGATAGTCGACATGTTCGTTTTCTTTTCCCTTCTTGCATTGAAGTATGTAGTCGAACCCACTGAGGAAAGAGGCGTACTTCAGCAAACGCGAAGAGGTCATCTGCGGCAGTGAACGGTCTGGGTGAACAATCCTTGAAAGTGGCTCTGTGACGAGAACGAAACGTTTGCCGTCTAAGTAGTTGAAGAAGTGCGTCGCTGCGTATACGATAGCCAGGATTTCTCTGTCAAGCTGACTGTAATTTGTCTCAGCCTGCGTCAGAGCTCGCGAGGCGTAGCCGATTGGACGCTCGTGACCATCAATTTCGTGGCTAAGTACAGCGGCTATTCTTGTTGGCGAGGCATCAGTTGTGAGTATCACTTGTTTCGAAGGATCAAATGGAATGAGCACTCTGTCTGAGCATAGTTCTGTCGAGATTCACGAAGAAAGCTTCAGCAGCTGCAGGCCAAAAAAAAACGTTCACCCGTCCTGAGTAAGCGGCGTATTGGGTAGGTCTTTGAAGAGAAGTCTGGAATGAATTTGGCATAATATGTGACTATGCCAAGGAATCTCCTCAATTTATCCACATTGTTCGGTCACGGCATCCGAGAAACTGCTTGAATCTTCGCTGAGCACTTCTGAATCTGATTGTGTGACACTACATGACCGAGGTAGTTTATGTTTTCCTTGAAGTATGAGCATATAGCACAATCGAGGCAGACATCAGTTTCTTTGAGACATTCCAAGTATGTGCCAAGATTTTTGATGCACTCCTCGAGATCCGAGCCATGACAGATGATGTCATCAAAATTTGCCTCGACCTTTGGAAAGCCGTTCAGCAATTGAACCAGGACCCGGTTGAATTCCGCTGGAGCGGCCTTAAATTCGAAGCTGAGACTGTTTATTTTGAACGTACCCTTAAGCGTTGAAATCGTTTGAATCTTGCACCCTTCTTCATCGACGTGTAAATGCAAATATGCCTTGTGCAAGTCCAATTTACAAAAGTACTTGGAAACTCTGAGACTATGCAGAACCTCATCTATTCTCCAGATGGGGCAATTTGAAGCAACGAGTCTTGAATTCACCCCACACTTGTAATCCACGCATAGCCGTACCCAACCGTGGGGCTTAGCTTTAAAAACGAGGGGCGATCCACAATCGCTTGATGCATTCGGACTGATGACTCCATGAGACTCTAGTGTGGCTAACTCTCTCTCAACTGGCTCTCGCAATGCAAAGGAACATCACGTTCATGGATGAAAACTGGTTTCACGCCTTCTCTGAGTTGAAGCTTAGCTTCTACGTTCGGAGCACACCCAATCCTTTTTTCGAAAATGGATTGGTATTTTGTGAAGATGTCTTCGAGCGAAAGTGACTACGTTGATGTTGAGTGAACGGGGAGCGAAATTTATGTGGCTATCTATCTCGTTGAGGCTGATTACGAGACTACGAATCCACATGCGTCCGAGCAAAGTGTCACACCGTGCTGTCACTATGAATAGTTCGGATTCCATTGAACTCCCTTTGTAGGCGACTGAGACGGTGACTTTATCTTTATGCTTGATGACGTGATCTGAGTAAGAGCGGTACTTTGAGTCCCAATTTGTTGAAAACAGTTTCCGAAAGCAAAGAAAAGCGTGCGCCTGAGTCTACTTCAAATGCTTGCGGCTTGTTGTTGAGTCTGGCCGCAGCAAAATATTTATCAGTGTCTGGTCGAACTTCGTACAAATCCTCGATGTTTTCAATGCGAGCGATACCGAGGTGGTGATCTTCTTCTTCTTGAGGATGATGAGTTGACAGCGTGTTGATCTTCGATTTTCGGAGCCGGGTGGTGACATGACTGACTTTTCGACAAGAGGTGCACTTCATGGATTTAGGATTTGTTCTGCAGTCAAGCGATTTATTGTTTGCACGAGCCAGTTGAGACAAAAACCATCCATACCTAATGACCGACGACGATTGTCTTGAGGCTTGGAATGCTGGCGGTTACGAAGATTTCCTTCTTGACGACGATTGATTTTGTCTGCAACTTAATCCAGCGGCTTCTCTATTGGCTTACTCAGTTGACTTGACTCGAACCGAGATCCTTCTAGTGCTGTGGCTTTCGTTAGAAATCCTTGAGTTTAGTGTCTTGTAGAATCTGTTCGCGTATCCAGCTGTCCTTTAGGCCTCTGATGAACTGAGCACGAAGGAATATAACTGCTATGGAGAACTTTTTTTACAGGTGGTATTGGAACAGATAGTGTAGAAATCACAGTCTTTCAATTTCCCTTTCAGAGAAATGACGAAATCCGAGATTGACTGATATGGCAGCTGAGTGACGCTGAGAAAGTAGTGCTGAGAAACGACGGTTGAGACTGATAGAGCCAGCATTTTTTGAAATGACCCTTCATTGTTTTGAATTCGATTTCCTTCGTAGGATTATCTGGTCTTAGAAATGCAGCTATATTGTTATAGTGATCTTTCCCAATCGATGGACGCAAGAGTTGAGCCTTTTTTTAATTATCACTAACGTTTTTAAGATCACAATAGTTGTCAAAACGCTCTATGTAGCCGAAACCTTTCATTTTTGGCGTCATAGCTTTCAAAATATGTCACTTGTCTTGGTGGTGCGATTTGCTGACATCCAAGAGTAGATATCAAAACTGATAAGAATCTTTCAAACTGCTTTGAATTCATTGTCTGCGATTTGCGATTGCTCACAAATTCTGAGTAGGCCCAAAATGCGTAAATTATCCCAGAACTGATGTAAAAATTCCCAAACAGCCTTTAGTTGGCGAAAACAGGACAATTGGAGCAGAAAATAACTTTAGAGCGGGTACTGGAACAGATGCGACTTGGAACCGTGACGGAACTTAGAAAAAACTTACGAACTGGGTAAAATGGCGACTAGTTAATGTCATTCACTTTTCACTATGTTTTGCCGTTTTTTTTCATCCTCGTTGACAACTTGTTGTGACAAGGGGCTGAATAATATGCTACATTTGATATAAGCTACATATCATTCTCTTTATTGTGGCAATTATGATATGCGATTTACACAGAGACATGACTAAAACACACGCTCAACCGACTGCACGAGACAGTTCTTCATTATAGCCTAGATTGCACACGTTCGTACTCTACATAATGATACAGTCTAGATCGAATATGCTCGCACGCTTCACTATACTGTGTAATTTTATTATGTTTTATTTGTTATTTTATCATGAAAACTTAAGCGGCTACGTTGTTATAACTGTGATTGAGGTGTTCGTTACGACCGATTTTTTTTTGAACACATATTACAGACACGGTGAGTTGAACAGTGTTCATTTGCATTAAGCTTCAGATGAAAAGTTTTTCTTTGTTAATTTTGGGTTTGGCTCCTCCTGATCTTATGGAGATATAATTATTACTTGTACTTGAACTTTTCGAAGGTAGAATTTGTTTTGATTTTTCATTTTCATAGAAATAGTCAGAGAGAATGTTTTGAAATTACTGATTATCCCATGTCACACTCACGCATCTTGTGCTTTGTGGAAGACGGCTCTAGGTGTTTTATTTTTGCTCGAAGAGTTTTCATTTTTGAGCTTGATTTTCTTCGTTGGACGTGGATTGTCATCTCCAATATTATCGTGACTCCTAGCATTTACTTTCTGTGTAGGACCTGCCACAAATTGATTAATTTTCTTCTTCAGTTCCATTTCTAGTTTCTCTGATTTCGCCTTGGGTCCAGGAGCGCTTTTATAATTTTGCGTACATTTTTCCGTTCCCACCTTTGATAATTCTTACCACATTTTTGACGAGTACCCGTTGACACGATCAAGTTTTCCAAGATAACACATACAACCAGTTACTACACTTGAAGAAATTAGAAGCTAGGGAACGCGATAAACTCTGGAGAAGTTACCCAGGTCTCAAAATATTGAAGGTGTTCCTTAAGTCCTATGAAGAGTGACGATTTAAATTGTGCATCAAACTAGGAAAGAATAAACAAGATTTCTCACGGAACACTGTAAACTCGGAGTACACATCTTTAAGAAAATGGGTTTCATGGAGATGAGGAGTGCAGGTTCTACAGGTGAAACACTAGTTCATCTTCTGACGAACTGCGTTCCTGTTTTCCGGAGGTGAAGAGATAGTCTGGGAACTCACTGCCTAGCTGAGAAGTATCTTGGATACCTGGAGCCAGCGAAGATCATACACTTTTTATGGGAGATGGGTCTGATCGAGGAGATTTAGCTATCTCAATGAGGGTGGGTGCATATTAATCTGAATAGGTTGAAATACAAAACACTCAATTCATATAATCTTCAAACCATAAGTAAGAATTCAACAATAGACAATATATTCAGTAGTTTTTCTCTAGCACTCAATCGACAATATTCGTAGTCCGCATAGTGTAGTAGTTAGATTGCTCGCTGTGTAAGCCGAAGGTCTTTGCTTCGAAACTTGTTGGTGACAACAATAAGCCAGTTCGGTTATGATAAGAACTGGTTCAAAATCAGAACGTATCGCAGCTGGGTGGACGAGCCAACACCCAAAGCGTGGTACTGTCCACACCACCTTCTCGAGTGGCGATACATTCGATCAGGATTATGCGATGCTCTTCCTCTAACGCATACTTTTAGTCACCAAAAACATACTTTTTTAGTCATCAAAAACAAATTTGGGTAATGTTTAAAAAACATAGTAAATGAGTAATTCATTGTACGAAACCGGATAATACAAATATCCAGTTCTTATTGTTAATGCTGGAAACTTACTGAAATGTTTTAAAATATATATAGATAAAAAATACCAGATAAAAAATCTATCGGTATTAATACTTTTTAATTACAATTATTATTGTTATACTATATATGGGAGGCGAAAACTGGCAAAATGCTTTCACCGTCGAAATATATACTTATACATATTATAACTTAACTAATTACATCAATTATTAAGTTAAACGTCTTTTATATAAATAATGGAATTCGCGTTGTCATGGAGCGATATTTTCATTTTATGGCTCCTTTTTAATTTTATCCCGAAAATCTCGTAACTTCGAATTCGGATTAGCATGGCGTTGCTCGTGAGCGTGTAATTTCACCCTCAATCCAAAGCATTTACCACAGATATTACATTTGAAAACTTCCGGATTAGCATGCCACATTCGATGATCTTTTAGCCATACACGTTTCGCAAAGGTTTTTCCACATTCTTTGCATTTATAGTCCTCTATTTTCGAGTGTATTTTCTTATGATTTTTCAGCAAATAACTATGTTTATAACTTTTGCCGCATTCGTCGCACTTGAACGGCGGACCATGATGATATTCGTGGTCTTTTATGGAAGAATTTTCAGCAAATATTTTATCACATTTATCGCATTTAACAAATCCCTTCACATGAATTAATCGATGCTCTTCTAATTTCGATTTTTGTAAGAACTGCTCGGCACAAACCTCGCATTTAAAAATGCATTTCTCACAATTTAATTTCTTACAGTTTTCACATCCAGACGCATCAGTTTTCAAATGTGATCTTTTATGATTCTGTAGCGACGTTAGGTTCATATATTTCTTACCGCAGATATTGCAATCATATATGTCTGGATTCTCATGCCAGGCTTTGTGTTTCTCTAATTTTGGAATTCGGGTGAATGATTTGTTGCAAACATTACAAACAAAAAGTTCTGGATTCGCGTGCCATAGTAGATGTTCCTTAAGATTCAGCGTAGTCCGAAACACTTTACTACATTGTTCACACTTTATAAGATTTGATTCGGTATGATTTTTTAGGTGTGCCTCTAAGGTGTATCTTCGCATGAACTTGATTCCACATTCTACACATTCAAAGACATTGGGATTAGAATGCCATAGGAAGTGGTCACTCAATTGGTCAGGGTCTGCGAATTTGAATGAGCATCTATCACATTTGTAAATTTTTAGGTTTTTCCTTATATGAACAAGTTGATGCCTTCGCAACACTGCTTCGTGCTTAAACGACTTGTTGCATACACTGCATTTGAAAGCTTCAGGATTGGAATGCCATATTCTATGATCATTCAAATGATTGAGATTGTCGAAAACTTGATTACACACTTCACATGTTAGTGTTTTTACATTGGCGTGCACATATAGGTGTTTTTTTAATTTCTGTGCAGAATTGAAAGATGCGTCACATTGGTTACAGTTGTATTGTTCACTTGAATGTGCCATTGTTTCATGATACCGTAGTAAAAACGGTTTATCAAACGATTTATCACACTTTGTGCAATTCAAACGGCCTTCTTCGTGATGTGCGCGATGTCTCACCAATTTCGCAGTTTCTTTGAAAGTGCTATTACAAATTTCACATTTAAATGAATCTGGGCTAGCATGCCAGATTAAGTGCTCCAAAAGTCGCGGTGGATGGGAGTATTGATTACCGCATATGGAACAAACTAACTGCTTCCTGTGGGCATCTTCGTGATTTTTCATTGCCTTCTGACCATGAAAAGTTCTTTTACAAAGCTTACATTCATAGTTTGGTGGCAATGCTGCATGATCCTTTTTATGTTTCATGAATGTCAGAATATGGTTAAATACTTCGAAACAAATATCGCATTGAAGATAACGACATGAATGTAATTTCATATGGTTTTTAAGTTGGTCAACTGTCTCAAATTTCGCTTTGCATATTTCGCATAGGAAAGATGTGAATTCTGTAAGTTGATGAGAGTCTTCTGTGTTAGTTGGTGTATTTAATGCTAATCCCTGATTATTTGTTGATGTATGGGAGGCACTGCTTAAGTTTTCGTTCTCTGTTTCAATTTTCATTAGAATTTCAGGTTGTTCCTGTAATAAATGAAATTAGAAAGATGTTTCAATTTTATATTTAAAGGTCTTACCGAATATTGTTGCAAATTATATTTAAAATCACTGACTTCTATTTCATCACTTTCAGAGAAATATTCTTCTTTCACATATTTGTCTTTAATAGATTCCTGTTTAAAGGTCGTGAATTTAGAATCAAAGAAGTTAGATTTGAGTTCCAATTTTATATCTTCAGGTAAATTGTCCTGTATCTTCACGTTGGTGTCTTTTATTTCTGCAGTTGCATGTTCTGTTGATGTGGAGTCGATATTTCTCAAATGTTTATTCAATTTTCGTGATTTGAGTTCATATTGTGTTCTGAATTTATACACTTGGTTCATTTCAAGAACGCAAGCTGTACAGATGCATTGCGGCCGTGAATCGTTGCGATTGATCTAAAAATTAATTGAACATTATAATTATGATATATTTGCTTATTTTTATTATAATACATTGTATATAACATCCAGTAATATTTTCTGTGATGTTTATGAAGAACAGATAAGTTTTACAAATTTTTATCGAACTTTATAAGTATTTGAAGGAATGACTGTTAATCTAATTCGCGAAAAGAAATTTTTGTTGAGTTCTTATCCGGAACAAAATAAATTTATTTTTGAAACGATTCCATGGGATTTTTAAGGCTTTCTAAAGCAAATTTTATAAAGATCTACATCTTCTTCTTCTTCGTAGTACTAAGCCTCTCTCAAGCCTTCGCTTCCCGCAACATGCGTTCTCCAATTTTGAAATCCGAGCAGCGATAAACTGTCTTCGTCGACCGAGTTAGACCAGCGTTTCCTCGATTTTCCGACTGGTCTCCGCTCTTCAGTTCTACCTATTTTTCCTCGACTGCGTCATAAGCTTTTTTATCCTCATCGATTTATAGCCCCACTAGTTTTCCTTTGCTGTCGAGTTTCAGGAAGAGTTCTTTGCCGGTTGTTAACGACTGTGATAAAAGTTAATGTCGTCCGCGTGGGCTACCACTTGGCTCTACTTGTATAATAACGTACCTCCTGTATCGACAGGTAGCTTTCTCATGACATATTCCAGAGCCAAATTGAATGGCAATGGGGCCAGCCCATCTTCCTGCTTTAGTCCGATATTTGTGTCAAAGGCATCGGTGAGTTGGTTATTGATGCGCACTTAAGAGGTTGTCGACGTTATTGTCATTTTGGTAAGACGGACTAATTTGGTTGGGATACCAAAGCAAAGCATTATTTGGTACAGTACGTTACGATCAATACTGGCGTAAGCTTGCTAAAAGTTTGGTGTACGTCTATGATAAAGACCTACTAATTTTCATCACTTCGACCATTTCCACCAAATAAAGCCCTACTAATTTGGTGGAAATGTTGTGTCCCCATCTCGTGGTTGAATATTTTTGGGCCACGAGGGAGATAGGGCTTTATTAGTATAAGCGCAATATTCACTTAACTTTGTTTGAAATAGTACCCTTAAACTTAAGTTTTTGATATTATGCGAATTGCATAAGGCTCTTGTGTTCTGGAAATTGCATTGAAATCGGATCATAATCATGGAAGATACAACCATTTGAATTTGCTAGAATTAGAACAAAACCGCTCGTTTATGGTTGCTAAATACATATTTAAAATTGATCTAGTCCTTCATAGCTGTTTTTGTTGATAATCACTCGTGTTTCTCTATTGGTGACATTTAATATGGGGCTGATTTTTACTTCATGCTTGTATTTAATCCATTTGGGACAGTTTTGATCGTTGCTATTACACAGAAAGCATTTTATGCTGTTGCAAGTTTTATTGCATTCAGTTGAATTGAATTTTAGACATCTCGGTGTTTTGTCTTTGCAAATGGTGGAGTAGTTGCCTAACCTGCCACAGTTCCTGCATTGTCTGGGTCAGAATTTGAAGTATTCGACTTTCGCATTGAAGTATGCAATTTTTTATCTTAACCGAATTTGTCGTAATATAGTTGTCAGCATTCTCAGAACACGTTTAATTGCACAATAAGGTAAACTATAAAGAGTGAGTCTACTGCAATTTATTGCATGGTGTAGAAAAAGTGTGGATGTTAGTGTTCTTTATTGTGATTGAGATCTGATGAATTTTCTTTGTAAGGTTAATAAAGATTGAGCACATTTATTTTGCGAGATTTTAAGAACCAATTAATACCTTAAGTTAAAAATCATTTATTTAGAGAGAGATTATGCCGCCGGCTAATAAGTATTTTGTGGATCGACTCAATACAGAGGAGCTGGAGTATGAACTGGGAGTCCGGGATAGCATAACGATAGACACAGTACATGAAAAAGGAAAAGGAGGATTTTACGAACGGCGATAAAAGTGGAACAAGCGCACGAAACTTCAATTGTTATGGCAAAACACCCATTTTCCATCACCGAGGATTTGCAGTTGCTGCGGGAGAAAGTGGTGGAAGTAGATGCGCTACTGGAAAAAATGGAAGTGTGGAGGACATCAGGTGAGCTTTTTAAGGTGATAGCCAAATTAAATTTCGGGTTGAGAAGAATCGACACTTTGACCCAGCAGAAGAAGTCGGCGGATATTGTATAGGTGGCGCAGTTACGAAAGCAATTGCTTTTGGCGTTGGGAAGTGCTATGGTAGCAGAAGAGAAGGATGGGCAGAGTCCAGCCAGCCAGGAGATGAATGAGCCAATACCGCCGCGGTTGGCAGGAGCCCATGATCCACAGATCTGCATAGCACCCAAAATTCTTAGGGAACGAACTGAGAAGGCACATGATGTGTCGAAGTTTCGTATAACATTTTCAAGAGAGACACCAGGGACTCTCATGCCTTCTTGGATAGAGTGGAGGAGCTCAGGGAATCGTGCGGGATGTCGAAGGACCAGCTTTTCAGATCGGCAATAGAGCTGTTCGAAAAGAAAGCGTTGGTGTGGTCCTGGGTCAATCGATAGTTGGTGGACGATTGGGATGGGTTAGTGAGGGACCTTCGAGTAGAATTTTTACTACATGAATACAATGAAACTATCGGTGTGTATATTACAGTGATGGAGGGAATGTTTAAGCGGTTGTCAGAACAGAAGTTGGAGAGGAAAAACTGAAAATCATTCGGAAAAACACAGCCCCTTTTTATCAGACCCAGCTGAGTCTGAGGGTAGTCGAGAATTACAAGGAACTTGTAGACTTAGGAAGACAACTGAAGGAAACTCGGCAGTCTGTTGGTGCGTTTGTGCCACCAGTGTCTCATCGAAGCAAGCGTTGGTTTGAGCAAGACCTGGCGTATGTAGAGGCGACACCACCAGGAAGAGCAGGGACTCACCGTTGGGACCCAAGTCGCTGTTGGAACTGCCGGTCTGAGGGTGGTCGAGAATTACAAGGAACTTGTAGACTTAGGAAGACAACTGAAGGAAACTCGGCAGTCTGTTGGTGCGTTTGTGCCACCAGTGTCTCATCGAAGCAAGCGTTGGTTTGAGCAAGACCTGGCGTATGTAGAGGCAACACCACCAGGAAGAGCAGGGACTCACCGTTGGGACCCAAGTCGCTGTTGGAACTGCCGGCAGCCGGCAATCGGGGCATTGAGAGAACTTCTTCGCAATAAAATCCTCAAACGTTGAGCGCCAATATTACAAGGGGTATAAAAAGTCAGTGCGAAAACTCTGATTCAAGGAGCTCCGGTGGGGCCTTCGGGCCCGGTTAAGCTCGTCTCAAGACAGACGTGGAGAGCGCCATTCGCTTTGCCACAAGGCGAGCCGTCAAGCGAGAACCCGGCTCCCGGCAGCTTTTCCTTGAACCCTCACTACAACCACAAAAATTTTATCACGAACCAGTTTTCTTCCTTACCTGCACTCTGCCGCCTTAATTCACGAAGAACCACTGGCACTCATGTACTTATCTTGCCTTAGAGGCGACCACAGAAACGCACTTTATTTTACCACCGTCCACCAACTTTTTTCAGCCCGCGTCCACAAAAAAAGGTTGAGTAAGCAAAATCACTTCGACTGAACCTAAAACATCACACTTTTAAAGCAAATGAATTCCACTGATGTGTATACCACATTTAAAAAAGTTGGGTAGACAGAACTACGCTAATGTCAAAAGGGTTTTGTAGTTAATCTACAATATGTAGAAAAATAGAATGATTTAATTCATGTAAAACTTTTATGATATGCACAACAAATATATTCTCTATTTCAACCAGCCAACGTTTTGTTCCAATATTACTAAAATTATTGACTGACCTGAATCCTAAATGTATTTTTGTTATTCATTTTATCTGAAAATGCAGTACTTGGTTGGAAGAAAAGCCAGTGTAGTAGGAAAATCGTATATATTTGTTGTAATCGGAGGAAATTCAAATGGCTATAAGGTCGGTAAATTCGATTGAAACTTATGGATTAAAATGATATTTTAAAGAAATATTCAAATGTCTGATTTCATCCTATTTAATGATACTAATACAGTTTAACGAAAATGTGAAATTCTACTACTATTAGCAAAGTTCTACAAATTTCAGCCTCTAAGTTATTTGCCGTTCGATCTAGCCCCATGATTTTTAGGGCTTTCTGAAAGAAATTTTGCAAACCCTACTAGTTTCCCGTCCTTTGTGCCCGTCTGTCCGCCCGTTCGTCGGTCTGTTGATCTGTCCATTGATCTGTCCGTCAGAAGAAATTTCTTCCGAAACTATAGAAGCTACAAAGCTCAAACTTTGTGAAAATGTCAGAAGTGGTGGTCTCTCAAAAGTTTAGGTCTTATCAAATATATCAAAATCTCCCCCTTATAACGAAGAGTTCCTTAACAAATTTTTTCATTAGATGTAGTCGGGTAGGGTATTAAATGAAAGGTCTTAGCACTTCCAGAATCTGAAATTAAGTCATTTTTTTGCACGAGGAGTCCAGGGCGAGGCAAAATGTACGAACAATATTTGGGTCTCCTTCCCTCGCGATTGGATACCTTTGAGCCAAAAATCTGAATAAATCCCAAAGGTTCCATAGTCATTCAGGAAAGTTCAAACCCCTATCCCTATCGTTAAGTCAATGGACCGAAACAGTTGGAGGCGCTATTTGCAGGCAGCGAAAAAGTTCGTACTTTCCACCTTCTCTTGCCCCCCACGGTACCAATAGAGCAATTTTAAGACTCGTTTTGCAAAGATCTCATTGAGACCTTTCCACCGACACTTCACTCGACTACCAATGGTGGAAAAAATTTTTTAATGGGTTACCTCCCTATATGGGGAGACCCCATTAAACCCCGTTGAAAAAATTTTTCACTCTTGAACTTTCAAGAAGTCACCACTTCTGACCTATCCACATGGCTGTAGCTTCTATAGTTTTGGAGAAAAACTGCTGTGACATACAGACGGACAGACGGACAAACGGACACAGGTCGTAATTGCAATAGGGTTTTGTATTTAAGTACAAAATCCCAAAAAGAAAGCACTATGGTATGAATTAAAATATTTTTCTTGTGTTTGACGATGTATATAAATAATGCAGAACTCCTGTATCTTTTCTAATCTAATACCGAAATAAATAATCTGGCTAAATACCTGTTCTTAGGGGTCCTTTCCTCTCCTTTCGATGGTGTTACCAAAATCATCCTTCCCACGGTGTCTTTGTGATAATGATTCCACCGGTAGTACTTTGGCAAAAATACTTCTTCCATAATGTGCGAAACTAGATATAGGAGATGATACTGTGGCGAAAATACTTCTTCCACGATATACGAAACTAGATAGTTGATGCTTTGGCGAAAGTACTTCTTCCACGATGTGCGACAGTAGATATAAGAGGTGATGCTTTGGCGAAAATACTTCTACCACGATGTGCGAAACTTGATATACAAAGTTGTTGCATTGGCGGAAATACTTCTTCCACGATGTGCGAAATTCCTCCACCATGTGCTTAGTCAAACAAAACTAGATGAAAGAGACGGAACCGTTGGTTCCTCCTTGCTTTTATTACCTCACCACTTAACGGCCAGCATCCGGTCATCACGACTTTGCGTTGTGTAGTAATCGAGCAGTTAAAGGGTTAAAGAAAACTCAAGCATAAAATGTCCCAGATCAACTAAAACGATCGAATTGGTACGATTGCAGATTGAACTGGAACAATTTCAGATTGAACTAGAACAATTTGCAATCGAACTGGTACGATTTGAGATTGATCTGGTACGATGGAATACTTTTGACAGCTGCAGTTGTCATTGCCGGAGAAGAAAGATTTTTCAGATAACCCACGTTTGGGAATTAGTGCCCGATAGTTGTTTAGTAGTTTTATTTTCTTGCCTGTGTTTAATTTGTTTAGCGCATGTCCATCGCGAATTTGCCAAATTTTGCCCCTTTGCTGATGCAATAAATTGTGCTGAGGATACGGCACAGGACGGACTTGCACACATGGGAGTTCAGCTCGCGACATACTAAACGTTCTTCCCTGGCGGTCGACAGTTTTGAACCCGCACCGCGAGAGAGGTGATCTGACCTACGTGACTACAAGCAATCAGCGTATTCCGCGCTTCCGTGGTTCCATTGAAAGGCCAAAGGACTTGAACATCAACTCCGACCAACCTGACCTTTTCGACCGGTTTCTTGTTTTCCATTTGGTTTGGTTTGTTTTGGAAGTGAACGATTCGCGGAATCCCTCGCGAAACGTGACTTGGAGCTTCCTGTCTTGCAAGGCCAAAATTCTGAGTAGCTGAAAACTTTTTCGAGTAGTTGACCCGAAAGTAGTGCGACGCAACGGCAACTGCAGAAAATAGTTCGACATAGGGAAACAAGAAAACCACACACAACTCATCTTCATCATACGTACATCCTGCACTTAACTAGGAGCGAGCGAAAGGGCAAAATCGTGCGAGCTCCCTATCCATATCACATTCGCCAGCAGGAAACAGTTTACTGGACTGCATCCCGGGCACCATTCCGTCTCCCACATCGATGCAATCAATTGAACGCCAGTGCCTTATTCCGGGACACAATCTTGAGAATCAGCGAATTAAGTGAAACTGCCGCCCACGACTCCCAAGCAATTGGAATTGAGAACGGGAACAGGAATTAATATCTAGGACTCGATTTCTTCGCTTGTAAACAACAGCATTGAATCCTCCCTGTTATTCGCTGGCTGCCACTTGAGGCTAGACGTTGCGAAGGATTCGCATGCATTTGGGTTAGACGATGTTGAAGGAGCAGAAAAGTGAAAGAGCTCCCGCGCTAGTGTTTTGGCAACGCATCCTTCGCTCGCGTTGCCTTGAAATTGATATAGACAAGTGCCTGGCGGTGACCTAGTGAACAAACGCCAGAATCTACATACGAGTGTTGGGCATTACAAAGTGTAACGGTTCGATCTGAGACGAAAACTCGAAATCCTGTTGAAATCAAACCCAAGAAAAGTTGCCAAAGTTCTTATTGAATTAACGCCAAGTTTCTCTAGTTCAGCTAAAACGAAAATTGCATTTCAGGACCATCTGCATCGTCGTCGAGCGCTCGGAGGACCATGCGGGTGAGTACCCTTTTGTTGCCTTAATTTTGCATATATATTTTTTAAATGTTGTATTTAATTCCTTTTTTTTATATATATCGTAACTTTGGCATTTAATTCTTTTTTTTTCTCTCTCTTTTTCCATATATATTTAAATGTTGTATTTAATTCTTTTTTTTCCATATATGCTCGTATTTTTAAATTTTGTATTTAATTCCCTTTTTTTTCATATAAAGTTTAAATGTTACAGTAATTCTTTTTTCCATATATAGTTTAAATGTTGCAGTTAATTCTATTTTCTATATATTTTTAAATTTTGTATTTAATTCCTTTTTTTTCATATATAGTTTAAATGTTGCAGTTAATTCTTTTTTTTTTCATATATACTTTAAATTCTGTATTTAATTTTTTTTTTCATATATATTTTAAATTTTGCATTAAATTTTTCTTTCCTATAGATTTCACATTTTTGCCTTATGGTTTTCTTTAAATTGCTTTCTTGTCGTAATTTGGTTCCTTTTTTTTTAAATTAGTATTTTTATAAGAACAAAAAAAAAATGGCATAGCGTTATGCAATCAAATTGTATAATTCTATGGCATAAATTGGTCACCGGGGTACTCCCCATCTGATGGGAAAGTTCGTGCAATTCAAGTTGTATGAGTTTTCCACTCAGAAGAGGAATACCTGGCCACTGCAACAAAATATATATGGATCTATTCCGGTTGGGTGGGTGCGAAGGGGCTCCATCACCACCCGGTTGCCCCTCTTTCATTTGTGGGCCATGAACTTCGTCGGGTAATGACGAGGTTACCCCAAGTCCGCCTTTCTTCTCAGGTTCCTCTTGTTTTCATAACAAATACTATCTCCCTCGGTGTAGTTATCTACGCTTTTTGCGACTTCGGTCGCCTCGTGAGCAACATCCAATTCGTGAGTGCGAAATTTTTTGTAGTGGGTCCTCGTGCTGGGGAAATGAACCCGCCCCACGGCACCGCAATGCTAGCCTGCCAGCGCATTCACGCGTCTCCAGACGAGGACATTCTCGGCAGATATTGTCATCTTCTTCTGCCGAGGCAGCAAAACATCGCTGCAGTCCTTTACGGACTTATTGAAACTTTTATATTCACTACAGTTGCAAGTGTTGCCGGTTTGCAAAAGCTGCTTCCATTACCGTGGAGCTTCTCATAAACTAGCGAGGAATAATTAGCTGGGGCTATCTCAGGCTTATTGAAGTTTTTTGGCAAGTCTCCACTATCTTCCGAATGCAGTGTATATATATTTCGTCGGTTTTCAATTAATTACTCGTGGCGATGGTTATGTGAGCATCCCCTGTACGAAACCAAAAAACTTCGTAACATCTCCTGTTGAGTCTTTGTTACACGTCTTGATTTCAAGACGATATTTCCAATTAAGCAATTATCGCCTTGGAATTGCTTCCGAGTAGGTTTGTAATGATGGCTTAATTGGGCGTTCCGGCGAGGGCCTTGGGGTCCCGGCTAACCCGTGGAGACGGGGTAGGTTGGCGCCACTCGTCAACCCGTAATATGCCCCCGGAGCCACTGACGAGTTTGAGCTCCCGGAACGAAACGCTAAGGAAGAGAAACGCAACGGGAAATTACAAAGCAGACACATGAACTAGGGGAAAGCTAAATGAACCAAGATTAAGCGGTTTCTAGTTTTCCGTACACAAAAAAAAAACTAGAGGAAACCCAACGCTTCAAAATCAACTACTTTTCCGTTCCTTTCTTTGTCCCTTCACTTCTCGGGATTCCGCACTCCACCTACGTCCTTTACGCGGAAAATCGTGGCGACCACTCCACAAGGGAGTTTGCTGGCTGAAAATTAATACTTTGTTTATTAAAAAAAAAGAAACGCAAGAAATTCTAGTGCATGAAAGTTAATACAATTACCATAAAAAAGGAAAGAGGCTATTAATTCTTCAATTATCTTCATAACAAAAACAAAAAAAAAATTTTAGGGTTATTCTAGATACCTCGTTTTTCTTTGCTCTATAAAACACGACCTGTGCAGCACGTTAGGGGCCCCTTTTTTTTGTTGAACGAGGAACCGATTCCATATAGAATGAATATCCACGCGATCCAACCTCCGTCACAATCCTGCTCGCCCAACGATTGAATAATGTAGAAAGTTACTTCTTGTCCGCTCACTTGTAACAGCTCAGCTCCGGCTTCCGGGTATCAAAATCCACCCGTTGAGTTAACCACAAAGAAAGAGAGCGCTTCCACCGTCGCTGGCCCTTTTATCACCTTTCCCGCAACGGCTCTTCTTCAACGGCTACGTTTAAGTCCAAAGCTGAGTTTTCGTCGGCACTGTTGCTCAACCTTCAGCCTTAGTGAGGTCACAAACCAACTTTCAGCATAGTGGCGCTTCAGTATTCTCCCGAATTTGCAGTTCAAACATCTATTACACCTTTAACCGGAGATGTTAGGAATATTTGTAAGACTATCGCCACCTCCGATTAAACGCATTATTTCAGGTACTTCACGACAAATAATTGGGCGACAAATGTCGATCCACTTGGAAACATTTCTTTGTAGTTCGTTCTAGATGGAGCGAATGCTGTGACGAGACATAGTAAGATTCCAGAATTTGAAATACGAAAACGTTGTTGAATAAATGCTGCGCGGCGATACCAGCTAGATGTGCGTTATGCATATTAGATATCGGTTGGTTGTTGGCCATATATTATAGTCCTACTTAATTCTAAGTCTTGGAGCAAAAAGTTTACTTTCCTTTACTTACTTTAGCTTATTATCTCTGAGTATAATTCAAAATGAATAGATAAATTTACAATCATAATTCTTACTTTACTTTAACTTATCTCTGAGTATAATTCAAAATGAAAGGATAAATTTACAATCATAATTCTTACTTCACTTTAACTTACTATTTCGAAGTGCAATTCATGTTCAGGAAGTCAAAAGAAATAAAATTACAATTAAAGTTCTTACCGGCTCTTCACCTCGTGGAGTGGTCTATAAAAATTTGTCATGTGTGGTCGATGTTTACGCTGGAGTGCTAGAAACCCTTGTCAGCCGTGACATTTCCCCTCCTACCTGAAGTGGATTTCCTGGAAATCCGCTAACGATTGACATGCCAAAGCTATTCACTCTAAACATTCTTAAGGCCACGGCTAAGATTAACTTTGCTATGTTATGTCTAACTGATCCACACTGCTACCGAAACGCCAACGATTCAGTCCTAAACGGCCGATTCTTATCGTGGTCTGCCACTGGGTGAAGCTACCTTGACCATCATAATTTTTCCTAAAGCCTATCCTTTATCCTAATCCTTTATTCGTGCAAGCTCCAAGGAACCTACCTCCTCTACCCTTTCTTACATCTAGCCTACTCTCCTTATAATAACGTTTATCTTAACACGCCCCTTTTAATCTCATACGCTACCCTTAACCTCTAATCTATAAAGAACATAAAGCCTAATCCATCATTACTATTACCCTTAGCGCTAATAATCTACTTCGAGTAACCTTATCAAATTCTAGCTAGTTGATCCTCAAACTCTCTTTTTTTTTTGGTTTGCGAGTAGACCATCGTTAAAATCCAATGTTTTCTTCTTTAGCGATTGGCTTAAACTCCAAAAAAAAAAGAAGAAGACCATGAGAAGGAACCAAAAGTTAGGGTTGAAAGTAACTAAAAGAAACGTACGTCGACAATATATCTGAAAGACCTAAACTCCGTCATCCTTTTCACTGAAACCCTATGATGCTTGAATGAATGCTAATGCCCAACTAATCTTTTACCTTCGCCCAAAGGCGAAACGCGAAACCATCCTACCAGCGAGAAAGGATACAATTAACAGGAGATGAATGAAATTTTGAGCCGAGCACGATCATCCTGACTGTACTGCGTGCAAAAATAAAGGTAACATTTCGAATTCCGATTGTCTATTCCGTCGTCTGTTTCGCGCAGTTCTACTCCGATAAGAGGCTCTTCGGAATAGTGGTATTTGACACTTCGCGATCAAATCCAAACTTAAGCCGAAATGTCTTATGAGTCTAATTTCTTAAACTATAAATTTTAAAAATAATTTCCCACCACCAAGCTTAGTGATCTATAAACTTATTTTATAACTCCCACCACCAATCTTAATGATCTAGGAACTTATGGTATAATCCCCACCACTAGCCAAAAAAAACTTAGGGTTAAAGCTGGGTACTTTACTCCTCGATGACTACAGCTAACTCAATATGTCTCTATCCTAAGCCTATACGTCCTAGCGCATTCTACCATTATTCCCTACAACTACCCTTCCCCGAATTTTATCATGAATAAAAAGAAAAACTCGCTGCTCATTTTTTTTTTTTTTTTTACCCTGATAGCTACCTTGTGATGGTTGACTTAATATGCAGTCCCATAACTATTATTCTTGCGAGAAGAATGAACTAATTATCTACTCAATGAACTTATCATCTACCCATTCACCAGCTTACAATACTATCTTAGTGGGTATCTTAATGACAACGTTCCACACAAACTCTTTCTCTAATATTCCCGGCTCTTGGCCTACTTTTGGCATCAAGACTGATAAGGCTTGAGGTCTTTAATGTTCCAACAGCCTGCCTCGCAATCTTGCATATCTACCAGTCGGTATATGTTTGAAGAATCCCTGCTATGGATTTTGAAGGGTCCTACATACTCTGGGGCCAGCTTTGCAGAAAAATATCGTGCCGCATCGGATACCACATAATTACGCCTCCAGATAAAGTCTCCAGGATGAAATGATAGATTCCGTTTCCTTAAATTGTACCGATGGGCTCCGCGTGTAGCTGCTTCACGTAGACGGCGTTGCACTTCTTCTCGCAGTTGTCTTAGCAGTTCAGCTCGCTTCCTTGGGTCATTTTCTGTTACTCCTTCATGAGATGGGACAGGACCGCCCCGTGCTACCACCATTTCCCGTCCAAAGTTGATAAAATAAGGAGTTACTTCCATCGTTTCGTGTGTATACGTCCGTAGTGCACACCCAACTTTGGCCAGGTCTTTATCCCATCTCCGGTAATTATCGCTTACATAGCATCTCAGCATTCTCTTGATGTTCTGGTTAATCCGCTCAGCGGGATTGGCTTGTGGGTGGTAGAATGCTGTGAACTGAATGGAGGTTCCATACGAGGCCAATAGGTTGTGCAACTCCTTTGAACGGAACTGGACTCCATTGTCACAGATTAACAGCCGGGGGACACCAAAGAGCATAAAGACGCGTTCCTCCAGAGTTCGTGCTACTACTGCCGCCGTAGCCTGTCGAAGCGGAAAAACCAAAGCAAACTTGCTGAAGTAGTCTACCACGGTTAAGATATAGGTGTTCCCCTGTGAGGAACGAGGCAGAGGCCCCACTAGGTCGATGCACAGCATCTCCCAAGGTTCCTTAGCTTGACCTGCTCGAGATACCATTATCCCCGGTGCCCGCTTTCGCTCCACTTTCGTTGCCTGGCATACTTTACACCTAGCCACGTATCGCTGGATGTCAGCCCTCATTTTAGGCCAGAAATATTTTTGGGCTATACGGTCGTACGTTCGGCTGCCACCCATATGTCCAGCCGTAGCATCGTCATGACCACTCTGCAAAACTTGGTTCCGGTCCTGCTTTGGTACCACCAATTTTCAGGAATTGCCACGTAGCTCTGAGTACCGATCAGGAAGATTTTTCCAGAGTCTTCCCTCCGTAATTTGCCAGTTCACAAATTTTTCTGGATTTCGAGCAACCTGTCCACGCATTTTTTCGACCCACTTATCTTTCTCCTCGTAACCACCATTGACCGATTCTATCATTGGGACTGCTCGAGACAACGCATCTGGGACTAGATGTTCCTTGCCTTTCCGGTGGACCACAACAAAATCGAATTGTTGTAATCTCACGGCCCACCGAACCAATCGACCAGTAGGATCTTTAAGGTTGTTGAGCCAGACTAGGGAGTGGTGATCTGTTATCACCTTAAAATGAGTCCCTTCTATATACGGTCGAAGCTTCTCCACCGCCCATAATACCGCAAGGCATTCCTTTTCGGTAGTGGAGTACTTTCTTTCAGCCCTGCTAAGTGAACGACTCAAGTAACATATCGCCTTCTCCCCGTCCGGAAAAGTCTGGCTCAACACAGCCCCCAGGCCGACATCCGATGCATCCGTTTGTACATTAAACGGTAAGTTGAAGTGTGGACATGTTAGTATTGGTGCTGTTGATAATTTCAACTTACATCTGTCGAATGCCAATTCACATTCCGGCGTCCAATTAAAGCGTCTATTTTTCTTAAGGAGGTCTGTTAGGGGTGCAACTAGGGAGGCATGGTCAGGTATAAACCGTCTATACCAAGAGACCATGCCTAAAAACTGGCGTACTTGTTTAACGGTTTGTGGTCTTGGGATATTGACCACGCCTTCAACTTTTTCTGGGTCCACACAGAGCCCATGTTCATCGACAATATACCCAAGGTATTTCAGTTGAGCACGACAAAAAAAACATTTCTCTTTCGACAGCTTTAATCCCGCCTCCCGAAGACGCCGAAATACTTCTCGTAAAATTTTGAGATGCTGTTCAAAAGTTGGCGTAACAATAATAATATCATCCAGGTAGCAAAATACAGATGGCTCTAAATCCGGCCCAATGACGCGATCCATCAACCTCTGCCAGGTAGCCGGAGCGTTTGACAATCCAAAAGGCATTCTTTTGAATTGAAACAGACCTCTACCGGGTATGGTGAATGCTGTATACAGCCTGGAATCTTTTGCTACCGGCACCTGCCAATATGCCGACTTGATATCTAGTGTCGAGAGATATTTTGCGTCCCGCAACTTATCCAAGGTTGCCGAGATGTACGGAAGAGGGTATGCGTCCCTCTGAGTCACCTGGTTGACTTTGCGAAAATCAACGCAAAACCGATATGTACCATCTTTCTTCTTCACCATGAGGATTGGGGATGACCAGGCGCTGAACGATGGCTCGACAACCCCTGATTTTAACATCTCATCCAGTTCACTGTTAATATGTTTCTGGAGTGCCGGTGAGACGGGGTAATACCTTTGTTTAATGGGCAAGGAGTCCGTCTTTATGACGTGCTCCACTAATGAGGTAAATCCTAGACCCTCCCCTATACTGGCAAACTCGGCTTCCAATAGCGATTTCAGCTGGTTTTCCTCATTTGGACTTAAAGTGCAACGGTCATGCAAATGCTCCGGCATTGCCGTTACAACATTGCAAGTGAAATCCCAACGCTCCTGCGTTAGGTTCAGCGTTATCCCAAACTGCTTTAGAAAGTCCACCCCAAGAATCAACCCATGAGCTAAAGATGGAACAACCAAAATCTCCACCCATCTGGTCTTCCCTTGTAGACGAATGGGCACCAACACCTTTCCCAGTACTGCACACTGCCCATCATTTGCCAACCGAACCGAGTCCTGACCTGCTTCCACCAGTTCCAATCCAATTTCTCCTAAAGCTCTCCACCCTTCTGCACCGGCAATAATATTGGTAGCTCCTGAGTCCACTAAACCTATTATCCTCCATCCCATTATGTCCACCTCCAGGTATGGGCGAACATCCTGGGTTTTTTTTGAAAACACGTAGGCTACTCGGCTACTCACGGTTTCTTTTGTTTGTGTGGAAATGGTGCCCAATCCGCCGCCTACTGAGCACCGCGCTCGTTTTCCGATGGCCCTGCAGATGGTCGACTAGTTGTTTGACGGTTTATATGAGTTACTTGTTGGGAACATTTTGGACAATTTGGTCGGATTGTTCCCGGACGACCACAACCAAAACATCGTTTTGGCTCCGAACAATCTCTGGCAAAGTGATCATTGCTGCCGCATGTCCAACAAGAACCATTTCTCAAGCCTCCTGTTGAAGTCACCACCTCTACCCGAGATCCTTCCATGTATGCCAAGTCGGGTTCTAATAGTTTTGTTGCCTTCTGGCTCGGAGGGGGCACAAATGATTTAATAGATGCACGCGTTGCTTCCAACTTACGACCGAAGGAAACTAATTCTGCTACAGTAGAGACTGTTTGAAGTGAGAGTTTGTCTTGATAGTAAGGGCTTATATTTTGCCGAAGAATCTCTAACTTTTTCTCTTCTGGGCATGGGGTTGCCAGACGCCGAAATAATCCATCCATTACCGCGACGTAGACTCCCATGGGCTCATCTCTTCCCTGGGTTCGATGTTGTATCTCCCACCATAGTTTGACGCTATAGTTTGGTGGCAAGAATTCCACCCTCAGTTCATGGCACAATGCATCCCAACTATTGACTCGCTCCCGGATCGAACGATACCAAACTAATGCTTTCCCTTCGAAAAGTTCAGCAGCCATCTGATATATTTGAGATTTTGAAACCCCTCTTGCCATTCGCAGCTCCTCCACCCTTTCCAGGAATGCATTCACTGACCCCGGGTAGTCGCCCGAAAATCGAATGCCCCATTTCGAGACATCCGGTGGCTTTCTCCACTCTGCTTCTATTCGCGGAGTAGAATGATTCATTATTTCCGCACTATCCGCCGATGTCGGTACCGCCACAGTGTTCGAAACTGATTTCCTTTCACACTCAACATTCTCGTTGTCAACCGCTGGTTTTCCACTCGCCTTTACCACTGGTTGTGCTTTCGAAGTCTTTGCTGGAGTGGACGTGTTGCCCTCCGTAATTGCCTCATCCTCCATCTGCTCCACTTCTCCGGCCGCCTTGACGTCCAGCTCCCCCAAAACCATCATTAGCTCCCTATCCAGTTTGATAATAACCTTTTCCTCCTCAGGATCTTTCGCTTGTACATTCCTCAGTCTTCGCATTCCGTATTCGATCTTCGATAGAATTTTTAAAAATTCCCCCGACTCCTTGTTCCCAGAAAATTGTTTGATTAGTAGATGGATTTCCATTAACTTATCTTTCACGGCCTTAATATCCTCCGCTGGCGTGTACGGATACTCCTTTATATCCACCATACTGGTATCTTTTAATTTTTCTGCTCGTAGGGCCAACCGAAGATTATGCCGCATCTCGTCGACGGTACCAACAGCCTGGCTGCGAATAGTCAACTCATATTCCAACTCATCGCTGGCCAGTCTATTGACTAAAATTCTATTGTTTCCCGCCATTTTCACTTACGAATTTAAAACTAAATTTAAAACAAAAAACGATTATATTTTATTCCACAGATTTATTATACAAAGCATTAACAAAACACAATTTCAAAACTTACACACTATTTCTCACGCAAACACCTCTACACACTGCTGTACATACACACTTAACTTTCACCTAAATAACACACGCTCCCGTAATTACACACTTCGCTTTCACCTGCAAATCACACACACCCGTAAATACACACTTTGCTTTCACTCTTTATCTCAAACCAATCACTCTCAAACTCGCCAATCTTACATCCAGTCACGCAATTTTACGCTTTCACGCTGCCACAATCACTCACACCCTTTCAATCAACCTTTTCTTTACACCAACCACCCGCTAAATCACTTACATTCAATTCACAATCTCACGTACACTTCATTCATTCATTTCACGACAATCACTCCCGGTGCAAAATTCACACTCCCGAAAATTCACAGTTAACACCCGGCATTCACTCGCACTTACTCCTCACATGCACTTCAAGTCACTTTTTCTCACTTTACACTTGTATATTTCACTCCCGCAATTGCACACTTTATACATATTCACTTCGGAACTTTACTTCACTTCAAACACAAACGTTGGGCGCCAATTTGTTACACGTCTTGATTTCAAGACGATATTTCCAATTAAGCAATTATCGCCTTGGAATTGCTTCCGAATAGGTTTGTAATGATGGCTTAATTGGGCGTTCCGGCGAGGGCCTTGGGGTCCCGGCTAACCCGTGGAGACGGGTAGGTTGGCGCCACTCGTCAACCCGTAATATGCCCCCGGAGCCACTGACGAGTTTGAGCTCCCGGAACGAAGCACTAAAGAAGAGAAGCGCAACGGGAAATTACAAAGCAGACACATGAACTAGGGGAAAGCTAAATGAACCAAGATTAAGCGGTTTCTAGTTTTCCGTACACAAAAAAAAAACTAGAGGAAACCCAACGCTTCAAAATCAACTACTTTTCCGTTCCTTTCTTTGTCCCTTCACTTCTCGGGATTCCGCACTCCACCTACGTCCTTTACGCGGAAAATCGTGGCGACCACTCCACAGGGGAGTTTGCTGGCTGAAAATTAATACTTTGTTTATTAAAAAAAAGAAACGCAAGAAATTCTAGTGCATGAAAGTTAATATAATTACCATAAAAAAGGAAAGAGGCTATTAATTCTTCAATTATCTTCATAAAAAAAAAACAAAAAAAAAAAATTTAGGGTTATTCTAGATACCTCGTTTTTCTTTGCTCTATAAAACACGACCTATGCAGCACGTTAGGGGCCCCTTTTTTTGTTGAACGAGGAACCGATTCCATATAGAATGAATATCCACGCGATCCAACCTCCGTCACAATCCTGCTCGCCCAACGATTGAATAATGTAGAAAGTTACTTCTTGTCCGCTCACTTGTAACAGCTCAGCTCCGGCTTCCGGGTATCAAAATCCACCCGTTGAGTTAACCACAAAGAAAGAGAGCGCTTCCACCGTCGCTGGCCCTTTTATCACCTTTCCCGCAACGGCTCTTCTTCAACGGCTACGTTTAAGTCCAAAGCTGAGTTTTCGTCGGCACTGTTGCTCAACCTTCAGCCTTAGTGAGGTCACAAACCAACTTTCAGCATAGTGGCGCTTCAGTATTCTCCCGAATTTGCAGTTCAAACATCTATTACACCTTTAACCGGAGATGTTAGGAATATTTGTAAGACTATCGCCACCTCCATGTTCACAGGTAGATTAGCGTCGCTGAGTAGAACATTTGGATTAAACGCATTATTTCAGGTACTTCACGACAAATAATTGGGCGACAAATGTCGATTCACTTGGAAACATTTCTTTGTAGTTCGTTCTAGATGGAGCGAATGCTGTGACGAGACATAGTAAGATTCCAGAATTTGAAATACGAAAACGTTGTTGAATAAATGCTGCGCGGCGATACCAGCTAGATGTGCGTTATGCATATTAGATATCGGTTGGTTGTTGGCCATATATTATAGTCCTACTTAATTCTAAGTCTTGGAGCAAAAAGTTTACTTTCCTTTACTTACTTTAGCTTATTATCTCTGAGTATAATTCAAAATGAATAGATAAATTTACAATCATAATTCTTACTTTACTTTAACTTATCTCTGAGTATAATTCAAAATGAAAGGATAAATTTACAATCATAATTCTTACTTCACTTTAACTTACTATTTCGAAGTGCAATTCATGTTCAGGAAGTCAAAAGAAATAAAATTACAATTAAAGTTCTTACAGGCTCTTCACCTCGTGGAGTGGTCTATAAAAATTTGTCATGTGTGGTCGATGTTTACGCTGGAGTGCTAGAAACCCTTGTCAGCCGTGACATCTTGTGGCGTTAATTAACTTAAAATCGTTGGGAACCATTCCCATCTTGTCAGAAAGCTTTGCTATTTCTATAATCTCATTCAGGTTAAAATCTATTTTGACATCACGTATAACACCATGCCTGTAGACGAAGTTGTCTGGAATAAAGGTATTTATGTCCTGTTACTTGAGAATATAGCTTTCTACCAGGTCATTTGCTTCCTGAATAAGACATAATACAATTTACAATGAGAAAATTAACATAGCATTGACGATCATTGTCTACGATACTAGTAACCACGCTGCCAGTGATTCCTGAATAATTAAAGGCCTTTCGGGATTCACTTCTCACCTAAAAGACGGGCAATCATAAGAAAACAGGGGAAAAATAATGCAATTAGCACATTCTATCAGCTTCATACGACCCAAAAGCTTTATTTGTTTTTGCTCCAGGGATTGCATTTTTCATCAACCGAAATTTCGCTTCAAATAACTTACTGGTTCTACTAGCAACTATTGGGTTTAGTGAATTTTACTACGATGCTACTACGCTGTCTGCGATAATCACTCTAGGAACTTTTAACACTTTCTAATTAGTGAATTGAATATTTGGAAAGAAAACGGGCCTTTTGCTGCACTAGGGGTCCAGTACTCTCACATGGTCACTAGTATGAAGCCATTTATTACTGCAGAACGATCTAGTGAATGGGAGGCTCATCTTAGCAATGTTCAGAGGAGATCCCATTTTTCTATGCACGTATGTACCTACAAGGTATGGTCCAGCTTGAAGCAAGAATGAAGTCAAATAAATTTGAATTATTTGCCCAGCACTGGTACTTCACTGTAAGAAGAGACGAATTCTCGAGGAAAGAGAATAAAGTACTCGACACTAGCACAATTGTTGAATACCTCAGCAACAAGCAATTCTATTTGTTCCTCATTCGAAGAATTTAATGGAGTGTTTTATTTCAGGAGATAAACATGTAGACCTGCTTTCGTGCCATCAACGCAGGGATCAATAGGAGAAAAAAAACTTTTTGTTTGATGCAAAAATAGCAGCTATCCTTTTTTAGGTAGGAAAACTCGTATTCTTATCAACAGGTATTATTGGGAGTTGTAATTTGAATTACCCCCTTGCAGAAGAAATTGGAAGACAGCTAATGAGAAAAACGATAGGAAATAACCTCGCAGATATTAAACTACAACGAAAGGAGACAGTTCCATCTCTGGGTGCCATGAGCAGTGCTTTCAAGGTCAATGACGAGACTTTAGGTGTTGTCCATTGTTATTGTTCCAACAGATTGCGATTGCCAAGAAGAAATATAAAGATGTAGAACTCATGAACCATTCGCATTCGGAAGCAGGCGAAATTGCACTGAGATCGGTTTCGCAGGCGATGGAACATCTTTACCGACGATAGCCGACGACGTAATGAGGAAGGTGCGAATAGCTTCGAAATGAGTGGATGACTACTAATTTGAGCTCAGGATTCACATTCAAGTTTCTCAATCAAATTTTTCATTCAATTACTGGCGATAATGTTTGCCGGAAGTTTTAATGCGGAAAGCCATGGAGAATTGCGGGATGAAAAGTTAGAGTTCGTTATACTTAAAGTTTGGAGTGGAGTGATCGTGAACGAAAGGAGTTTACAGTCGTTATCATTTTTCTTTTCATTTGGAGTGGAGGAACTATACTACTTCATCATGAAAAGTTTTTAATGAGATTCAACAGTAGGAGGAAGCCAAAATCAAATTACATTCTCGAGTTTCCATCAAAAAGATACTGTTGCAGCGAGCAAAGGAGTTCGTTTCCTTTACTTGGGTCATTCAACGGAAATCGAATTCAAGATCGTCTCTCTTCGAATTTTTAAAGCGGTTCCCCATCAATCATAGTTATAAACGTCAATTCCTTGTATATTTTTTTTATTTTGAATTAATATTAATTATACTTATTATTTGAATTAGTTTCGCTTTTTTTACAGCCAGCTTGTAGGTGAGTATAGGAAAAGGGACGTTATTTTTTTACAGGAAGAAAAAATCTTCCGCGTCAGCAAGTGGTATAACTGGCGCAAGTTTCCGTTTTTCTAGTATAGCACCATGCTTAGTTGCCTCTTTTGGAGTTTTTGACTACGTTTTAGGAAATTTTAAGTTTAGGTGGTAGTGAAAAAATATATTGAGAGGTTGTCCACGACTTTTCGATGGCGTTATGTGCCCGTTTAATGCGCCGCGTCACGTCGCCTGCGGGTATTGCAGTCAAGCTAATCCCTGGGCCTCGGGTTAAATATAATAGTGGATGAGAGGTTCATAAGCCCATCGCCGAAGTCGCTGTCAAAACTTCAAATTATGAAATAAGTATTTTTTGGATGGCTAACCATTGGCCAACAGCTGCTTTCAATCGAAATCCATCCTCATCTACCATCCATCACCATTCGCATTCCGCTAACATCCGCCATCCACTTTTATCTTCCATCATCCACCATCCACTTTCAACCATCCTCCATCATCTGCCATCATCCGCCATTCACTGTCCTCCACCAACCGCTAATAGTGAATGACGGATGGCGGATTGGAAGTTTGCCATCATCCATTATCTACCATTCGTCATTCCTTATTATCCACCATTCGCCATCGACCATCATTAGCCATCCAAAATTTACATGGTAGCTGTTGTAATCGGTTCGCACGTATCTTGATTTAACCATGTGTAATTCTCGATTTGCGACAGATTGTGGCGCGACTGTTGTGTCGTCTTCTGCCTGTTCCCTGAATGGTACTGCCTTTTCGTTATGTGACGCGAACTCATAAGATTTAACTCATACAAAAATCTCTCTCTCTCTCTCTCTCTCATTTTCCTTCCTTGAATTGTACTCTCCAATTTATTATTTAATCCGTTCGATTATCTCCTTCGTTATTTAGTTTCGCTTTCATAGCTAATCCTCAGACAGTATTCTTTTGCGAAAAAAAATTCCAATTGAAATGATTCGTTAAAGTTTATCTCGCACTCTATAGGTCGAAATACTTGATGTGAAAATTGATTTCAAGCTACTGGAATAATAAACTAAGTAAGCAATGAAATGTCTTCGACGACATCGCTAATTTTAATCCCTCGGTCTTATGAGGGAGACTCTATCAATTATATTAGAGCAAATGCCGCGGCCAAAAATCCATACATGATTTGCTGAATAAAATCTAAGGGTGGCAAATAAGAATTCTGAAATACATATTGAAAGACAAAAAAGTCATGAATCTAAGTGGTCCCCATCGAACGCGTCCTCAGGTGACGGATAGACGTTGCCCTAACCACACATATCCGCTAGCCGGCAGCAAGAGACCAAGTGCACTGTGAAAACTTCTGGATAAAATAAAGAAATACACAATCAACATCCACACAGTGCAAGAGACCAGATGGCACGGTGAAGACACATTTGACATGCGAACGTACACCGTATTGAAAAGCGAAAAACTTCAAGGAATCCATGAGTTCGGAGTGGTTTTTATTGTAAACAGCATATTCAAACAAATTATCATCGACTTCAAACCCGTTAAAGAATGCATCTATGCAATTCGTATCAAGACTAAATTCTTTAATGTCTGGCTGGTCAACTGTCACGCGCCCACAGAAGATAAGGAGGAGTCAGTTACGGACGAATTCTACAGCACCCTGGAAGGCTCTGTTTATGCATTGCCGTCAAATGACATTCAAATTGTTTTGCGTGACTTCAACGAGAAAATTGAAGGAGAAATTGCGCTTAAAGGAACAACCGGAGGACACAGCTTCCATGCAGAGTCCAGAGATAAGGGGCAATGACTAAAAGATTTCACTACCGACAGAGGCTTCACAGTACATACTTCGGACGCCGAATAAATGCCGCCAATAAAGCATGTTACTCCGTACTTCTTATCCTAAGCTCCAGAATTGTTGTAGTAATCGAGCAGTCGCCCAAGCAAACTGCTCGAAAACCACCATAATGCTGATCCAAATTTCAACTGTAAATTTAAAATGATATTAATCATTCAAATTTGCAATTGAAATCTAGATACGGCAACCCCCTTTACAACGGAGCTTATCCACGAATTGCACTTTTGCAATGCAATGGAAAGTGGATTGAAGGCTCGTCAACGGCCTTTGTGAGGAGTCCCGCAAGGCGACGACTAGCAACAATGGGGAGTCGGAATCAAGCAACCGAGCGAAATTGAAGTGTCTGAGGATAACACTTTAGGGTGAAATTTGTGCCAGCATTCCTATAAATCTGAAAAGTTTACTTGTGTGTTTCTACATAAGGAATGTAACATCTGTCTGAAAAATTGAAGAATACGCATCATTTCATTGAATGCAGAATACATCAGATTCCGTCTTGGATACTAACGGATAACAAACATATGCAAAATTAAATTAACAATCGTTGCGTTGATTCGTCTCTTCAATAAATTTTCCGCACTGTAACAAGCTGCGGTCGATTCCCTTAAGAGCGAGTGTATTTCAATTCCAAGTGAACTTCTAGTAAAAAGTGCTTAGAATTGCAATTTACTTAAGCCCATGCATTCAGTGATAGTAACGAAGCATTATTAAGCTGAAAAATTATTGCCACGCCGGTACAGACTACAGTTGAAAAAAAAAATCAAAACTTGAGGAAAAAACGTTTTAGTCTGAATAGATAGCCATAAGAACCGCATCAGAACATTTTGAATTCGATCGGAGCATGCAAAAGTCAAAGCAATAATATTTTTTATTATATTGTGTCCAACGCTAAACGCTAAACGCAGGCCAAACGAGTCAAATCCTACTGCTTGCCTTTGGCTCAATGAAATAGCGGAGTCGATAAAAATTCGAGATGATGCTGCAACTTCACTCGGATCGAGTCGGATTCCCTTGAAAAGGTATTCACAACTATAAAAAAGAATTCCTTAACAGAATTGGAGATAGTTACTTGAAAAATAGTGAAAATCAGATAATAAACTTTTGGTTCTCTCACGAGTGGTGGCCTGTTCTTGTGCATCAGATACGCCGAACCGTTCGTAAAATTATGCTATCCAAAAGAAGTATATAGAGCATACAGAATGTTATATACTTCAGGGAGTTTGGTTATTGCAATTACATCAAATTTAACGCGATTCTATACTTCCGGGGGTCGCTACTTGACTGCCATACGGGGTAGTTGTAGTTCGGTGCAGTGTATGTATGTTAATAGCAGAGCGAGTTATAAATTAAGTTTCAGTCAGTTAAAAGAAGATTGTTAAAAAGAAATCGTGAATGACTTGTGTGTGAGTGAGAAACTTTTGCGAAGTTAAAAAAATTGAGGCCAATATTTCGAAAAGGATTAATTTCCCAAAAGAGTTCGAGAAGAAATAAAAATCAACGGCAATTGAAAGTTTTCCACACTTGCCAAAAAATCACTTTGTCAGTTAGTCGCTAACAGCACTGTGATTTGCACGGTTGGAAATGCGTTTTAGGTTTTCGTACGGTATGTGGTAAAGTCGGAAAATGTTCAACTAAAGTGGAATCGTATTGGACTCGACCCTGACGTAGAGAATATTTTGATTGCGAGTACCCGTGTACCCCTACATTGTTTTTTTCGAGCTTTTTTGTGCGAACAGAGCCGCAGCGGATTTGCTAGGGCTCCAGTGTGTATTCCCGACATATTTCGTATCGTAGGGCTTCTCGGAATTGCCGCAGAATTAGTTGTTGTGAGATGTCTGCATCCGGGCGTTGTTGCGTAAAATAATCTCGTGTTCGACTTGTATTTCCTAGAGCATGCAAGTTTGCGACACTCGTAACGTCAATATTGCTGAAATAAAGAAAACTGAATGCTAGCTAGTGCGCCCCATCTAACGCTTCGGCTGATAGTTGTGCTGTCTGCCGTCGCTTTGCCGCCAAACACCGTACGAGGTTGTGAAATCGAACAGCATTCGTCAAAATCTCAATGAGACGATAGTTTTCATATGAAAATAATCACTTGGAAGTTGTATCGGATTTATTTAAAATTTAGACGCTTTGAAACAAATAGTATTTACTACCGGATAAATGTTCGATTTCAGAATAATTTTAGTTCTAAATCAGTTTCAGTCCCCACGTCTACGAGCGCTCGTCGAGGATGCCGGTGAGTACCCTTTCATTTTCTGTGATATTTTTGTTTTCTATTATTAACTTTTTTAACAATTACATTTTTTAATCTTTTTTAAAGAACTATTTATAGATCTCATAATTTAAAATTTTACACTTGAATACAAGTTTTTTAATGTTTTTTTTATGATAGCTAAAATTTCTGGAAAAGATAAGTTAAGAGTAGAAAGAAAGTTTTCTTGTTTGTTTGTGAAGGAAAAATAGCATACAGAATAGTGATTCGAATTTTAATTGAAAAAAAAACTATGCAGCAAACAAACGCGTCACCTCGCTAGAAAACGATTAATTGAATTCCGTATTTGCAAATGATCTAGCCAAGCCTGTCGAAATTCTGTGGTAATTCCCCACTGATTTTGTAGCCCGTAACGTAAATGATAGTAATTGTCATTAATGAATGATACAGAAATGAACAACAGTGTGGACATTACCTCATACGAGTGAGTATCACAATAAAAGAAATGTGTAATTAACGAATTACATCCGGTCTTTCCTTTGCGTTAAACCTGACCGGGTATGGGACCCGCAGGCTCCTCTACTGAAATGAGCTAGCCATCGGGCGCGCTCTTCCCTCCTATTGCGTTATACGGGAGTGGCCTTCCGCTCGCGTGCCCTTTTATGGTATAGTGTTATGTGATTCCATCACATAGTACTATGAAATAAATTGGCCACGGTTATATTTCTCATTTGACTGAAAAATTCATGCAAATTATGTTTGTATGAGTTTTTCACTTAAATGGGAAATATAGGGTTATCCATTTTACGCTTGGGAAAGTAAAGCTAAAGAAAACACATAAAATATTCAAATGGAAACTAAATTTTTAATTCGGTATGAAGACTAAACCTTGCCATTATACGCGAAATACAACATTATTCAAATGTCTTCCACGGGACCTCTTACAGGCCTCATTCCTTTTAAGGTCATTTTCAATTACTTTTGGGCACATTTCCGGAAATATCTCGGCCATAACTTCACGAATATTGGTTTTCAATTGCTCAAGATTTTGAGGATTGTTCGCGTAAACATGATCTTTCACATAGCCCCATAAAAAGAAATCCAAAGGTGTTAGGTCGCAGGATCTTGCGGGCCAATTGACATCACTCAACCTCGAAATTACGCGTCCTGGAAATTTCTCTTGCAAAGTGCTCGATTAGCCTGTGTTGTGTGGCTTGTGGCTCCGTCATGTTGGAACCACATGTTCTCCAGATACTAATCTTCAATTTCTCTCCAAAAATAATCGGTTAACATCCGTCCATAGCGGTCAGAATTGACTGTAATGGCTCTTCCTTGATCGTTTTCAAAAAAATATGGGCCAATAACACCACCAGACCATAATGCACACCAAACGGTCACTTTTTCTGGATGCAAAGGCCTTTCTGCGATCACCTGAGGATTTTGAGAGTCTCATATGCGGCAATTCTGTTTATTTACGTAACCTCAATGAGCCTCATCACTAAAGAAAATTTTGTTCGAAAAATCGTTATCAATGGCTTGTTGTTCAATCACCCAATTCGCATACATTCTGCGTTGTGTATGGTCTTGAGTGAGTTGGATTTTGTACGGATGGAGATGCAAATTCAAATGCAAAATCCTCCACAATGAGCCGTAAGACAAGCCCAAATGTTGAGCACGTCGAGGAATCGACAAATTCGGGTCTTCCTCCACACTTTGAGCAACGACAGCGATATTTTCAGCAGAACGAATGTTGCAATGATGCACACGCTTTGCAACGTCAATAACCGATCCAGTCTCTTCAAATTTTCTCACTGTGTTCGAAATTGTTTGCTGTGTAGGTCGATTATGTCGACCGTAATCGGCACGTAAAGCCCTAAATGTTGATACAGCAGAATCACCATTTTTTAAATAAAATTTAATAATTTTAATGCGTTCTTCGACTGTTAAACGATTCATATTTCTAAATGGCAAACATTTAACTAAAAAAACATGCTTTAGATGACGTTTCCTTTTGACAGATGTCAAACGAACGGGGTTGTACTTTCCCAACCACGAAATGGATAACCCTGTATATGGCCACGTCTACGTTTGGATCTTGATCTGGCTTGGGGGGTGCGAGGGGGCACCGCTTTCACCTGGATGCCCCACTCTTATTTGTGGGCCATAAGTATCGTCGGTAACGACGAAGTCTCTTAAGTCCGTCCATTTTCCCCAGGCCCAATTTGTTCTTTGAACAAGCAATTTCAACCCTTAGTAGGATACCTCGGTCTCGACAAAAGTCAATCGGCATTCCACCCTTTTTAATTCGTCAATGGGAATTTTTTTGGTAGTGGGTCCTTGTGCTGGGGAAAAGAACCCGCAACGCTAGCCTGCCAGTGCATTCACGCGTCATCAGACAAGGCCAATCTCGGCGGATCTCACCATCCTCTTTAGCCGAGGCAGCAGACCATCGCTGCAGTCCTATACATACATTTTATCTATACCCAAAATCATTACATTGTACACAGGCAAAATAAGCTTCCTATTTACAAATTACTAATCAAACTTACGCTATTATATGGAAGTAAAACATGGACCCTAACGAGCGAATCCGAAAAGGCAGGGGACATATAGGGGTCAGTGAAGCAAGAAACAGAGTGAAGACTATCTTACAACGATGAGTTGTCAGAACTATTTGACGAACCACTTGCGTCGGCTTGCGTAAAATTACGCAAATCGCAATGGACGAGCCATGTAGAAAGCATGGAAGAAAACCGGCTGCCGAAAAAAAAACATTTAAGGGTAGACCACAAGGCAGGCGTCCAGCGGAAAGACCGAGGGCTCGATGGGAAGACACGATAGAAGCTGACAGCAAATTCTTGCTGGGAGTACTCAACTGGCATTCGATGTAGCAAAACCGTGACGGTTGGAGGAGATGATGATGAAAAAGACATGAAAATACATGTTTGATGTGAGAAAAAAATAACTTTTGTAATGGAAAGGCACATGGAAAAAAGGATGAAATAAATTTTATGGTAGCGGTTCGAAACCAATTTTCACGTCTCATGAACATTAATGAAACAGGGGAAAACTGATATGGCACCGCTTCCATGAAATGTATTTCACCCATTTTAGGGAACTTTGCAGTCGGTTTTTTTTAAGTTATTTTTTATTTCACTTTTTAGTGGCAAACTTTTTTCACTTAAAGTTCAGTTTCTTGTCTAGATTGTGCCATGATTCTCTTCATCATCTATGAAAATTATGCCATCAAATCAACAGTACAGGAAACTAGTGCGTGCATTTCATATGAACGTATACTAAAATTTAGTAATGCACAATAGACAACGCTGGTCTCACTCGGTCGACGAAGACAGTTCGTCGTTGCTTGGATTTAGAAATTGGAGGACGCGGACAATGGACCGAGACAGTTGGAGGCGCTATTTGATGAAGAAGAATATACAACTGTTAAAATCTGCAGAATCCATAAGATTCGGATTGTAATCCGATACATTTTAGTCAGAACTCTTCAATTTATCTGCATTCAAAATTTATGCCCGTAAATAAGTAAAAAAGCAAAAATGTAATGTTATCAAACTAAGAACTAACTCGCCTATAGAACGTTAAAAAGTTGATCACATTTTCATATGAAATTGTGCTGAAACACAGTTTCTTTATTTCAGAAAATGAAAGGTTATTGTTTATATCTTTGGAGTGTGTCAATGGATTGCAATTCTGTTCCGAACCATTTTTGTCCCATATGCTGTCTATAATATACAACACTTATAACGAAAATCCAAACATCGATCAGTTATGTCGCAAAATCTGAGCAAAATTCGATTTTTTTTTGTTTCACTAGAAGTGCCCTTGAACATCCGAACATCGATTAGTTGCGTCGCAAAATCTGAGCAAAATTCGATTTTTTTTTTGTTTCACTAGAAGTGCCCTTTACCATGTCCTTCAATTGGGACCTAATGGAAAGCAAAATAAGTACTTTGGCAAAAACAGGACTTCTCTATCCATCTCTATTCAAATGTTATGCCTGGACATAGATAAAACAAGTTGAAGGGGCAGGAGAGTGGTCATGCCAGAAGGGTATTGTAAACCAATTAGTAAATCAAACAAAATATTCTGCATTTCAAAACTTGACTAATATACAGATTCTATAAATTGATTTCGAAAAATTATTATGGTTATTATGATTTTAAACTCGCCACCATTTTGTTTCAAGTGTTTTGACCCCGTTGCTTGATTAGTCATGAAAACACATCAATATTACAAACCACTTCTAAAATTTGTATCAAAATTCCTACATATTTGTAGTGTCTTAAGTCTGTCTATCCTAGTATCACGTGTTAATGTTGTTGTTAAAAAATCAAAAGGCTTTAACTTAGATGTTTAGTGTTCAATTATTGTGAAATTTTCGGGACAAATACTATTGCTTTTTACAAACTTAAATTTTAGGTTTTGGACAATTTAAAGGTCCCATCTTGATTTAAGAGGCAAAAATGTAAAATTTATAAAATCTACTATTATTAACAAAGTTGATCGGTACTTGTTTCCCTTGTACTCCTAAAGTTTGAACTGTGATTTTTTCACATTTTTCGGGACAAAGGTGTCCAATCGCACAAAATTTTCGTAAATTTCCCCTTCCCCTGCACCCCTTAAAGCAAAACTTGTTGGTTTAAGACCTGTTTTGAAATGTTCTCATCAAGACCTTTCATTTGATACCCATATTGCCCACATGCGATGAAAATTTTTTTTGGGGGCAACTCCCCTATATGGGGAGACCCCCCTCAAAGACCTTATAAATTTATTTTCGGGGTGAAACTTTGAAGCGGGCGTCACTTCGCACCTACCTACAGAATCTTATGTTTCTAGCTCACTTCGCACCTACCTACAGAATCTTATGTTTCTAGCTTATGTAGTTTGCGAGAAAAAGTGGTGTGACACACGGACGGACGGACAGACGGACAGACAAAAGATGCACTGTTTCTTTCATAAGCACATTGCAGCCGCCTTTTTGCTGGAGCTGAAATAATTTTTCTGAATGCTTAGCCTATTGAACATATTTAAATTAGACACTAATCCATCAATTTTCATGAAAATTGGAAGAAAATAAAAGTGCCTAGGTCAATTTGAAATATGTATCAACCATAAACACGTGTTATTGTTATTGTAATTCCTTTCAATTGAAATGGCTATAACTCACTCAATTATGATTCGATTTCCATGCAATTTAGTGAGCATTAAGATTACAAAATTTCAAGAAGTTTAAGGCTATCGTTTAGATTTTATGGGTGAATGTAAAATCTAAAAATCATATTATTAATAAAGTTGAGCGATTTTGATTTCTGAGGTATTTGTTGCCCTTGTACGAAGTCAGGTTGTTTAAAAGGAGAGTAAAACAAGAAAAAGAAGCAAATAAAGAAATATTGTTATTTTGGCACATGAAAAGTTCCACCGGATTAGATTCAGATGATTTTTACGCCGTCGCCGCTGTAACCATATGAACCAAAAATTAAGAAAAAAAAAAATATTTGCACCTTGATAAGACTACCATAAAACTCGCAAAATTTCATAACAACGATTTGTACCTAGAAGATTTTAAAATCTGAATCGTTCAATAGTAATAAAACGAAGTATTGAAAGCCTTTCTAATGAGGTTTAGTTGAACAATCAATCATTGAGTCAAATGGGTTAAAAAAAAGATGCTGTTTAAGTTTTGTCAGACTCCTTGTTGCCAGCTGGCTTTTCTGGTAGGAGCGCTCTTCTGCTTAGTTTTTTTAATGTTATAAATAATGCTGTTTATCCAAGCAAACATCCAATTTACATGAAAATTATAAACATTTTTTGCAGAGACGGCAATTTGTATGACTTAGATTTTATTAAGGTAACCAATTTTCCATTCGTTCTTTCTATCTTTAATATTATTTATAAATTATTTTAATATAACAAAAATGTATGAAATTTTCCAAAAATCATCTTTACAATAGCTCTTCAAAACTACAATGTTTTAAAGCTTTTAAAACAATAAGCTTTCTGCTTTTTAAATTAACTTTATTATATTACTTAAACAATAGCACTTTGTTTTTTGAATCCACAAAAAAACGAGAATTACATACATATTTAAACCAAGCTACAATTCAAGCGATGGAAGAAATACGAACATGTAAGAGCGTTTGTGGAATAGATTTATATCATTGTATGGAATGTACGAAATAATTGATTTCTAGATATCTAAAGAAACATCCTCAATAACAATCGCTTCTTCTTTGACCATTTTCTTCATGTGCGACACCACGTGACGTGTCAGAGAACACTTATAACTAAACTGCTTCCCACATTCCTCACATGAATATGATTTAGGTTCTTCATGCAGTTTTCGATGTGCCATTAACGCAGAGCTAGTGGATAATGACTTGCCACATGTTTCGCATTTGAACAGACTAGGATTGATGTGCAATTTTCGATGGGTCATAAGGACTTGATGATGGGAGAAGGTCTTACCGCAGTCATCGCATTTGAAAAGCTCTGGATTTAAATGCAGCATACGATGTTTTGCCAGAACTGTATCCCGTGTAAATACTTTCTTGCATATTTCACATTGAAAGCCGCGAGGATTTAGGTGGACGTCTCGGTGTTTTTTCAACACTGATTTATTAGCAAAAGTTTTCCCACAATCATCACATTTGAAGACATCTGGATTCAAATGTTTCATCACATGGTACTTCAGTTCAATTTCTCGAGCATACGTTTTTCCGCATTTCTCGCATTTAAAGCCGTCAGGGTATAAGTGAAGTTTCTTATGGTTTCTCAAGACTGATATATGTGAAAATGTTTTTCCGCACTCTTCACATTTAAACATATCAGGTGTCGAATGCAACATTCTATGAGTTCTCAATTGAGAGTCTTGTTTGAATGTTTTACCGCATATTTCACATTTGAACATATCCGGATTTATATGCAATTTTTTATGGAGTTTAAGCAATGACTTTTGGCCGAAGCGTTTACCGCAATCGTGACACTTGAAGCGATCTGGGTTAATATGAAACAAACGATGCTCCTTTAGAAGGGATCTACGCGTGTAAATTTTGTTGCAAAGATCACATTTGAACCCTTCAGGATGTGTGTGTATGCTTTGGTGTTCCTTTAAACCCGACCCATTTGCAAAAATTTTTCCACACTCTTCACATTTGAACATTTCAGGATTCTCGTGGAGTTTTAAATGAGCCGTTAAACTGGAAGCATAAACAAATATCTTTCCACATTCCTGACATTTGTTGGGAGCGGGATTTTCATGTAATTTTTCATGTGCTTGTAGGGTTTTAAGTCTAGTGAAATCTTTCTCGCACAACTTGCACTTGAAAAGATCTGGATTTTCGTGTAGTAATGTATGCTCTTTTAGAAGCATTTTCTTCTCGAACGCTGTTCCACATTTCTCACATTGGAACGCATTTGGATCGGAATGAAACAATGTATGCTCCTTCAATGAAGCAAAATGGCGAAACCTTTTATCACACTGACGACATTTGAACATATCTGGATTTGAATGTAACAAACGATGTTCCTTAAGTTTTGTTTTTGCTACAAAAAATTTTCCACAATGTTCACATTTGAAGTTTTCAGGATTCGTGTGCATCATGGTGTGCAATTTCAGCAACGATCTATTGATGAATTGACGCCCACATTCCTCACATTTAAACGGCTTTACATCTGAATGTATCCATATGTGATGGCTAAGGGAATGCTTTTGTGTAAAAGCTTTATGGCAGATATGGCAACGAAACAGACGCTTAGTAATTTTCTTCGGGCCATCTACGACCTCCATTGGTTCCATTAAGTCCTCGTCATTGAAATTTTTATATCCTGAACTGAAAATCCGTTGGTCTTGTGAGTCTTCACTTGCACTGGTATCTTCTCGTTTTTCTAGCGTGTTATGTATTTGTAAGAACCCTGAAGAATGTTGTCTCATCAGTTCTAATCCATGTTGATATTCTTCTTCCAACTTTGGCGGCATAACCTGCAACCAGTGCAAAAATTAGTGTATTGAAAAAGCATTTAAATCATCAGCTCACCGAAGGTTCCAATTTATGTGTTACTTTTTGATCAGCATTATCATTCGCCACGTTCATTTCCAAATTTAATTCTTCTTTAATCTCTATTGGAGGCACCAGTGATTTTAACATTTCTTTTGAGTGCTTTTTCAGTTCTCTTTGAGCCGAAAACTTTTCCATAAATGCAGTTTCGGATTCATAGCCATCACTACTCGAGTCTTCATAGTATTCATCGATATTAGGTTCAGTTTTTATGGGCACCATCATCTTTAATTCCTGCTTTAAGATATCTGGGTCTACTATTTCCTCTTTCACCGTCCACATATTATTATCACTAAGGTGAGTTATTATGAAACTTTCCTTTTCTACAAAAGAATGGTCCGTTTTGGTCGCTGGTGTCGGTTGGAAAAGGTTTTTCGTAAAAGTGTGGGTATTCAATCCAGTCTTATTTGTGACCGAAGGTGATTTGTCGCATGTTTGTAATAGTCGAGCAGTTTGGAATTTTCGCCGGCTAGCTTCGCATTGAATTTTAAATTTGTATGCTTGATTTAGGCTACGAGAACATTCAGTACAAATACATTGTGGTAGCAAGTCTTGGCAGTTAATCTGTTGAGCAATTGAATTTCAGTAAGATAAGGTTGATTAATGCATTACAGAAATTAAAGCAGTGTTTATTAATTGTTTTTCTTACATCTGGTTGTGGTTTTAAATCATTCTATTCAATTGCCCTATGGGCAATCATTATTTCATTGAAAGATCAACTCAAAAAAGTAATGAAACTCAAAGGCTACATTATGCGCTAAATAAATAAATAAAGCTGTCAAATATAATTAAGAAGAAAAGGAGTATATACGCGGTCAACTAATATGATTTTTGCACGAATTTGGTTTTTATTACATTTGAAATAAGCAAAAATCATTGGGAATTTACTTAAACTTTAGAAGTGTTAATGTTAAAGTTTCTTTCAATCCGATACTCTGTAAGTAGCCTAGGACATGATATGGCCAGTATCACATTTGACCGTGTGATTATTATCCTATTTTCTATGATTTGTTCATAGTCTACTCGAATAATGAAACCACATTGCCTCGTGTTTGAAACAGTGTACTTCAGCTTAAGGGGTCTACCCTTATAATTTCGAAAAAATCGACTTTTTTTCATTCCATTTTTGGAAAGTATATATATAAAGAAACATATCAAAATTTTATATCAGACATCGGTTGTAATAATACAGTTCATTTACCCTTACAAACGCTATTTTTATAGAATTTGACATAAATTACCCTCCAGAAATTAAGACAAGAAGCAGAGCACAACACATTAAGATTTTAGAGCAAGCTACTTCTGTTTTCCTTTCTTCTTCTATTTCTACGCTGGAGTAAGATCTTCGACTACTTCCCCTGAGTTTTCCAGCGGAGCAAGGTTACTTCGTATCTTTCTGCAGTGCAGCTTGATCATCGCCTAATTTTTCTTTGATTACTATAGGACCTTGTTCCTTTGTTTCAACGATAGGATCAGATCACCAGCTACTTTCCTTCTCTTTGCTGTCTTTATCGGGTGTTGCCTGGATTCTGTTGGGTACGCATCGCAGTATTGTTCTAGTTTCCTAGACAGTGTGAGGCTTAAGTGCTAGTAGTCCGAAAAGAGATTCCGGTTAGTTTTCTTTTGTTTGCCAGAGGAACAAGCTATCGATTCACCTCCGTATCGAGATTTTATGCTCTGCCGATAAAAATAATTTATCGTCATATATACTTTGAGTAATCTGTTATAGCGGGTTTTTCAATATAGATCAACAATTTCGTATTTAAATAAAGCACCGAATAATTGAGATATTGCGGTCGTCTTCATCATTGCAGCTCTGTAGCTCCTCACGGGCCTTGACATTCTGCAGACAGGGCCTTCAATTGCCTTGGTAAATCGACCGAGTCCTTCAAATTGCGACATCAAATAGCGATGCGGTGTCTTCGTTGACAGTCAAATTAGCGCTTGCTTGACTTTTTCTTTGGTCTCCGTCACTCAGTTGTTCTTCCAAGGAATACATTTTTGGTAACCGTTGTCGCTGTCGCTGACATGTTACATTTAAGTATGAAACTCGATCTCATTCATATAACAATCGTGAGCATGTTTGCTGCTATAAATTTTGTCCATCTAATTTTCTTGAGTCTTCCACTCATATCGGCATATTGAAAAGATCATTTGTTTTACGGGCTGTTTGGCATGTGGCAGCATCTGTTGGTACCATATAACACATATGTTATGTTCATCCAATTCTTGCCAAAATAGTCTTCCAACATGTCACGAAAAAGAACTCCATTTTCATCGAAAAAAAATACAGTCTAATCACATCTCTAGAATGGAATCCACACCACACGGTTACTTTTTGTGGATGTAATGGAGTTTTCGCAAGCACATTTAGCTTTGCTGCTGACCCATACCTTCTTTACTGATGAGCCCATTAACCTAAAAGCGAGCTGCATCGCTAAAGAGTTTTCAATGAATCCAGGATTTTCTTCCAACAGTTGCAGAGCCTAAGCTCCATATGATTAACAGACTTGAGCTCTTGAGTTCATTGGATTATAAACATGTACGCCATGATCTTAACGCCATTGTCGCGGCAATGTGCACTGAGAGAGTTGCTTTTTAGAATTTTGTAAAATATCTTCACAAAACCTTATTAGTTTTGCGACAACGTGACAACAATTTTCCTCGAAAACTACAACAGCTACAGTCATGAAACTTTGCGCGCAGATAAAAAATGGAACTTCTAAAGTTTCGGAAGTTTTTTGAAGGGGGATCCCATCATATATGGAAGTGACTCCTTAAAATTGTTTCTTATCAAAGGTCGCCGACATGATATCAAATGAAAGGTCTTGACAAGAATTTTGAGGATCGAGCATCTAAAGAGCGATAACGGTTTTGAGGGGATTGGGGGGAATCAAAAGATGTGAATAATTTGTGTTCTCACATCGGAGTTGGATATCTTTGAGTCGAAAAATCTGATACAAAACATGGATGTAAAAAGACATTGTTCGGAATGTCCAGTAACGTAGAGTATGCGCGATAAATATTTTGTAGAGTAGCTTCGTTTTAGGACAAAAAAAAAAACAACCCCGTACCATATAATCTCGCATATAGCTAGCAGACAAGCACACTCGTACGCTGTTGCTAAGCGAAGCTAGTCAGCTAAGCTCGGTTCTCTTTATAGCTCCCTGAACTTCGTGCCAGACCATTGGCACCTTTGTTCTGTACGGAATCGAAACACTCTGACTTACTACAGTTTCCCTCAGGTTGGATCATGTAAATATTCTCGTCGATGTTGCTTTGCAAAAATGCTGACACTGCGTCTATCTGATCGATTTCAAGGTCGAAACGTGCACGTATCTATGTGTAATAGACTACCGGCGAGTAGGTCTCCCCGTAGTCGATGCTCTTTCTTTGCGCACAGCTTTTGACAACCAGATGGGCTTTATGTTAAATAATATTACCTGGAGCATCCTTTTTGGCTTGGAAACTCCATTTGCATAATATAGGTCGTCGGTTCGATAGCAGGGACTCCAGAATCCAGGTTTCATTTTGAGTTATAGCGTCGAACTTTTCTCACATTATTTTGTGCCAAAAGTCTGCAACTGATCTAGACATCGCTCCATTCACTGCTATAGGATCATTTTGTTCTTTTGCGGCTGCGGCAAAAGAGACAAAATATGGTCTTTGTACAGGCATTGGTCTACGGCTTGATCTCCGCACTTTGGATATCTTCCCTTGATAACCTGCCGGTGGAGAAAATATATCTGTTTTTGAGTGAATGATGATGATGATGATGATGATGCTTTCTGAACAGAAAGTTTCTTCAGGCGATTCGAGCAAAACAGAAATTATCTCATACATCGTGTGTGCAGATGAATTCACTGTTCGCGTTTACTTTGCTCCCTACTATAGTAAACCGATATGCACAAAAACAACTGTCGATATTTTCGTATTCAGTTGGACAATTATTTGCGGATCGTTTCAACTTAAAAAATAAAACGTCTCTGTCCACGTATATTGTATAAGTTTGCGGAACAATTAATCGGAAGACTTTTGAGTTTTCAGCATAACCCATCCTTTTTCGATTAGATTGAATTTCTTCCGCTACTGTTTTGGTATATGCAGCATACACAGCAACCAAAAACTCTGAAACAATCTAGACCCGGATCAATTCCACTTCAGGCCCCCACTTGTGTTTTGTTTACTTCCCTTCTTGGAATAATAAAGCCAAGCCATTCTGCTCCGATGTCCCGTTATCGGTGCACAGAGTTTTTATTTTTTATTGGATATTCAAACTTTCTCGCTGAAAATACATACAGGGGTGCACATTCTGTCTCGCTCACACACATATATTACACGCACTCGCTCAAGGTCGCAGGTCTGTACAAATCAGCTGTTCCAATTATTCCAGTTACTCTTATTCCCTCTCGTAGAACAACCAAATTCTAAGGAATTTTTTGTATCTCGTTTTCGGGATTGAACAGGAATAAATCCACAGGGAATTTTGTATCCAAGTGTTTTAATTAAACGTATCGACACAATATTTTTTACCACCACTAGTTTCACAAAGTTTTCAGATTTATCCTTGTCCTGGCTTTTTTCCGTAATCAGATACAAAAAAGTCTTTCTACTGAAATCATCGATCAAACTAAAGACAAAACTAATTCTCAGACATCGGACTCTATTGGGGATCCATGCCTGTTTTCCCTTGCAACAAACGACACACGATAGAGTTGGATTTATTATATCCTTTAAGTGTATTTTGAAGCAGTTTTATTTATTTATTTATTTTTTTAAGTTATTCTTGCTTGTCGCATAAAATTGCTTGTTCGTATTAGCTTTCGTCACCAGCGAATTCAGATTGTGAAACTAACCTAATCTACCAACATTATTTGAAGTCCACGTGGTGTAGTGGTTAGAGTGCTCACCCATAAAGCCGAAGGTCCCTGGTTAATTTTCGTTGGCAGCAACGAGATTTGTTTCGAGTGATTTTTCAGACGGACTTTAAGTTCATTTAGTTATACCTACTGGTTTAAAATCAGAACGTATCGCAGCTGGGTGGACGGACATACGACCAAAACGTGGTACTGACCATATCACCTTCTCTAGTGCCAACACATTCGATCAAGATAATGAGATACCCTTAAGTATTTCTAAGCGAAGGCCCGAAAGGAGCTGTTGTCCTAAACCAGCAGAAACCAACAAAATTCATGTTTTAATTAAGTAAGTAATCGATAAATAATAATAATAATATTCATGTCAGTTTTACGACAAGACAATCCACTGCGGTTACCCTTATTCTTGTCTTTTTGAATTAGTGGTTATTGCCTAGATCACTGCGTCGATAGCCATTTGAGTCACTACGAATCCGAAGATTATTTTTTCTCCTATTTATCAGTGCATTTTTTGCTTGGAATGAAAACAAAAACTTCATGTCCCCGCGAACTCTCTAACTGGCCTAACATAGGGCCGAACTGCTTAACCCATCCTATACCTATATAACGTTATTTTTTTCCTCACATCCTTTAGGTACTGATAATGACTCAAACGAGTCGAAACGCATCTGCTGACCAAAATGAGCAACCCCAATTTCGAGATAAAAAACTTAATTGTTGAAATTGAAATTTTTAGAAAATTCAAGAAACATTTGCACCATCCTCTATATGAGGGTTGTTGTGCTAGGTGCACACATATTCAGTTACTGAAGCTACAACCGAAACCTTTTATTCAATCGATAAAGTTTATCATATAACTGGCTGCTCTAGGTGACTTCTCTCCATTGAACTAAAGAACTTGAAATTGATTACCTTTAAAATTTATATTGATTTATAAAGGCTTTGACGAATAGTAATTTCACTTTTCTGTCTTTTTCACAAGCTTTACAACTGGCAGTAATTGGGCCCGAGAGGGATTGTAGTGCTACGAAGAAGATGTAATTGGGCCGTCGCGCATTTTGTAGATGACTCTGCAGTTAAGGTTGCCTAAATTTCGACGCCATAAAGCAGCTCATAAAGGTCATCATCCATGATTTTTCGGCTTTTTACAGGAGCCGCAGTGCAAATATGGCTCGGTCCGCATCCCATAGATTCTCCCTGTGTACTGTGAATGCCAACGTATGCGAAAAGCTGCTATTTGTAATCAAACCATCTGTGGGCGCCGCGGTCATATCATAAGTTATTAGAAGTGGATGTGTATGCATATTAGGAATTACAACATATATCCGCAAGACTTCGCTATTGACCGTACCGCCTGAATAACAGTGGAATGAATTGATTACGCGCATGCGTAATTGAGCAAATCCAGCGAAAGTTTGAGCTTTGTAGTTGCACCAGTCATAGAGAAATGGCGGTGTAAAAAGAACTTCGATCATTGATTACTGTTAATAGTCTTAATTATTTTGATTGGTGTACAGCGATTAGGTGACTTTATGCGGCGTTCGTTAATAATTGTGATAGCAATTATCGTAAAAGTAAGTTTTTGACACTAGACGAGATGCTAGAGAGTTTTCAAGGTGCGTGCCAATCTCGGCAATATATCTCCCCAGCAATTCTGTTTTCCTTGGTAGAAAGCACCTTTTACATTAAAAAGCTAGAGTTTATGTCGGTAAACAGCCTGCGGGACAATTTCACCAAGACACCAACCAACGCCCTTGTCAAGCGGATGATTGCTCTGATAGTAAGTAATCATGGATAATTGCTTCTAAAGTGTCTCTTTGTCTGAGAAGTTTCTCAGAGACCACACAATTCGACAACGGTAGGAACAATTACCATCTCTATTGCGCGAGCACAATTTTTTTGTGTTCTTTCTCTTTCCCTGCATATACCCATCATTAACTTTGAGCGCTAGATGATCTACAATTAAGTTAAAACGCTAATAAGACTAATTGTATTATTTATATATGAATTAATAAAAGTGAGCACGGAATGAGATACTATACGACTTAACGTGAAGTTTTGATCTGAGATGTTCTGCGATTGACTACTGTTAATTATGCAAGAATGAAAAGAAATATTACATCTATATGAAGAATTGTAATAAAACGCTACGCTATTTTTCAGTAATTTCGGGAGTAAATGTGCTCGCTTTTACAGTGTCTGATTTTTTCTGAAGTTAAAGTGTGTTACACAATAGCGATAGCATCAATGGTAGATCGACTTCCTCTGATGAGTTTTTCGAGCACTTTTCCGGCTATGCCTAGCATACACAACTCGGGTTTCCCCTCTCCCTTGCTGAGCCACGCCACTTTCCACTACTCCTGGGATACTCTTTCATGCAGGCAAGTGCTGATCATACTGAATATCAAGTCAGGGCAACAGTTAAATAACCAGCCCTGGGACTTTTTATGCCTTCATGGACAAAAATGCTTTTTTAAATTCTATTTTCGCGAAGAGTGGGCAATTTGCTCGAGTTTCGTCGTAGAGCACTTCAACAAGAACGGACTGTGCAGGGAAAATAGCCCACAAAATGTCATCCATCTTTTCCGCTTCGTGTGTGCAGGGCAAACGTTGGGCTAGGAGCTTCCGTATGACAAGCTTATTGCCCAGGACCCATAGATTTCGATTCACGTCGTTCACCAGATTTCGACAGTAGCTGGCCTTGCTGTTGTTGATGTTCCAAGACGCTTTCTGGCTGTATGTTTACAGCGAGCTTGTTGCATACCTCTTCCAAAATTTGTGCCCGCTAGGCTCATTAATCTCAAGGGCTATATCTGATGATCGGCGGCCGAATAGTTCTCCCGAACCCTCCATTGTGTACCCTTCATACTAGGAACTACGATGCGAATGTTACATCCACGAAGGTAGCAACGTAGCGCGGGGGTTTCCGGTATTTAACACAGCAAGCCCAGTTCTGGCTGCCGTGTCCAAGGCTTCGTATTCCTCTAGGACCTGAAGGCATGTCTTATTCTATGGCTTTCGCATTTATGTCTCTTCCAACAAGAGAATGCCGTTCTGCGTTCAAGACGGCGTCTTCCAGAGCAACAAGTCAGGTCTGATACATACTAAGGAGTGTTGTATCCACACACCGAACCTATGCAAAACCATCTCCACCCCCCGCTGCTCAGCATCCGCAAATGAGCAGGTCTCTCATCTAGATGGGGGCCGTACCAGATTCATCAGGGAACCATGCTGTAAACTCCTGCGAAACAGCAACATGTCGACTTTCATTACATTCACAAACTGCTCTGAAGGAAGACAGTTGCCCGCGAGTTGACAACACTCACTCAATGATTGATTGGCTGCAGTTTTGGGTGAACTGTAATCTGTGTTAAAGTGCTAGCACTTTATCTTCAAAAAAATCAGATACTGAAAAAGGGAGCGCATCTACTCCAGAAATATATATGTATATATTTGTCACTGAAACAAATAGCATAGCGTTTTATTATTCTTCTTCTTACAGATTTATTAGTAAGCGCTAAAAAATAGAGGCAGTCAAGAAACATTTCATAATGCCCTGGGTTATTTTGGGAAATAATTTCCTTTACTCACTTTTGGTCTGAGGTCTTTTTTAGAAGTTTAATATTGTATGCAGGAGTGTGGCGTTATCCTTATGAATTTTAGGATGGGTATTGGTGAAAATAGCAAATTTGTGATTTAGTCTGAAAACAACTGTTCAATATTGTCCGCTTGTATTTTAAACAATTAACTTTAAAGCAATATTAACGAAATATTTCCAAAATAAAAACGCCAAGTACATAGATATCTATAATACCTAGAGTTGCGTGCAGGTTCTTTCCTACAGGACAAGATTTGTTTTTTCATATAAAAAACTGAAATTTTTTCAGTCTGTGACTTTATTAAGCTCCAAAATTGTTCTACAACACTTAGCTATACAATTTGTTTGATAATTGTTCAATTATAACAGATCTCAATCTTTACAGATAACATATCACATCGAAAGTAAATCGTATCAAAGAACTTACCGCAGCACCTGTAACAGACCGAAGCATATCCAGCAGTCCGATGTTTTCTTTGTTAAAAAGCATTTCTAAATTAGTTTGTGACTCGCAAACACGACAAACGTAGTCCCCAGTCATCATTTAAAACATAAATAAACCCAATAACTTGTTACAATTTTTGACAATCCACAGCAAACTGTGTTCTCACTTAATGTCACATTGACTACGTTCGGTAAAATTCCGGTTTACTTCTTTACTTTCGCTGATTATAAAGTCGTTTTGTATTTTGAAATTTGCATGAGCGGCTAGATGGTTAAGGAGGAGGATAAAATAGGATCAGTTAGAATGTTCTTTCGATCTACGCCATTTATTCAATTGAAGTGGTTTTACTGGGATGCAATATTTCCATAAAGTCTTTATAAAAATTAACATAATGCGCGAGATATATTTCGTGTAGAGCATACTCAGTCAGTGTTCACAATCCTTTTCTGACGATGGTATTCTGACCAGGATTAGCCGTCACTATTTTTTGACAGAATCAATGGACCTCATGTGGCGGCCGCTACCTTTTATATGAAGGAGGGAGGTTTCCAGAATGCCATCACTGTATGGCAGTTATTACATAGCGCATTCCGGGTTAAGAAACTTTTTACAACAAGCCAGTCGATATAAATTGAACATACTGGCAATCCAGGAAACGAACTGGACTGGAAATGATATTCAAGATATGAGATCGCCCACAATAGTCAAAAGCGAGAAACCTACTGGAAAACGAGAATTCGGAGTGGCCTTCATTGTGAATAGGGAATTCAAATCACACGTTATTTATTTTAGAGAGTCAATGAAAGATTGTGTGTAATTCGTTAAAAAGCAAAAACCTTCAAAACTTGGCTGATAAACGAAGGGCATGTTGCACAATCACCAGGAAAGGCTAGTTGACTCATTGCTCACAAATACGAGTAATGCAAAAATAATTGTGGGTGATTTCAACGCTAAGGTTAGCAATGAGTTATCTCATTAGGGGCCGACGGGAGGATATAGCCTCCGCGATGAAACAAATGACAGCAACCAGCACCTGATTGACTTTGCGTGTAGCAGAAATCTAGTCATACCTCCGACTTGCTTCCCACATCGACGCATACATAAAATGGCCTGGGTATAACTGGATGGCAATACACAAAACCAGATCGACCATGTTCTGATCCAACATCTTTGGGCCTCGAACATACTTGACATCCGTACATACCGAGGATTCAATTGTAGATTGGATCATTACATGATCAAATTAACATATCGATGTCGTATGTATGTCAAAGCCATATTCGGCGAAGACCAGCCTGCTACGAAAATTTGACATCGGCTTCAAACGGCGTCTGTAGCAAAAAAAATTCACGGAGACCCTCGACAACCAGCTGGCTCTCATCTCATCAGAGGCATCGCTGCAGACAAGCAACGAGCTCTGGATGGAACTAAAAGCGGCTATTATGACCGTTGCAGTATAGACGATCGGACATCAAGCCCGGTGCTAGGGAAATGATTGGTTTGATGATGAGTGCCAGAATGCCTTAGACAAAAAGAATCAGGCGTACAAAGAATACGTAGGTAGGAAAACCAGGACGAAGAGAGAACACTATGAAAATCTTAGAAGAGTAGCGAATAAGATAATTAGAATTAAGAAAAGAAAATAATATGATGACCAATTGAGAAGTATCAATATAATTTTAGCAAGCAACAACATAAGACAAGCATACAAAGTAGTGAAAAGCCTGAAACGAGGTTATCAGCCCAAAACCACGTTCTTCCGTGATGACATTGGCAATATCACCGCTGATGAAAACAGGATTAAGGAAAGGTGGGCATCATATTTCAAGAATCTCTTTAATCCCCGCACACTCCAGAGCATCGGAGCATATATTACCGGAGAGCTTCCATTGGCCCCACCTACTCTGGATGAACATTGTTACACCATCAAACCCCAAAAGAATAATAAAGAGCCGGGCATTGATGAGTTTCCAGTGGAGCTCATTAAATAAGGTAGCAGCGGTGTTCAGAAAATCATCCATAAAGTCATTCAGCGCAAGATGACAAGCTACAGTGTGAGACTATCGAGGCATATCACTACTTTGTATGGCGTACAAAATATTTTCAAAGATCTTAGAAAATAAAATCGGATCATACGCCAACAGTATTATTGGGGAGTATCAAGGTGGTTTTAGAGCAGGCAGATCGATGATAGATCAACTGTTTACAGTCAAACAGGTACTTCAAAACTGCTGGGAGTTCATCATAGACATATGCCAAATTTTTGTTGACTTTAAGCAAGCATCCGACAGTATTGATCGTAACGTACTGTACCGAATAATGCTTTACTTTGGTATCCTAGCTAAATTAGTCCATCTTACCAAAATGATAACGACATCGACAACCTCCCCAGTCCGCATCAATAACCAACTCGTCGACACCTTTGACACAAATTTCGGACTAAAACAGGGAGATGGATTGGCCCCATTTCTAATAGATTTGGCTCTGGAATATGTCATCAGAAAGTTACCTGTCGATACAAGAGGTACATAACTATATAAGTCAAGCCAAACGTTAACCTATGCGGACGACATCAATATTTTATCAACCAATGAGAATAAAACAAAGCGCATGACGCAGTCGAGCTTTTATCACACTTGGCGAATACAATATCGAAAATGTGGGCAAATTTGAATTTTTATGTGCTTAAATAACGAGAATCACTCATGAAAGAGACGAAATACGCGGAAGAATACAGCTCGCAAATAAAATATTTTATTCAGTTTTGACGATCTTGAAGATCACTTACATACACAGGAAAATGAAGCTCCAAGTATATAAATCTGTCATAAGACCTGTGCTATGCTATGGGTGTGAAACATGGACCCTAAGCCAAGCATCCTGAGGCGAATAATTAGAGGGAAGCTAGACGGGGATTAATTGCGAATTCAATGCAACCATGAGCTGTATGAAGTTTTTGATTAGCCGGAAGTCTCAATGATTGTAAGACTGGGGCAGCTAAAATTGGCTGGCCATATGGACGAACAATGGATACCCAAAAAGGTAATCGTCGGGAAAACTGAAGGGTGGAGACCAGTGGTGAAACCAAGGAAAAGCTGGTCTGACTCGGGCGACGAAGACAGTTCATCGCTGCTCGGATCTCGAAATTGGAAGACGCAGTGAATGGACCGAGACAGTTGGAGGCGGTTGTTGCGGGAAGCAAAAACCTGAGAGGGGCTGTAGCTCTACGAAGAAGAAGAAGACAATGTCCTTTTTACTTTTTTCTTTCGTTTACCAAAACTAAAATGTTGCGTTAACCAATAAATTGTAAATTTCCGACATACTTTATACAGAAATAAATGAATATGAATTGCTCATTGAACCTTCCTCTTTTCGTACCGTAGTTTAAAACTGAAGCGGAAGGTGAGTATGTTATTGAGTCTACGAGGTTCTGGGTAATCCGCAACGAACTAATTCAGAGCTTTCGGTTCGTTCGCGGTATCGTAGTTTTTATTTTGTAGATTTCATTTAGCGTAGGCTGTTTCGATCCGAATTAAAGTGGAGTACGTCGGTCTGTAGATCGGGAATGCGAGAGTTTGTTGTTTTTGTGCATGTTGAATTATTGAAAACACTGAAAATGTTAAAAGTTGAGTAATGTAAAGATTTTAAGTTTTCTTTTGGGAAATTGTTGAATGCGTCTAGAATGGCAAAGTTGAATGGTGGCTGAAAATCATAGCTCAGCATAGACTATTCACAATGATACACGACGATCTTCCCGTGAACAGCCACCACGGAATAGAATATGAGCGCCAAGATCAGTTGACCTTATGGGTTCGTTAGCACAACTCGAGACCTAACGTCTTGGAATTGCTGGAAGGACGATTCCGACTTCCTTAGGGAAGTAATAGACCCAAGCAATGGAAAAATCATTAAAAGACGTCCACATTAACCGGCTCTCCTGTTTAGTCTAGTTGCATTGATAATCTTGATGTCCTTAAGATTCATGCTGACCTTATTGCATGGTCTAGCAATGCTTATGAATTGTTTAAATCGAAATCAAATTTAACATCCCGAATTACTTCATATCTGCAGACGAAGTTACCAGCTATAAAAGCATGAATGTCAAATTTCTTCAAGATTTCTTTTTGCTCAACTTCAATTGCTCTTTTAAACCTGCTAAGTCTTAAACCGTTTTGCCTATCATCCGCAATGTTGCACTTTGCTTCGCTGATAATCATAAATATTCTTAACGGTGTCAACTTTATCGGTTTACTGTTGAATTTTCTTCGGACTACCTAGAAAGCTACGAAATATACAAATTGTAGGCAAGCGGCCATGAGAAAAGCAACGTAAACTCTGGTAGATAGCAGTACGCCATTTAGAATTACAAATTGGAGTATTTGGTTAATGCATGAACAATATCGGGCAGGATGTATCCGGGTCGTGAAGGCTTGATTTTAACTATTGTACTATCGAAGGAAAAGAAGAATATATAAAGCAATGAAGGCAGAGATTATGCAGTTGATTATTTTCTCATGTAAATATAGTTCTCCAACATTTGCCTGAGGTTACTGTCCATATTTACCAAATGAATGGAAAAAGGCTAAGGTATTTTCAATCTTGAAGAAAAAACAAAGAATCTTCGAGCTGAATCAGGTTGCTGCCTAATATCAGCAACGTGTTTGAAGTGATACTAAAGAAAGAATTAAACGCCCACATTGAGAAATATGAGCTGATGCTGACCTAGCCTAACCTTAGACATTTGTTGGAAACTAAAAAACAGGAGCGTGGAGCGTGTCTTATTGATATGGAGAAAGCCTTCGATACTTTATCGTTAGATGGACGAGTTTTTAAACTCCTTCAGGACAGGTTCCCCAGATATCTTGTCGCCATGATGTGCAATATGTTCTACGGGAAATCATTTCTTGTTACTGATGGAAATCTGACGACAATGCGTTACTTCAAGGTCTTGAATGGTCTACACCAGGGAACAGTTACTGCTCCTCTGCTTTTCTCAATATTGATTCGCAAGCTATTGAACGCCTTTGATTTTAAAGTCTCGCCAACGCGATCATTGGTAGCGTTTGCTGATGATCTGATCATCTATACGGCAGACCGAAAAGCTACGATGGTTCAGAGCAATCTTAATTTAATGATGTGTAGCTGTACACTGATAGTTGGCGAATGAAAATCAATGCGTAGAATTGCGAAACAATCTTGTTTCAGACAACGCTGCAGGGGGCCAACCAAGACCTGAAACGTAATTGGAAGGATTTTCACTTTATGGCTGGTGAGGGTAGTTCAGAACGGGTTCCACTCCTGTGTTCGATACCTCGGTGTTCAGCTCGATCAGTATCTGTACTATACTGAACATTAAAAATCATGCTCAGTAAATCACAAATTGTAGTCATGGCCCTACGATGACTCTTCATTCCAGATGCATTGATCAAAAGGTCAAAGTTATCTGTTACAAGACACTGGTTAGACCAGTTTTGACATATGGATGTCAGATCTGGTACAACCAAAGTCCCGGTACTATGGAAAGATTAAGAGTTTTCGAAAGGAAATGCCTTCGTGCATGTACTGGTTTTCACAGAAAGGCTGAGATGGATTGGAAACACTATTTATCGAATAGAAAAATTTATCAAACTGCTAAAGTGACGAGAGTCGATATCTTCATATTGAAACTTCTCTGGAATCATATCGGAAGATCAGTAACTGTGAGTGAAAACCCTTGGATTTCACAGCCGATCCTCCCTACAGACGGGTATATAGCGACTTGCCTCGCTACTGGCTTCGTTCCTCCAGAAGCATTCGTGTATTTGGACATGAATCGATATGTTTTTTATTCTGACGGCGTCCCAACAACGTATCACATATATAGACGGGCCACCGATAAGAAGATAAAATATCCTCCGAGTTTGAGTTTACGAGACCAACAATTCCAATAGAGATACTCATTTGCTAGATTCGCTGAAGCTGATCGAGTTCCTGCGAAGCAATCTAGGTATTGGTGGCTGAAAGACAATGTCTAAATTATTCATGTTTATTTTCAGTTTTTGTTTTTTTCGGTACTTAGTTTTTGAGTTTCAGCTCATTATCGCTATATTTAGTGTTATTGTTTATTTGTGTTAAAAATTAGGGATAGGTTAGGTATATGTAATGTTTATTATATTAGGTTTAGAGATAAGATTTTTAGTATAAAATAAAGTTTTTGATTGAATTTTATAAGAATTGGGTTATAACATATTAGGTGTAGGACCAAAGCCCACTGTTGTGTTTAAATTATAAATAATTTTGGAAAAGTGTTGGTTGGTTTTTCTCCTTTTTCCAATTGAATTATAAAATATGTAATAATCTTAATTTATTGAATTTGCTGTTGTTTCTTTACGAGATGAGTTTCATTGATACGTATAAATTTAGAGAGCCATTTTGGCCATTAAGTTTTCGTATGCTGGTGACTTTGACTTTAAAGAAAAGGACATCGAGATATCGTGAAAGTGAAGCGTGATCACCCCAGTATAAGCAAAAGGACGGCAAGAGTACCTTCTGTGCCTTCACTTTAAGTGAAGTGGAAGAAAAGGAGATAGATGTTATCGCTTGAAGGGAGAATAGTAGCTCAAAGTGCCTGTAGATTTGCTATGCAAATCCCTCCGATGAAGGAGAAAGAATACAGTCAAGCTGTTGATTCTAGGAATCGGTTATCTCAATATCGATTGGAGTGAGGGTTGATTCAAAATGCACTGATTTTTTGATTTGCTCGTCCATTTAGATTGACGGCTTCATAAGAAGAGAATGAATGCGTGAATGCTTATAAAGAAAAATATTTTAATTAGGTGAATTGTATTTTAATTAGGTGAATTGTGTGCAATCTGAGTGAACTTCGATTTGGTTTGTTTACAAATGTGTATTTATTCGATTTTTTAATTTAATTATTTTCAAATTCAAGCATGGGGGCCTGCGCTAATGAAATCAAGATGAAGGGTTAATCCAAGCGTCATCATTGTTGTTAGCGAATCGACATGTGGATACATGTCGATGATCCATTGCAGAGTTTTCTTGTTTGATTCAATGAATGATGAGTTGAGTGTGTGAACTGGTCGGCATTTACTCCATAATCAATTCTGTTAAGTAGTTTTAAGTCACCACGACTCAGCTGTTGGAGTAATGATGAAAAGTGAAGAAAAGGGTGGGTACATTGGAAAAGCTAAAACTATTCATAGCAATATGACTGTATGGCAAGTTATTTTGAGTTATTTGAAAGATCTAAACACTGAAAAACAAAGTTAATTTTTTAATTATGTTTGTTGATTCTTTCCGATAAAGAATTAAGTTGCTGGTAGATTTTAAGAAGCAGCTCATTGTTACTACTTACATTATTTACAGCATTGCGTGGTGGTCCTGTAGCGGCGAGTGCAAATTATACTCTGGCCTTGACGAAGTCGGAAGGTATCACACTGAGGTGTACTTGCGTTTGTTTTGGAATAAATTTAACTTTTGCATCTTGATATCGGGGGCATCCTCGATATGATGCTGGATGACCAAAAATACTGCAGCTAACGCAGTACAAGTTTTCTGTTTTGCTCCGAACATGAAGCATGAACATCTTTGCATTTCACACATCGGTAGTGCATGGCGCAGTTGGCAGCTGAATGACCACATCTTTGACACCGATAGCACTGGTTGTTTTTTTTGTGGAGACGCTCCCACTTCACCACTCTGAAGTTCTCGTACCTTATCTCTTCATATCCATTGAATAGGTCCAGGTTGTCGGCATATATAAGAGTTCTTGCCCGTGTGTCATCTTTATATATAGTAGATCACATGAACCTTATATCAGCCAATGATGAAACGCTTTATATCTAGATAAGGAAAAGCTTCAGGAGACGGATAGTATGGATACCTAAGTATACGTATTCGTTATACTTGAGAGCAGCTACTTTTCTCATAGATAATTTGAATCTGCCTTGGGAATTCCTGCAATACCATAGAACTCCGCATTTGATACATACTCACAAAAATATGTTTCTTTATTTGCTTCCCTATACACTGCAATCCAACTTCGGAAGCATTTTCGCTTGAAAACCCTAATTTTCTCCATGATTCTACAGTTTCGATGAAACACGTAGAGCATGCAAATGCTATAATGGGTCGAACATGCAACTGGAGACATAATCTTCACGCATGGCTCGAGGTATAAATGCTCAAGATCCAGCCTGTAATCCCACTATGCTAGAACGAAGCACAATTAATTGCTTGAAACTGCAATAAAGCGTATATCTCTCTGGACCTGTTTCTTTGCATAGAAAGTTTGGCTGTCCAGTGAAGATAAGGATGTCGCTTGTTTCTGTAATCTAAAAAAATTAAGCAAGGGGTCGCAACTAGTTACTCAGTTTTTTTGTTTGTGCTAAAAATTAAAAGCGTGAAATTAATAATGCTATGAATATTTAAAATTGCTACAAATTTTCATTGAAAATAAGTTAATAAATTAGAAAACAGGAATGAATAGGAAATGCGTATGTGAATGGAATGTTCAAATTGGCGAAAGCAATATTATCGCGGTTACACAAGATTCATTAAAACATAAAAGAAGCTACAAAAATTGATTTAGTGCATGCATCTTCTTCGTTTTTATTTTGGCTCCATGACCAATCAAATTTTCTTCAGCGTTTCATAGCAGCGGCAAGATAATACATTACCAAATTTTTTCAGTGTTATAATTAACTTCCGGAGTATTCCTCTTAAAGAATATGAGTATGACAGCGTTGCAGTAACTTAAACTTTTCATCGGTTTATTGTGATTACTGGTAGGAGTACATTTTTAAAGTGAAAGTCATATATAATAAATCACCATTTATATTTTATTTCTACGAAATTCTTTAAAAACAGTGACAACTTGCTCATTTAGAATGGAAATTGAACTAAAAAATTAAATTAAAATGATCATTCTCTATGGAAGAAACCAAAACCAAGGAAATAATTGGAAGACTCGGTGGAAGTCGACAGCCCTGCAAAATCCCAGAACCGTTACATTTGACTAGTTCTGTCACGCCATCAATAATGATGAATTATTCCCCGCTTGTATGTTGTTTACGATGTGTCCTCAATGTAGAACTACTTGAATAAACTTTGTCACACATTTCACATTTAAAAATATTTGGATTAATATGCATCATTTCATGTTCTTTGAGCGTTGCGTGTTTTTTGAATAATTTTCCACACTGCTTGCATCTAAATAAATCAGGATCTGCATGCAATTTCAAGTGCATATTAAATTCGTTTTTCCTTTGAAAACATTTACTACATTCAGTACATTTATATCCAATTTCCGAGTCATGCAACATTTTATGCCTTTTAAGATGGGTGTTTCTGTTAAATTTACGGCCACAGAATTCACACTTAAAACGATCAGGGTCTGAATGAACACTAAGGTGCTCATTTAAGAGTGTACTATTGACAAAAGATTTGCTGCATAGTTTACACTTGAAAAGATCAGGTTTCGCATGTAAGCGTTGATGTGCACGCAGTTTATGTGGTTCAACGTACGATCTTCCACATTGTTTACATTGAAAGCTGTTAGGATTTTTGTGCAACATTTCATGCACCCTTAATGTCGCCGGTATTTTAAATGATTTGTCGCATTCATCGCACTTGAATGGTTTATGGATTTTATGTTTGGTTCGGTGTTGTTGATATAAATGGCGTTCCCAAAATATTTGACCACAGAGATTACATAGAAATTCCTGTTTTGATATATTTTCTTTTTTGATTACGGATGCCTTGCCTTCTGATGTATAGAATCTTCCGCTGCCTAGATTGTCTTCATATTTCAGTGGGCCTTGACTGGGTTCTGGTTTTACCTATGAGGAAGCTTATTATTTATAGTATTTCTAATACACGAATTCAACTTACCGAAACACTATAAAGCTGTTGAAAATCTACACATTTTTCATATTTTGAAAATTGTCCATCATCTATATCAATTTCTTCTTTGATTATACACCGAATATCACAGTTTTCATTTTTACTAGGGCAGTCTGCATTTTGCGAAAGTTCAAGGTTTACTGGAAGATTTTTCGAAGTTTGCAAATCATTTATCTTTATTCTATCAAAATTATCTTCTCCGTAGTTATCATCGCCAGAAAAGTAACTTCTATTTATGAACTTTTTGCGTGCGTTTTTGTATTGAAGTCTGAAGGCAAAAGCTCGCTTAAGTGCTTGCTCACAATCAATACAAATGTATTTAGGAAGATTATCTGTCGATATGTTCTGTTGAAAGAAATATTGCTTCAAGATATTTTATTAAATAAAAATATAAACAAAAAAGGTAAAATATGAATATAAAAATAAATTTTGAAAATGTATTAGATCTTTAAGATTTATTTCAGAACGGCGGCATATTTTCAAACTGGCATCATTATCTAATCGCTTTTTCCGTATTATATAATTTTCTCTTTGAGACTTGGATAACTTAAGACTAATATGATAATTTTACTTTAGCCTAAGGAAAAAAGTAAAGTTTCGATCATACTAGCGTTGTGCGATGGGAAAAGAGTGATGGAGAAGTGGTAGGAAATGAAGATATTAAAGAAATTAACAAATAAAATATTGTCATAAATTTGAGTAAATTGTAAATGATTTTTTTGAAACGATAAAAATAATACACCTTTTAGGCTAGATTAAAACATAGAAGTCTATCCTTACTGTTATTACCAGCCAATCTATTGACTTCACAATGCTCAAAATAATGATGGTAAGATGCTTCTCTTATATCCTTTCTAGGTTTTTCTAATGAGCAAATTTTATTAACATTTAAACATTTTTTAATTAAACGTTGATCTCAAATTCGAATGCATTTTATTGATCCAAGCGTTATGAATTTTATAAAAACATATATATACAAAAATATATACTCAAATTTAAACAATATTCAATTAAAAACTTAGTCGATAGAAAAATATATTACATGTTATAAAATGAAAATTACTAAATATTATCATTTAATTGGAAAAAGGAGAAAAACCACCCAACTCCATTAAAATAAATGTGGACTTCTAAGCGTATTCCAAATCAATTTTAATTAAATTATTATCATATTCAAAAAGCAAATCGAAATACTTTTAAAATTGTATTCTCAAGAACATAGCATCAGAAAAATGATATAAATGAGAATAACACCTAATACAATGAAAATATTACCTTCAGTCATCATTTTGTCGTCAACTGTTATATGTTTACAAATTGCAGATTTCAACTTACCGACACATTAGTAAAAGATTGTAGCATTACTGGGAGAAAATCATTTTCTTGATTGAATAACATTTTCAAATTATTGTTAGCTTCACAAACACGACAAATATACTTAGAGGCCATCGTATAACCGGACAAAAAGGACTAAATACTACACAGGAAAACACAAAATCTGACATTCTTTAGCATTGGAATCTGACAAATTAGAAACTTCAAATCTCTACTTTTAAAAGTCTCTAACGAGTATTTTAGTTCCTAGAATGGTTGATATAGATTTATCTTGAATTTGAGGAACAACCGCTACTGAAGCAGAAATCAAGCTATGCATGGGATTTTCTTAAAAGTTTTTAGTTTAAACTAAATAAGAAACTGATTGAAATTAAATGTATTGAAATTGCTTCCACTTTGTCATGAAAGTTTTAAGGAAGTTATTCAAGTTAATAGACACACGAATTTATCAGTTGGAACAATTTTAATTTAATTTTAAGCTGGAAAAGCATATCTATTTCACCAACTGTCCTGAGGTTATGAGGGCCCCAAAACGTAACGCGAAGTTTCAACAACCAGCTCTGTCTACGCCATAGATTATTTCAGTTTGATGTCAGTTCGAGGAGACGGCGCTTTCCTAGCATCGGCACTACGCGTCGGGATTCTACGTCCAGCATTCGTGGCGTAGTGACACGTTTTTGAAAGCCCCTGTAAACAATTTTTAAAAATTAAACAAATTTTTCAAAACGTCACTTCGAAAATAATTTTTTAAAACTAGAAATACTTATTACATCGTCGAATCATTCAAACAGTTTTTCGGATATTTGGATTTTGCTTGTGGAGAAGTTTCAAGAAGTTAGAAAACACAGAAAACTTTATTCACCGGGGGCATGGAGGAGCCCGACGACTTCCCACTGCTGGGGGACTCAGCACCAGGCATTCCAAATGCAACTAATGAAAAAATAATGAAAAGGAAAATTAAACAAGAGAATTTTGAACACAGAAAGCGTATTACGCTATCAAACGAAGGACTAGAAAGTGTCCGAATTCAAATTTTGGAAGAATTGATCCGAAAATTATCAAATCTCAATAAAACGTAAACAATTAAGCCAAGAAGTATGACCGAAAAACAAAAAGCCATGACACATAAGACGAGCGAAAATAAAGTAATCACGTAAAAGGCTCAACAAGGAAAGAAGCCAACGGTACAAGATGCGAGGAAGATAGCAATTTATGATGCCGATATTATACTAAGCGCAGGTGGAGCAAACGATAGCGCGAATTACTATACGATACTTGTTGCGATGGATACCAAAGTGGATTAGAAGAAAGTGTAGGTAGTATTAATTGTGATTTTCCTGATAACTTAATTGAATATTTGAAATCTGCTGGTTCATCTGTTAAAAATAATAAGACTTTTGAAGTTTTCCACCGATTAATGTCTCTGGGTAGCGCGGAAGGGATATGTTTGGCTGTTGGCAGTCTAACACAAGATAGATCATTTCGATCAGACCTTCTTGTTGAAGGGCCGGGACTGTGGAGAGAATATAGTTAATCTCCTTGAGATGTTACAGGAAGCAGCACCAGCTATCAAATTCATTAGTGTAAAAAATTTTGCGAATAGAAGATCAACTATTCCAGTCAAAACGTTACCATTTTATTTGGTACAAATTTTAAACGATAATAGTCCAAGTGCCCTCCAACAGGTAAGGTACTTGAACTTTAGATTTGTGAGGTAGGAGCGTGCTCAAAAAACTGAGGTCAACCAGTGTTACAGGTGCCAAAGTTTTGGTCATCCAGTTGCCAATTGCGCCATGCATTATCGGTGCCTCAAATATAAAGGTATTTATGCCTCCGGTGAGAGCCAGCTGGCTCAGATGGAACCAAAATAAAAATTAAACTGCATCCAAATGATGCAGTATAACATCATTTAGCTCCGTCATGCTAGATGTTAGTGTCAATGATGAGCTTCTTAGTGTCAATGATGAGCTTCTTCTTAAAATTTACCAACAGCTTGAATCTCTTTCGGAAAGAATTAATAAGCAAGATCAAAAAATCGATTTTGTATTTCAACATTTAGTTAAACATGCTTCAAAATAGTTTGTCATCCAGTCGTATTCCCATGGATAGGCTTCATCTCATCTCGATCAACGTCAGCTCCATTGCTACTCTCTACATCGACGTGACATGCTAAGTAAAAGCCTGATATCATGCCTCTCACTGACACCCGCCCCGATTCATTTCTTCGTCTAGCAGTCGTTGCGTATTTACGTGTTTTTAATCGCTCCTGTCAATAATTTTCAAAACTTAAAATAATTTTTAAAACGTCAATTTGAAGTTAATTTTGTAAAAAACTTATTAAGCCGTCGAATTATTCGAACTATTTATCGAGTTCCTGGATTTTATTTGCGAGGAAGTCTCATAAACTTCAAAAACGAAGAAACGTATTTTTTTCCAGGGGGGCATGGGGCCAGGCATTGCAAACGCTACAAATAAAAAAATCATGAAACGAAAAACGACCAAGAAAGCTTTGAGCGTATTCCAAGCGAGGAATTGGAAAGAGTTACCAAAGAAAACGCAAGAGTTACTAGAGAAAATGAGGCGATGAAACTCCGAATTACAAATTTGGAGGAAATTAACAAACGTCAACAAAACAAAAAGATGAAGCCACAAAATACGTCCGAAAAAGCGACAACAAGCAAGACGAAAGAAAAAAAAAGTAGCCACGCAAAAGGCTTAACTAACAAATAGAGAAACATTACAACATACGAAGAAGTGTAATGATTTTAAACATTTTTCGTCCGAACGCGGAACCGACCTCTCATCGGTTCTAGACGTTAAGTCTGAGTAGTGCCAACGGATGGTACCAACCGGTCAACCAATCCGTGCACCGTAACCCATTCACGCGGTGGCTGCTTGTCGGCCAGCTAGTTCGGAGAGGATTTCGGTCGCGGGTCTCCGAATGGGTTACGCTCATTTACATATTTTCAGCCACCTGTACACGCCCGTTTTCAAAACGCGTTACAAAACAAAACCATACGGAGAAGAAACCTACTTTACGTTACTCCGTATTTCTTCCTATAACCAGTCAAAGAACAAAAGCTAATTTTTATTTCGCGTTCCCGAGTTTCCGACGCGGTACCGAAAAGTATGCTACTCTAACTCAACCCGACGAAAACCACTCTAATAAAACGACAAAACAACAAAGGTACCGCGTACCGCGCACGACGCGAACCCGACCTCAGCGGATTTTTCGAAACCCTACCCTCGCGACGGCATACCTACCCTGCACTTCCTTTCCCGCTGAAAAAGAAGAACCACTGAAAACGTAAGTCGTGATTAAGTTTAGCTATTCATGATTTTAATGGTAATTTTTCTCATACAATTGAAAATTCTCGCACCCAACAAGTAGGGAGGATTTTACTTTCATAACGGAACTATATATATATAACTTGAGATATTAATGTACAAATATAATAATTAACTTATTAATGCTATTTTGTTATTATTTCAATAATAGGGAGACAGCGGTGATTAATTAGAAATATAAAAAGAACAAAAACAAATCAACAATTGATTTGTAGTATTGCAAAACAATATTGCAATTGGAAAATATTTTCATGGATAATAGAGGGAAAATACTGTAATTACATATACACATATGGCAATGTTTTTCATAATTCGATTTTCTGTTTTTTTTTTGTTTTTCTTCTTAATTGTATCAAATTAACAAAAATGTTCAAAGCTTTGACATTCAATTATAGATCAAACTGTTACTTTTCATGTTATTCATCAAGACATTCAATTATTTATTCATATAAAATACTACATTAATTGTTTTTCTTTTATTTTGTATCTTACTTTTTCACATTTTCCGAGTATTTTCATTTTCTTTCTATCATCTTACATTTGTTTCCTAATTTAGTGTCATCGGTTTCCCTTACTTGCTCTGATTTGCCAGTGGAGTTGATTTTCTTTTTTGTTTTATTTGTTTTATTTATTCGTTTTTCTCTTTTGTCACGGATCAAATCTTCTTTACTAACTGCACCATTCAATAAATGCATTGTTGAGAAAATATAAATAGATCCTCTTAATTCTAAAAGTTTGTTATAATGAGAATCGAGGAATTGAAAAAATCCAGTCAATAGAAAAGAGGAAGGATGAGCACGAAAGATAAATACTTGAGATTTCGCGATTTGAATAGTGGAGGTTTTGGTTGGAATGTTGTTCAATTTTTGACCGAAAAGCTTTAACAAAATTTTAAAAGCGGTGTCGAATGTATTATTGCACATTGATAATTTTATTAAAAAAATAGAGAGCGATTTTAGCAACCTCTGCATTGCTTAGAGGTTCTTTTGATATCAAAAATGAGATTCTATCATCAAACGTTCTATGCGCAACCATTAAATTTATTAAAAAAATCAAATGAAAGCCATCAAAACACACTTCACGCAAATGAAAGGGTACTTAGGATAATAATCATTTTTTTTTTCTTCACACACTTAGCTTATTATCGTTCTTTAATTAATATCGCTTTACAAAGGCTCCTTTTCCATCTTTTCCGGATTATTTATATTGCTCTACTTTGGTATAAGTTTCTGTTAATTTTAAAGTTTTTATGTACAATAGTTCAATTTATGATATTAAAAATTACAATGTGACTTGCAATCGACATTGTTAAAGGTGACTAGTCCGATTTTGTGGGTAACTGAATGTGAAAAGTATGAATTGCTTCTTCTCTATAATTTATACTCAGAATAACTTTGAATTAATATCAATAGCGACCTGAGTTCACCTATCTAATCATTACATCATCATTTATTCTTTCGTTCTCAAAAGTCTTTCTAATCGTACATTTCACTTCTCGCTTTATAGTTTATATCGTTTTTTTTTTCATTCTTAAACTTTGGAAAAGTTATCCGTAAAATGACATGAGGAGAAAATAAATCAATAACTCCATTAAAATGCGCTGTATAGTCAGTGTCAATACACATACATACATCATATACATGAGAATATATTTAACTTTTAATTATAAGTGTACTTCCTTCAATTCTTTTCCTACACTTATTTGCCTATATATCTATCCACAATACTATTATTTTATATTATACATACATGGCTGCCAAGTACCTTACGGAAAAGGTCATATTAAGACATAAAGTATGATCACGTTTGTCACCCCATCCACCATTTCCTTTTTGAAGTTTCATCTTCTTTCTTAGGCTGCAACTGTTAATGTTAACCTGATTCGATTCACAATTTTTCTTTTGGTGATGGACACCACACTCTCCAATATGGAAAACTCTTGGGCCTTTCACTACCATGGCATGTAATTTATGTTGCAAGCATTGTAACGAGACATGCTGCAATGACCAGTCCCACTTGTAGTCATCATACGTACAAAAAAACTTAGAACGATGCCGACACTTTGAAGGTTATATGACGAACGACACTTCAACCAGTTTCCACTTTTCTATCTATTCGATGTTTTGGATGGCAACTGTGGGAGGCACTGCCAGATAGATATGCTTCGAAATGTGTCGGTGTTTAATTAATATTATTTTTCAATTATTTATATCCACAGATATAAATATTTGAAAAAAATATTTTCTGCGCAACGATATCCGCACGAAAGATGAAGTCCGCTTGCACTTCGAAGACATACCTATCTGGCCGGCTGCCAGGGTTCGGGATCGGAATCACTTCGATTCCCGGGCGTAGGCGTCACATTACAGAAGTCAACAATTCATCATGCTTATGTTATATGAAGCGCGGGAGGAAAGGGAGCTGCGATGAATGACGATATGGACATCGAGATGGAGTGTCAAGAAAACATAGGTAATATTAATGATTCTAGGGATCAATTTATTCAATACTTAAAATCAAAAAATAAGGAGAAGGAGAGCCAACCGGTGTGTCTGCTGGTTCTCCTATTAAAAATAATAAGATAACTGAGAAAGTTCCTTCGATTAATGTCTTTGGGCAGCGCGGAGGGGATATGGTTCGGCTATTGGCAGTTGAACATGAGATCGATAATTTGGAAGTTAAGAAAGTAACCGCTGTTAAGCTCACAATTAAAACAAAAACACTGGCTGATTTCAAGCTGGCAAAAGATGCTTTTAATAGTGTACAAGCTCCCCACTTCACACTGTGGGGAGAATGCAGTTGATCTCCTGAAATGTTACAGAAAGCAGCACCAGCTGTCAAATTCATTAGTGTGATAAATTTTGCTACCAGGAGATTAACTGTTGAAGGCAAAATATTACCATTCCAAGTGCCGTCCAACAGGTAAGATACTTGAATTTCAGAGTTGTGAGGTGGGAGCGTCTCCAAAAAACTAAGGTCAAACAGTGTTACAGGTGCCAAAGGTTCGGTCATTTGGCTGCTAATCGTTCCATGCGCTATCGCTGCGTTAGATGTAAAGATATTCATGCCCCCGGTGAATCCAAATGGGCTCAGATGGAGCCAAAAGAAAAATTATATTGTGATAACTGCGGTATATTTGGTCATCCAGTATTATATTGAGGATGCAAAAGTTATATTTCCCCCCCAAAAAAAAGCCAAGTACATCACAGTGTGTTACCTTCCAACTTCGTCAAACTCGATATATCATTCGCACTTGCTGCTAGAGGACCAGCAGACAAAAATGTAAATAAAATAAATAATGTAAGTGACAATAATGAACTGCTTCTCAAAATTGCTTGAATCTTTTTCAGAAAGAATAGATAAGCAAGATAAAAAAATCCATTTCGTTTTTTAACTTAATGGAAATTATCCATCAAAGGGATGATATCTTCTTCACTCCAGTGAATATGAAAATCATCGGTTGAATTTAAAAAAAACTACTGGTATCGAGGCCGAGGTAACCTACTAAGGGTTGCTAAGTTTGTTCGAAGAACAAATTGAGCCCAGCAAGGACTGGCGGAGACTTCGTCGTTACCGACGATCCTTATGGCCCACAACTAAGAATGGGGCCCCCTCGAACCCTCCCAACCGTATCAAGATCCAAACTTAGACGTGGGAATATATTTCCCATTTGAGTGGAAAACTCATACAAACATAATTTGCATGAATTTTCCCATCAAATGAGAAATATAAATGTGGCCAATTTATTTTATAGAATTACGTGATGGGATGACGAAACTCTATACCTTAAAGGGCACGCGAGCGGAAGGCCACTCTACCCGGCAAGAGCCCCTGTTAACAACAAAAAATGGAGGAGCGCGCCCGATGGCTAGCCCATATTAGAGGAGGTCAAAAAAAACTGAGGAAAGGGATGAAAGTGTTTGAAAAATATTCTTTGAAAATAAAACACGGGTAGCCTAAAGGTGTGGTCGTTTCTCTACAACGGGGACCAGTTTCGATTCATCCAATTTTCATGAACGCAATACAAATACAGACTGGAGAAACGCAACAATAAAGGGATAAATGGAATTAATGTGGCAAATGTTAAAAGTGTACGTCATTTGAAAAAACGAAAATTGTCTAGGGGTCAAATCGACGATATAATCGCTTATCTGGCTTTTCTGATCTATAATATTAGTACTACTTATCTTGAACGATATTCCCGTTGAGTTTCTCTGCTTGTAATACAAGTTTGGATTTTTCTTTAGAACGTGTCAACAGATCAACATCCAGAGTTGTCATTTTCCGACAAGTTCCACGAGTTATTTGGGTTGTTACACCATTACCACTTGTTGGGTATGTCACTGCATCATATTGTTCCCAAAGCATCTTTAAAGACTTCGCTGTGAATCCAGCATCGATTTTTCGGTCTCTTATCGCGAAATACGACTCCCGTGCACAAATCGTGAGCTGCATCTTGGATATCATCGGAAATTTCTGTTTTTTGAATTTAGTAGGCTTGGTACGAGCTTTTTTCGATGACTTATTTGCTGATTGTTTTGATGATGGCCGTTCACTTGAATTTTTGTGGGTTATAATATCACACGATGTAGGAAGAATCTTATGAATGATGATTTGTATTTTACTCAACACACTAAATGTACATTATCACATTGGAATTGGTGCTTTTGAGCCCAAGTGGAGTCATGATTTTCCCAGGCCAAACAACAGAGGGTATAATTTGCGTCCTCCGAAAGCTGCAAGCGGTGCAATTCCATAGATGTACTCGAACTCAGAATCCTCAACTGTCAGAAATTTGAGCCGCTAGGAGGCAAATATAAAATTCTTAAAGGCAATCCCTCCTTTCGATAACTATGTGGAAATTCCATCAATCCATCTGCATCCCAAATAAAGACATTGGGGCAACCTTCCACAAGTATCAATCTGCGGTCTCAACTTGAGATTCACGGAGTTGACAACGATGGATGCAAACTTCCCTGTTTAAATTCGAGGTTAGGTGCTCCGCCCCTTCAAAAACTTATCTCGCCAGTTTCAATCAACGTGCTGCCATGACGATTCATACTACTTTCCTCGAATACGACCCTTAAGACAGAACGTCGCTACACACAACAATAGATATTGGACTTGAGGCACTTATTCACCAAATTTCACTCGAAATGAATTGAGATGATGAAATTGAATTTAGTTTTTATTGCTTTTATTTTCTCGACTCACTCATTCAAACTAACCCCAAACCAACGCGACTCATGGGCGATTTCAAGCAGACTCGTTTTCATACTTATTATTTAGTTCAGTAAATGCTTTGTTGATTTCATATGTTGAATTCTCCACATCTGAATCGTACAAATGATCTTCACGAGTTTTTAATTGCACTTCACTGGTATTGCTAAACAATAATATTCCTCCATCCTTCCTGCCATGATGATAAAAGTATTTATGAAAACGTTCCTTCGTGAGTATATACTTGACGCCTTGAATATGTGTTTTCGGGACATTCCATAAAACAGTTAAGTTATAAACTTGTTTATCGAAATCTTTCAAATAGCTACTCACCGCCTCCAAGTGCTGAGGAGCATAGCACATTCACCTTAGTATCCACACCTTTCATTTACCCTGTGTTGCACACTTTATGAATTTTCCCAGGGGCTGGTGAGCTGATCCGGGGCATGTTAGCTGAGCCCAGGCCTGGCACGTTCAAGAAACAAAGCAAAAAGCAAATAAAATTTCCGACGCATGTGCTTTTTTACGCATTAAGAACATTGGAGTGCTGCCAGATCCTAATTAAAAATCTAAAAGATTGCATGGAGCGAATTTGTTTTTCTGCAAAGTTATTGATTTTTTGAGATATGGTAATCCTGAAATCTCTCATCGAAGCATATGTTTATATTCGCGCCAATCTTCGCGTCAGCATTTACCTAACTACCTGCTACCAAAGATTTATGGCTGTTCGGCTTGTGTTCGGATTTTTCCGGAGGGTTGATGGAGTGTGGATACTATATGAGCATACTATGCTGAGCAGTTTCACTTGTAGAAGTGTACACAGCAAAATTTAAAATCATTGACATTTTGTAGCATTTGACTATCTAAAAATAACACAAAAAGACTATTCACTTAAATATTTGTATCGCACCGGTCCACATCTCAAATCAGACTTCTTCTTTTCTTCCTTTTTCCTTCTTTCGGGTACCGCTAACTCCCGCAGCTGCCAGCTCAGCCGGGTTCGCTTACACTGCGTGGTGTAAGACACCGATGGCTGTACTTAATCAGCGTTCTCATATTCGAAATTATATTTGCAGATTTAAAATTTTTAAAAACAAAATTTGACTGAAGTAAAGAAAATTTAACTGAAGCAAAGAAAATTTAACTGATGTAAAGAAAATTTAGCTGAAGTAAAGAAAATGAAGAAGATTTTAAATAGTAATAAAAGTTAAATTTCACGAAGAATATAATTAAAGGGAAACATTTAAATTTAATATAAAGGGAAATGGATATAAGAATTACATTTAATAATAATAATAATAAGACCGAAAATTATTTTAAAAAATTACGATTATGAATGGAAATAATTGAATATTTTTTTTCTAAATCCCTCTTTAAAAATTCGAATAGCAAATGGGAAGGTTTTCGAGCAGTTTGCTTGTGTGACTGCTCAATTACTACAAGATTTCGAAAGGAAATGTTTTCGTGCATGTACTGATCTATAGAGAAAGTCTGAGATGGATTGGAAACACTATATATCGAATAGAAAAATTTATCAAGCTGCTAAAGTGACGAGAGTCGATATCTTCATATTGAGACTTCTTCAGAATCATACACACTCGCATTTGTAACTGTGCGAGAAAACCCCTAGATTTCAAAGCCGTTACACGCTACAGACGAGTATATTGAGACTTGTCTCATTACCGGGTTCGATTCTACAGAAGCATTCATGTATTTGGAAATGAATTGATATGTTTTTGATTCTGACGGTGTTCCAATTATATATCATATACATAGACGGGCCACCGGTAAGAGCATAAAGTATCCTCCGAATTTGAGTTTATGAGACCAACAACTCCAATGGAAATACTCATTTGCTAGATTCTTTCAGGCTGCTCAAGCTGAGACGGAGCAATCAAGATATTGGTGGCTGAATGACAATGTCTAAATTATTCATGGTTATTTTTGTTGGTTTGGTTTTTGTTACATAGTTTCAGCTTATTATTGCTACATACCGTGTTGTTTGTTTGTGTTAAAAATAAGGGATATATTTCCATATTTAGGACAGGTATAACTTATAATTATTATATTCGGCTTGGAAATAGGTTTAACGTTTAGGTTAGGAGTATCACGATAGCATTTTATTAGTATAAAATAATGTTTTTGATTGAATTTTATTAGAGTTAGCTTATAACATAACAGATGTAGGATAAAAGTTCACTGTTGGGTTATTATTATAATTAATTTTTGAATATTGTTGGTTGGGTTTTTCTTCTTTTTCCAATCGAATCAAAAAATATGTTACAATTTTAATTAGATTAAATTTGATAGTATTTTTTTTTTTATTAAATGTTGATGTATGATTCCGTTATCAAGTGTGGAAGACTCGCTTTCACCTTCTTGTGACAGCTTTTTACAAAAAGTAAAAGATACCCGCGATCACCACTAAAGAGGTGTAAGTAGTTTTCAGTAGCAGAGCATCTTGGCATTTAATGTCCCATCATTGGGGAATCAGTAAACTCAATGTGCGACCCTGAGACTATTAACTACCATTTAGTCGCTAAATATGAAATGTGCATATTAAAAATTGTTCTTTTATGCCAAGATTATGGATTGAATTTGAAGAACCCTTAGATCAATTTTAAAACTGGTCTTAGAGGAAAACCGTCGTGTAAAATCAATGTGCTGAAAAAAATCGGAATGCATCTTTTAAGTGAATAAGGCGGAAGGACTCATACTCTAGCAACCTTATCAAAATTAACAAAACACTTAAGTTTGACGAGCTATCGCTATCAGATAATGCAAAATAAATACTTTCACACAGTATTAAATTGTTTCTGATTACTCGAAGAAATATTAAAATCTCAGAAAATTCATTTTTATCAAAGACACATAGACAGATTACTGGATCTTATTTATAAAATGAAAACAAAAATATGTTTGAGATAAGAGCTCCCACTATCTACAAAATGAAGACCCCCACGTTTATTTCTGATTACTTGAACGTCTTATCAAATTATGTTCGTATTTTCGCAGTTTTATTATCTCAAATAATGGTAACAAGCAGTTCTATTTACGCCACGGAACTGAAAACGCTGAAGAGCTTTTTAAGTGGTTGATCGTTTTTTCCCTTATCAAAAGTGAAATAGTGTACAGAAAATGATTCGATTAGCTGCTCAAATTTCGAAACACATAAGCCAGAATACGGCGATTGCCTCTATTGCAGGACTTCATACTACATCGACCATACAAGCAAAGAGTTACTTAATTGATTCCTCTGAATACTCATTTTTGAAGGATATAGGACTTGAACGCAATAACGCTGGGGTTTACGATGGAGCTTGGTACGCAAATGGAGCAGTTTTGCAGTCTATTGATCCTGGAACAGGAGAAACTATCGCGGAAGTTCGACAAGGCTCACCCGCTGATATGCAAGCATGTATCAAGAAGGGTGTAGAAGCATATAAAGCTTGGTGCGAGGTGCCTGCACCGGTGCGTGGCGATATTGTTCGCCAAATTGGCGATGAGCTACGTAAATACAAAGAGCCGCTTGGCAAGCTTGTCAGTCTGGAGGTTGGAAAGATTGCAAGTGAAGGTCAAGGGGAGGTTCAAGAATTCATTGATATTTGTGATTATGCAGTGGGATTGTCGCGGATTTATGCGGGTCAGGTTATCAGCTCAGAACGCAAGGGACATACGATTTTGGAAACTTGGCGACCTTTGGGATTGATCGGTGTAATATCAGCGTTCAATTTTCCGAATGCAGTTTTTGGTTGGAATGCCGCGATCGCCTTGGTGAGTAAATGCTAACAATTTTTTTTATTTCAATAGTGATATATTTGTTTATATAAAATTTATTTGGAGCTTATTTAAATTTTTATATGCAATATAAATATTGGACAGATTATAATTATGTATTCGGTCTGGCAGAACGGACTTCATGTTTTAAATAGAAGTGCTACTGAAAATCTTAATGAGTGTATTATACGAGGTCTCTCCAAAAAGTATCAGACTTGCTTCCATACCCCTGCGTTGGTGTTATTTTTTGTGATCAGGCTCATGACATCGTTGAAAGTCGGCCGTATTTGATTGCACAACATGCTCCAATCGGTGTTTTTGCATCCTGCAGCAGTCCTGTAACTCAGACTTCGGAACGGCCTTTAGCGCACTCATCATATTAGTTTGAATCGTCTCGATGTCGTCCAACCGGTGTCTTTGATCAGCATTTTCAACATTGGGAACAATCAAAAGTCGACTTTGGGAACAACCAAAAGTGACTTTTTCTAAATTATCCTGACCAATTTTGCAACGAAGGATGATCGGCTCTGCCGTGAGCAAATGTGAAGAACGATACTTAGCAAATAAATCGTGCTGCGCGCTAACCAATGCATTTTGTCCGTAATCGTCATATTCAGGGAGTTTTAGAGGGAATTTTGTTTACAAATATGCCTCAAAGAGGTCTCTTGAACGTCACGGTCCTTTTTACCTCCTGCACAAGCTGGACCAAGAAGCCACCTGCATTACTTTTTTGCTATAAATCAACGAGCTCAAAACGAAAGTCATGATTCAAACCAGGGAAAACATCTCCAATAAGCAAAATGTAAATGATTAGACAATGAGTCTAATCTGGGAAATGTGGGCAAATCCATTTATATTGTAGGAAATAGAGCAAAGAATGTGAGACATTGACTCTCATTCAAGCCTATGCAAATGTTTTGAACGTTCCTGAGGCGTTTTTTTGGTGAAAAACGAGAGCGTTATGAATAACGGATGCAGTATAACCCCGAGTCGTATTCGCTCGACTACATAATTTTTAAACTCAGTTTTGAGTATCTTAAAGGCCAGCTGCGTAGACAGGAAAACCAAAATTCAAGTAAACAAATCTCTGATAAGACCTGTACTATGCTACAAATGCGAGACATGGACCCTCACGCAAGCCTATGCAAATATTTTGAACGCTTTCGAAAGGCGGATCCTGAGGGGCATTTTTGGTGCCAAACGAGAGCGGAAAAAAATAACGGATGCAGTACAGCCACGAGTTGTACTAATTGTTCGAGTCGCCAGAGGTCTCCACTGTAATAAAACTGCGAAAGCTAAAATAGGCTGGCCGTGTACAACGAATGGACGAACGACGAGTACCTAAAAAGGTATTCGCCAACAAAGCTGGGAGAGGAAGACCAGTTGGAAACCCACAAAAAGTTGATGGCTCGGTGGACGACGGCAGCAAATCGCTACTTAAATTTTGAAATCAGAGGACGCGGTCGATGGGCTTACACAGCTGGAGGCGATTCCTACGGGAATCTAAGATGGTACTGCGGCAATAACGACCTAATATATAATCACGATTATTATCTAAGAATCGTTCTCAACGTTCTGGAAGTTGTTGTATTCCTCTCGTAGAAATTTTCCCTCTACCACTCGAAAAAGTATGCTGTATGAAGAACCTCTTCAGCTGAGTATCAAGGTACCGCCGTCCATTACGAAATCACTGTTGACATGCTCATTCTATTGTAATTTTGTCCATAAATTATCTTTATGGTCTCATGTGTCTCCGCTGCACTGTATACAATGCCTAATATGCACATCACCAACTCCCATGTACATCTTGCTAGATTTAATATGTGTGATTTCGGATCCTTTTGCTGTGGTGTGTACAAACGTTAGAATAAAAATAAAATTTCCTGAACCACAGAAGTTTATTTATGCAAGCATATGCGCATTTCGAAACTTATCGCAGTTCCTTCTTCAGTGCCAAGTCACCTACGGTAGAAATAATTCCGGTGTATGTCGTGAACAATTCGAGCGATGAATTCTCAGATGAGCAATTCAAATTATTGAATTTGGGACTCAACTTTGCGATTTCAACTAGCAGAAGAGCAATAGAGGATGTTATTATAGACATAGAAACGGCAATCAAATTGGAAAATGCTGAAATTAAGAACAACGTCAGGCATCAAGTGGCGCAGATCATGAACGGCATCGAACGAAAATCTAACTTCAAACAAGAAAATTTGATCAAGGAAATCAACAATAAACCTGTCTACTGCGTCCAGGCCGACAAAGGGAACAAAATTGTGATTATCGATTAACAGCAATACGACGAAGCGGTCAACAATTTCCTAACCAATGGCAAATTTCTTGAATTAAGAAAAGACCCATTGCCGGATTCCATTAAACGAATTAACAAAACACTGAAGGAGTGTGAACACATTATCGAAAATCCACAAAAGCTGAATGTTTCTAACCCATGTTTACCACAAATAAGGTTTATGCCTAAAATCACAAGCCCGGAAATCAAATGAGGGAGATAATTGCAGCGGTGAATTCGCCCATTCATAAAATTTCGAAATGGCTGTTACAGCAATTCAACGTCATCTTTGATAATATCAGCACCAGAACAGTCAAAAATAGTCAAGAAGCTGCAGCTAGAATTCAAAGTTGCAATATACTTGAAAATAAACTTCTGGTATCGTTCGATGTTAATGCGTTATTTCCTATTATTCCGGTAAAGGAAGCACTAGTCCTTTTAGAACACCGACTCCTAGAACGGAGGCCAAATGACTGGAAGTGGAGAAAAGAGGTGCGCTACCTCATGAAACTAACGCACCTCTGCATGAGCGAAAATTATTTCACCTTTAAAGGGCGATTTTTCAAAGGCAGGAGTGGTGTAGCTATGGGAAATCTGTTGTCACCGCTCATTAGTGACATATTCAGGAGCAATTTTGAAATGACCCTAGAAAAACTAGGGCTACTACCCAGGTTTTTGATCAGATATGTGGACGACATTCTGGCAATCGTAAGGAAAGACAAATTGGAGCATACACTCATGAGCATCAACTCCATCCACAAAAACTTACAGTTTAGTATGGAATTGGAGCAGGATAACCGCTTATCATTTTTGGGCATAAATATCATCAGAAGCAATGGCGATTTTAGTTTTGGAATACACCGAAAAGCTACTCAAACTCAGAAGACAATTTCAGCAATGTCCTCACATACCTTTCCTCAAAAGATGGCACCATATCATGCCATGGTTCACCGGATGCTGACCATCCCGATATCAAAGAAAGAACGAAACAAAGAGGAAATCTATATTATCAAGAATGCTGAAATGAACGGATATAAGCGCGATTCAATTCTCAATATAATCAGGAAAAAGGAAAGCCAAACCAAGCGAAATGAAATAACAACACTCGGTTTACAGAACAAACAAATGGAATCCATCAAACGTGCACCAGTAAGACACACAAATATAACAGCAAAGATGAAGAAAATCTTAAAACTTAAAAAATGGTACCATCAAGTAGAAAAATGAAACTGGGTAGCCGGCTCACTTCAGTCAAGGATCCACTTAAAGTGAACAAACAGAGTGGAGTGTACCGTATCAACTGCCCCGAATGCAAGATGATTATATTGGGCAAACAAGACGTCCAATAACTACACGGTGCAAGGAACATCTGAGCGAGGCGGAAAACGCAATAAAAAACAAAGGAGAAAAATTACATACAATCGGCAGTAGCGCAACATATAACCGAATCAGGACATGCCATCACGATGGACTATTTGAAGGTCATTAGCCAGGTACGCAAAATACGAAAACTAGACATAATCAAAAGTCTTGAAATTCAGAAAATACCACAAAAGTATTTAATGAATCATGATGCAGGTAACGCGCCATCACCCTTATTTAGGTTTTGTTAATTATATCCTTGGTCATTAAGTATTTAATGATTGTATCGTTTTTTAATTAATATTCCAATGTATTTCTTTTTGTCACTTAGTATTGTAAGTATATGAAGGTTATTGTTTGAAAAAATAGGTTAGTTGGCACTGAAGAAGGAATTGCGATAAGTTTCGAAATGCGCATATGCTTGCATAAATAAACTTTTAGGAAATTTGATTTTTATTCTAACGTTTGCTACATATACTTGAACGTTTAAATGCGAATGGAACAGTAATTTCCAAAATACTACCTGCTGCCCAAATTAGATCAAGGATCTATGATTAATAGTCCTTGGGAAAATCTATATGGAGAAACTGGAAACATGCCATCATATTGTGAATAGGCTAAAACGCGTCGCTTATTAGGCTCTAATAAATATATTAAAAATTAAAAAGTGCCTTTATTGAAGCTTTTAAAATAAACAAATTTAAACAAGTGCCATCAAAAACCTCCATTAATTTTTGCATCTTCCCAATACTTGCTTGCTTCCGTGTGGAGTTTTCAGTCTTCCTTCGGACCCGTCCTTAGGTGGCGAATGGAGGAAAGCCCTAACCAGCTGGTCGGTAGGTAGGTGTCATATAAAATACCATGTGTAGTGACTATAGCTGATATTAAGTAATGCAACTGACCACTGCAGCGCGGGAGACAGAGGCTGGATATTTTTGATATTCTATTATTTCTTTCTATTACCGTCATTCAATTCATGGTGGTCGGCACGTGATCAACTGGAATGTAATCAGCTCATGTATTTTTGTATTAACGTTTATTCAAACGATAAATCGTCGGTGATCAATAGCTCTTGAGTATTTGTACTGATGCGCCGAGTTAGAGATACTACATTGGTAACGCACCGATGTGAGCATTACCGTCCACACACCAGCGAAATGGACGAGGATGGAGGAGAAGCTGTCGGAGAAGAAGCCGGGCTCAGCATCTACACCCAGCACTTTTGGTACAGGGATTAAACAATCAACAGAGAATGACTCCGCAATCGCAATGTTCTCAGGATATTTTGAGAATTCGAGTGTCGCCATTTCGGCAGCAAAGGCCAATGCTTTGATTCGCGCATCTCGAAACTGTGTTCTAGCTTCACCTCGTTAGCAGCGATGACGCCAAGTATATAAAACTAGTCAGCAAACTGGATAATCCCACACTCGATGAAACAAGTGACACCGTCAAAAATCCTTCTGATAGAGATAAGTACAACACATTAAAAACCGCTTTTGTCTGGCTTAGAACCTAGGACTTGAAGCTTTCACAAGTGTTGCGAAATATGCGTTCATTAGTTGGCAAGACAGTGGCGAAGAATTTTCTCCAAATGTTGTCAATTTAACGCCTGTTTGAGCTGTTTTGGTTACAAATGCAATTAATGACCTCACTAAACTAACCAAGATTGCAGATAAAGTAGTGGAGGTCACCAAAAATTCCTTAGGATCTATCATACCCTTACATAATACGGTGTACGTTTCTCAGGTTAATCTGATATCACAAAAAACGCAAGATAATGCCAACATGCTTGCTTCATTTGAGAAACGTCTGGCCAACTTTGAGTTTGGCTATAGCAGTCGCCCATGATCAACGAGCTGTAAGCGAACGCGAATGGCATCTTCAACAAAAACAAACCACTGAGAAACCCTGTGTTATTATCATAATACATTCGGTCCAAAGCACGAAAATGCGAAACACTATGCAAACATTTTCTCTTTAACTCGGAAACTAATAAGCTCGTCGTTGAAGCAGGTGTTCAGCAGCGATCTTCATCAAAAAATTTGCCTACATGCCACTTACTGTCAGCTATATATCACTTTCCGCGTCGGCCAATGAGACACCAATATGCAAATAGGTGACAAATTAATGTGTCTCGACTTTGATCTACGCCGACTATTTGGCGTTTACTGGCCGCGAATATCTTGTGACCCATCATACAAGCTGATTTCCACTCGAAAAGCAGTATCCACATCATTGCGGATGACGCACAGTTTCATCAACTACTTAGAAATGACCCCGTTCTTACTAACCCATCACTGACCAAGGAAAACACGAGACACAAAATTCGACATTATCGTCACAAGAGGACCACTTGGGGCTGAGCGAGCTCAAAGACTGCCACCAGAGAAACTGTCGATTACATGAAAGGAATATGAATACATGGTCAAGCAGGGATATTGCCGTCAGTCCGACAGACTTTGCGCAAGTCTGCTTCATCTGGTGCCAAAAATGGATAGATCTTGGAGACCTTGTGGTAATTACCACAGTTAAACGAACCGGATAGATATCCAATAATATGCATCCATCATATCTTAGCAATACTAAAAAGGAAAAAGATACTTTCATAGATAGATCTCAAACGCACCTACAACCAAATACCAATGAACGTTCCAAAGACAGCGGTTAGTATACCTTTCGGTCCGTTCGAATTTCTCATGATGACATTTTGTATGAAAAATGCTTCCCAGACATTTTAAAGATATATAGATCAAGTGCTTTGTGGCCCAGAGGCTTTTGGTTCCTGTTACATCTACGACATATTTGTGGCACGTCAAACACTTGAAGATAATTTTCGAATACTTGATGAAGTATGTCCTGGTAAAAAACTTAGCCAAATGTAAGTTGAAGAAATCGAATCTCTTGCTTATTGGACTTTAAAAAATGGCGTAAGGCTAGCGGATGCCAAGGTACAAGCCTTCTGCAGATTCAAAAATCGAAAACAGTAAAAGAGCTGCTTCGATTTCTCGGCAAGCTAAATTTTTACTGTCGATTTCTCTAAAATATACCAATAATTCAAGGCTCACTAAACCAGTATCTTGGTGGAAAATCATAGGCGGATAAGAAGAACATATAATGGACAACTGAGAGCAACGAAGCATGCGAGAAATGCAAAGAGTAAGTTGCAAAGGCAGCGGGCTTAGTGCACTACCAACCAAACGCACATGTTTTTCGCCATAGACGCGGCCTTTGAGCAAGTGCAGGAAAACGCAATGGTACCGATAGCGTACCGTCCATATGATCGCGAACTTCTGACAATATTTCGTGCGGTATAACACTTCCAACACTTGATAGAAGGACAACACTTCAACAAAAGGACGGACTATAAGCCGTTGACTTATGCATTTATTCAAAAAGCCGAAAAGAAGCCACCACGCCAAGCTAATCAACTCGATTGCATTGCGCAATTGAAAGATGTTGAACACCGTCCTGGTGACTGTAACACTGTTATCACGCATAGCGTCGATACACATACCAACGAAAAACTCAAGGGATAAATGTGCAGACAAGGATCCATGCTAGAGTTGGAAAACACCAGCATAAAATAGTGAAAATTCCTTTTGGACGATGGCAAACATATTTACCGCTCTTCAAATAACATAAGGCGGTATATGACAGCGCCTGATTGACTTTGCATGCAGCAGAAATCTAATCATACGTTCGACTTGCTTCTCCCATAAACGTATCTATAAAATGACTTGGGTATCACCGGATTGCAACACACAAAACCAAATCGACGATGTTCTGATCTAACAATGATGGGCCTCGAATATACTTAACGTCCGTACAAATCGAGGGGCCACTTGTAACTTGGATCATTAGTTGATCAAATTAACTTATCGATGCCGTATGTCAAAGACATATTCTGCGAAGATTAGCTCTCTACAAAAATTCGACATCGAAAGGCACCAAGCGGCGTTTGTGGAAAAAACATTCACGAAGACCCTCGACAACCACCTGGCTCCCGTCCTGTCAGACACATCGCTGAAAACAAGCAACGGGCTATGGGTGGAAGTGAAAACGGCAATTAAGACCATGGTAGAACAGACGATTGGACATCAAGCCCTGTGCAAAAGAAATGATTGGTTCGTGATGAGTGCCAGAATGCATTGGACAAAAAGAATCAAACCTACAAACAGTATTTAGGCAGGAAAACAAGGACCTAGGGAGAACGCAAGAAAATATCCAAACAGTAGCGAACAAGATAATTGGAATTAAGAAAAGAAAATACTATGACGACCAATTGAGAAGTATCGATGTAAGTTTAGCAATCAACAACACAAGACAAGCGTACCAAGTAGTGAAAAGCCTTAAACGAGGTTATCAGCCTAAGGCTACACTCTGCCATAATGACATCGGCAACATCACCGCTGTTGAAAACAGAATTAAAGAAAAATGGGCATCACATTTCAAAAATCTTTGCACACCTCCAGGACATCGGAACCTATAGATATTCCCGGTGAGTTACCATTTACCTCACCAACTCTGGATGAAGTTTGTTCTACCATCAAAGCGGGATTCCAGTGGAGCTTATCAAATATGGTGGCAGCGGTGTTCAGAAATCCATCCATGAAGTCAACCAGCACATTTGGCAACAAGAACATATGCCGAACGAGTGGTACCAATCAATTATATTCCCAATCTACAGAAAAGGTGACAAACGATACTGAAACTGAAGAAGTATGTACTAGAACCACTTAGTCGGAGGGTTTTCGACAATATGCACCACCTCTCACACACGAGTGGACGAGCAACAGCAACATATATCACGCAGACATTTATATAGCCTAGTACGCGCAAATATATACATCACTTGGCGCGGACCTACAAAGCGTGACAGCGCTCAAAAATCCATCGGTACACAAAAAACGTCCCCAAAGCATTCCCAGTTTCTAACTACCCTTTTAAACAAGTCCACTAAGACTTAGTCGGCCCATTGCCTAACTCAGGAGGATTCAAATATTGTCTAACGATGGTGGAACCATTTTCGAGATGGTATCGTACCCATCGTCACCCATGTATAAAGGGAAGTCGCAGAGGCATTTTATAGCGGTTAGATCGCAAGATTCCTCGCACCTAAAGCAATAACAACTGATTAAGGTGCTCAGTTTGAATCAACCTCTTTCAATTAATTGTTTCAACTAACATAGTGGGATGTAAGCGAATCCGACCTTCGGCTTACCACCCAGCAGCAAACGGTCTTGTGGAATGTTGGCATCGTACATCAAGGCATCGAATGCGGAGGTGATATATGATTCGTTGATGTACCAGTGAATGACAACACGAATATCTTTCTCAAACAACTACGACAACACATGGGAGAACTACGTCCAGTACATACCACTCACCATAGCAAAAGAAATAGTTTCGTCCACAAAGATCTCGTTTTCTGGTTCGCATATATTTTTGTGTGATGAAAGCGTACGAAAACCGGTCACCGGTCCGCACCGTGTCATAAATCGGATTTCACAACAGCTTTATACAACATTGGTAAACAACAAGGAAATCAACGTTACGGCAGAGAACTTAAAGTCAATATTCTGGCTTATGAAGACCAACTAGCTTCAGATACAAACGATGCTAGAGAAAAAACTAAAGCAATGACATCTTGGGGTCAGCAATCACCAGGCGTAATAAAAACATACCCGGCAACAAAAATTAAGAGCATTCATTTCACTCCAAACTTAAAATCTCAATTAGTTTTTCATTTGGGTGGGAGTATTGTAGCGACCACAACTAACATTAAGGAATGCAACTAACGACTGCTGGTGGCAGATGGTGGATATTTTTGATATATTGCTATTTTTTTCTATTGCAGTCATTCGAGTTGTGGTTCTCAGAATGCAATAAATTGGGATGTGATCAGCTCAAGTGTTTTTGTATTAGAATTTATGTAAAGAATAAATTGTTGGTAATCAATAGCTCTTGAGTGTTTGTATTGATGCGCCGAGTTAGAGATACCATAGCTCCGCGGACCAAAATCCGCTGACAATAACGCTCAGCTCAGTATTCAGTTATCATGAAACCAGTCCATCAGCTTCGGAATGGTCAGATAAACGGCCGCTATACTCGCATTGAAAAATGGGCTATTCTTTCGGAACATGAAACGTAATCTTTATACAAGTATTGTATATGCCAGGTGCACTGCAACCACTACTGAAAGAGATGGAAGAATTATAAGGTCAATATACTTGCAGTGCAAGAAAATAATCTGCCTGGTAATGATGCCAATGGCATGCAAGCACAAACTTTCTTCACAAGTGGTAAATTATCAAGCTAACGTAACATAAATATGAGTGGCATTTATTGTGGACAATAAGTTCAAATAGCTTGTCACCGACTTCAAGGCAGTTAATAAATGGATCTGTGATATGCGCATCAAGACGAGAATCTTCAACAACTGCTATGCTCCCACCTTAAAACAAAACATGAACAGACTGTTTTCGCACGACATCAAAATTGTTCGAGGAACTTCAATGCCTCAACTGACCAGCAGCAGGCTCACAGAGAAACATCAGGGGACACAGCCTATAAGCAGACACCAGCCCAAACGTACAGCGTCTAATAGACTTCGCGTCAGGATTAAACCTTACCATAAGCCCCACCTGTGTTTACAAGAAAAAATTGACATCTCCCGAAGGTTTATGCATAACCAAATAGATCGTGTTTTCATAGAAAAAATGAGCTGCCACCAACATCCTTGACACACGCTGATTCCGTGGCATACACTGTGGATTAGACGATTACTTATCCAAGGTTAAATTTCGATGTCACGTCTCTAAATATCAAAAGCGATCGAAGCCATTGATAATAAAACAACGATATCCAAACAATGTGAAAATGGTCAAAGATACGATCACAGACACCGCGAAAATGGTTTTAACACATCGACCAAAAATGATCGGAATGATTGGTACGACGAAGAACATCAAAATGTAGTCAATAAAAGAAATCAGGCAGAAAAACAGTGTTTCTGAAGAACAACTCGGATAAAAAACAAGCATTACATCACCCTCCGGCAACAAGCAGCAAAACTGTGCTGACAGCAGAAACCACGGGCCAGCAAACGAAAGATAAAGAAATTAACGAACCTGTGACGTTAAATTAAGACAGATTAGTGTACGCCTCAATTAAATAGCTATGTGGGGGATACACAGCCTACATAAGCTTCTGCAAAGATGCACAAGGTACAATATTGGGCAGCCCTATTGATATTAATAATTTTCCAAATAAAACGCGCTGCCAGGAAACCGTGACTCTTGTACAAATAAGGCTGAAAGCATTTTTGCCCGCAAAATAGATGCCTGACCCATCTATTATTCAATCATTCGGACGATGCCTTCGATTGAGCCACCGCCAGGGTCAGGGACCCAGTAAGTGGTCCACCTACCTTTCGCACCACTCTTTCAGGACGATTGCCAATCATTGAGAGAGCGTTGTCTCTCCTCCTTAGCAACTACTTTTCGGTCACTTTAATTCCTACCTAAATATACTTTTATGCACTTCCTAGCAAGAAGGACGATGGAAATTACCTCTGCGATTACCAACATACTGTCTCAGAGACTATTCAATATGCGGATGCAATTCATAGAGCTCTGCTACTATGTCAACCACTTTCGGTTCAGCTCCTTGCTGAGAGCTTTACTAAATTTTTCCGATCCGTTAAGTAGATGAAACTCATTAAGAGTCATCTTCTAGATGAAATGGGTTCCCCTATGCTAGCAATCAGATGGCTGAATGCTAATATACCCACTGCAGACTTATCATCAGGTACTTGGCTGCTAGTTTGGAGCACTTCCCCAATACTGAAAGTCCTTACTCAGTGGGTTTTGGTTTTCTTCAGTGCCATGTGAAGCCGTGAACGGTCATCTAGTTCCTCAATCGGCGCATTAGGATGTCTAGTTCAAGTTGTATATGATTGACAGTATGTCCAGTGCCTAGCACCGCAACATCATCTTCATAGCAAATCAAGTACAATTTAACCCATAACTTAAGCCTCACTAGCCCGTGATAGACGATGCTCCACAAATTTGGGCCAAGGATGGAGGCCTAACCGACACTCAATGTAATTTCTAAACTTCGACTACCTCGTTCGTGTTTTAGAGCAGGCTACAGTCTTATAGATAATTCCTCAAAATTTGCCAGGTATTCTAGAGCTTTGAAAAGATTTTCCAATACTTCTAGGATATCTACCCATTCAGAGGATTTGAAAGCACTTTTGACATCAACAGTAACCAGCAGGACCACGTAAACTTGCTTGGTCAGGCTGCAAAAACGGTGTAACTAGGAATTACCAAGGCACTTAGCACAACCCCAGGAGTAGCCCCCGTTGAATTTTTAATAAAGGGAGAGGCCTTAAAATCTGCCCTGAGACTTTTGGTAGCAGGATAATTAGGAAGCTTTTCAGGAGGTAGTAACAGCTTCTTCAAGGTGTTTTGGCGGAAAATGGTGCTAGGATAGTTATGCCAACTGACAGGCTAAGTGCTGTACCGAGCTTTTAAATAAGATTTCATGTCAGAATTCTATACAGGACCAAATGGTCACATTCAGAGTCGCTGTTCGGTGACGACCTGCTACACGGATGGCTCTAGAACCAAAGGGAAACCGGAGCAGGATAATTTTTAATCCAAGATATCTAGAAACGTACCCACCTACGAAATCCAAGAATATGACGTTCTGTACTCGAGATTGCGTTCTCCAGAGCCGTGAGCCTTGCCTTAAAAGATGACAATCGTTTGTTTATCGGTCGGTACAACTAAAGGGTGTTACTCCTGAACACCGAATTTATACAAAGTCAGCCCCCCGCCGATGGCACTCTACTCGGAAGTCAGCGCTTTTCGGACCCAGATGGCGACAGTACTATATATGTCAAGGTACTATGCTCATTGACTTGCTTGCTGAGCAATCAGTTGGCTTTCATATCCGTCGCAAACAGTTCCAGCAGATTTTGAGCAATTGTACCACGATGTATGTAGTTTTACTTGCGAGATACGGAGTTCTGCTTTGACCATGGCTAGGGTCTGTTTGAAAACACGACACTTTCATGTGCCTAGGACATGCTTGGAATCATCGTTACTAATGTTAGCATCTTTGCAAAGGATACATTGTACCATGTCCGTACATTTTTTCAATTTGTGATCTATTTCACATAACTTGTAGCACATGGAACTCCTATCAGGTTCCTTGAATTTTGGTACGATATGGCCATATCCAACGGACTTAAAGCAGAAAAGAGCTAGTGTTCTTCATCGTATTCTGTGGATAACCCTGCCAACTCTTATTTTTTCTTTATTTAGTATTTATTCGGAATTTTTTTCAGTAAGGTCGACAATTGCCATGCATTGCTCCTGTTATGTTCTTTGGTGAGCCGTAGTTTAGCTACAACTTAGTTAGGAAGTTCACATTTTACAGCATCTTCAACTTCTGTTAAGTCCATGAAGCAGTCAATGTTGCTAATTTCGAGCACTACTATAGGCTCGAGCAAGGCTACAATAGCTCCAAAAAGGGTATTTTTGGATCTCCACCCATGTTCCTCTGACCGAGTCGTCTGCACTGCTCTGATGGCTCCCTTTATTTCATGTAGACTAGCAGAGCCTGCCGTAGTGGTTTTCACGGTGGCTTGTTCTTAGTTTGGGTTGCCTTGGATATTTCTTTACTTTTTGCTTCTTTGAAAACGTATTTTCTTTTGTTTTTGGGAAAAACCTTTTGGATGTTTTCTTGGCTGCCTCACCTAAAACTATCTGAAACCCCTATTTTGACATGATGTGTTCCTTGATGATCTAGTCTTTCCTCATTCTCTCTCTGACTCCTACGGAATGGCAATAGGCCACCATTTCGACGGCAATAGGAGTTGAGATGACTGGCACTGTGCCAGGTTGCTTCCTTTCTTTCCTCAGCCACTTGCGTTTATAGTATCCTATTCATTCTGGAAGTTCTTCTAGCTTTAGAACGTTGTTCATGACAATCTTGTTGAGCATTGCAAAAGGGTTTAATTCTTTTCAGGACCATTCGCGACTCTCAGACCAGCCCCGACTTTCAGATCGTCCCTAATCTTTTGAAACGTCAAGGCCGATTGAGCTACTCTGTATCTTGCCTGAAGGAGTCTCCCAGTATTGGCATATCGCACTTCAGTTTATCTCTGTCATTTGTTCTGCTGGTGCAGATTTTTTCATTTACAGGCCTCTCGTCACACGCTTCGGCATGCGTATGGTTTCTGGTGCGCCAAAATGCAGTAAATATGTCTGGCTAGTTCGTCCGCTCCATTTTTTTGTGTTCATTCTTCTGTTTACGAGTATTGCTTGTCATTGATGTGTTTACCGTCGTTGTTGGTATTACTGTGGGTAATGATTTTAAAGAAATCTGGGCGATTGAGTTCCTCCGCTTCGTAGCTGCTATTTCCAACCGTGTTTGTAGTTGCCACCTTATTTGTCTCATGGCTATCTACGCAATGTAGGGAGGCTATGCGAGAGTTGACACTTGCCCTTATGCAGACAGGTGCTCAGTGCCAGATCGTTGCTAATTAGGAGTCTTCCTCAACAGTACCTACCCCCCAAAGAATACTAGCTTCCAAAATATTTCTGTCAACTAGAATTCTCTTCCACAACTGTACCTACCCCCAAAGAACACTAGCTTCCAAAATATGGAGATAACTTAAAACGTTGAGCTTCATCACAATTGCGAGCATGAGCAGCTTGCCGAGGAAATTTAATTCCTTGTTTGCGTTAAGTGCATAAAGACAATGAAATATATGTTGTTAAAATGGAGCAAAATCCTTCCTAATTTTGCTGCTGATGTACTAGCAAAACTTACTTACAACCAACATACAGAAAAAGTATGTACAAATATTTTTTTCTATTGTCAATTTGGGTGTGATGTACTTTTTCCTACAATTTTTCATCCATTTCACGCACAAATATGAAGATTTTACCTTAATTAATTTTTTTCGTTTGAAGGCTGGGGCTTAACTGCACAATCTTCGATTGAATGATTTTCAAGTATTTTAGGCTTCTTCTTCTTCTTCGTAGCGATACAGCTCCGTTCGGACATTCGCTTTCTGCAACAAGCACCTCCAGCTGTCTCGGTACATTGATCGCGTCCTTCAATTTCGAAATCCGAGCAGCGATGGATTGTCTTCGTCGACCGACTCAGACCAGCGTTTCCTTGGTTTCCTCCCTGGCCTCCGCCCCTCAGTTCTCCAAACGAATACCTTTTTGGGTATCAATTGTTCGTCCATACGAATCACATGGCCAGCTTCCGCAGTCTTACAATTGTTGAGACCTGCGGCTCGCCAAAAATTTCATACAGCTCATAGTTGTATCGAGTTTTGCATTGGTCCCGTGTTTTGAGTTTACTATTTTTATGACTTCATATCAGATGGTATCAAAATTGTTTGGGTACTCGAATATCTCTTTTGTCTTTTGTCAATTTTGCTCTGACGTCACAAGCATAGTTACTGCATCACCATTTTTACTATAAGTCTGTTAATTTTTGGATTTTTATAAATTGAGGTTGCATATATATCATGGTTTGAAGCACCACGTAGTGAACTGATTGCGGTAGTTCCAGTGCAGCTGGCTTTACATCAATATTTTCTATGTGAGAGCATTATTAGGATCTTGCCTAACCATATTTTTGACGATGCTGACGAGCAATAAACGGAAGAATGAACACGAAAAAACCGAGCGGAAAGACTAGCTTGACATACTTATTGCACTATCGCGCAGCAAATAACCATGCACACGTGGAAGCGTATTAGGTGTGCGGGCTATAATTTAAGATTTCCATCAAAGTTGAATTGCTTGTTAATTGGAATAAAATGTTTATCATAATTTACTTTAACTAATATTGTCACATTAATCACTTTTCACTATCACTTTTATCAGTTTTAATATTGCATTTGCTGTCACCGTCAACTTCTCGAGTCTAGTAATCCCCTTGTGAATATGCCCTGGCGCTTTACTCGTATATAGGGTAATCAATATAACTCGAACATTTGGAATGTCGTAAGCAACGATGACGTCATCGGGGTTTTTAACTACTAATTCCATACTTGTTATTACTGTAATGCTTTTAGTGTTTTTAATTGCTGATTATTCAAGTATGTTCTTGCTCTTTTCAATGATTATACATTGTTTTCCATTCTATTTGTTATTTTGTTGATAATACAATTATATTGTTAACATGGCATGTCGATAGCAACATGCGTGTTTATGTAAACATGTAATACATGTATAATGGTATGACTGTTATCTTCACTGGGGGTTTACTATGTTAGGTGTGTTACTGAGTCCCTATGGAGGGATGACAGTACCATAACAAGCAGGTAGAAAATTTAGTAAACAGCTCAATGAACTAGGCATATTTGGCGATCCAAATTAACCGTTCCAGCAAATTTAAGACATGTACTCGTTTTTACTTTTCAGACAGTGGGCAACAGTGTTCTATGGAAGGGAGCGTCAACAACGCCGTTAGTATCTATTGCGACAACCAAGATCGTTTCAGAAGTTTTTACGAGAAACAATCTACCACCGGTCGCAACGCTTTGCCAAGGAGGGTCAGATGCTGGATCAGTTATGGTTGCTGATGATCGGGTAAAGTTGCTTTCTTTCACTGGTAGTTGTGGAACTGGTCGAGAAGTTGGCGTCCAAGTTCAAAAACGTTTTGGGAAAGTTATTTTAGAACTTGGTGGAAATAATGCTCTCATAGTGAATGACGATGCAAATATAGAAATGGCACTGGAAGCAGCCTTATTTGGTTGTATTGGAACGTCTGGGCAACGGTGTACTACCACACGACGTATTATTGTTCATGAAAAAATCTATGAGAAATTCGTTTCAGCACTGAAGGACCGTTATAAGCTTGTAAGTGTAGCGTTATACAATTCTTGTTCAGAAAAAATAATTTAATTTCTTTAAGGTTTTGAAAAAAGTCGGCCATCAGTTGGACCCAAACACATTGATAGGTCCAGTACATACTCAATCAACTGTAGATAGTTACAAGTTGACTATTGAAGAAGCCAAAAAACTAGGCGGTAAAATTGAATTTGGAGGCAATTTAATGCAACGGCCTGGTCTTTTTGTGGAACCAACGATCATATCGAATTTGCCACATGATGCTCCTGTTGTTCATAGAGAAACATTTGCACCGATTGTTTATATTCTGAAAACAAAATCACTTGATGAAGCTATTGAATGGAATAATGAAGTAGAACAAGGACTTTCTTCAGCAATATTTACACAAGATGTCAATCGAGCATTCCAGTGGATTGGCCCAAAGGGATCAGATTGCGGAATCGTTAATATTAATACAACAACAAACGGTGCTGAGATCGGCGGAGCATTTGGAGGTGAAAAACAAACAGGTGGTGGTCGCGAATCAGGATCTGATTCCTGGAAACAGTATTGTAAGCGGGCAACGATTACAGTGAACCACTCGGGTGAATTGGCCCGAGCTCAAGGTGTAGTTTTTGAAGTCTGAATAAATTTATGATGAAAATTTGATTTTTAATGTAAAAGTTTGTAACATGAAGTTACAATATAAGGTTGATCTGTTGCTTCAAAATGAAAATTTCCAATACAGTCAAGGGTAGAGATTTATCTTAGAAACTGAAGAAGAGTAGCGGAAGCAAAGATTCTTGAGAAAATAAAGGGCACTGCATATTTTTCCGCCCCCGTTCATCCTGTGTGAATTTAAAAGTTTTGATACCTGGTTTGAAAAGTTTTGGTCAAGACCATTCATTTGAAACCTTGCTTCTTAAATAATATTAAAAATTTATTGATGAAAGCTTTTCAAGATTCCATCAATTCTGATTTTCTCATTAATTTGGCTATCTTGTCTTCCATGGCTTCTGAGACTCATACGTGTGGATAAAATGTAGAAAAGACGAAATGCTCGCAATAGGCCTTATTATTTTGACACAATAACTTATTTGGGGTGGACAATACTCTTGGAAACCATAAAAATCTTTAGAATGCTTAGTTGAAAATTAGTCCTTTTTTTCTGTTGAAATGAAAACACTATCCTGGGGGATTTCAAGAGGCAAGATAGACTGTAAGGCTGTGATAAAAACCACTACGGCCCAATACATGAATTGTGTACATACTTTATAAATCCTTCTGATAGGACCGTTCAGTACCCAAAAGGCTTGTTTAAATAGCCAATCCCCCTTTTTTTATTTTCATTTCAGATTTAACAAGTCTGCTGGGCAATACGATCCACTGTTCAATAAAGTCTTAAATTAATTACATATGTGTATGGTCCCTCCAAGCATTTCACTCCACGCGTGACGTCAAAATCTGACATTGATTTGTTTACCATCGTTTAATGGCATTTTGTAGTCTACGTTTCAATCCACTTAAAAATGCTTACTTGGGGAAGTAGAAGGGGAATCTATCAAAGTTATCGTAAATTTCGAAAACGATCAAATATTCTTTCCTTTGACTTTTTCTTCATTCGTTTTAGGCAAGTCAAAGGTTCAACAGGGCAATAAGCCCTCTTAAAAATTGACATTTTATTTATTTTTTTATAAAATTAAAATAATTCAAATGTGTCCGTTACGTATTTAATTGATTTAATTTTATTTGAACAACTCCAAATTTGCAAGTATTTCGTGTTCTGCATAACGATTTTTTTTTTTGGAAAAATTTTTGTTAATTCTTCTTCATATACTGCTTCGTTTGCGTGAATATGTTTAAATTTCTCGCCGCAAAACTTGATCAGCAGATATTTTGTGAAATCATAAATACTGTTACTGTATCTAATTTTGGAAGGATTGTTCCAATTAGATACAATGTTGTGGCATCTAGGAAGCGGTCGAATTTCTCGCAAAAGATTAAAGACTTGGATTCGAATGAAAACAAAAGTCAGACACAGACTATTGATGATGGAAATCAGGCTACAGAGGAGACTGAAGTCGTACCGTTAGGGGAAACATCAGCAACTAGTGCAGAAGTTCAAGTGAAACTTCCGGTTCGTGTGCAAAAAGAAGTTTCACATAGAACAGTATGTTCACCCACGGTGAATGGGCGTGGTTTCTTTCGTAGTCTAGCATCATCCAATCAGCCTGAAAGAGCAAAAGGGTCTGGTCTGATGAGATTGACAAGAAGTAGTGAGAAATTCTACAAAGACGTTAAATCGGCCAGTGGAGGTGAGTAGAAGCTTAAAATTTTAATTGTTTTTTTTTGGCATTTTAGACATGTATAATGATTTTTTTTAATACCTCCATTCCCTACCACTCTTTCATCGTCGTACAACGTTTATTTACAAGTTTTTGTATATTTGACTATCGGCTGTCAAAAGTGCAACAGGGCGACAATTATATGATATTGGAATAGCTAGCTGACTTGTCACCAAGCATTTTTTTTTAATACCTCCATTCCCTACCACTCTCTCCATCACTCTTTTTTCGTCGCACAACGCTCGTGCGATCTGCATTCACATTACGTCGCTTGGTCCTTTGTGCCACCCAGACAATGTTTAACACATCGGTATAAGGGGGTACACAATATAATATGAACTAGTCCTTTTCGTGAACATCTAGTCCAAAAAATCATGATCAGCTCTCAGGGATAAAAAAAATTCAATATAATACGACGCATTAAAAAAAAAAACTCTGGGTAACTGTCACTTCAGTATCTCACCGAAAGGGTCAAAAAGAACGCCCTAAGATACTGGGCTCATAAAAGCAGAATTACAGGTCCACGCTTCAATCAGTGCTCATTAAATGCTTAGTCTTTTCTTAAATACCAAAAGTGAGTTTGCTTCCTTAACAATTTCTGGTAGATTGTTATATATACGCAGAGTATCATTCGTTGCATCGTTCTTTAGTCGATCCGTTCTGGCAAAAGGTATTACGAATTGATTTGCATTCCTCGCATTATATGGGTTGATCTGTGATACCTTAATTAATGGCGCTCGTTCCGATCCATTAGTTTTTAAATTTCTGTAGATAAACTTCGCTTTCTCCATAATAATAATTTGACTAAAGGTTAATGATTTTGCCAATTGGTAAACGAAACTAGTTTGAGTAAGCATTGGCAGCTTCAGAATGTTTTTATACGCTTTGGTCAGGAGCCTGGATATACTGTTTAAATGTTGCTTCGCTGATTGACTCCAAATAAGTACTCCATAATGCAATTTCGCCAGGACAAACGCATTTAGGACAAGTTTCTTGATGTGCATTGGAAAATCCTCATATCTTCTTAACAATCCTATTATTGGGGCTAATTGCCTTCTTAAGCTATTTATGTGTGGTCGTCTTTGCTGATTGACTCCAAATAAGTACTCTATAATGTTATTTTGTCAGCACAAATGTATTTAGAACAAGTTTCTTGATGTGCATTGGAAAAACCTCATATCTTCTTAACAAGCCTTTTATTGGGGCTAATTGCCTCCTAAAGCTATTTATGTGTGGCAATCAGGTCATACGATGGTCTATGATAAGACCAAGATATTTCGTTTCTAGCACTCTTTGCAATTTTTCGTCATTAATATGTATTTAGTTCTTTGTTCTTCTACTTAAAAACAATATATTTTGTCTTTGTAGTGTTCAATACAAGTTTGTTTTTGATTAATCACTGATGGAATTTTCCTAGATCCTCGTTGATAGTGAGGCCTAGATCCTCGTTGATAGATTGCACTTTTGCCTCATCCTGAATAAAGTAGAACAGTGTCATCAGTATATAATGTGTGATATCCCGTCAGTCCACATGTATTTAGATGATTTGTGTATAACAGGAACAAAGTTGGGCCAAGTATTGAGCCTTGGGGAACTCCTGTTGTCGTAGGTGCTCGATCGCTCAGGACATTGTTGATTAAAATTCTCTGTGATCTTCTCACCAAATAACTCTTAAACAACTGCTTAGGACTACCCTGAATTCCATACGATTCAAGTTTACGAAGCAAGAGGTCATGATCAACTGTGTCAAATGCTTTTTTCAAATCCACAAAAGTTTCGATGACATAATCACCTCTGTCAAGTCCTAATTACCTATCCGCCCAACCCATCCCACGAGACTATATAAAATCATTCCCTTCAACACATGTTTTAGACACTGAAGATGAAACGAAGTAGTCTAAACGCGTTTGCTCATACAACAAAGCAAGACCCGACGGCTTTTAAAGAAAAAAAAGAATTGGCCTGCGGATACCAGATAAACAAAAATATTTAATTATTCTTCTTCTTCTTAGCACTACAGCCCCTTTCGGGCCTTCGCTTCCTGCAAACAGCGCCTCATACTGTCTCGGTCCGTTGACCGCGTCTTCCGATTCCGAAACCCGAGCAGCGATGAACTGGCTTCGTCGACCGAGTCCGACCAGCGTTTCCTCGGTTTCCCCACTGGCCGCCGGCCTTCAGTTCTCTCAACGAATACCTTCTTGGGTATCCGTTGTTCGTCCATACGATTCATGTGTCCAGCCCATTGCAGCTTTCGCAGCCTCAAAATCCTTGAGACCTCCGGTTCATCAAAAAATTTCATACAGCTCATGGTTGTATCGAATTCGCCATTGGTCCCCTCTAGCTTCGCCCCGATTATTCACCTCAGGACCCGTCGCTCAAAGGCGTTCAATATATTTGCGGATGCTTGGGTTAGGGTCCATGTTTCACACCCATAGCATAACACATGTCTTATCACAGTTTATATACTTGGAGCTTTGTTTTCCTGTGTATGCAGCTGGTCTTCAAGATCGTCGATACTGAATAGAATATTTTATTTGTGAGCTGTATTCTTCGGCGTATTTCGTCTCTTTCATTGCCAGTCTTCGTTATTTTGGCGCCTAAATATACAAATTCACTAACACTCTCTTTACTGTATTCGCCAAGTTTGATATTTTGTGTATTTGAAGTATTTTTCCTCGACTGCGTCATGAACTTTGTTTTATTTTCGTTGATTTGTAGCCCTACTACTTTTGCTTCGCTGTCGAGTTTCAGGAAGAGTTCTTTGGCAGTTGTTAATGACCGTGACAAAATGTTTGTCATCCGCATAGGCTACTACTTGGCTCGATTTGTATAGTAATGTACCTCGTGTATCGACATGATATTGGTGTGAAAGGCAACTTATTGATGTGGACTTGGGAGGGCATCGACGTCATTGCCATTTTGGTAAGATGGACTTATTCGGCTGGGATCCCAAAGCAAAGCATTATTTGGTACAGTACGTTACGATCAATACTGTCGTATAAGTCAACGAAAATTTGGTGTACGTCTATGATAGACTCCTAGCATTCTTTTGTTTTCTTGTCCCATTTAGCACAACGGGAATGATCTGTGAGACCATCTGTGATACTTCCAAATATTCATAATTTTTTGACGTTCGGTTTCTTGCCAAAAAATACTCCTCCGGTGATTTCCCCACAAGACGTTGTAGTGGAATGATATTTCGAAGGTTAGCAGCAGTAACGATTTCTTCAGCCCAGAGTCGTCCCAAAGGAAGTCCAGCCGAAGAATCATGGAACGTGCACTATCGGCTAGTGTACGATTTTGATGCTCGCATCATCCCATTTATTGCAGTTTATGGTTCGCCGCAAATTCGTGAATGACCGAATTTTGACGCAACACTTTTGAAAGTTTTTTATTTTTAAATCCTTTCGCGCTATTCGAATGTAATTTATGCATTTTATGACCACTAGTACTTAGTCCGCAATTACTTCACATATTTTATACATTATTTCGCTTTTGTTTTTAGCGGTTTAGACTATCAGACCCGGAATAGTCATCAACAAAAGTTGCGGCATACAGTTCACCACCAAATAATTTTGAATCCATTGGTCCGACAATATCGAAATGAACAATTTCTCCAATGCGAGTTGTCCATTGACAGCTCCTCTTTTCAGCATGTCTTTAATAATACGAGTACGATAACAGGCATGGCAGGGCCTTTCATGCCATGTCTGCAGTGAAACTTCATTACTAACCACACAAGCACCCGCGGAAATGGTCTTGAAGTCCATCAAATATAAATTGTTTGGTATTCGCTGTTCGGTAGCTTCAAGCTTGCCATTTTTAATGAGTTTTAATTCACTATCGCACATTATGTCGACCCTTCTTTTGGTTATAGCACCATGCTAGAATAGGTTTTTGCTGATTTTTGGGACATCACTTCATTTATTGTGTGTTGTCTACCACTTTTCGAAACTACTTGGTATTTTCCACGACCGGCCGCCGTCGTTTCAAAGTCAAAAAAAATGGATTTATTGTTCGTCATGTGGCAGGATTTACCGCAATCACCGATCCTGTCTCTATACATTGGAACACACCTGTTAGCAATAAAACAAGACCCACTGGCGACATTGACAGATACACTACCACTATTGTGTTGCGTTGTGATCTTTCCTCTTTTCTTGTCGGGCTTGAACTCAAGACACTGCCTCCGAAAATGACCGATTTTGTGATAGTAAAAGCATACAACAGTTTTTGCTTTTCAGCTTTTCGGTTTTGTCTCATTTCACCACTAATGCTTCTCCAGAGTCATACAGTTCTATTTTAATCATTGTTTTATCATTTAGCAACAGCTGCTACTTCATTTTTTCGATCGTGAGAGATGTACGAGTTGCCGACTGAATCAGGCCCAATCTCGACATGCGGCAAACTTCGATGGTAATTCCGTTAGCAATTTTTCAACCATTGCAGAATCCGTTTGCTTTTGTGATTCGTCGAGTTTTAGGCTAAGAAACGATTGATTCAGGATGTATTTATTCGATTCGGTTTTTTGTTCTTACAGGGATTTTATTTTACACCAGACGATTCGAAGTAACACAGTCTCGAATTGTTGAATGATCGTCATCACACAAACCGGCAGTCAAGATATGAACTGCTTTCGCATCCTTTTTGTAACATGCTACTCGGTCCTCCAGTTTGCTTTCCCCTGGCGATATTCAATAGTCCATAAGATTTAAAGCACACGGCCACCCAAAAAGCCTTCGTTCATAGGACGATTTTGTCAGTAACGGTATTTTATCGTCACTCATGATTTCAAGTCGTGATACAGTTTTTATTATTCGAACAATTGCACTATACGATTTCTTCTATGATTTCACTACTACACTGGGTCCATAACCTGTTGGGTTTGTGCGTTAAAAATAAGCGTCTAACAAAACATGTAAATTTTAATAGATATGAAAACAGATGTATTCAGGTTGCACAATGCGGACTGACTGACTACTAGATTAAGAAATTGAATGATGCGAGAACACATATACTATCTCTTTCTCTCAACACAGACTTTTCACTATAATATATTGCATACGATCTTGTACCTTGAATCTTTGTCAGTCGGTTTCGTGCTTTGGAGTGGCAACAAATTAATTGTCTATTAAATATCCTCAGGTTTCTTCATTGACCAGACATTCCATGATCGAATGAAGCAGTTTTGCAATAGAAGTACAATCGTTTTCGCAGGTTTAAAGTGCAGTTGATAAAGGTACCTCAATTACACTTCTTCTTCTTCTCCGTAGCACTATAGCGCCTCTCTGCAAAAAGCGCCCCCAACTATCTCGGTCCATTGACCGCGTCCTCCAATATCGAAATACGAGCAGCGATGAACTGTCCTCGTCGACCGAGTTGGACCAACGTTTTCTCGGTTTCCCCACTGGTCTTCGGCCCTCAGTTTCCCCAACGAATACTTTTTTGAGTATCCGTTGTTCGTCCATACGATTCATGTGGCCAGCCCATTGCAGCTTACGCAGTCTTACAATCGTTGAGACCACCGGCTCGTCAAAAATTTCATACAGCCCATGGTTGTATTGAATTCGCCATTGGCCCCTAAGGGCCTGTCGCTCAAAGGCGTTCAACATATTTTTGGATGCTTGGGTTAGGGTCCATGTTTCACACTCATAGCATAACACAGGTCTTATCACAGATTTGTATACTTGGCGCTTTGTTTTCCTGTGTATGCAGCTGGTCTTCAAGATTGTCAAAACTGAAAGAAGTATTTTATTTGCGAGCTGTATTCTTCGGCGTGTTTCGGCTCTTACATTGCTGGTTCTCGTTATTTTGGCGGCTAAATACACAAATTTTTCGATACTGTATTCGCCAAGTGTGATGTTTTGTGTATTTGAGGTATTTTTCCTTGACTGCGTCATGAGCTTTGTTTTATTTTCATTGATTTGTAGCCCTACTAGTTTTGCTTCCCAGTCGAGTGTCAGGAAGAGTTCTTTGGCAGTTGTTAATGACAGTGACAAAATGTTTGTCATCCGCATAGGCTACTACTTGGCTCGATTTGTATAGTAATGTACCTCGTGTATCGACTTGATATTGGTGTGAAAGGCAACTTATTGATGTGGACTTGGGAGGGCATCGACGTCATTGCCATTTTGGTAAGATGGACTTATTCGGCTGGGATCCCAAAGCAAAGCATTATTTGGTACAGTACGTTACGATCAATACTGTCGTATAAGTCAACGAAAATTTGGTGTACGTCTATGATAGACTCCTAGCATTTTTTAAGTACCTGCTTGATGGTGAACAATTGGTTTATTATCGATCTATCTACTCTGTTGGCATATGATCCGATTTTATTTTCTAAGATCTTTGAAAATATTTTGTACGCCGTACAAAGTAGTGATATGCTTCTTTAATTTTTGCACTGCAGCTTGTCACCTTTTTTGTGGATAGGGAATATAATCAATTGGCTCCACTCTTTCGGCATATGTTCTTATTGCCAAATGCGCTGCAAGACTTTGTGAATAGCTTTATGAACACTGCTGCCACCGTTTTTGATGAGCTCCACTAGAATCTTATCGATGCCCTGCGCTTTATTATTCTTTTGGGCTTTGATGGTAGAACAAACTTCATCCAGAGTTAGTGGGGCCAATGGAAGCTCTCCGCAGACATTTATAGGCTGCAATATTCTGGAGCTGTGTGGAGGATTAAGGAGGTTCTTGAAATATGATGCCCATCTTTCCTTAATCTTGGTTTCATCAGCGATGATATTGCCGATGTCATCACGACAGAGCGTGGTTTTGGGCTGATAACCACGTTTCAGGCTTTTCACTACTTTGTATGCTTGTCTTGTGTTGTTGCTCGCTAGACTTACGTTTATGCTTCTCAGTTAGTCCATAGTATTTTTTATTGATTCTAATTATTGTCTTGATTCTAATTATTTATTCGCTACTCTTAGGAGATTTTTATAGTGTTCTCTCTTCTTCCTGGTTTTCTTATCTGCGTATTCTTTGTACGCTTGATTCTTTTTGCCAAATGCATGCTGGCACTCGTCTGTTCTGCCACGGTATTATTCGCCATCTTTATTTCCCTCCAGAGTTTGTTGCTTGTCTTTAGCTATGCGTCTGATAAGATGGGAGCTAAAGGGTGGTCTAACCAATTTGACATTTCTTTGTTTCAGTGTTTGATTAATTCAATCATGAAGCGGTACACAATTGAGCAGCGCATTACGGTTGTTGAAGCAGTTTACGAAAATGGGCATTTAAATTAAAATGCATTTCGTGCACTTCGTGATTTTTTTGGTCATCATAATCGACCAAATGTGTCCACGATCGGAAGAATCGTGCTCAAATTTCAGCAAACTGGGTCTGTCGGAAATGTAAAATCCCCTGTGCATGCTCGCGCAGTTCGTTCTGCGGAAAACATTTCTGTTGTTCGCGATAGTGTGGTAGAAGAGCCGTCAACCTCAACTCGTCGTCGTGCCCAACAATTGAACATCTCACGAACATCATTGATGCGAATTTTGAATAAAGAATTAAATTTGCACGCTTACAAGGTGCAATTGACTCAAGAGCTGAAACTTACTGACCACTTAAAGCGCCGGCAATGCGCCGAATGGTTGGTTGAACAGACAGAAGGGAATTGGGACTTTAAAAAGAAAATCATTTTCAGTGACGAGGCACACTTTCAACTCAGTGGATTCGTTAACAAGCAGAATTGCCACATTTGGGCAAATGAAAATCCACGAGTGATTGTTGAAAAGTCGATGCATCCACAAAGAGTGATTGTTTGGTGCGGTTTAGTTCTTCGAAAATGAGGACGCCCAAGCAGTTACCGTGAATGGTGTTCGCTATTGCGAGATGATAACGAGCTTCGTGTGGGCAGAAATTGAGGTTATGGACCTGGACGATATGTGGTTTTAACAGGATGGTGCCACTTGCCACACAGCCAACGAAAAAATGGCTCTTTTGCGCGAGAAATTCAATGACCGTGCTATCTCACGTAGTGACGATGTTAATTGGCCGCCACGATCATGTGATTTGACATCGTTGGACTTCTTTTTCTGGAGATACTTAAAAAAAAAGTGTACGTCGATAAGCCAAGAACAATTCAAGAATTAAAGGATGAGATAATTCAGCACATTAACGACATTGAACCTCTATCATATTTCAGGGTCATTGAAAATATGGACCATCGGATAGAAGTATGCCACCGTAGTCGTGGCGACCATTAGGGCGATATTTTGTTTTACGCATAATTGTCATAGATCCTTCTGTTATAATAAAAAAATATAAACATGCTCTGAAAACTTTTTGTTTTATTTGACGTTTTGGTTAGACCACCCTTTAGCTGGTTGTTGAGGGTATCCGTGAAATTTTTGGCCACACATGCCGCTTGGAGCCTTTTGTTGTCAGATTTTTGTCTTCGCCGTATATGCTTTTGACAAACGATTTCGATAGGTTAATTTGATCGAGTAATGATCTGAGTTACAATTGGCTCCTCGGTATGTACGGACGTCAAGTATGCTCGAGGCCTAACGTTGTTGAATCAGAACATCAGCCCAGTAGCCCTTTGTAGTTGACATCAATTTGAGAAGGATGATTAGAGTACATGGAACAATTTTTGTAAATATCGGTCCCAAGGCAAGAACTTTACATTTAAATTTCTCGATCCCCGTATTGTCTACAATGCTCTGACATAATATAAATTTCAGGATTTAACAAATTTTATTTTGCAGTCACATCTGCGCAACAAAGCAAATACACCAAAGAGCGAAGCGAGCGGTATCAATGTTACTTGTTTCAACAGAAAAAATTTGAAAACTCAGTCTTTCTGTCGAACGGAAGAATCTTTGATGGGTGTTATATTCACAGTCTTACTTACTCCACAAAAACTACAGCAAAAAACTACATAAGCACTCAATGGCAAAGTACAAGTAGTTCTCCAAACTTTATTCAGACTAGCTTAGATTTGCGGCGTAGATACATGCAACTGAGAAGCTTAAATAGCACCACTGACTGTTGTACGCGTGTATGTTCTAAGGCATTACCATTTTCAACTTTAGGAAAACTTACAGTTGGAGTGGTGCTGTTTAGTGGCGTACGACAGGGAAAAAATATACTACAAGTAAAAACATCTAACTTGCTTCATCGAGGTCATAGTCGAAATGCGTCAAATTTTGCCCGAAAGAAAAGAATAGCTAATACCAGTGCGCTCTTGGAGTGTACCCCCTCTCCCTTGGGAGTAGAGTTTCCTTTCCCACAGCGAGCACGATATGACATGGGCCGAATGAATTGGCAGGACGATCTTAGGTTCAATGCCCCTCGAAGTGGAGTACGGCAACCAGAACCGAGAGACATGTATAGAAATTCGCGTCCTTACGAAGATCTAGATTTGAACTATGGCTATATGCAGCAGCAACCTCAAGGGTGGCGCAGTTTTGGGCAGCCCCCTGACGTGCAATTTGGTAACCAGGCTCAAAATCAATTTGGTGACAGGCAGTTTGGGCAATACGATAGAAGAAATGATTTGCCACAAGGATACGGTGGTGCTTTCGGACCAATGGCTAGGCACTCTTCTTCGAATATTTATAATCAGCAGCAATTACGTTCTGGTAGGGATCAAATGCTTAATCCATATAATATGAATTATGGCAATATGGCCCCACCAGGAAGAGCATTTCAAAAAAGCCCGTGGTATGAAAATGATGTAGTGGCTGGCAGAGGTGGTTGGCCACAAAGAGACAGATACGAAAGCCAAGATATGAGAGTTCAAGCAATGCCAAATATAATGGAAGCACCACAACGGAACCATTTTTATGCGCAAGCAGGCGGATCAGGAAATATACTACGCCAGGTCCCTCCTGATATACATTTTCATCATGCGAGATCACCTGAAAGATATGAAGACCAATTTCATAAAGGTGCCCTACCTCAATCTCATTTCAGATCACGAAATCGCTTTGATATGAACTTGAATGTAGGACGGGAGCCCTACTACGAAGAATATGATTACCCAAAACAGATTAGCCAAAGAGGGTGGGGTCAGGAAATGGGTATTTGGCAAGATGTTAATCCTCAACAACTCCATCCGGTGGGTTTGGGTAACATGCAACGAAACAACTTCGAACAGTTAGACAATCCCCGACGGCATTTGCCTCCACCAATACCGGGGCCAAGTGTGGTACAGGCGCATCTTATACGTGAACCACAGCATGGTCGGAGGTTCAATGAAACCTTTGCTTCATCAAATATATCCCGAAACAAAATTGGCCATAGGGATGGACATATGCGAGGGCCGCATTCACAAGAAAAATATCTAGGTCGAACTGGCTTCCCTGATTACGGAAAAATGTCGGTACCAGTAGTGAATCCTTATTTGCATTATGAAGAATTAGGACCAGATGGCAAGAAAAAACCACATAAGCGTCCACCTATGATCCAGGAGAGAGGATTTTTCAGTTGGATAAAGGAACGTATAAAAAAGAGAAAAGAAGCCAAAGCAGCTAAAAAAGCAAAAGAAAAAGCTAAGAAAGCAGCTAAGAAACCTGCAGCACAGCCAGTTAAAGTAAAAGCCCCCCAAAAAAAGAGACGACGAAGGTGGCGCATACGAAGGCGTAAGCCTAGCCAAAAATCAGTTCAGTTTAAGGTTGGAGGTTCTAAAAAAAAACCAGCAGCTGCTAAGCCGCAAGCTAAAGTAAAACCTAAGCCACAAGATAAGCCTCAAGCTAAGCCTCAAGATAAGCCACAAGATAAGCCAAAAATTCAAGCACAACCACAGCCACAAGTTATAGCTCCTGCTGTTCCTATTCTTGAACTACCTGCTAAGTCTTCAGTGAAGCAGCCATCTTCTGAGATGACTATTAAGCCAGTAAAGAAAACAGCTATACCTTCACCCGTGTTTGACATTGAAAAAGCACCAGTTCCTGTAGCTGCCACCAAATCTGATCAACATGCAGTGCTCTCAAAAGTTGACAAAGTTTCGCCTCAGGCGACCATTTCGCAAGCAACTGAACATGAAATATCAAAATCACACAAACCTGGAGAAAAAACAGCTGTGAGTTCTGATGAATCGCTACAAAAAGAGTCCGCAAAAACTAAAGCTTCAGAAATTTTAACTTTCGAAAGTAAAACCGAAGAGGCAACAATACCTCACACTAAAAAGGAGGATCCCATCACCAAGGCACTGGAGGATGAGAAAAGGAGTCCAATTGGAGGTAGCCCACGACCTGTGGTTGATCAAACCCTACGAAAAACACAAGTTCAAGACGACTATTTGGCACCAAGGCCGAGTAGTGGATTGCCTATCCAGACAAAGCCACCAGTGGTTAGAATCCCACCTCAGGCACTGACAGATCTGGAGGTCCATAAGAGTCCCCTTCCACATCTCCCAGTGGTTAGTGAAAAATTACCTACAGCAGCAAAGATGAAACCAGAAATTAAGCCACACGAAATCAAGTCACCTGTTGCTAGTGGGACATCACCTGCTATAGCTGAGAAAAAACCACACGATATTGGACGCACTCTCACTCAGAAACCCCAAGGAAGCCAAGTTGATGTAAGCATCCAAAGAACTTCTAAGGGAGTTTTCAAATCTATGAAGCAAGCCAGACCAACTCAACGTACTTCTTCAATAAAAACGCCAGATGATGCTGCTAAACTTGAAACATCAATTCGTCCGGAATTAGATCCACCAGCTTCAAGGAGTCCAAAAATGTCACAACCAAGTGTACAAGAGCAGAAAACGAGTCCACACACTACCCAGACTGTTGTGCAAAAGAGCATCCATAAAACTCGCACAGCAGTTGAACATAGTCTTCAGAGACCTTCATTAGGGCCATTAGGAGTGGGTGATGCACAAAGAAGTCCTACTGGAAAATTAGACACTGTGAAGGAGACGAGATCCAAGACTCCACACACTGCTCTCACAAAGCCACATGATATTGCAAGTAGCCGTACACAGAGACCGCATGGAAGCCAAGTTTATGTGAGCATTCATAAAATCCCCACAGTAGTGTATCAACCTGTTGAACAACCACGGCCATCAATTCAATACACGCACACAGTGAGACCTCAACAGACACAACCCGTAATTGAATACAGTCCTCAGAGATATCCAAAAGGTAGCGCTTTAGAAGTAAGTGATGCACAAAGAAGTCCAACGGGAACATTACCCACTGCAATAAAGCCACACGATGTGGGAGGCAGTCTAAAGCAAAGGCCACAAGTGGTGATTCAATTGGATGTCGACGCTCCAAGGAGCCCCATTGAGCTGCATCAGTCCGTCAAGCAAACCAGGCCAGCAATCCAATACGCTCTCCCAACGGAACCATCACTTGCCACTGAAGAGCTCTCGAGACCAGTTCACATTGAATCCTATCAAGGAGTTCCAATGGGCCCAATGGTAATGAGACCAAGTGCAGAAAAGTTTACACCTCCTATTACACATCCGGTTCATACAATTAAACCAGTTGTTGCTAGGAGTCCCGTTCAAACACCAATCCACGTGGAGGTAGGCTTGCAGAAGAGTCCAACACTGTACCCTCATCAAACTCTACCAGCAATTGAATACAGTCCTCAGAGATCCCCAATGGGTAGTGGATTAGAAGTGACTGTTGCTCAAAGAAGTCCGACTGGAAAATTACCCACTGCAACAGAGATGAGACCCCAAATTCCATCCACTGTTCTCACAAAGCCACACGATGTGGGAGGCAGTCTAAAGCAAAGGCCACAAGTGGTGATTCAATTGGATGTCGACGCTCCAAGGAGCCCCATTGAGCTGCATCAGTCCGTCAAGCAAACCAGGCCAGCAATCCAATACGCTCTCCCAACGGGACCATCACTTGCCACTGAAGAGCTCTCGAGACCAGTTCACATTGAATCCTATCAAGGAGTTCCAATGGGCCCAATGGTAATGAGACCAAGTGCAGAAAAGTTTACACCTCCTATTACACATCCGGTTCATACAATTAAACCAGTTGTTGCTAGGAGTCCCGTTCAAACACCAATCCACGTGGAGGTAGGCTTGCAGAAGAGTCCAACACTGTACCCTCATCAAACTCTACCAGCAATTGAATACAGTCCTCAGAGATCCCCAATGGGTAGTGGATTAGAAGTGACTGTTGCTCAAAGAAGTCCGACTGGAAAATTACCCACTGCAACAGAGATGAGACCCCAAATTCCATTCACTGTTCTCACAAAGCCACACGATGTGGGAGGCAGTCTAAAGCAAAGGCCACAAGTGGTGATTCAATTGGATGTCGACGCTCCAAGGAGCCCCATTGAGCTGCATCAGTCCGTCAAGCAAACCAGGCCAGCAATCCAATACGCTCTCCCAACGGGACCATCACTTGCCACTGATGAGCTCCCGAGACCAGCTCACATTGAATCCTATCAAGGAGTTCCAATGGGTCCAATGGTAATAAGACCAAGTGCAGAAAAGTTTACACCTCCTATTACACATCCGGTTCATACAATTAAACCAGTTGTTGCTAGGAGTCCCGTTCAAACACCAATCCCCGTGGAGGTAGGTTTGCAGAAGAGTCCAACACCGTACCCTCATCAAACTCTACCAGCAATTGAATACAGTCCTCAGAGATCCCCAATGGGTAGTGGATTAGAAGTGAGTGTTGCTCAAAGAAGTCCGACTGAAAAATTACCCACTGCAACAGAGATGAGACCCCAAATTCCATTCAGTGCTCTGACAAAGCCACACGATGTCGAAGGCAGTCTCATGCAAAGGCCAGAAGTGATTCAATTGGATATCGATGCTCCAAGGAGCCCCATTGAGCTGCATCAATCCGTCAAGCAAACCAGACCAGTAATTCAATATACTCTCCCAATGGGGCCATCACTCGCCACTGATGAGCTCTCGAGACCAGTTCACTTTGAATCGTATCAAGGAGTTCCAACGGGTCCAATGGTGATAAGACCAAGTGCAGAAAAGTTTACACCTCCTATCACACATCCGGTTCATATAATTAAATCAGTTGTTGCTAGGAGTCCCGTTCAAACACCAACTCACGTGGGGGTAGGTTTGCAGAAGAGTCCAACACCGTACCCTCATCAAACTCTACCAGCAATTGAATACAGTCCTCAGAGATCCCCAATGGGTAGTGGATTAGAAGTGAGTGTTGCTCAAAGAAGTCCGACTGCCAAATTACTCACTGCAACAGGAATGAGACCCCAAATTCCATTCACTGTTCTGACAAAGCCACACGATGTCGCAAGCAGCCTCATGCAAGGGCCAGAAGTGACTCAATTGGATGTCGATGCTCCAAGGAGCCCCATTGGGCTGCATCAATCCGTCAAGCAAACCAGACCAGTAATTCAATATACTCTCCCAATGGGGCCATCACTCGCCACTGATGAGCTCTCGAGACCAGTTCACATTGAATCGTATCAAGGAGTTCCAACGGGTCCAATGATGATAAGACCAAGCGCAGAAAAGTTTACACCTTCTATTATATATCCGGTTCATACAATTAAATCAGTTGTTGCTAGGAGTCCCGTTCAAACACCAATCCACGTGGAAGTAGGTTTGCAGAAGACTCCAACGCCGTACCCTTATCAAACTCTACCAGCGATTCAATACAGTTCTCAGAGATCCCCAGTGGGTAGTGGATTAGAAGTGAGTATTGCTCAAAGAAGTCCGACTGGAAAATTACCCACTGCAAAAGGAATGAGACCCCAAATTCCATTCACTGTTCTGACAAAGCCACACGATGTCGAAGGCAGTCTCATGCAAAGGCCAGAAGCGATTCAATTGGATATCGGCGCTCCAAGGAGCCCCAATGAGCTGCATCAATCCGTCAAGCAAACCAGACCAGTAATTCAATATACTCTCCCAATGGGACCATCACTTGCCACTGATGAGCTCTCGAGACCAGTTCACTTTGAATCGTATCAAGGAGTTCCAACGGGTCCAATGGTGATAAAACCAAGTGCAGAAAAGTTTCCACCTTCTATTACATATCCGGTTCATACTATAAAATCAGTTGTTGCCAGGAGTCCCATTCAAACACCAATCCACGTGGAGGTGGGCTTAGAGAAGAGTCCAAAACCGTACCCTCATCAAACTTTACCAGCAATTGAATACAGTCCTCAGAGACCCCCAATGGGTAGTGGATTAGAAGTGAGTGTTGCTCAAAGAAGTCCGACTGGAAAATTACCCACTGCAACAGAGATGAGACCCCAAATTCCATTCACTGTTCTGACAAAGCCACACGATGTCGCAAGCAGTCTCATGCAAAGGCCAGAAGTGATTCAATTGGATGTCGATGCTCCGAGGAGCCCCATTGAGCTGCATCAATCTGTTAAGCAAACCAGACCAGTAATTCAATACACTCTCCCAATGGGACCATCACTTGCCACTGATGGGCTCTCGAGACCAGTTCACTTTGAATCGTATCAAGGAGTTCCAACGGGTCCAATGATGATAAGACCAAGTGCAGAAAAGTTTACACCTTCTATTACATATCCGGTTCATACTATAAAATCAGTTGTTGCTAGTAGTCCTGTTCAAACACCAATCCACGTGGAGGTGGGCTTACAGAAGAGTCCAGCACCGTTCCCTCATCAAACTCTACCAGCAATTGAATACAGCCCTCAGAGATCCCCAATGGGTAGTGGATTAGAAGGGAGTGTTGCTCAAACAAGTCCGACTGAAAAATTACCCCCTGCAACAGGGATGAGACCCCAAATTCCATTCACTGTTCTCACAAAGCCACACGATGTAGAAGGCAGTCTCTTGCAAAGGCCACAAGTGGTGATTCACTTGGATGTCGACGCTCCAAGGAGTCCCATCGAAGTGTATCAATCCGTCAAGCAAACCAGACCAGCAATCCAATACGCTCTCCCAACGGGACCATCACTTGCCACTGATGAGCTCTCGAGACCAGTTCACATTGAATCCTATCAAGGAGTTCCAATGGGTCCAATGGTAATAAGACCAAGTGCAGAAAAGTTTACACTTCCTATTACACATCCGGTTCATACAATTAAACCAGTTGTTGCTAGGAGTCCCGTTCAAACACCAATCCCCGTGGAGGTAGGTTTGCAGAAGAGTCCAACACCGTACCCTCATCAAACTCTACCAGCAATTGAATACAGTCCTCAGAGATCCCCAATGGGTAGTGGATTAGAAGTGAGTGTTGCTCAAAGAAGTCCGACTGAAAAATTACCCACTGCAACAGAGATGAGACCCCAAATTCCATTCAGTGCTCTGACAAAGCCACACGATGTCGAAGGCAGTCTCATGCAAAGGCCAGAAGTGATTCAATTGGATATCGATGCTCCAAGGAGCCCCATTGAGCTGCATCAATCCGTCAAGCAAACCAGACCAGTAATTCAATATACTCTCCCAATGGGGCCATCACTCGCCACTGATGAGCTCTCGAGACCAGTTCACTTTGAATCCTATCAAGGAGCTCCAACGGGTCCAATGGTGATAAGACCAAGTGCAGAAATGTTTACACCTCCTATCACACATCCGGTTCATATAATTAAATCAGTTGTTGCTAGGAGTCCCGTTCAAACACCAACTCACGTGGGGGTAGGTTTGCAGAAGAGTCCAACACCGTACCCTCATCAAACTCTACCAGCAATTGATAACAGTCCTCAGAGATCCCCAATGGGTAGTGGATTAGAAGTGAGTGTTGCTCAAAGAAGTCCCACTGCCAAATTACTCACTGCAACAGGAATGAGACCCCAAATTCCATTCACTGTACTGACAAAGCCACACGATGTCGCAAGCAGTCTCATGCAAAGGCCAGAAGTGACTCAATTGGATGTCGATGCTCCAAGGAGCCCCATTGGGCTGCATAAATCCGTCAAGCAAACCAGACCAGTAATTCAATATACTCTCCCAATGGGGCCATCACTCGCCACTGATGAGCTCTCGAGACCAGTTCACATTGAATCGTATCAAGGAGTTCCAACGGGTCCAATGATGATAAGACCAAGCGCTGAAAAGTTTACACCTTCTATTATATATCCGGTTCATACAATTAAATCAGTTGTCGCTAGGAGTCCCGTTCAAACACCAATCCACGTGGAAGTAGGTTTGCAGAAGACTCCAACGCCGTACCCTTATCAAATTCTACCAGCGATTCAATACAGTTCTCAGAGATCCCCAGTGGGTAGTGGATTAGAAGTGAGTATTGCTCAAAGAAGTCCGACTGGAAAATTACCCACTGCAAAAGGAATGAGACCCCAAATCCCATTCACTGTTCTGACAAAGCCACACGATGTCGAAGGCAGTCTCATGCAAAGGCCAGAAGCGATTCAATTGGATATCGGCGCTCCAAGGAGCCCCAATGAGCTGCATCAATCCGTCAAGCAAACCAGACCAGTAATTCAATATACTCTCCCAATGGGACCATCACTTGCCACTGATGAGCTCTCGAGACCAGTTCACTTTGAATCGTATCAAGGAGTTCCAACGGGTCCAATGGTGATAAAACCAAGTGCAGAAAAGTTTCCACCTTCTATTACATATCCGGTTCATACTATAAAATCAGTTGTTGCCAGGAGTCCCATTCAAACACCAATCCACGTGGAGGTGGGCTTAGAGAAGAGTCCAAAACCGTACCCTCATCAAACTTTACCAGCAATTGAATACAGTCCTCAGAGACCCCCAATGGGTAGTGGATTAGAAGTGAGTGTTGCTCAAAGAAGTCCGACTGGAAAATTACCCACTGCAACAGAGATGAGACCCCAAATTCCATTCACTGTTCTGACAAAGCCACACGATGTCGAAGGCGGTCTCATGCAAAGGCCAGAAGTGATTCAATTGGATGTCGACGCTCCAAGGAGCCCCATTGAGCTGCATCAATCCGTCAAGCAAACCAGACCAGCAGTCCAATACGCTCTCCCAACGGGACCATCACTTGCCACTGATGAGCTCTCGAGACCAGTTCACATTGAATCCTATCAAGGAGTTCCAATGGGTCCAATTGTGATAAGGCCAAGTGCAGAAATGTTTACACCTCCTATTACACATCCGGTTCATACAATTAAATCAGTTGTTGCTAGGAGTCCCGTTCAAACACCAACCCACGTGGGGGTAGGTTTGCAGAAGAGTCCAACACCGTACCCTCATCAAACTCTACCAGCAATTGAATACAGTCCTCAGAGATCCCCAATGGGTAGTGGATTAGAAGTGAGTGTTGCTCAAAGAAGTCCGACTGGAAAATTACCCACTGCAACAGAGATGAGACCCCCAATTCCATTCACTGTTCTGACAAAGCCACACGATGTCGAAGGCAGTCTCATGCAAAGGCCAGAAGTGACTCAATTGGATGTCGATGCTCCAAGGAGCCCCATTGGGCTGCATCAATCCATCAAGCAAACCAGACCAGTAATTCAATATACTCTCCCAATGGGACCATCACTCGCCACTGATGAGCTCTCGAGACCAGTTCACTTTGAATCGTATCAAGGAGTTCCAACGGGTCCAATGGTGATAAAACCAAGTGCAGAAATGTTTCCACCTTCTATTACATATCCGGTTCATACTATAAAATCAGTTGTTGCCAGGAGTCCCGTTCAAACACCAATCCACGTGGAGGTGGGCTTACAGAAGAGTCCAAAACCGTACCCTCATCAAACTTTACCAGCAATTGAATACCGTCCTCAGAGATCCCCAATGGGTAGTGGATTAGAAGTGAGTGTTGCTCAAAGAAGTCCGACTGGAAAATTACCCACTGCAACAGAGATGAGACCCCAAATTCCATTCACTGTTCTGACAAAGCCACACGATGTCGCAAGCAGTCTCATGCAAAGGCCAGAAGTGACTCAATTGGATGTCAACACTCCAAGGAGCCCTATTGAGCTGCATCAATCCGTCAAGCAACCCAGACCAGCAATCCAATACGGTCTCCCAACGGGACCTTCACTTGCCACTGATGAGCTCTCGAGACCAGTTCACATTGAATCCTATCAAGGAGTTCCAATGGGTCCAATTGTGATAAGGCCGAGTGCAGAAAAGTTTACACCTCCTATTACACATCCGGTTCATACAATTAAATCAGTTGTTGCTAGGAGTCCCGATCAAACACCAACCCACGTGGGGGTAGGTTTGCAGAAAAGTCCAACACCGTACCCTCATCAAACTCTACCAGCAATTGAATACAGTCCTCAGAGATCCCCAATGGGTAGTGGATTAGAAGTGAGTGTTGCTCAAAGAAGTCCGACTGGAAAATTACCAACTGCAACAGAGATGAGACCCCAAATTCCATTCACTGTTCTGACAAAGCCACACGATGTCGAAGGCGGTCTCATGCAAAGGCCAGAAGTGATTCAATTGGATGTCGACGCTCCAAAGAGCCCCATTGAGCTGCATCAGTCCGTCAAGCAAATCAGACCAGCAGTCCAATACGCTCTCCCAACGGGACCATCACTTGCCACTGATGAGCTCTCGAGACCAGTTCACATTGAATCCTATCAAGGAGTTCCAATGGGTCCAATTGTGATAAGGCCAAGTGCAGAAAAGTTTACACCTCCTATTACACATCCGGTTCATACAATTAAATCAGTTGTTGCTAGGAGTCCCGTTCAAACACCAACCCACGTGGGGGTAGGTTTGCAGAAGAGTCCAACACCGTACCCTCATCAAACTCTACCAGCAATTGAATACAGTCCTCAGAGATCCCCAATGGGTGGTGGATTAGAAGTGAGTGTTGCTCAAAGAAGTCCGACTGGAAAATTACCCACTGCAACAGAGATGAGACCCCCAATTCCATTCACTGTTCTGACAAAGCCACACGATGTCGCAAGTAGTCTCATGCAAAGGCCAGAAGTGACTCAATTGGATGTCGATGCTCCAAGGAGCCCCATTGGGCTGCATCAATCCGTGAAGCAAACCAGACCAGTAATTCAATATACTCTCCCAATGGGACCATCACTTGCCACTGGTGAGCTCTCGAGACCAGTTCACTTTGAATCGTATCAAGGAGTTCCAACGGGTCCAATGGTGATAAAACCAAGTGCAGAAATGTTTCCACCTTCTATTACATATCCGGTTCATACTATAAAATCAGTTGTTGCTAGGAGTCCCGTTCAAACACCAATCCACGTGGAGGTGGGCTTACAGAAGAGTCCAGCACCGTTCCCTCATCAAACTCTACCAGCAATTGAATACAGTCCTCAGAGATCCCCAATGGGTGGTGGATTAGAAGTGAGTGTGGCTCAAAGAAGTCCGACTGGAAAATTACCCACTGCAACAGAGATGAGACCCCAAATTCCATTCACTGTTATGACAAAGCCACACGATGTCGCAAGCAGTCTCATGCAAAGGCCAGAAGTGACTCAATTGGATGTCAACACTCCAATGAGCCCTATTGAGCTGCATCAATCCGTCAAGCAACCCAGACCAGCAATCCAATACGCTCTCCCAACGGGACCATCACTTGCCACTGATGAGCTCTCGAGACCAGTTCACATTGAATCCTATCAAGGAGTTCCAATGGGTCCAATTGTGATAAGGCCGAGTGCAGAAAAGTTTACACCTCCTATTACACATCCGGTTCATACAATTAAATCAGTTGTTGCTAGGAGTCCCGTTCAAATACCAACCCACGTGGGGGTAGGTTTGCAGAAGAGTCCAACACCGTACCCTCATCAAACTCTACCAGCAATTGAATACAGTTCTCAGAGATCCCCAATGGGTACTGGGTTAGAAGTGAGTATTGCTCAAAGAAGTCCGACTGGAAAATTACCCACTGCAATAGAGATGGGACCCCAAATTCCATTCAGTGTTCTGACAAAGCCACACGATGTCGCAAGCAGTCTCATGCAAAGGCCACTGGTGGTTCAATTGGATGCCAACGGTCCAATGAGCCCCATTGTGGTGCATCAATCCGTCAAGCAAACCAGACCAGTAATTCAATATACTCACCCAATGGGAACCTCACTTGCTAGTGATGAGCTCTCGAGACCAGTTCGCACTGAATCATACCAAGGAGTTCCAACGGATCCAATGATGATAAGACCAAGTGCAGAAAAGCGTACACCTTCTATTGTATATCCGGTTCATACAATCCCATCAGGTGTTTCTAGCAGTTCCGTTCAAACACCAATCCATGCGGAGAAAGGTTTGCAAAAGAGTCCAGCACTGTACCCTCATCAAACCCAACCAACAATTCAATACAGTCCTCAAAGATCCCCAATAGTTAGTGCCTCAGAAGTGAGTGTTGCTCAAAGAAGTCCAATTGGAAAATTACCAACTGCAACAGAGATGAGACCCCTAATTCCATTCACTGTTCTGACAAAGCCACAGGATATAGAAGGCAGTCTCATGCAAAGGCCACACGTTATTCAAATGAACGTCGACGCTCCAAGGAGTCCCATCGAAACTTATCAATCCGTTAAGCAAACTAGACCAGCAACACAATACACTCTCCCAATGGGACCATCACTTGCCACTGATGAGCTCTCGAGACCAGTTCACTTTTCATCGTATCAAGGTGCTCCAACGGGTCCCATGGTGATAAAACCAAGTGTAGAAAAGCTAACACCTTCCATTACAGACCCGACTCATACATGGTCATCAGGTGTTGCAACAAGTCCCGTCCAAACACCAATCTACTCGGAGGTGGGTTTGCAGAGGAGTCCGACGCTTTACTCTTATCAAACTCTACCAGCTATTGAATACAGTCCTCAGAGGTCTCCAAAAGGTAGTGTTTTAGAAGCAGGTGATGCACAAAGAAGCCCGATTGCAAAATTACCAACTGCAACGGAGATGAGACCCCAAATTCCATTCACTGTTCTGACAAAGCCACACGATATAGAAGGCAGTCTCATGCAAAGGCCACAAGTGATTCAATTGCATGTCGATACTCCAAGGAGTCCCATCGAAATGTATCAATCCGTCAAGCAAACTAGACCAGCAATCCAATATACTCTCTCGATGGGAACATCACTTGCTAGTGATGAGCTCACGACACCAGTTCACACTGAATCGTATCAAGAGGTTCCAATGGGTCCGATGGTGATCAGACCAAGTGTAGAAAACCTAACACCTTCCATTACATACCCGACACATACATGGTCATCAGGTGTTGCAACAAGTCCCGTCCAAACGCCAATCTACTCGGAGATGGGTTCGCAGAGGAGTCCAACGCTGTACTCTCATCAAACTCTACCAGCTATTGAATACAGTCCTCACAGATCTCCAAAAGGTAGTACTTTAGAAGCAGTTGATGCTCAAAGAAGCCTGACTGGAAAATCACCAACTGCAACGGAGATGAGATCTCAAATTCCATTCACTGTTCTGACAAAGCCACACAATATAGAAGGCAGTCTCATGCAAAGGCCACAAGTGATTCAATTGCATGTCGATACTCCAAGGAGTCCCATCGAAATGTATCAATCCGCCAAGCAAACTAGACCAGCAATCCAATATACTCTCCCGATGGGAACATCACTTGCTAGTGATGAGCTCACGACACCAGTTCACACTGAATCGTATCAAGAGGTTCCAATGGGTCCGATGGTGGTCAGACCAAGTGTAGAAAACCTAACACCTTCCATTACATACCCGACACATACATGGTCATCAGGTGTTGCAACAAGTCCCGTCCAAACGCCAATCTACTCGGAGGTGGGTTCGCGGAGGAGTCCAACGCTGTACACTCATCAAACTCTACCAGCTATTGAATACAGTCCTCACGGATCTCCAAAAGGTAGTAATTTAGAAGCAGGTGATGCACAAAGAAGCCCGATTGCAAAATTACCAACTATTACGGAGATGAGACCCCAAATTCCATTCACTGTTCTGACAAAGCCACACGATATAGAAGGCAGTCTCATGCAAAGGCCACAAGTGATTCAATTGGACGTCGGTACTCCAAGGAGTCCCATCGAAATTTATCAATCCGTCAAGCAAACTAGACCAGCAATCCAATATACTCTCCCGATGGGACCATCACTTGCTAGTGATGAGCTCACGAGACCAGTTCACAATGAATCGTATCAAGGAGTTCCAACGTTTCCGATGGTGATCAGACCAAGTGTAGAAAAGCTAACACCTTCCATTACATACCCGACTCATACATGGTCATCAGGTGTTGCAACAAGTCCCGTCCTAACGCCAATCTACTCGGAGGTGGGCTCGCAGAGGAGTCCATGGCTGTACTCTCATCAAACTCTACCAGCTATTGGATACAGTCCTCACAGATCTCCAAAAGGTAGTACTTTAGAAGCAGGTGATGCACAAAGAACTCCGACTGGAAAATCACCAACTGTAACAGAGATGAGACCCCAAGTTCCATTCACTGTTCCGACAAAGCCTCACGATATAGAAGGCAGTCTCATGCAAAGGCCACAAGTAATTCAATTGGATGTCGATACTCCAAGGAGTCCCATCGAAATGTATCAATCCGTCAAGCACACCAGACCAGCAATCCAATATACTCTCCCGATGGGACCATCACTTGCTAGTGATGAGCTCACGAGACCAGTTCACATTGAATCGTATCAAGGAGTTCCAACGGGTCCAATGGTGATCAGACCAAGTGTAGAAAACCTAACACCTTCCATTACATACCCGACTCATACATGGTCATCAGGTGTTGCAACAAGTCCCGTCCAAACGCCAATCTACTCGGAGCTGAGCTCGCACAGGAGTCCAACGCTGTACTCTCATCAAACTCTATCAGCTATTGAATACAGTCCTCAAAGATCTCCAAAAGATAGTAATTTAGAAGCAGGTGATGCACAAAGAAGCCTGACTGGAAAATTACCCACTGCGTTAGAGATGAGACCCCAAGTTCCATTCACTGTTCTGACAAAGCCTCACGATATAGAAGGCAGTCTCATGCAAAGGCCACAAGTGATTCAATTGGATGTCGATACTCCAAGGAGTCCCATCGAAATGTATCAATCCGTCAAGCAAACTAGACCAGCAATCCAATATACTCTCCCGATGGGACCATCACTTGCTAGTGATGAGCTCACGGGACCAGTTCACACTGAATCGTATCAAGGAGTTCCAACGGGTCCAATGGTGATCAGACCAAGTGTAGAAAAGCTAACACCTTCCATTACATACCCGACTCACACATGGTCATCAGGTGGTTCAACAAGTCCCGTCCAAACACCAATCTACTCGGAGCTGAGCTCGCACAGGAGTCCAACGCTGTACTCTCATCAAACTCTATCAGCTATTGAATACAGTCCTCAAAGATCTCCAAAAGATAGTAATTTAGAAGCAGGTGATGCACAAAGAAGCCTGGCTGGAAAATTACCCACTGCGTTAGAGATGAGACCCCAAGTTCCATTCACTGTTCTGACAAAGCCTCATGATATAGAAGGCAGTCTCATGCAAAGGCCACAAGTGATTCAATTGGATGTCGATACTCCAAGGAGTCCCATCGAAATGTATCAATCCGTCAAGCAAACTAGACCAGCAATCCAATATACTCTCCCGATGGGACCACCACTTACTAGTGATGAGCTCACGACACCAGTTCACACTGAATCGTATCAAGGAGTTCCAACGGGTCCAATGGTGATCAGACCAAGTGTAGAAAAGCTAACACCTTCCATTACATATCCGACTCACACATGGTCATCAGGTGGTTCAACAAGCCCCATCCAAACGCCCATCTACTCGGAGGTGGGCTCGCGGAGGAGTCCAACGCTGTACTCTCATCAAACTCTACCAGCTATTGAATACAGTCCTCACAGATCTCCAAAAGGTAGTACTTTAGAAGCAGGTGATGCACAAAGAAGCCCGACTGGAAAATCACCAACTGCAACAGAGATGAGATCCCAAATTCCATTCACTGTTCTGACAAAGCCACACAATATAGAAGGCAGTCTCCTGCAAAGGCCACAAGTGATTCAATTGGATGTCGATACTCCAAGGAGTCCCATCGAAATGTATCAATCCGTCAAGCAAACTAGACCAGCAATCCAATATACTCTCCCGATGGGACCATCACTTGCTAGTGATGAGCTCACGGGACCAGTTCACACTGAATCGTATCAAGGAGTTTCAACGGGTCCGATGTCGATCAGACCAAGTGTAGAAAACCTAACACCTTCCATTACATACCCGACTCACACGTGGTCATCAGGTGGTTCAACAAGCCCCATCCAAACGCCAATCTACTCGGAGGTGGGCTCACAGAGGAGTCCATGGCTTTACTCTCATCAAACTCTACCAGCTATTGAATACAGTCCTCAGAGATCTCCAAAAGGTAGTACTTTAGAAGCAGGTGATGCACAAAGAAGTCCGACTGGAAAATCACCAACTGCAACAGAGATGAGACCCCAAGTTCCATTCACCGTTTTGACAAAGCCACACGATATAGAAGGCAGTCTCATGCAAAGGCCACAAGTGATTCAATTGGATGTCGATACTCCAAGGAGTCCCATCGAAATGTATCAATCCGTCAAGCACACCAGACCAGCAATCCAATATACTCTCCCGATGGGACCATCACTTGCTAGTGATGAGCTCACGAGACCAGTTCACATTGAATCGTATCAAGGAGTTCCAACAGGTCCAATGGTGATCAGTCCAAGTGTAGAAAAGCTAACACCTTCCATTACATACCCGACTCATACATGGTCATCAGGTGTTGCAACAAGTCCCGTCCAAACGCCAATCTACTCGGACCTGGGCTCGCACAGGAGTCCAACGCTGTACTCTCATCAAACTCTATCAGCTATTGAATACAGTCCTCAAAGATCTCCAAAAGATAGTAATCTAGAAGCAGGTGATGTACAAAGAAGCCTGACTGGAAAATTACCCACTGCGTTAGAGATGAGACCCCAAGTTCCATTCACTGTTCTTACAAAGCCTCACGATATAGAAGGCAGTCTCATGCAAAGGCCACAAGTGATTCAATTGGATGTCGATACTCCAAGGAGTCCCATCGAAATGTATCAATCCGTCAAGCAAACTAGACCAGCAATCCAATATACTCTCCCGATGGGACCATCACTTGCTAGTGATGAGCTCACGACCACAGTTCACACTGAATCGTATCAAGGAGCTGCAACGGGTCCAATGGTGATCAGACCAAGTGTAGAAAAGCTAACACCTTCCATTACATATCCGACTCACACATGGTCATCAGGTGGTTCAACAAGCCCCATCCAAACGCCCATCTACTCGGAGGTGGGCTCGCGGAGGAGTCCAATGCTGTACTCTCATCAAACTCTACCAACTATTGAATACAGTCCTCAGAGATCTCCAAGAGGTAGTACTTTAGAAGCAGGTGATGCACAAAGAAGTCCAACTGGAAAATTACCAACTGCAACAGAGATGAGACCCCAAGTTCCATTCACTGTTCTGACAAAGCCTCACGATATAGAAGGCAGTCTCATGCAAAGGCCACAAGTCATTCAATTGGATGTCGATACTCCAAGGAGTCCCATCGAAATGTATCAACCCGTCAAGCAAACCAGACCAGCAATCCAATATACTCTCCCGATGGGACCATCACTTGCTAGTGATGAGCTCACGGGACCAGTTCACACTGAATCGTATCAAGGAGTTTCAACGGGTCCGATGTCGATCAGACCAAGTGTAGAAAACCTAACACCTTCCATTACATACCCGACTCATACATGGTCATCAGGTGTTGCAACAAGTCCCGTCCAAACGCCAATCTACTCGGAGGTGGGCTCGCAGAGGAGTCCATGGCTGTACTCTCATCAAACTCTACCAGCTATTGAATACAGTCCTCACAGATCTCCAAAAGGTAGTACTTTAGAAGCAAGTGATGCACAAAGAAGCCCGACTGGAAAATCACCAACTGCAACAGAGATGAGATCCCAAATTCCATTCACTGTTCTGACAAAGCCACTCGATATAGAAGGCAGTCTCATGCAAAGGCCACAAGTGATTCAATTGGATGTCGATACTCCAAGGAGTCCCATCGAAATGTATCAATCCGTCAAGCAAACCAGACCAGCAATCCAATATACTCTCCCGATGGGAACATCACTTGCCAGTGATGAGCTCACGGGACCAGTTCACACTGAATCGTATCAAGGAGTTTCAACGGGTCCGATGTCGATCAGACCAAGTGTAGAAAACCTAACACCTTCCATTACATACCCGACTCATACATGGTCATCAGGTGTTGCAACAAGTCCCGTCCAAACGCCAATCTACTCGGAGGTGGGCTCGCAGAGGAGTCCATGGCTGTACTCTCATCAAACTCTACCAGCTATTGAATACAGTCCTCAGAGATCTCCAGAAGGTAGTATTTTAGAAGCAGGTGATGCACAAAGAAGCCCAACTGCAAAATTACCAACTGCAACAGAGATTAGACCCCAAATTCCATTCACTGTTCTGACAAAGCCACACGATATAGAAGGCAGTCTCATGCAAAGGCCACAAGTGATTCAATTGGATGTCGATACTCCAAGGAGTCCCATCGAAATGTATCAATCCGTCAAGCACACCAGACCAGCAATCCAATATACTCTCCCGATGGGACCATCACTTGCTAGTGATGAGCTCACGACACCAGTTCACGCTGAATCGTATCAAGGAGGTCCAACGGGTCCAATGGTGATCAGACCAAGTGTAGAAAACCTAAGACCTTCCATTACATATCCGACTCATACATGGTCATCAGGTGTTGCAACAAGTCCAATCCAAACGCCAATCTACTCGGAAGTGGGTTCGCAGAGGAGTCCAATGCTGTACCCTCATCAAACTCTTCCAGCTATTGAATACAGTCCTCACAGATCTTCAAAAGGTAGTGCTTTAGAAGCAGGTGATGCACAAAGAAGCCTAACTGGAAAATTGCCAACCGCATCAGAGATGAGACCCCAAGTTCCATTCACTGTTCTGACAAAGCCACTCGATATAGAAGGCAGTCTCATGCAAAGGCCACAAGTCATTCAATTGGATGTCGATACTCCAAGGAGTCCCATCGAAATGTATCAACCCGTCAAGCAAACCAGACCAGCAAGCCAATATACTCTCCCGATGGGAACATCACTTGCTAGTGATGAGCTCACGGGACCAGTTCACACTGAATCGTATCAAGGAGTTCCAACGGGTCCGATGGTGATCAGACCAAGTGTAGAAAACCTAACACCTTCCATTACATACCCGACTCATACATGGTCATCAGGTGTTGCAACAAGTCCCGTCCAAACGCCAATCTACTCGGAGGTGGGTTCGCAGAGGAGTCAACATCAAACTCTACCAGCAATTGAATACAGCCCTCCGAGACCCCAAATGGGTAGTACATACATAAAAACTAGACCTACAATTCAACAAACAGTTGTTCATGGTAGTGAGATTCAACAACCAATCGCTAGCGGGGAAGGTGTAGGAAGACCAGTCGAACCAGCTATTAGTGTTGGCTTACCTAAAACTGTTCGTGAAATTTTGCCTCAAGAAGAATGGGAAAGTATGGATTTACCTCAGTCACCTATTGGAATGCTAACTCACGAGCAACACCCGAATCAAGGAATCGAATGGGCTCTTCATTCCCCTCAGCTGCCAAGACCAGTGAGCATTAAGCCAGTTGTAGGCATACCTCAGACACCAATAGGAGCGTTGCCTTATGAACAACAGCCGCATCAGGGAATTGAATGGACTTTATTTACAAAACCACCCGATCTTTATTCGTTTCAACCACCAAGAGCAATGAGTATTCCGTCAGCTGTAGGGATACCTCCGGCCCCAATAGGAATGTTGCCTCATGAGCAACATCCACATCAGGGAATTGAATGGACTTTATTTACAAAACCACCCGATCTTCGCTCATCTCAACCACCGAGAGCAATGAGTGTTCCGTCGGCTGCAGGTTTACCTCCGGCCCCAATAGGAATGTTGTCTCATGCGCAGCAGCCGTATCAGGGAATCGAGTGGACTTTATTTACGAAACCACATGATCTTCAATCACCTCAAACACCAAGAGCAATGAGTATTCCGACAAATGCAGGCATAGGATGGCAACCTCCGAATCAGGGAATCGAGTGGACTTTATTCACAAAAACACCCGATCTTCGTACACCTCAGCCACCAAGAGCGATGAGTATTCTGCCCGTTGCAGCTAAGCCTCAGACAACAATAGGTATGTTGCCTTATGAGCAACAACTGCCTCAGGGAATCGAATGGACTTTATTTACGAGACCACCTGCTCTTCGTTCACCTCAAACACCAAGAGCAATGAGTATTCCGCCAAATGCAGGTATAGGATGGCAACCTCCGAATCAGGGAATCGAGTGGACTTTATTCACAAAACCACCCGATCTTCGTACACCTCAACCACCAAGAGAAATGAGTATTCTGCCGGTTGCAGGTAAACCTCAGACTCCAATAGGTATGTTGCCTCACGAGCAACAACTACCTCAGGGAATCGAATGGACTTTATTTACGAAACCACCTGATGTTCGTTCACCTCAAACACCAAGAGCAATGAGTATTCCGCCAAATGCAGGTATAGGATGGCAACCTCCGCATCAGGGAATCGAGTGGACTTTATTCACAAAACCACCCGATCTTCGTACACCTCAACCACCAAGAGCAATGAGTATTGTGCCAGTTGTAGGTAAACCTCAGACTCCAATAGGTATGTTGCCTTACGAGCAACAACTACCTCAGGGAATCGAATGGACTTTATTTACGAAACCACCTGATCTTCGTTCACCTCAAACACCAAGAGCAATGAGTATTCCGCCAAATGCAGGTATAGGATGGCAACCTCCGAATCAGGGAATCGAGTGGACTTTATTCACAAAACCACCCGATCTTCGTACACCTCAACCACCAAGAGCAATGAGTATTCTGCCAGTTGCAGGTAAACCTCAGACTCCAATAGGTATGTTGCCTCACGAGCAACAACTACCTCAGGGAATCGAATGGACTTTATTTACGAGACCACCTGATCTTCGTTCACCTCAAACATCAAGGGCAATGAGTATTCCGCCAAATGCAGGTATAGGATGGCAACCTCCGAATCAGGGAATCGAGTGGACTTTATTCACAAAACCACCCGATCTTCGTACACCTCAACCACCAAGAGCAATGAGTATTCTGCCAGTTGCAGCTAAGCCTCAGACTCCAATAGGTATATTGCCTTATGAGCAACAACTACCTCAGGGAATCGAATGGACTTTATTTACGAGACCACCTGATCTTCGTACACCTCAAACATCAAGGGCAATGAGTATTCCGCCAAATGCAGGTATAGGATGGCAACCTCAGAAGCAACTGCCGAATCAGGGAATCGAGTGGACTCTATTTACAAAGCCACCAGATCTTCGTTAGCCAATAAGAACGTTACCTCGCGAAGAACCGCCGAAACAGGGAATCAAATGGACCCTTTTCACGCAACCACCAGGTCTTCATACAATAAGACCAAGAATGTTGGCTTTTACACAAGATCCAGCCTTACCTCGACTTCCAAATGGAACGTTATCTTCAGAGGCACAGGCACGTGACATAATTTAATGGTCTAAAAATTACATGCCACAAGAAAGTTTAACAGATCAAAAATGGGGCCATGAGATGAGGCCCGCATTCGAATGGCGCTATTCCGACCCACAATCGTATAAGGGTGCTGGCGGCAGAAGCGCCAGGACCTGAACTTGAATGGAAATACTCGCAACGACCATCGTTCCGAGGAATTAGAATTGAGGTACCCAGAACGATAGTAGGAACCATGCAAGGATTAGACTGGAGTGCGAGACCAGGTTTCCAATGGAGTTATTCCCAAAGACCATCGCATATTGGTGCTAGAGCTATTGGCACTGGTACCGATTGGAACTGAAGCGGCGGAGCTGGAGTTGGCTTTAAAATTACTGGAACGAGGAGACCAGGCGTTGATTGGAGTTATAGTACAAGACCAGGACTTAATTGGAGTTATGGTACAAGACCAGGACTTGAATTGAGTTACCTACAAAGACCATCATTCCAAGGAGATGTGATGGAAGTATCCAGAACGGCAGTAGGAACCATACAAGGATTAGACTGGAGTGACAGCAGAAGACCTGGCAGAGTTGGTATAGAAATGACTGAAATGCCGAGGACAGATGGTGAATGGATTCATGCGGTGAGATCAGATTTTGAATGGAATTATTCCCAAAGACCATCGCAAATTGATGCCATAGCTTTCGGTACTGGTACAGATTGGAGCAGAAGTAGCAGAGCAAGAGTTGGCTTTGAAATGGGTGGAACGAGGAGACCAAGCATTGATTGGAGTTACGGTACAAGACCAGGACTTGAACGGAGTTACTCACCAAGACCATCATTCCAAGGAGATATGATGGAAGTACCCAGAATGCCAGTAAGAACCATACAAGGATTAGACTGGAGTGGTAGCAGAAGAGCCGATGATGTAGCTTTCAGAATGACCGAAATGCCGAGAAAAGATGGTGAATGGGGTCATGCGATCCGAGTAGAGTTATTCCCAAAGACCATTGCATTTTGGTACCAGTTATTCTAGTTTGATTCATCAGGCATCATTCCATCTTGCCCACTGCCCTGATTGCACCACTTGTCCTCCCTGCACGCAATATTCTCGCGATGGAGTTTAAATATTATAATAGACAGTGGTATGCTTTTAGTCTTAAATTTGAGTTAGCATAAGGTTATCATAAATTTTTTTCAGTACACCGAGTTCCTAAAATGCGTTTACCGTTATCGGGTGGAGCGTGGAAGAAGTGGAAGCCGATGGCGAATCATATTAATTTGACGAAGCAGTTGATGGGAGGGAAAATTTTAAATTTATGAACACCGTTTATTTAAATGTAAATATTTAATGTAATGAAGTATGAAAATATAATTGAGTATCGATTTAAATCTTAGAACTGTTCAATGGTTATTTTAATTTTCAAAATGAATTTTTTAATTTTCAGTTTTTTCTTCGTCTATTATTTCAAGGGATATCGATCCGGAGGGAGCTTTCCAATTTTGGTCCGCAGGTCAACACACAATACACGACCATCAGAATAATCACTTCGGTTGTCTAAGAAATATTCACGACCATTCATTAAAGTCAAAGTCAAAAGCACTTTGTTCAGTATTATTTTTATATAAAATTTTTCTTTGTTTGAACGCATGCGGTACAGAGGCCTTTCAAGTGATTCTACGTCTAGCACTCAACTCCATGACATTCAAGGATTTTGAATCCGTAACAAACGATAGGGTAATAGGTGATGGGGGAGGTGGCACCGGGATATTGTGTAGTGAATGTTGAGTTTCAGTAACGTCCGTAAAGGACTGCAGCGATGTTCTGCTGCCTCGGCAGAGGAAGGTGTCGGTTTCTGCCGAGAACGCCCTCGTCCGGAGATGCGTGAATGCGCTGGCAGGCTAGCATTGCGGTGTCGTGGGGCGGGTTCGTTTCCCCGGCACGAGGACTCACTACAAAACAATTTCGCATTCACGAATTGCTTTCAGAGATCAAAAGAAAACGACCGAAGTCGCAAAGTTGTAGATAACCTCACCGAAGGAATTATGACTTGTTACGAGAACAAGTGAAACCTGACAAGAAAGGCAAACTTGGGGTGACCTTGTCTTTACCCAAATAAATTCAGGGCCCACAAATGAAAGAGGGGCAACCGGGTGGTGGTGGAGCCCCTTCATACCCACCCAACCGGAATAAATCCATTGTTAACTTGTTGAAGTGGCCAGGTATTCCTCTTCTGAGTGGAAAACTCATACAACTTGAATTATATGAACTTTCCCATCAGAAGGGGAGTACCCCGGTGACCAATTTATGTCATAGAATTATACAATTGAATTGCATAACTCTATGCCATAAAAAGGCACTTTGCTTGGGCCACTCAACCCATGAAGTCACCTGAAACAAAAGAAGTAATTAATTTGTACCCGGCGGCTGGCTCATATTTTGGGGTGGAAGCCTGCCACCGTACCGGGTCCTATACCCGATTGGAAAAAACCGGAAGGGAAAGACCGATTTTACGTTTAACAATTCATTTTATTTGAATTAAATTTTGATTCAAAAGAAAAGAGCATGACAATATCCATTGACAATTAATTACAGGCAAAAGTAAGCAAATGGAATTTTCCCGGTTTTGAAATGGTTTACTCAGTTTTAATTTGATTTCTCATCAGTAATTTTGGACTTAATAATATTTACTAATCAATACAATCTAGTAGCCTTAGCAGCATGTTTCTGTTTCTTTTCCTACTCTTTTGTTGTTTATATTAATGTGAATCAATATATGAAAATAATATTATATTAACAAAACGTCGAAAAACTTTTAACATAATTGTTTCATTTCAATGATTTTGATAGTTATGTGTTGAGTAAATTGTATTTTTATGAATAATAAATTACCACTATGCATGTTAGTTCAAATTAACCGAGTATAATTTCTGTATCAAACTCAAAAAAATTCAATGTTGAACCGTCCATAAATTGAAGGTTGTTCAATGAAAACCAAAAACAAAATTGAATGTTGATGTCAGATATATGGTGGAATTCGAAAAATGGTTCGAAGCATATTTTAAATAAAATGCCAAATGCGGAACATTTCATAATCGTATCTATTGATTGTTTTACAAGCGCACAAATTTAAAATACCCTTCCGAATTAAGTGGGCAAGCTGCTCTATTAAAGAAATTTTTATTTCCTTGGATTTAATGCTCTGTTGATAATTTCAACAAACATAACCAGTCTGAGTTCAGTATCAAAAAAAAAATACAACCAAAATCCAATGTTTCAGAATGATGCGCGATTTGATTTGGATTTAATTATGCTAATACGTTGAATCGCGTTGAATTCTAAGCTGAATACATACAAACGATAGTTTGCATACACATGATGAAAGTGTTAATAGCTTATAGGTTGTGAAGTGTTTTTGACAATTATATTAAGCATGTCAATTACTGTAGATTCAAAAGTGAGACAGAATCAAAAGAAATATGCAGAGATGGTTGAAGCCAAAAAACAGACTTGCTTTGATGGCTTCATAGTTGGGAAAGAATAAAGATCAATCAACAAAAAACTATTCAATAGATTCAAAATCAAAAGGAATCTGTGTAACATAAAACACTCAAGAAAAGTCTGATAACTTTAAATGTAATTGAGTAAATTTCTATTGTTTCTCTATATACCAATGCAATAGTGTTTTAATGTATTATTCGTGACGTGTTGCGACATTCAAAAATCTGAATATGCCGAATTAAAGCAATTTTCCCATTTGAATTTATAAAAAATTTATACTAAAATGTCCAAATTTTTTCATCTCAATGCATGTGTATGTGAAAAAAAAAAAAATGTTTTCTATTTATGCTTTATATTCGTTTTTTTTTTCAGGCAACTTATTCAAATTGACATTTACCAGAGAACCACGTTTTCACAATTCAGCATCAATTTTGGCAACTAAGGAGGATATCTCCCACAATTCCACAGAATTATAAAGCATAAACAAAAAACATCAATTTATTCAATTATTCGTTATTGTAATGCTTTGTGCTTTGAAAAAGAGATTCATTTGATTCCACGAATTGTTCGAAGCGAACAGAGTCAAGCTTGAGATTCATATATGCGAATGCGAGAGTACGATTCCAATTGATTTGTAAGGAGTGTTGAGAAATTTGTAAGCTACACTGTAATTGATCTGTCATTACTACCCGATGGCACAATATGCAATAAAAGTATTGATGCACTGAGAACAAATCAATTTGACTTATAACAAAGTCAAGAAATTCGAAGAACGTTATATGAAAAATTTTAACTCAGTCTGAATTGAAATTTAGAACATTTAAGTATTCAAGAGTTATTTCATGTGTAGCTGAAACTCTCTCAATTCTAATTTGGCCCCACTTCCGAGCAGCGCAAATTTAAACCCAAAGAACTGACGACACCGTGTGAACCGAACCTGGGCTCGCACCTCTTCCTACGTTTCGCTGGCGGGCGGGCGGACACACGACCGTAAATGTACCACCAATTGGCGAAAATTGCAAATAATATCGCGATTGGACCTTTTCGCTTGTCTTTCTGCTCTAACGAAATAATATATTTTCATTTATCAAGGTGTGAGTAAACCGCACAAACCGACTCAATCGCCACGAAAATTCAGATTCCTTCACTTTCTTCGCAATTCGATTTTCCGCGACACGCGAGTCGCAGCTTTCGCGAGGGAATCTCACAATTTTTCTAAAAAATTTCTAGCCTGGACGACTGGCCCGCTCGCTTGTCACACACTTTTGATGTCTCACGAGTTCGCTGATTGGAATTTTCTGCTGGAACTTTTCGCCGTTTTCCGCCTGTTCTCGGGTTGAATGACGTCCGATTGGGACCACAGTAGTAATAATATGCGTTGTTGCTGTTGTTGGGTTCCTGGTTTTTTGCACTTTTTAGAAAGCGAAGAGCAGCAAGAAGGCCATCATACGACAGAACAGTCAAATAGCTTTAGACAAGGCGAAACCCAAGATAGCGTATGAGAACGATTGCTGCTTAAGGGATGGATTCCTTGCGTAGTCGATGATCAGGGAACCGAATATTGTTCCGATGCCAGCGGATAGTGGCACCAGCACTGATGAATTTGGCTGCTGGCTGGGGAATCAATATGGAGGGTACGACCTCCTTTTCAACACGATGAGAAACTTCACCATGTGCTGTCTTTCAGCGTCCTGACGTATCCTTATCTCGGGTTTCCAGACGATGTACCACCAGTTGTGGATACAAGCTGACCGATCAAATAAACAGAAAACACAAAAAAAAAAAAAATAAATGAAAACACGCACACGTCGTCACCAGTTGAGGAAAGATTATCCATGAGGAGCCATTTTCTCCCTCCTCTTTCGTCAACTTGCAAACTAAAATGGCGGGGCCGAGCCCTCGAGCAACGAAACAGCAATGGAAAATCGCGCAAAGTTTCGTTTAATCGTATCATCTATGGGTGAACCCGCGGTGGTGATAATGCACACTCGTTTCGGTTGTTTTTAAATTCTAAGTCGCCTTTTGTAGATTCGCTTAAGTTATCCATTGAAAGCAATTTTCGTTTATAATGATTAGGCGTAGTTAAGTGGGAAAAATCGGAAGAATTAGACAAATTTTAAGGGGTTTAAATGATACAATGATTTTAGCGTTCATATAATTTAAAAAGGTTAACCGTTTCGTTCTAAGCATTTGTATCCCGCGTTACACCGCAATTTGTTAAATTATATTCAAAAGATATTGTAGTAAAATCACTACACATTAAAATATTAAACAGTTTTAGAATTTTGTTTCCGGGAGTTAAGTATAAAAGACATTTTCTGGACCTATTTTCCATGCAAAGAAAAAAAAACGAGTGTTGCGATGGGGAAGGTGACTGAATCGACTGAATCCTTGTTAAATTGCGTTCGTGCTGTGTGCGCTGCTTTTAGAGCCATAGCTCATAGATTACTACAGGGCAGCTAATTTTCTCGTGATCCCAAGGCAATGCAGATTGCGAAAAAGGAGCTGAAGGATATTTCTGTGTATCATGGGTTGGCTTCGGCGTCGGGACTAGAGATGACAGACAATAAAAGAAAAACACAATTGACAGACGGACGGACTGACTTATGTCTATGTTTGCCCGGAAGTATACAACCTTTGCGCGTTTTTGAAAATATATGCGGACGGACAAACAGAAGTGACTAACTATCTATCGGCGCAGGTCTTTCGCGTGGTATATCCCCACTTCTTTTCCCGATAGATCCGTTATCAGGTAACGGTTAGGTCCCATTACCTGTTTTATGCGGCTTTTCAAGAATCGCCTGTCCAGCTTGGCGTTGTAATGCCCCGCGGCGTCACTTTGGCGGAAATTTCGCCGGAAAACCTCATCTCCTTCTTTGAAATTAGCAGAGCGTGACCGGAGATTTAACTGCGCTTCATTTGCACTTCCTGCGGCCTTAATCTTCCGTCCTATTTGTTGGCGGAGGTCTCCTAAACGTTCGTGGGGCTCCAGCGCAACGACGGGGTCTCCCAAACACTTTAATTGCCGTAACAGCCGGTATGATTTACCGTGGCAAATCATGTGCTGTCCAAAGGCGGCAAAGTAAGGGGCGACACCGGTGACGGAATGATACGAGGATCGCAGGGCGCATGTGATGGCAGACAATCGCCGATCCCAATCCTTTTGAGATGGGTGGACGTAAGAACGGATCGCGGCCAATAGGGTGCGGTTCAACCGTTCTGATGCGTTGGACTGAGGAGAGTATATGGGCGTCAGTTGGTGTTCAACGCCATACTGCTCAAGTAGGCTCTTAAACTGCCGAGACCGGAACTGTACTCCATTATCTGAGTACACACTCTCTGGAACACCGAACACATGGAATACCCGGTTCTCTAAGAATTTCACGATCGATGGAGTTGTGAATTTACGGATAGGTTCCACCATTGGGAATTTTGAGAGCTGATCTAGAACGACTATAGCTCCGATGTGTCCCATGGAAGACCGAGGATATGGACCGAGTAGATCGATGTATAGACGCTGGAACACGCGTTCTGGGACGTTGAGTTGACCCATAGGAGGTCGAAGAGGCTGGTTGGGCGCTTTGGTGCCTTTACAGGTCTCACAGGCGCTCACGTAGTCTTTGATATTTCTGTGGGATGCCATTTTAGGCCAAAAGAAGTATTTCTTGAGTCGCCGTAACGTCCGACCGTAACCTCCGTGGGCACTTAAAGGATGGTCATGTGCGCGGAGGATCAGATGTTGTGTCATTTCCTCCGGTACCCAGAGTTTCCAAGACTCTTCTTCCTGCCATGGATCACCAGTGGCGTATTCATTTCGTCTATACACATAGCCGTCTATTACCTTCAAATCAGGCAGCTGTGTTTGTTGGGTCGCTATGGTTTGCCTCAACTCTTTGTAGCTATCTGATTCGAAATGTGGGCTGTCCAAATCTATTTCGATGGGGTCCTCGTCATTTATTGTTATTTTGGCTCCCTCTGGGGAAAACACCCGTGAGAGAGTGTCGGGTACGATGTTCTGGGTTCCTTTCCGATGTTTGATGGAGAATTTGAACCCTTGCAGTTTAAGAGCCCATCTGGCTAGGCGTCCACTTAAATCGGCCTGGTTCATCAACCATTGTAGTGACGCGTGGTCCGTGATGATCTCGAATTGGTGGCCCTCGATGTAAGCTCGGAATTTCTTCACAGCCATTACCGCTGCCAAACATTCTTGCTCGGAAACAGTATAGTTTGTTTGGGACGAATTCGGCTTATTGGACATGAAGGCGATGGGAGCTTCCTCTCCTTCGTCGGTCAATTGCACCAGCACGGCTCCTACCCCATGTTGACTTGCGTCACAATGAATGGAGAAGGGCTTCGTGAAGTCGGGGCTGTGCAAGACAGGAGCTGATGTGAGGGCTTGTTTAAGCTCTTCAAATGCCTTTCGGCTGAGTTCGGTCCAAACGAACTTCCCCTTCCGCAACATGTCTGACAGGGGTGCTGAAACTGTTGCATAATTCCGAACAAACCTTCGGTACCAACCGCACACACCAAGGAAACGTCGTAGCTGCTTCACAGTTTTTGGTAAGGGGAACTCATCAACCGCACGAGTTTTGTCTGGATCCGTTTTGATAGTGCCATGTCCTATGACATGTCCTAGGTATCGGACTTCTTTCATGACAAACTTACTTTTCTGTACGTTGATGGTGAGTCCCGGCTTACTGATGTGCAGGGCTACTTCTTGTAGAAGTAGGAGGTGTTGATCGAACGTTTCCGTGATGAGTAACAGATCATCAAGGTACATGAACACTTGGTGTTTCAGGTGAGGTGGGATGACCTTGTCCATCAACCGAGTCATCGTTTGCGGCGCGTTACACAGGCCAAAGGGCATCGTGACGAACTGATATAATGGTCGTCCCGGCACTGTGAAGGCGGTCTTGTCCCTCGACCCCTCATCGAGTGGAATTTGCCAGAAGGCGTCTTTTAGGTCGAGACTGGTGATATAATTGGCTTTCGGCAGTCTCCCTAGTATTCCATCGATGAGTGGAAGAGGGTACGCGTCCTTGATGGTAACCGCGTTTACCTTACGGGCATCAAGACAGAGGCGGACTTTACCTGGCTTCACAACCAAGGTTACCGGTGATGACCAGGCACTTTGGGACTCTTCTATGACCCCCAACTCGAGCATCCTATCTAGCTCCGCATACACCAATTTCTCCATGGCCGGTGAGATGGCGTAGTGTCTCTGTTTAATCGGTTTACTATCGCCAACGTCGATGGCGTGTGAGACTAGGGTGGTGCGGCCAAGGCCTTGGGTAGCGTAAGATGGGAAAGCAGCGATGGATGCTTCCAAGCGTTGCCGTTGGTTAGGCGTCAGGTCATGCCTATCGGGAGTAGAAGTGATTTCGTTGACATTTCTGGTTTTTAAAGACAAATCTGTGAATAAATCTGAGGCCAGTCCAAAGCGAAGGACGAAATCGACGCCAAGGTATACATTCTGAGTCAAAGACGGGATAATGTAGAACGTAATATCCTTCGTCTGACCCCTGAACGTCACGGGTGTGGTTAGTTTACCTCGTATAGGGTGTTTGGTGCCATCAGCTGTACTGATTTCAGTGCGCCAGGATTTAATCAAGTTCGAATAGTCTTGGAGCACCTTCGAGCCAAAGCTCGAGGCAAGACAACTGATACTGGCACCCGTGTCGATCAATGCAAACACGGACTCGCCCAACACTTTAATTGGATGATAAGGTCTGATCTCATTCTCAGCAACCTCCGAGATGTGACACGAGGTTAAGGTTTGACGGCAGATGCGCACTCTCTTGCGGAAATTCCGCCAACGACGGGTTGACGATTTTATCGTGCGCGGACGGGAAGTGACTACTTCGGAAGCAAATATTCGCTCTCGAGCCACCCGATATTCCTGCAGTCTAACATGATAAGGTTTTAGAGTGCGTATTTGAGGCTGCTGAGGTTCTTCCGGCAGTGACTGCGGTGGTCGCTTTAATATTGTCGTTGGTGAGGTCTCCGGAAGAGAGTGAACATCCGCAGTCGTAGTGGTCATGGCTGGTGGGTTAACGTGAGGTTTGTAGGGGTGAGCAGCTGGCTGAGGAGCTACTGCTGGGGCTTCGAGTACCACTGAGGTGGTAGGGTACTCGTTCGTCCGTTTTTTGGTGTGGCATCATCTGGGTAGTCCGGAACACAGGTGTTTGACTCCGTGCCTTCTTCTCGATGTGGGTTGTTGCAGTTTAGTGCCACTTCGGCAATTTCACGTCACGGACCCGTCCTCGCATGTAGGTAAGGCCGTTCTTGGAGGTCTTCTTCAAGCCTCTCCAATCGACTCACGAACCTCAGCAGTGCTTCCATGTTCTGCGGGTCCGAGTTTACAACATGCCAACGAAGTTCCGGCTTTAGATTCCGTTTCAACACTCGCAGCAGTTGAGTGGGAGACATACGCTCTGACAACTGGTCATTCAACCGAAGGATATCGGCTCGATATTGATGAAAGGGCTCGTCCGGACGTTGCCATCTGGCATGGATCTTGTCCAGGACACTCTCATCCATGTTGACCGTCGAGTATTCCATGCGGAGTACCTCCTTCAGCCGTGTTCAGCGTATTGATGGTGGGGCCGAATGAATCCGCCAGTACGTCTCGAGTGCTGCTCCCCTGAACAGCATTGGTAAATAACCTGCCAGCACCGTGTAGTCGCCGGCCAACATCTCTTCGACTAAGGACTCCACGCAACCAAGAAGACTTCCACGTTCAGGTCGTTTGGCTCCCCGCTAAAATGAAGATTCCAACCCTGTACAATGCTGGGGATATGCTTCGGTTTCAGCATATAGGGTTGTTCCTGCGGAGCCACTGAACCTAGAGTCGGTGGTGGTACTTGGTTGAGTCGTGGCGGAAGATCCCAGGCGTTCCAAGGCTGGTATCGAGATGGTGGATCCGGATCCTCAGACGGATGGTAATTGGTTGGCTGGTTTATGGCTGGTTCCTGAAGACGTCGTGCCGATCTGAACCGTTGTAGTGTTGACTCAGTTTGTTTACAGCGCCGTATGAAGGCGTATATACGTTCCACTTCAGTGTAACACTCACCACAGATGTGGTCTGGTGAGCCATCTTCCAATGTGATGTTGATGTTGAGGGACTCCTTCAGGAAGTCGATAATAAAAATCCTCCTCGCTTCATCGACGAAACTATCACAGGGTGGATACATGTCTTCGCCAAGTCGTAGGCAGAGTCGGCATGCACTTGTACAGTCCATTGTGCTATCCTAAAATATTTTGATCTAATTGGACTAAAATGGGTTAAATAAATGCGACTATGAAGCTATAAATAAAATTGAAATTGACTTAACATGACAACAATACAAAAAGTGGCCGAGAGTGGTGAGCTATAAGCACTCCTCACAAAAAAAATGTATGGTAAAAGTTTTCTCAATTTACGTTATCAAAAAAGTTTTTACGCTATCAAAAAAAAAAAAATAATCGGTCTTTCCTTTCCGTCCTTCCTCCCAAGTATGGACACCAATGGCACAATCCTTCTATGGCGTTTCAGGGACACTCTCTTGTGGCACCATAAAAATCAGGGTTCAGAAGTGATCCCTCATTAGCAAATTTCTCAAGTTACAACTTGTTAGCCCAGGGTTGGATTCTAATCCACAAGCAGCGCGTGTCTTGTCATGGATAGTCATGGATTAGCTAATCAGCCAATCACATGAAATCAGAATCCATGTAATTAAAGACACCTAGGCACCGCTGGTTTGGGGAGCGGATCAGAATCCTCCGCAAAATAGATGTTGGGATAATAACTTCCGAACACAAAAAGGGACTCTAATATCATTTGGCCTTACTAGTTATACAATGGGGGTAAGCCACCAAAGTATAATTCAAAAGCAGGACCAAACGATATTGATGTCCGAAGACAACACAAGTTCGAAAGTTATTAAATTGCTGGGGCACGATTAGTGCAAAAACCCTCGGGAGTTATCTACCCGCCAATAATCTAACACCTAGTGGGGACACCTAGAGACGATGGACTGTCTCGTGCTCACGACTGATGATACAGCCGGGCATTTCGGGCCCCACGTTGGGCGCCATTTGTAGTGAATAAGAGTTTTCAATAAAGTCCGTGAAGGACTGCAGCGATGTTCTGCTGCCTCGGCAGAGGAAGGTGTCGGTTTCTGCCGAGAATGCCCTCGTCCGGAGACGCGTGAATGCGCTGGCAGGCTAGCATTGCGGTGTCGTGGGGCGGGTTCGTTTCCCCGGCACGAGGACTCACTACAAAACAATTTCGCATTCACGAATTGCTTTCAGATATCAAAAGAAAACGACCGAAGTCGCAAAGTTGTAGATAACCTCACCGAAGGAATTATGACTTGTTACGAGAACAAGTGAAACCTGACAAGAAAGGCGAACTTGGGGTGACCTCGTCTTTACCCAAATAAATTCAGGGCCCACAAATGAAAGAGGGGCAACCGGGTGGTGGTGGAGCCCCTTCATACCCACCCAACCGGAATAAATCCATTGTTAACTTGTTGAAGTGGCCAGGTACTCCCCTTTTGATGGGAAAGTTCATATAATTCAAGTTGTATGAGTTTTCCACTCAGAAGAGGAATACCTGGCCATTTCAACAAGTTAACAATGGATTTATTCCGGTTGGGTGGGTATGAAGGGGCTCCACCACCACCCGGTTGCCCCTCTTTCATTTGTGGGCCCTGAATTTATTTGGGTAAAGACGAGGTCACCCCAAGTTCGCCTTTCTTGTCAGGTTTCACTTGTTCTCGTAACAAGTCATAATTCCTTCGGTGAGGTTATCTACAACTTTGCGACTTCGGTCGTTTTCTTTTGATATCTGAAAGCAATTCGTGAATGCGAAATTGTTTTGTAGTGAGTCCTCGTGCCGGGGAAACGAACCCGCCCCACGACACCGCAATGCTAGCCTGCCAGCGCATTCACGCATCTCCGGACGAGGGCATTCTCGGCAGAAACCAACACCTTCCTCTGCCGAGGCAGCAGAACATCGCTGCAGTCCTTCACGGACTTTATTGAAAACTCTTATTCACTACAATTGGTTCGAAGACCCTATCGTTTCCAAAAAATTGAAAAAGTCCAATTCAAAAGCTTTGAATCTCAAAGTCAAAGTCAAAAGCACTTTATTCAAATCTAATCGGTACAAATTTACAAAGAATATAAAGCGAATTCCAAACAATAATACAAAAAAACTTAATGGCCCAAATGGCTCTCTAAATTTATACGTTATCACTAAAAATATTTCTTCAAAACAAACTATAGCAAATTCAATTAATTAAAATTATTACATATTTTGAAAATCAATTGGAAAAAGGAGAAAAATCCAACCAACACTATCCTAAAATTATTTATAATCAACACAACAGTGAACTTTGATCCTACACCTAATATGTTTTAACTTAATTTTAATAAAATTCAATCAAAAACTTTATCTAATACTAAAGAAATTCTATAACAATGTTCCTAACCTAAGCGTTTAACTTTATCTCTAACTTCATATAATAAACACAACATATACCTAACCTATTCCTAATTTTTAACACAAATAAACAACAATACTAAATGAAGCAATAATGAGCTGAAATTCAAAAACTAAATAACGAAAAACACAAACTGGAAATAAACACGAATAATTTAGACATTGTCATTCAGCCACCAATACCTAGATTGCCTCGTCTCAACTCGATCAGCTTCAACGAATCTAGCAAATGAGTATCTCCATTCGAATTGTTGGTCTCGTGAACTCAAACTTGGAGGATATTTTATCTTCTTATCGGTGGCCCGTCGATATATGTGATATATGACTGGGACGCCGTCAGAATCAAAAACATATCGATTCATGTCCAATTACACGAATGCTTCTGGAGGGACGAAGCCAGTAGCGAGACAAGTCGCAATATACCCGTCTGTAGGGTGGAACGGCCGATGCAAGACTTGTACTCAGCTTTAATAGTCCGCAACGGAAATTGCAGGTGCTTCCTTACGATAGCGACCATAACGCAATTGTAATGGAAATCAATCATCACAGGGAAGATTTCTTCCTCATTCCAGTTCAACATGAAAATCATTGATTGAATTTAAAAAAAAAACAGACTGGGGAAAGTTTCAAAAGAAGTTTAATCGGGAGTACCAGGAGCAATGTCCCCCTTCTGATAGTGGCAACTCTTGCTCAATGATTCCTAATGATAGGAATCTAACTAACGATGAAATAGATGTCTATTTGTCGCAGTTAGAGAAGCTGACGTTGGAAACGATTGAGAAAGTAGTTCCCAAGATTAAACATCGAAACAATATGGAAGGATATGAAACACCAACCATCGCAACGTTTATTTTCAGTTTTGGTGTTTTTTCGTTATTTAGTTTTTGAGTTTCAGCTCATCATTGCTACGTTTGGTGTTATTTTTTTTTTTGTTTAAAAATTAGGTATAGGTTAGGTATATGTAATGTTTACTATATTCCGTTAGAGAGAAGATTAATCACTTAGGTTAGGAACATTGTTACAGAATTTTTTAGTATAAGATAAAGTTTTTGATTGTATTTTATTATAAATAAGTTACAACATATTAGGTGTAGGATCAAAGTTTCACTGTTGTGTTTAAATTAGAAATAATTTTAGGATAGTGTTGGTTGGTTTTTTCTCCTTTTTCCAATTAAATTTTAAAAATATGTAATAATCGTAATTAATTGAATTTGCTATAGTTTTTTTTGATGAAATGAGTTAATGATAACGTACAAATTTAGAGAGCCATTTGGGCCATTAAGTTTTTTGATTCTTATTGTTTGGAATTTGCTTTATATTCTTTTAAAATTTATAACGATTAGTATTAAATAAAGCGCTTTTGACTTGACTTGACTTGGAAAGACGGAATTCTACGTCTAGCACTCGTTGCGTGTAGACGTGTTTTTTGATCGCTCCTGTCATTAATTTTAAAAATTAATTAATTTTTCACAAAAGTCAGTTTCAAATAATTGCAATATTTTTTTACGAACCATTCAAAAGCAGATTTTGATTTTATTGGGAAAACCATCACCGTCGAATTATTCGAACATTTATCGAATACCTGAAATTCATTTCCTGAAGAAATATCAAAAGTGGAAATACGTTCAAGGGAAGTCCCTGTCTGAGAACATTCCCTCTAGTCTCGCTGCAAAAGCAACGAGATGGAGGAGCCCGATGGCTTCAGCCATCAACCAGAAGGTTCGTGCCCATCACCAACGATGACGGGCGAAAAAAAAACTAAAAAGAAGATACGACGATAATGAAGAAAAACCGACAATCCTATCGGTAATCGAAATCGAGCAGCTGATCAAAGACAAAGAAAAAGCTGAAAAAATTGAAAAAGAAAATGAAGAGCTCAAGCTTCGAGTTAAATCGTTAGAAGCACTTGTTGGAACGTTAGTTCAACAAAGATAAAGAAACCAAGAAAGGCCGACAAGCAAATTCAAAAACCGAAGACAAGAAAACTAAAAAGCCAAAGGAAGAAGCTAATCAAGAGGATGTCCTCAGCGCAGGAGGCGCAAACGACAGCAGAAATTACTATGCAGCGCTAGCTGGTCTTCAAGAAACGATGAACATTGAAGAGGATCCAGGTAAAACGTCTAAGTTAGATATTGAGTTCATTGAATACCTTAAAATTAAAAATCGGGAGAAAGAACCAAAAGGTTTGTCTGCTGGTCCGTCCGTTAAGATTTGTGAAAAAAAAGAAAAAGTCCCACCAATCAATGTATTTGGGCAAACGGGCAAAGATATGGTTCGGCTTTTGGCAGCCGAAAATAAGCTAAAAGATTTTGAGATAAAAAGAGTCAATGCCGATAAATTGACAATTAGGACTAAGTCGTTGGTTGATTTCCAGGCAACAAAAAGTGCCTTAAATTCTGGAGATGTTCCGCATTTCACTTACACCCCGATAAGCGAAAAGAACCAAACCTTTTTATTGAACGGTCTAGACTGTGGTGAGGACACAGACGATCTCCTTCAGGTGCTCCAAGAAGTTGCACCAATAATACAATTTATTTCAGTTAAAAACTTTGCAACGAGAAGATCGATTGTGGAGCGCAAAAATTTACCCCACTACTTAGTCCAGATTTCCAGCAAAAGTAGTTCGAGTGCCCTGCAGAAAATACGGTACTTGAACTTCCGCGTGGTGAGGTGGGAACGCCTCCAGAAAAGTGAGGTCAACCAGTGCTACAGGTGGCAAAGTTTCGGGCGTTCGGCTGCCAATTGCGCCATGAAATATAGGTGTGTTAAATGCAAAGATATTCATGCTCCCGGCGAGTACAAAGTGGCTCAGGTGGAGCCAGAAGAAAAACTATATTGTGTGAACTGCGGTGCCTTTGGTCATCCAGCATCATATCGAGGATTCCTCCGGTATCAAGATGCAAAGGTTAAAGTCACTCCGAAACAAAGTCAAACACACCGCAGTGTAATACCTACCAACTTCGTCAAGCCCGGGGTGCCATTTGAACTTGCTGCGAGAGGACCGGCAGATAATGTAAATAAAATAAATAATGTAAGTAGCGATAATGAGCTGCTCCTTAAAATTTATCAGCAATTAAATTCCTCATCGGAGCGAATCGATAAACAAGATTCGAAAATTAACATTGTGTTTCAGCGTTTAGGGGTTTCAAATGCCTCAAAATAAGTTGTCATCCAGCCACATTCCCACGGATAGGATTCGTCTCATCTCGATCAACGTCAACTCCATTGTTACTATACATCGGCGTGATTATCTCCTTGAATTCATTGTCAGACAAAAGCCTGATATCGTGCTTCTCACCGAAAGCCACCTCAGTTCATGGCACTCCATGAGATTCAAGGACTTTGAATTCGTAAGAAACGATAGGGTAACAGGTGATGGGGGAGGTTGCACCGGGATATTGGTTCGAAGACCCTATCGCTTTCAAAATATTGAAAAAGTCAAATTCAAAAGCTTTGAATCTCTTGAAGTGTCCGTTATCAAAATCTCACTACCAGGTGGGGATAACATCTTCGTTATCTCTGCCTATGCAACTGGTGGAACTGTTCTCAAGCTCAAGGTGGAGCTCAATTCCTTGTTTGAAATACTCGAATTGAACAGGCTGCATAGTTATTATATTCTTACTGGTGACCTGAAGCCAAGCATACATCATGGCTGAACGCCACCAATAATCCAAGAGGTGTATTCCTGAAATCGTGGATAACAGAGAACCAAATTGAATACAGGTGCAATCTATATGGGCCGGAGTACCCAACATACCCTAGGACAAATTCATATTTGGACCTCTACATTGCTGACGCAAGACTTGAAATCAGCTATAATAGTCCTCAACGGAAACTGCAGGTGCTTCCTTACGATAGCGTCCATAACGCAATCGTAATGGAAATCAATCATCACAGGGATGATTTCTTCCTCATTCCAGTTCAACATGAAAATCATCGGTTGAATTTCAAAAAAACAGACTGGGGAAAGTTTCAAAAGAAGTTTAATCGAGAGTACCAGAAGTAATGCCCCCCTTCTGATAGTGACAACTCTTGCTCAATGGTTCCTAATGACAGTAATCTAACTAACGATGAAATAAATGTCTATTTGTCGAAGTTAGAGAAGCTGACGTTGGAAACGATTGAGAAAGTAGTTCCCAAGATTAAACATCGAAACAATAGTGAAGGATATGAAACACCAACCATCGCAAGGTTGAAAAGATTGAAAAGCCTTCTTCTCACACGCGTCAACAATATTTATCGACGATTTTTGGACTACAACCATCCCTCATTGTCTTTGTTGAAATTACATCTGAAGAATGTCCGGAACTTAATCCGGTCATACTCCAGGAGTGAGGTCAGCAAAAATGGGCTGAAAAATTGAGGGGTATTAGCCCACAGGACCCAGACGGCGTGTTCACGAAAGTGAATAGCATATTCCGCAAGAAGTCTCGAGTGAAGGTATCGAATCTTGAAGTCACTAGTGATGAGATCAATCTTCTCGATAGGGCTGGTATCGAAATTGATAGTACGACTCCGGATAGAAATGGAAACAGGATTATTTGTGAAGGATTGGATAAACTTGCCCTGATTGGAACACATTTTGAATTGGTTCGTCTACCAAACCCTGAGAGAGGGAATGAAATATTTTCAGAGGTCGTTGAAGCAAAAGTTTCCGACTTCAAATCAATTCTTCATTTCAATGAAACATTAACATCTGAACTCATACCGAGCTTGAATCTTATTGATTATTTTGTCAGCTATGAAGACTTGTGTTTCATATTTCGCAGGATAAACAACAAGAAATCATGTGGTACTGATGGTATTCCAAATGTAGTTCTCCGACATTTCCCAAATGAGTGGAAAAGGGCTAAGGTATTTCCGATCTTGAAGAAAGGAAAAGAATCTTCATGCCCGAAAAGCTATCGCCCAATCAGCTTGCTGCCTAACATCAGCAAGGTGTTTGAAGTGATACTCAACAGAGCATTAAACACCCACATTGAGGAAAATGAGTTGATCCCGAATTGCCAATTTGGTTTTCGTGCCAGGCATTCGACCACACCTGCAATAATGAAAGTAACCTCAGACATCTGTTGGAAACTAAATGAAAGACAATGTGTTGGAGCATGTCTCATTGATATGGAGAAAGACTTCGATACGGTGTGGTTAGATGGACTAATTTTTAAACTCCTTCAGGACAAGTTCCCCAGACACCTTGTCGCCTTGATGTGCAATATGTTATACGGGAAATCGTTTGTTTGAACTGATGGAAATCTGACAACAAGGCGCGAATTCAAGGTCTTGAATGGTCTACCGCAGGGGACAGTTACTGCTCCTCTGCTCTTCTCAATCTTCATTCGCAAGGTATTGAACTGCTTTGATTTTAACGTCTCGCCAACGCGATCATTGGTAGCGTTTGCTAATGATCAATGCGCAGAAGTGTGAAACAATCTTGTTTCGGACAACGCTGCAGGGGGTCAGTCAAGACCTGAAACGTAATTGGAAGGATTTCCACATCATGGCTGGTGAGGGTAGTCTAGAACGGATCCTGTGTTCGATACCTCGGCGTTTATCTTGATCAGTATCTGTACTATACTGAACATGTGAAAATCATGCTCAGTAAGGCACTTAAAGTAGTCATGGCCCTTCGAAAACTCTTTCATTCCAGATATATTGATCAGAAGGTCAAAATTATCTGTCAAAAGACCCTGGTTAGGCCAGTTTTGACATATGGATGTCAGATCTGGTACAACCAGAGCGCTAGTACTATGGAAAAATTAAGAGTTTTCGAAAGGAAATGTCTTCGTGCATGTACTGGTTTGTACAGAAAGCCTGAGACGGATTGGAAACATTATATATCGAATAGAAGAATTCATCAAACTGCTGAAGTGACGAGGGTCGATATCTTCATATTGAAACTTCCTCGGAATCATATCGCAAGATCAGTGACTGTGAGTGAAAACCCTTGGATTTTACAGCTGTTCTACCCTACAGATGGGTATATTGCGACTTGCCTCGCTACTGGCTTCATTCCTCCAGAAGCATTCGTGTATTTGGACATGAATCGATATGTTTTTGATTCTGACGGCGTCCCAGTCATATATCACATATATCGACGGGCCACCGATAAGAAGATAAAATTTCCTCCTAATTTGAGTTCACGAGACCAACAATTTCAATGGAGATACTCATTTGCCAGATTCGTTGAAGCTGATCGAACTGAGACGGGGCAATCTAGGTATTGGTGGCTGAATGACAATGTCTAAATTATTCGTGTTTATTTTCAGTTTTGGTGATTTTCGTTATTTAGTTTTTTGAGTTTCAGCTCATTATTGGTACATTTAGTGTTGTTGTTTATTTGTGTTAAAAATTAGGTATAGGTTAGGTATATGTTATGTTTACTATATTAAGTTAGCGATAAGATTAAATGCTTAGGTTAGGAACATTGTTATAGAATTTCTTTAGTATAAGATAAAGTTTTTGATTGCATTTTACTAGAATTAAGTTAAAACATATTAGGTGTAGGATCAAAGTTCACTGTTGTGTTTAAATTATAAATAATTTTAGGAAAGTGTTGGTTGGTTTTTTCTCCTTTTTCCAATTGAATTATAAAAATATGTTATAATCTTAATTAATTGAATTTGCTATAGTTTTTTTTTGAAGAAATATGTTTAATGATAACGTATAAATTTAGAGAGCCATTTGGGCCATTAAGTTTTTTTATTGTTATTGTTTGCAATTTGCTTTATATTCTTTTAAAATTTATAACGATAAGTATTAAATAAAGCGCTTTTGACTTTGACTTTGAAGATTGGAAAGACCTTCTCACAAGTGTCAACAATAGTTATCGACGATTTTTGGACTACAAACATCCCTCGTTGGCTTTGTTGGAATTACACCTGAAGAATGTCCGGAACTTAATCCGTTCATACTTCAGGAGTGAGGTCAGCAATCAATGGACCGAAAAATTGAGGGGTATTAGCCCACAGGACCCAGATGGCGTTTTCATGAAAGTGAATAGCATATTCCGCAGGAAGTCTCGAGTGAAGGTATCGAATCAAAGTCACTAGTGATGAGATAAATCTTCTCGATAGGGCTGGTATCGAAATTGATAGTACGACTCTGGATAGAAATGGAAACAGGATTATATGTGAGGGATTGCATAAACTTGCCCTGATTGGAGCACATTTTGAATGGGTTCATCTGTTATGCTATATACAACGTCGTCAATTGTCTAAGCTCCGCCAAGTGTATACGGCCAAGCGCATACGCCCATTGTCATTAAAACATGTACTTGTCGACCAACGGCAAGCGTAAAGTCTTCATAATCCATACCATTAGCGACGACGACCATGTACATAAGAAGCTTCGGGGTGTGCTTATAGGATTATCGACAAGCTACGCCCATTGTCATCAAAGCATGTACTTGTCGACCAACGGCAAGCGTAAAGACTTCATAATTCGATCTACATAAACCACAACATTAGCGACGACAACGACCATGTACATAAGAAGCTTCGGGGTGTGCTTATAGAAATATCGACAAGCTACGCCAAGTGTTATACTGCATAAGCCATAACATTAGCGGCGACAACAACCATGTACATGAGAAGCTTCGGGGTGTGTTTCCAGCGGAGTGACACTGTGCTAAACCCTGCCTTCAAACCATTTATTAAATTCGCCGCAAAGCTTCACCATGCGAGTTAGTGAGAAGTGTGCGGAGGAAGAAGTTTACGTGGAACGAGAACGCACGTTTCAACTACTCAGCGAATTTAGGGCGAATTGAGGCCGCAAGAATCGTTTAAAAGACAATTGATCGAGCGAGAAACGGCGAGTAGTAATAACAGCGGTTACGGTTTTGTACGCGGAGTGTATTTCGCCGCGAGGTGATCAGTGAAGCCAGAAAGTGCATCTAGTTCCGGTGCAATTGCAGGAAATCAACACATCAGTTAGATGGTGAGGTGTAGGCTTGAGCCGCGAACCTCATTCGGCTTGGATGCGTTTTTACGCTGTGTAGCCACCATCAACTGACTTTACTTTCTTCTAGGCATCCTCCGTCCGTGAAGACACAGTATGGGAAGATGTTAGAATAATTAAAGAAGTGTAAAAGTAATTAATTTAAAATATAAAATAAAACTAAACTGTTTAATTATGTAACTCTCGTCTTCTTGTTGATTTAGTGAAAATGGACAGAGTAGCAGGTAAATGGTGTTAATAGGAGTTCTTTCCCCGGGAGCTTTGATGATGTATATTGGATACACATCAAATGTGCTCCCAGTTCATACCATTATACATACATACATTCGTAACACATCTACCAAACCCTGAGAGAGGGAATGAAATATTTTTAGAGGTCGTTAAAGCAAAAGTTTCCGGCTGCAAATCAAGCCTGAACGGCCAATCAATTCTTCATTTCAATGAAACATTAGCATCTGACCTCATACCGAGCATGAATCTTATTGATTATTTTGTCAGCTATGAAGACTTATGCATCATATTTCGCTGGATAAACAACAAGAAATCATGTGGTACTGATGGTATTCCAAATGTAGTTCTCCGACATTTGCCTGAGGTTGCTATTAGGAATTATTGCATATTGTTCAACAACATGTTGAGCAATTCATATTTCCCAAATGAGTGGAAAAAGGCTGAAGTGTTTCCGATCTTGAAGAAGGGAAAGAATCTTCATGCCCGAAAAGCTATCGCACTATCAGCTTGCTGCCTAATATGAGCAAGGTGTTTAAAGTGATACTCCGCAGAGCATTAAACGCCCACATTGAGAAATATGAGTTAATGCCAGATTGCCAATTTTGTTTTCGTGCCAGGCATTCGACCACACCTGCAATAACGAAAGTAACCTCAGACATCTGTTGGAAATTAAACAACAGAGAATGTGTTGGAGCATGTCTCATTGATATGGTGTGGGTAAATGGACTAGTTTTTAAACTCCTTCAGGACAAGTTGCCTAAAAACCTTGCCATGATGTGCGGTATGTTATACGGGAAATCGTTTGCTGTAACTACTGGAAATCTGACAACAATGCGCGAATTCAAGGTCTTGAATGGTCTGCAGCAGGGAACAGTTACTGCTCCTCTGCTCTTCTCAATATTCATTCGCAAACTTTTGAACGGCTTTGATTTTAACGTCTCACCAACGCGATCATTGGTAGCGTTTACTGATGATCTGATCATCTATACGGCAGACCGAAAAGCTACAAAAGTTCAGAGCAATCTCAAAAAAACGTTCAATGATGTGCATCTGTACACTGACAATTGGCGAATGAAAATCAATGCGAAGTGCGAAACAATCTTGTTTCGGACTACGTTGCAGGCGTTCAGTCAAGACCTGAAACGTAATTGGCGAGGGTAGTTCAGAAGTATTTCCACATAAATCCTGTGTTCGATACCTTGGTGTTCATCTTGATCAGTATCTATGCTATACTGAACATGTGAAAATCATGCTCAGTAAGACAGTTAAAGTAGTCTTGGCCCTACGAAGACTCTTTCATTCCAAACACATTGATCAAAAGGTCAAAATCATCTGTTACAAGAACCTGGTTAGACCAGTTTTGACATACGGATGTCAGATCTGGTACAACCAGAGTGCTTCTTCTTCTTCTTCTTCTTCTTAGCACTACAGCCCCTTTCAGGCCTTCGCTTCCTGCAAACAGCGCCTCCAACTGTCTCGGTCCGTTGACCGCGTCCTCCAATTTCGAAATCCAAGCAGCGATGAACTGTCTTCGTCAACCAAGGCTGACCAGCGTTTCCTCGGTTTCCCCACTGGCCGCCGGCCTTCAGTTCTCCAAACGAATACCTTCTTGGGTATCCGTTGTTCGTCCATACGATTCATATGTTCAGCCCATTGCAGCTTCCGCAGTCTTACAATCCTTGAGACCTCCAGTTCGTCAAAAATTTCATACTGCTCATGGTCCCCGTCTAGCTTCGCTCCGATTATTCGTCTCAGGACCCGTTGCTCAAAGACGTTTAATATATTTGCGGATGCTTGGGTTAGGGTCCATGTTTCACACCCATAGCATAACACATGTCTTATCACAGATTTGTATACTTCGAACTTTGTTTTCCTGTGTATGCAGCTGGTCTTCAAGATCGTTAATACTGAATAGAATATTTTATTTGCGAGCTATATTCTTCTGCGTATTTCGTCTCTTTCATTGCCAGTCTTCGTTATTTTGGCCTCTTAATACACAAATTCGCTAACATTCTCGATACTGTATTCGCCAAGTGTGATATTTTGTGTATTTGAGGTATTTTTCCTCGACTGCGTCATGAACTTTGTTTTATTTTCGTTGATTTGTAGCCCTACTAGTTTTGCTTCGCTGTCCAGTTTCAGGAAGAGTTCTTTGGCAGTTGTTAATGACAGTGACAAAATATTTATGTCGTCTGCATAGGCCACTGATCGGCTCAACTTGTATAGTAATGTACCTCGCGTATCGACAGGTAGCTTCCGTATGACGTACTCCAGAGTCAAATTGAATACCAATGGGGCCAGCCCATCTCCCTGATTTAGTCCGATATTTGTGTCAGAGGCATCGGTGAGTTGGTTATTGATGTGGACTTGGGAGGTTGTCGACGTCATTGTCATTTTGGTAAGATGGACTAATTTGGCTGGGATACGAAAACCAAATTTGGTACAGTACGTTACGATCAATACTGTCGTATGCTTGCTTGAAGTCAACGAAAATTTGGTGTACGTCTTTGTTGAACTCCCAGCACTTTTTAAGTACCTGCTTGTCTATGAACAATTGGTCTGTTGTTGATCTACCAGAGTTCTAGTACTATGAAAAAATTAAGAGTTTTCGAAAGGAAATGTCTTTGTGCATGTACTGGTTTGTGCAGAAAGCCTGAGACAGATTAGAAGCATTATATATCGAAAAGAAAAATTTATCAAACTGCTCAAGTGACAAGAGTCGATATCTTCATATTGAAACTTCTTCGGAATTATATCGCAAGATATGTAACTGCGAGTGAAAACATTTGGATTTCACAGCCGTTCCACCCTATTCAAGTCAAAAGCGCTTTATTTAATTCTAATCGATATAAATTTTCAAAGAATATAAAGCAAATTCCAAACAAAAAACATACAAAAAACATACAAAATGGCTCTCTAAATTTAAACGTTATCATTAACACATTTCATCAAAAAAAAAAAACTATAGCAAATTCAATTAATTAAGATTATTACATTGCACCATAACTATTGACACTGGCGCAACTCGATCGATTATCCAACCAGACCTAGTGCGCCAACAACTACTTCACAAGGGCAGGATTTTCCCACTATGGATAGCTGCGGGAGAAATTGCACCTGTGCATGGAGCATTCTTGGCATAGATTTTCTGCGATCACGTTTGATTTGGGCAAACGGGTATTAAAATGGCTGAATGTCGAAGTATTAATGAAGGACTCAAGCGTTCAAATTCCCAAGTTAAATGTGGTAGTATGTACCTACACTGATGTACCGAAATCTTCCGAGAGCATTGTATGGGCCAAGCTTGATGGTGATTCCGGAGACTACCGATCTTATCTGATAGAGCCAACGAAGACGTCAGCATTGCGTTTTTAGTTGGTACCGGATTGTGGCGATTTGTGGTGTCATTTGGGCTTTACAATGCTCCAACCACCGTCGAACGCCTGATGGAATACGTGCTACGAGGCCTAAGCTGGAAGACCTGCTTGGTGTATCTAGATGACATCATCGTTATCGGGAGAACGTTCGAAGAGCATGTTCGGAACTTAGAAGAGGTTTTCTCCCGATTGCGACTGGCGAATTTGAAACTTAGTCCCGACAAGTGTACCCTTTTTGCAGCTGAAGTAAAATACCAGGGTCATGCCGTATCAGCAAAAGGGATCAAAACAGACCCTGAGAAAACTGAAGCCGTGAAAAGCTGACAAACACCAAACAACAAACGCCGACTATGAGGTTTTCTGGGTCTGGCGACCTACTATCGAAGATTCGTCAAAGACTTTGCCAAAATAGCTAAGTGTCTCCATCAGTTAACCGAGAAAAATCGTCCGTATGTCTGGAATGAACAATGCCAGGTAGCCTTTGAGACCTTGAAAGAGAAGCTGTGTGAATCGCCCGTGCTGGCATATCCGAAACCCGGAAAAATGTTTGTAGTTGACATCGATGCGGCATATCCGAAAACCTGGCATATCCGAAACCCGGAAAAATGTTTGTAGTTGACATCGATGCAAGCAACGGCGGAATTGGAGCTGTACTCTCCCAACAGATCGATGGTGAAGAAAGAGTCCTCTCATATTACAGTCGAGTTCTCTCAAAAAGTGAGAGGAACTGCTGCGTGACCAGGAAGGAGCTATTGGCTATAATAGAGGCCACCAAGCAGTTCCACAAGTACATATATGGCCAGAAATTTGTTCTTCAAGCAGATCATGCATCGTTGAGATGGGACAAGTTGCGAGATGGACGAAAGATTACAGTCATACGACTACGAAAAATGTTCATCGGAAGGGCGGAGTTTATGGAAATGCTGACGCCCTATCTCGTCGTCCATGTCCAGCTAACTGCAAGCATTGCCGACGGATTGAGGAAAAGGAACCGCCCGCTGATTTGCGATTGATAACGGCCAAATTCGATGAAGGTTGGTCATTGAAGGAGATTCGAAATACCCAGCTAGCCGATGAAGACATCGGACCATTATTCGTATGGACGGAGACAAGTGGCCGACCTGAGTGGAAGGACGTTTCGATACATGGCGCAACCCTGAAAAGTTATTGGGCACAATGGAACTCCCTTCAGATGGAGGCTGGTGTACTCAAACGGCATGGGAAATGGCGGATGGCATCTCCTATAGGAACCAAACTTCTCAAAAGCCAAATCCATGATGTGGTTAAGGGAATTCACGAAGGATCCTCGGGAGGTCACCTTGGTGTTAACAAGACCTTAGCGAAATTGCGGGAACGGTTCTACTGGCTCCACGCTCGAGAAGACGTAGAGGACTGGTGTCGCAGATGCACAATTTGCGCTTCCGTCAAAAGTCCAAAGCGACGACTGCGAGGACAAATGCAAACCTATAACGTGGGGGTACCATTTGAAAGGATTGCTGTTGACATCGAATCTGAATGGGGAAATCGATACACACTGGCTGGGGCCGATTATTTCCGCAAGTGCCCCGAAGCTTACCCAATTCCCAACCAAGAAGCAACTACTATAACTAAACAGCGACCGTTAAATTGGGTCAGTAGGTACGGCGTACCTTGTGAGCTACGTTTGGATCGAGGTCAACACTTTGAGTCACTTGTTTTTGGCGAAACGTGCGAGCTACTGGGAATACGGAAAACGAGGACAACACCGCTGCATCCTCAATCCGATGGAATGGTCAATCTTTTCAACGGCACACTCATAAACACCTTGCCAAGATGGTTGACGAGAACCAAAGGGACTGGCACCGGCACATCCCATTATTCTTGATGGCGTATAGAGCTGCCGGACACGCATCGACGGGCCAAGCCCCAGCAAAAGTCATTTTTGGAAAGACTTTTCGTCTGCCGGCTGATATAAAGTTCGGAACCCCCTGAGAACCCCAAGCGATCTCGGAGTACGCAAGTGAGCTAAGGCAACGGTTGAACCAGATACATCGGACAGTGCGAAAACACCTCGAATCGGCTACTGACCGCATGAAGACCAGATATGATCTAAAGGCAAATTCTACGAGCTTCCAGCAAGATGACTTGGTGTGGCTATACAACCCATGACAGCGGAAGGGCAGGTCTCCGAAGTTGCAGCATAATTGGGAGGGACCATACCAAGTTACAAAGCGAACCAATGACATCGTATATCGCATACAGGAACACTGTAAGCCGAGAGCCAAAATCTTGCCCCATATTAAATCCAGAGAGACTTAACTACAACTGGTGACACATCTTTTCGGGGTGAAAATAATAATATATAAAGCCAAGCTGAACGAATGGGAGCTGAGTAAATACTGCGATAATAAAACGGCGATAGGAGTAGAGCGCAAATTGAAGGCGATATTGATTGATAGTGAAGTGATTTTCGTGATACAGACCGTTGGAATATAAATTGATAGACAGTGAAAAGTAAATTAAAATGCGATTTGCAAAATAGTGAAATTAATAATTGTGCATTCTGAATAAATAAAATCTTTTAACTTAGTTTTAAAGACAGTGCGTTTTCACTTTGCCGGGACATTAAACTTGTCGGCCGTGAGCCGGAACACGCCACAATATAAAATCATTTTCATTAATTTGAATTTGCTTTTGTTTTTTTATTAAATGTGTTTCATTGGTAACGTATAAATTTAGAAAGCCATTTGGGCCATTACGTTTTTGTATTGTTATTGTTTGATATTTGCTTTATATCTTTTCAAATTTAGAATGGTTAGTATTGAATAAAGCGCCTTGACTTTGACTTTCGATGCCTTCCTTATTGTTTTATTCAAAAGTAATGTATTTTGTCTTTTTTGTGCTCAATGCTGGCTTGTTTCGATAAGCCATAAACAATATTTTTCTAGACCCTCTTTGACGATATTCTCGATGGTAACTTTATCATGTCCCGAATAAAGAAGTACAATATCGTCAGCATATAATGTGTGGTGACCTTTCAGTCTACATCTGTTCAAATAATTTTTATATAGCAAAAATTAGGTTGAAATAAGTACGAAGCCTTGGAGAACACCCGATTTCATTGGTGCTAGGTTGCTCAAGACATTATTAACTGATGCTCTTTGGGATCTTCCTTCCAAATAACTTTGAAAAAGTCGTTTCGGTTTGCCTGTAATACCATACGATTCAAGTTTTTGCAGTAATAGATTATGATCAAACGTATCAAAAGCTTTCTTTATCTCCTCTTTTATCAAGACTTTCATTGATATAACGTGAGACAGAAAGTAACGCATCGGCAGTACTCTTGTTCTTTTGAAAGCCAAATTGCTTCGGGTTTATGATAGAATTGTCCATTAAGAAGGATTTTAAATGATTGTTTAAAAGTTTCTCGAATATTTTACTAAAGGCTGTCAATAATGCAACTGGGCGGTAATTATTCGGGTCCAGATGATCTCCTCCTTTGAATATTGGAATTATTTTTGCCAGTTTCTCTTCCTCCGGAAATGTTCCATTTCTAATACGCGCGTTTATAAAATATCCAAATAGTTCAGCTTGTCCTCTTTGACTAGAATAATTTCATGTGTAGTGATGTTGTGAATACCTGGTGCTGCATTCTTTTTCAAATCTTGGGTTGTATTTAGAGATGAGAAAGTGTATTCTTTTATTAGACTTAGGTGGGCTATTTTTGATATTGAAATAGCTAGTTGACTTGCCATCATGCTCCTTGGTAATTTTTTACCAATGGTTGAAAAGGAGTTTGCTATTCCACATGTTTGTGCTGCATTATAAGAGTCCATGCAAAAAAAATGCAGCATTTGGCGACATGATACAGGGTGATGAATTATCTTTTACTTACGAGGTGTGACAATTAAGTAATAAGACTGATTTTACTGCCGCGCTTGTGGTAAACCTGCGACCTTGAAATTCCCTTCGCCTTCCACGGCACCCTTCTCCTCTCTATTGATATATTTACCATCGCTCTAGCTTGTTTAGTTCACCTGCTGTGTCGTGTTGAGTAGACGTGTGTTGGTGGTGCTCGTCACGAAAATGGAGAATCGAAATCAGAGCAACGAGTCGCGATAAAATTTTGCGCCCGATTGGGCGAAACAGCTTCGGAAACGTTCGCTGAAATTGTAAAAGTGTATGGTGATAGTGCTCTTAGTCGTGCCCAGGTATTTCGATGGTTGTCTCCGCACACCCCCCGCCCGAAAAGTCGAAGGTAAAAACGATGATTATTGCCTTTTTTGATAGCCGTGGAATCGTCTGCAAAGAATTTGTTCCATCGGGGCAAACCGTAAATCAAGTCTACTATCGCCAAGTACTCGAAAGATTGCGAAAACGAGTCAACAGGATGTGCCCAGACATCGCTCGTAACTGGATCCTTCATCACGACAACGCGCCGTGCCACACCGCCCTCAGCGTGTCCCAGTATTTGGCTTCTGAAGGGATCGCCGTGTTGCAACAGCCGCCTTATTCGCCCGATATGTCACCCTGTGACTTTTTTTAGGGTTTTGTAAAATAATTTGAACAAAGCCGTTCTAAAATCGCGTCCTGTCTGTCCGTCTGTCCGTCTGTCTGTCTGTCCGTCCGTCCGTCCGTGTGTCACAGCAGTTTTTCTCGGAAACTACTTTAGCTAGAAGCATCAAATTTTGTATGTAGGTGTAAAGTGGTGCTCTTTTCAAAGTTAAACTACAAAAAAATTTTATAAGGTATTTAAGGGGGGTCTCCCAATGTAGGGGAGTGATCCCCCGAAAAAAAAATTTCATTGTAGGTAGCCGATATGGGTATCAAATGAAAGGTCTTAATGAGAACTTTTCAAAACAGGTCTTAGTTTGGCAAAGTTTGCTTCGAGGGGCGCACAGGGAGGGGAAATACACGAGAAATTTGTGTCCCCCCCCCTCGCGATTGGACACCTGTGATCCGAAAAATCTGAAAAAAATCTGGAATGTAGGCCTTAATGAGTACAACAATAACAAATACGTGAGAAGTCGCAGTTCACTCAACTTTGTTAGTAATAGTATGATTTATGGATTTTATGTTTTCTTGAATAAAATCTTAATGGCACCCTTAAATTCAATGTAATTCAGTACACAGATGACTTTTTATAAGATTGATTAACCCTGCAAGTTTCATAAAGATTGAATCATATTTAGCGAAGTTATAGCGATTTGATTTTTCCTGTATTACTATGGAACAATATGCGCTGCATGTATTACTATGGCAACATATGGCTATGGAACAACATGCGCTTTTTATCAACTCAGACACTACAGTTTTGCTAGGATTTGCATGAAAAAATCAGGAAAGATAGGTGTCATGAATATCTTTGAGAATCGGTTCAGCTAGTGGTATCAGTAATCGTAAAACAAAATAGTGGCTGTTTTAAATGCGAAGATTGAATAATTTTGAGTTATTTTTTCCCAACTTCAACGTTTAAGGTGCATGCTTTGAACACTTGATTCAATTTAATGAATGACTGAAGATGAGTACCTGCAATTAATACTCATAAGTGAAACAAGTCAAGGAGGCGGGAGAGAGCTCCTAGCAAAAGGGCTTTGTAACAACTCTAGGATTCGAAAAAATTGGCCATTAATCGATGATAACAGTACATGAGACTGGCCCCTGAAAAAAAAAATTTATCAAACGTAGCCGATATGAGTATGAAATAAAAGTTTTCACGAAAGCTTTTCAAAACAGTTGTTAAACTGTCAGTTTTTGCTTCAGTGGCGGCACAGGGGGGAAATACATGAAAAATGTGTTTCCTCCGTCGCGGATGGACATCTGAAATAATTAGATAGATATTTATGACCAAAAACCTCAGATGTCGAAATTCGTTCAACTTTGTTAATAATAGTATGATCTTCGTATTTCATATTTTCTCCAATGAAACCGTCTTTGACATGTTTCTTGATTTGATTCGATCTGGTGACTGCATTTTGTAAATTGAATACAAAACCCTTCTGACATGAGCGTAGGTCTGTTTACCCAACTTGTTTGTTCCCTAGAAAAAAGTCAGTGATCAAGAGAACCCATTTTGAGTCGATTACGGACATCCAGGCGGCTGTGACGAGGGTACTCGCGCACATCCCAGTCGAAGCGTTCCAGAAATGTTACGAAGTATGGAAAATGCGCTGGAATCGTTGTATAGCTGTCCAAGGGGACTACTTTGAAGGGATGGCAGAGTTGTAGAGTAATTTTTAAATATACGGTTTTCATGGAATCAGTCTCATTACTTAATTGTCAAACCTCGTAATTTATTATTTTCCATATTCGTGCGATTTGTCCGCCGCTGTTTCCAATCTTCTGGAGTAATATGAAAATTTAGCTTCCTTGATGCGACATTTTGATTCTTTTAAAGCTTGGTTATCAAAGACATATAAATTAAATGGGCGAGCAACGAAGATCTGTGTACTCGTCCATGTAAGAAGCAAGTTTTACACATAAATATCATACGCTCCCGAAACTATATGATCACTTTGCTTCTCCTACCCCTTTGTTTCTCGAGAGCTTTTTCTTTTCTCTCTTCAGAAGAATTGCTTCGCTCACTGACACCCGCGCACACCTACAATATTTAGTATCACGTGCACACAATCGCGCCTTCGTTATCATTCGTTGCACAGTATGAGTACAACACAGCAAACGTTCTCCCACAGAAAACTCGAACGTCAGAGCTGATGAACATTCGTAGAGGATAGAAAACTCATGGTTCAAAGCTGATGGAAAATTCGTAAGTTTTTAATAAAAAAAGACAACTAAAGTGCGATCTTCAAAACCAGAAACTTTATAAACGTGAACGTGTTTTGGAGTGAAGTTAAGTGCAAAAAGAATAACATATTATTTCAAACATCAACTTCACGCAACTTTAGCGAAGGTTGTTAATCGCTTCGGCCCTCGCGACCGGTTGCGGATCGAATACTCTCTATATCTATGTTGGTTATACATACTATAGATTTAACTGTGGAATCTTCAGTGTTCTTTTTGTATTTTTTATAAGCCTTCCATTTGCTAACACAAGCCTCGATAACGTTCTTTGTAATCTATCTATCTAATGTATCTATTACTGTGCAGAAGTCATGTGCATTGAGACGATTGGGATTATAGCAAGAAACAAATTTTTTTTTCTGCGCAGGGTATTTCAATTATTATTATAATATATATGTCAGGTGGTACTCTCTTTGTCACGGAATTAATTGTATTTTTATATAAATTGTTGTACCGCCACCTCTCCCGGGCCTGCAGGAGAAAACTGAGCTACATCCCGGAATATTATAATATGTACTTTGCTTCTTCAGGGTAGATCAACACTTCATTTATTGTAATCAAATTCGTTTCAGGTTTTTGCTGCACGTTAATTTGAATATCACTCAATTTGTGTCGTAGGCTTCTTATATTGGCATTAAAGATATTTAATTTGTCGCTTGTTGCTATGTGGTTGACAATCATCATCAAAATTGTAGTCAGTGCACCTCCTAGCAATTAGAATCCTTTCTGATACTCTGGGCACTTCCTAGAGCAGAGGCCCCCAAACTTTTTGTTTCGTAGACTCCAAGTCATGTTTTTAAATTTTAGATAAACCCCCTAATATTCACTTTGAAAGATTTGAATTTCTAACAGCAGTGAAGTACCTATAGTGTTAAAAAATTAAAAAAAAAACAAAAAATTTTTGCACATTTTTTAATTAAATTTATATCAAAATATAGTAACTGTTACATGAATTAAATTTATATCAAAATATAGTAACTGTTACAATGAAACTAAGCAAAAAATAAATTAATTTAATGGGAAGGATGAACTTGATGGTTTAATAATAAGTTATCAACATTTGGCATTAATTTAGTTACGTTTAATCTAATGATGTCCAGTTTGTTTCTTTTTTTGTTATGAGATTTATAACTGCGCTGAAACCCCTTTCTACTAGGTATGAAGATGGAAAAGCAATTAAAATCTTTCTCGCGGTATTCCGTACTACGGGATAAGTAACAGGTATGTCTTTTTGAAGCCAGAATTGTTGATATACGTTTCTAAATTGTACCTTAAGTTTTTGGCGGATCAACAAATCTCCGATCCCCGACTGCCACAAGTATTGCACAACGCCGGAACGACACGGACATACAGGCATCCAATCCCCGACTGCCACGCACGCTTCATGGATTCGCTTTCACTGATGCCCGACCAAATGCACATGCAACCATCAACATATGGATGACTCGCGCAAAAATATCACCCGCAGCCAACACACGCGGTGATAAATGTGCACAGCAAGCAGTCTGGCTGGTAGATTAGCGACTACGAGTGGACGTCTCAGGCACCGAGCAGTCTTAAGTGTCGAAATGTTATGCAATCAATGCATATTCATCGGCACGGAATGGCGACCACCGTGGATATGACCAGACGACCATCGTCAGCATTTTATATGCAGTTAAGCGGCCGGCGCATAGGTTCGCTCTCTTGTTCGGTTACTCCTGTCACGACGCCGAGTCGACATCTAAATTATATTAATCTTTCCTATTCTTGTTGTGTGTTTAGATTTATTAAATAAATATTTTATAGGTTCGAGATTCGTTTTCCATCTTCGCTTGTACCTATAAGTTCTTCGTTAATGCTTATTCCAATCAATTCCCTTTGTAATCTAACATCCGTTCCTTCAATGTCACCAAGTAGATTGGTAATCCATTGCGGTATTACCAGCTTTAAAATATCCTCAAATATAGTTTTAAAATCTGAAAAGACGGCGTTCAAATATTGGACATTAGTTGAAACATCGTCTTCCTGGCAGATTACCTGAGCCAAATTGGAGAACTGAGAAACAAATCTGTGAAATAAGTAAAACAGTTTCAAATAGTGTAAAAAATCTTGTCAGGTATAAGCATTTCGACAGCTAGCGTACATTAGTGTGAAGAACTAATTGGTAGAAGTTCTCGTCATTTTCTTTACACAACTGCGCAAATAACCTTGTATTCAACGCACTGTTTCGGACTCGGTTTACTGCATCAATGACAAATTGAAGAGATTCATGCAATCTTACATTCTAATTTTTAGCAACTAAATGTTTTCTATGGATGACGCAGTGTATTGCTAATACTCCAGGTGCATTTTCTTTTAAAAAAACTTATAAAACCACGATGACGCCCAACCATGGCAGGCGATCTATCTGTAGCCACCGATATAATATTTGATATAGGAATTGCTTTTTCAAAGAAGTAAGCCTTCAAAACATGAAATATTGATTCGTCTTTAGTGTCGGTTGTCTAAGTTCTCGCAAACAGCAATTCTTCGTGGATATTTTGATCCATAATTAAACGAACATAGAGAAATTGGTCGTTTGCAAATAATTAGACAAGAAGCTTTCAACATCATAACTCATTTCATCAATACGTCTTTGAACTGTGTTGTTGCTTAAAGAAATTTTTTTAATGATATCAGATGTAGGTTTATGAGTATGTAGATCAGTTCATAAAACCTCTTTAGCGGCTGGAAAAATCAACTGTTCTCCGATAGTATGCGGTTTTCCGGATTTTGTTATAAGCAACGAGATATTGTAAGACGCTCGCAAACCATCATCGCTAATTTGTGACGTCAAAGCGAACATCTTGTCCAGTGTGGGCCTCTTCTGAAGTTTCTCTTTAAGTGTTAGAAAGTATTTCAAATCTTTATCTGTTTTATCAGGGTAACATCTTCTCAGATGACCATCCATCTTCGATGGCTTCATAGCGTCATTGCTAAAAACGTTGTTGCATAAAAGGCATAAAGGTATTTGTTTGTCCGACAATGATAAGATGAAGCCAAACTTCAAATAATCAACAATGTACTGTCTATGTTTCTTCTCTGATTCGTTCATATTTAGTATCGGTTATGTGTAGACAAATTCTATTCAAACAAGTTATAGTAATGTGCTTTTTGTCTGTCTGGCATGAATAAGCTCCATTTTTTCTCCTTCATGGTTAAGTGTCTGTATTTCATTTCGTAACTCCTCATTTGTAAATTGATTATCTAGCCCATTAATAACCACTCTGGGTTGCCGCATCTTTACCTCGGTAATGCTATACTCTTCTGTCTGTATAGCTTAGTCGTGTTGGCGTTGTTTTAATTGTTGCACCACCATTGCAAAAAGACTCAAGCAGTTGAAGAAGAATCTTGCAATTCGAAGGTCTTATCCTCGACTTAAAATCGGCAAGCCTTTTATTTGATGATGAATGGTTTTTTGGCTTAATTATGATCCTTTTCTGTGAAATGAAATTTGACCGGAGCTCAGTTTGAGGAGTCATATAGTTTTTAATTATATTACATACGTTGTTTTGTGCGTAGCTGTCGTCTTATTAGTTAAAGAATTGACATTCATCTTCAATTTTCCCAGCTCTTTAGATGAAAAAGTTATTCCTCCTTGCATTTTAGATGTAACGGTTTACAAGTATAACAGATCCATATAACATAATCAGAGATCTCCTTAATGGCCTTGTAAAGGGGTTTCCAATAAGAGGTGTTATTTTGAATAGCCCGCTATTTCGGTAGATGTCACTTTTGAAGCTGTCATTTTTTGACATTTGACAAGTAGAAACTACGCCATTTACAAAATAGAACGAGACGCGCTTCAACAATGCATTCAAATTATTAAAATTCACTATTAAAATGGTGAAATTTGGCAGAGACGGTTCGTAAAACTCGAACATTTTTGGGTCGTCGTGAAGTTCCTTGTCGGACCGCAATACAGAAATTGGTGGAAAAATTCGAGCTGTTGGGACAACTTAGTGATGTGAAGAATAAAATCCGTGCACGTCACTCAAGAACAGCTGAGAATATTGCTGCTGTAGCCGAAAATGTTGAAGAAAACCCAGGTTTGTCCATTCCTCGTCGTTTTTTGGAGTTAAGCATTCCACAAACGACATTACACCGTATTTCGCATAAAGATTTGGGTCTTAAGGCTTCAGTTAATACAAGCACTCAAGCCGGTTGATCATCAACAACGTTGTGTCTTTGCTGATTGGGTCCTTGAAATGCATGAAAATGATCCGGAATTCCATCGAAAAATCATCTTGAGTGATGAGACCCATTTCCACCTCGGTGGCTTCGTCAACAAGCAAAATTGTTGCGTCTGGGGCTCGGAAAACCCAAGAGTTATTATTGAAAAGCCTCTATATCTTCGACGTGTGACTATTTGGTGCGGTTTATGGCCCGGCGGAGTCATTGGACCTTACTTTTTCGAAAATGAGGCTGGAGCAACAGTTACGGTGAATGGATTGCGCTATCGAGAGATGATTAATGATTTTTTATGGCCGGAATTGGATGGTATTGATCTGGAAAACGTTTACTTTCAACAGGACGGCGCTACGTGCCACACAAGCAACGAAAGCATTAATCTTCTGGACCGTGTTATCTCTCGAAGAGGTGATCACAATTGGCCACCGAGATCTTGTGATTTAACACCTTGCGACTTCTTCCTTTGGGGCCACGTGAAAAAGAAGGTCTACGCCAACAGCCCAGTGTCGATTCAAGAACTCAAAGATGGAATTCGTGAGGCTATCGGGGACATAGGGCAGCCACTTTGCGATTTGGTTATGGAAAATTTCATGAAAAGGATATGGTCCTGTAAGCGTGGTCGTCGGGGTTATTTGCCTGATGTTATTTTCCACTATTAACGGTATACCTTCCTCTTTATAATTAAATAAACATCCGATCATTTATATTCAAAAATGGTATTTTTCTTTTAATATCAAAATAGCACCTCTTGTTGGAAAACCCTGTATCTTTCTTCAGTCATCTTTATGCATTTCAAGTGGAATCACTTGAAACACATCCCATCGCGGCCCATCGCTGGGTTAGCCTCCTATACAGGTTTCCTGCATTTACTACAAATATCCTTCGGTGCTTTTGTGGCCATATTGGATTTATTAACTGCGCTAGTATTTAATTTTATTTCGATTTCCTCGGATGTACTTATTATTTTCCTATATTTCCACTTCACGAGAGTATTCGTCCTTAAATTTTATTTTTATTATTTTATTATTATGAAAAAACTTTGTTATAAAAATGTTTGTTTGATATATTCAAACTCAATTTATATATGCTATTATTCTGGAATATCTCCTCACCACTCTACTATTATAACTCTTCCAGTTTTTCATTTTATGTTACCGAACGTTTTCTACTCTAAAATGTGTCTAAAAGACCCCACAAAATAGTACACCATGAATATTTGAAGATGCGTTTGTGTTTATTTCTGACTTTTTTCGCATTCACGTTCGGTTCTCAAATTGTATAAACGTGTCCCTAATTTATATGAAAACCCAGAAATAAAAAAGTTTGGTGTTAAATTTTAAGCTTATTATCTGGCGGTGTAAATTTTTTTGTGGATTTTTTTTGAATTAAGTTTTAACGAAAAGGTGAAAATTAGTTCTAGGACTCTTGTCTCAGGTTTTAAAGTGAAAATAAGTTTGAGATTTCAATGAAATTTTAAAAGTAGTTATTTTCAAAATCGTCCGTAATCGTTCAGGAATTTAAGTTATTAGGCACGTTTTACTTCTGAAACGCATCCATTGACCTTGTATAAGGTTCGTGGGTGTTTTTAAAAGGACAAGATTGAGCAGATTCGAAAGAAGATGCAGCGCTTAGCAAGAATCGTTTTTAAAAATCGTTTTGTGTCGTCTGGTCAGGATTGTTTGACGTCAGCTTCACCGGTTCTTCTGCTGTCACTATCTAGTCGCATGGATGCCTCTATGAAGGATAACATTGGTGTCTTTTCTAAAAACAGCTGCCGCATTAGCAATGACTGCATATGGAAGCAATACAGGGAGTACTCAACAGGCGGGTTTCAGAGACAAAGTCCAGAAACTGAAGATCATTTGTCGAAGGAGGGTTCAGGGGATTTTGTGTATTCACTGAATGCATCTACCACAAATGAATTCAATGCCTCAAATAACGAGTCAATGGGATTGGAAACGCGAAAGCATGAAACCAAATCAGAATCAAAACGATTGAAAATTGAAAAAGACGTTGCCAAACAATTCTTCGAAAATGAAAGTGTTGATACTTCAAACTACAAGTTATTTAACTTAACAGGAAACTATTTATTAGATATAGGAAGTAGCCAGTTTAGGTGGGGTTTTCCTTTGCGGAGAAAGCCAAAATCATGGAAACCAGTTCCCAGATTCTACGCATCTAGAAGCCAAGATACTGTCGCGAAAGGCACAATGCATAGTTATATTGCAAATGTTGGAGAGGGAATTCAAAGACGCACGAGAGAATTAGTAGACAAACTGAAATCAATAGGTTCTGATTCCCCTTACGAAAGTGATTGGAATGAAACCAGTGAAATGTGTCCTGAAAATCCCTTTGTCGGATGCGAGTCATCCAGCGATTATAGACCTTTACAGCCTATGGCAATAAATGAAGTGCCTCCAAGCCCTTTGGTAGTAAATGGGTACTCGTCACATTCAACATCCACACTACCACATTTGAGACCAAATGAGGCGGAAGCCCAGAACTACGCAATGAACTATGTAATATCTCTGAAAGAGTCGCCAACAAAAATTACTGAGAGCACCGATCAGAAGTATTGGACTCTTATGCAGGTTGTTGATGAAAATAAGCTTGTTAACATTCAACCTGTTAAAAATAGTATGCTGAAAAATTGGGGCCTTCTGGAATTTTTCGAGTCTCACAAAAATCTTCACGAAAATGCATATGTCAAGATTATGAAGGTACCAGTTCGTGTTTCGATGCAAGAAGTTCTTGCGGAGAAGGGAAGAAAAAGCATAAAGTACATAGGGCAGCACAGTGAGGTCGGGATGATATTGGTTGGCGAAAATGCGGAGCTACTCTGCGTAGTTCCAGGAAATTCGAATAACAAGTCATTGATACAACCAAGTGCAGAAAATAGCCAAGAGGTTAACACCATCACTGCAAACCTTATTATAGCTTGTTTAGTTGGGCTTTCAAGTTCATCAAAATCGAGTGATCGATTTTCAAAGTCAAGGGACATGCCACCTTATACTAATGCTGATAATGATAGAACGGCAATCACAACCAAACAAAAACTGGCGAAATTGAGTGGTTACGAAGCTCTTACCTTAAATATGTTAGCTGACGTGCCTGAGAATCGTGATCCGAAAGTTGGTGTCACTGAAGTTCAAGAGGTGTCTACTACTGCCAATAATACCGATAATACAAATCGGAAGGAAGAAGTACCCAGTTCGAATAAAATTGAAATGCAAAATGTGCCTACCTTTACTTTGGTTCCCTTCGAACCAAGTACTGCTGGCACTGTAGGTAAGTTTTTTGAAAAGACCATCATTAATACCGCCACTTTTATTTTAAATTAATTATATTAACTGTAAAATTTACATTACGCGAAAATGTTCCAAGCCCCACTTAAATAATACAAATGTGAATCCCATACCGAAGCACGGAACTCTGAGCACTGGAGCCAAAAGGCTACAACAGTTTGGTAGGTTTATGTAAACAAACATACGATCAAAGTAAAACGAACAAAAAAGAATGATTGGACATTTCTGGTTCTTCCTGAGCCGCATCCTCGTGCCAGCCAAAGTTTAAATGCCATTTAAGTTTGTGAGTTGTGGGAATTGTTCATGCAAATGGATGGTTCATTTACATTTATTTCGGGCTTTGAACTTATTTGTTGGTGCATCATTCTTGGAACATTCTTGCGTCGTTACTCGTTACGTTTATACTTCTAATAAGCAGGAAATGCAGGTGAGCGGAACATTCTGACGTATTAAAATATACAGCGTCACATTCAAATTTTGAAGTTTTTGTTGGGTTATTAAAACAGTCACTTTCTTTTTTCCTTAATTTTATTCACACACTATTTGGTTTTTACAAAATTAGTCACAATAAAATTTAAACTATGTCCAAATCACTGAACTCGACTTAAAACTGAATTCTACAAACTGACTCCAAAACAGATCTTACTGATCGAACTGATCCCCGCAGGGGGAATGCCGGTCGACAAGAGCTCTCTTGGAGGCTAGCATTCTTTGGGGAGTTCCGCCCCCACGTACCCGAGGAAACTCCGCAGGGGGAATGCCGGTCGACAAGACCACTCTTGGAGGCTAGCATTCTTTGGGGAGTGCCGCCCCCACGTACCCGAGGAAATTCCCGCAGGGAGAAAGCCGGTCGACAAGAACATTCTTGGAGGCTAGCATTCTTTGGGGAGTGCCGCCCCCACGGACCCGAGGATATGGGGGGTGCCGTGAGGTTCCCTCTTATTGTATCTGGATTACGCTTTGGACAACGAACTGGAATTGACGCTTTGGGCTGGCGGATGTGATGGTTTGGACCTAGTTGCTTTGCACAGTAGCGCCGAGGTGAAACTCGTGTGTCAACGGCTCCAATTCAACTATCATACCGTCTCCGTCCCGGTAAAACCTTGGCAGGCCTCGGAGTACGTTCGAAGTTCGCAACATTGGGTTGGTGGTGTAGGTTCGGTTGAGACGGACTCCCGATTAGCGCTGGTTTGGCTCTGAGCACTTGTCCCCATAAGGGCTTGTGCCAACTCTCGCATGGCCTCCCTGCTCTGCAAAGATAACCATGGGACCAAAAAGGCGACTACACACACGAACGGAGATAGCGGCTCCGAGGGGGGACCCAATAAAATGGAGCAAACAAATGAAACCACAAGCAAACAGGACGCTAGCACGGAGAACCCTTTCAGGCAAAAACCGCTGTTGGCAAGAACACCGATAAAACAAGTCACCGATTGCGTGGGGAGGCAGCAAACCCTAGAAACACTGTTAAAGTCAACACCACAGGTTAAATCATCGGAGACAGACCACAGACGGACTAACGAACGAAAGAGTGCGTTGTGCAACCTGGCATCATTGCAGCCTTTGGGCGCAGTAGAAGGACTATGCGCACCCCGGAGCGCCCAGTGCAAGACGTACACAATCCGGATCAAGTTGCGACACCAACGGAGGCCAGTGTAAGACTGGGGGAGGGAGAAGTTTTGCCGTTGGCCGACGCCACTTCAAACGCGATCCAAGCGATAGAAGCAAAAGGGCTAGGAAACGGGGGCCTCTCCCAAGAGGTGGCGCCAAATAACACAATCGCCCTTGACCGCGCCGAAGAGGAGCGGCTTACTCGGAAAGCGGGGAATATCGTCAAACAACTGAGGGCTGCCTGCGAAGTGCAGAAAAACATAGGCAAGAGTGTCAAGAATGGCATTCTTGAACTGGAGGAGCTTTTTGGCCGCATAACGCACTACAGGCGGAGGTGGCTTGCAGCCGAGAAGCACCAAAAAGACACGCTCTCCCTCGAGGCATCAGTGGGTCCTAGCAGCAGCAAAAGAATGGCCGGTAGCCCAATTGAAGGCGACTGTGAGAAAAGGAGGAAGGATGAGACCATAAACGAAGTTGACACTCCAGGCGAAGAGTTTCATGTGGTGCGAAACAAGGCAGCGAAAAAAGCGGCCAAAAAGCTACTCCTAGAAAAAAAAGACAAAGAGCTCAACCACGAAGAGAACAAGGAGCCCCCCGCTATACCGCAGAAAACAAAAAGCAAACCGCGGCACAAACCCTTGCGAGAGGCACTGCTTATTAAACCCACTAAGGGCCGAACCTACGCAGATGTCCTCCGTGAAATTAAAGGAGCGGTCAAGCCAGACGACACCAAAACTGCCATCAAAGCAGTTCGACCAACCCGGACCGGCGGCTTGCTGGTGGAATTCGGGCCAGAGGCCACAAACAAAGATGCATTCCGTGACGCGGTTCAAAAGGTTCTTGGAGATGCGGCAACGGTTGCCTCGCTCGAACCAATGGCCACCCTGGAAATCAGGGACCTCGACTGCGTCACGGACAAAGCTGAAGTAGAGGATGCCATTAGGAGGGAGTTCCCCAGCTTAAGTGAAGTCAAGGCAAGATTGACGCGTGAAAACACAAGGGGGCAACGCATGGCTATTGTCGAACTAGCTGATAAAGACGCCCAGCAAATCCTGGCGAAGGGCAAAATTAAGATAGGTTGGGTGATCTGCAGGATACGGAGAAGAGCGATCCCTATCCGCTGCTTCAGATGCCTCGAATACGGACACACCGCGTATGGCTGTAGGGGACCCGACAGGAGATCTCTGTGCTACAAATGTAGTGAAACGGGGCACAAAAGGAAGGAGTGCACGAACGAGGCAAAATGCATTCTTTGCAAGGACGCTAAGCTAGCACCCGGCGACCTCAAACATGAGCCGGGGACAGGGAGATGCTGGGTTTTCAGGCCCTAACTAAAGCCAAATCGATACTCAAATGATCCGTATCCTGCAGGTCAATTTGCACCGAAGCACAAACGCCCAGGACCTACTTGAGCAGTTTGCGAGGGATAAGAAAGCTGACCTCCTGTTGCTGAGCGAGCAACATCATAACAAGGACTCGCAAGCGTGGTACCCTGACAAAACTGGTACCTCGGCCATCTGGGTTCGAGACAGCGCCCGCCTTCAGGTGCAGGGACATGGACGCGGGGATGGTTTTGTGTGGATGCGATGTTCAGGGATAACATATTTCAGTGTTTATCTGACGCCTAACGAGGCAATGCGATCCTTTCGAACCAAACTCGATGCCCTGGAGGACGCTGTCTCGAACACAGAGGGCCACATGCTGGTCGGGGGAGACTTCAACGCTAGAGCCATCGAATGGGGTATGCCACAATCCGACCCAAGGGGAAAGCAAATATTGGACATGGCGGCCAGAACAGCGCTTTTTGTCCTAAATACTGGTAACACCCCTACTTTCCGCCGCTGGGGTTGCGTAGGAACCATACCCGATGTGACACTCGCTTCGGAGTCCCTGGTACCTAGAGTACACAACTGGCGAGTACTAGAGGACTACTCGGCTAGTGATCACCAGTATATAGCTGTTGAGATTCACGACGGTGCCACTCTGCGTGCATATGCCCAAACTTCAATCCTCGGATGGAGGACTGGGAGGATGGACGTCGAGAAGTTCACTGACGCGCTTACGGCAGGCGCACCGTTGCTGGGAGCTCCGCCAGGGAGTGGAGGGCCTACAGCCAAGGACTTGGTGAACTCAACTATGAGTACCATCATAGCTGCTTGCGAGTCTTCCATGCCCCGCCGAAGACCCCGACATGGTAAGCCTCCAGTATACTGGTGGTCAAACGAGATCGCCGAACAAAGAAGCGAGTGTCACAAACTTCGGCGAGAGGCCCAGCGGGCGCGAACACGGGAGGAGGCAGACACTAGGCTAGCAGCATACAGGTCCGGCAGGAAATATCTTCGCAGGCTTATTAACAAGAGCAAGGCCCGATGCTGGCAAGACCTCGTGGACGATGTAAATAGGGATCCGTGGGGCCTTGGCTACAAGCTGGTCATGGGGAAACTTGGTGCCCTACGGAAGCCTTGTATACATGACGCGGAAAAGATGGACGCGATAGTGCGGGGACTCTTCCCCGCCCATCCCGTCCGTGTTGACGCTGTCCATGGTGAAACAGCAGTCGAGTGCCCACTCTTCACACAGCTGGAACTGGAGGAGGCAGTCCTCTCCCTGAAGGCAAGGAAGGCTCCAGGTCCAGATGGTGTTCCAGCTGAGGTTTTGCAGCTCGTCTATCACCATTGTCCTGACTTGCTGCTCAGCACATTCAACGCTTGCCTACGGGACGGGGTTTTCCCGGTACGATGGAAGGTGGCGAGGCTCGTGCTGGTCAGCAAGGGGAAGGGAAATCCCGAATCGCCGTCTGCATACCGCCCGTTATGCATGCTAGACACGGCTGGGAAAGTGCTAGAGAAACTCATCAAGGGAAGACTCACTGACGCGATTCGTGCTGCTGGGGACCTATCTCCTCGGCAGTACGGCTTTAGAGCAGGACGTTCTACCATTGATGCGATTGCAGAGGTGGTGAACGCGGTCCAAAAGGCAGAGGCATATAGTCGCACCAAGCGACGGATCGTCCTGTTGGTGACACTCGACGTCAGGAATGCCTTCAACTCCGCTAGATGGGTGGATATTCTGGATACGCTGGAAAACTCTTTTCAAGTTCCAGAATATCTAATGCGGCTTTTGAGGAACTACCTAAAGGACCGAAGCCTGCTCTACGACACGACACAGGGCCAACGAAGGATGGCGGTTACATCGGGTGTTGCCCAGGGATCTATCCTTGGTCCGGACCTGTGGAACGTGTCTTACGACGGGCTACTGAGACTTGAGATGCCAGATGAGTCGCGCTTGGTCGGCTATGCGGATGATGTTGCGGCTCTGGTCGCCGGACGCACCGTTGAACAAGCGCAACTTAGGCTAGGTATGCTAATGCGCCGAGTGAGGGACTGGATGACTACTCGCGGGCTCAGTCTAGCACTGGAGAAAACCGAAGTGGTCATCTTGACAAAAAAGAGAATCCCTAGAGTAAGGATGATCAGTATTGGAGATATACAGATCGAATCGAAGCCAGCGGTGAAGTACCTGGGGCTACTGATCGACTTGAAGATGAGTTTCTCTGAGCAAATCAGGGCAACGGCTGAGAAGGCTGCTTCGGGAATATCGGCCCTGAGTCGACTTATGGCCAACGTAGGGGGACCCAGCCCATCAAGAAGACGCCTCTTGATGAGTGCTGTAGGGTCAGTGCTACTGTACGGAGCAGAGGTATGGGGCGACGCTCTCAGCAAGGAGGTATACCGAAAACGATTGGCACAGGTACAGAGAAGAGGAGCACTGAGAATTGCATCTTCGTATCCAACAGTCTCCGACTCGGCGGTGAGAGTGATTGCAGGCGTGATACCTGTCGCCCTCCTTGCTAGAGAGCGCCGCGCTATTTACCTGCGCCGAAACGAGGATGCGAGGGAGATGGTTGTCCGCGAGGAGAGACAACGCTCGCTCAACGATTGGCAGCAGTCTTGGAGGAATTGCACGAAGGGAAGGTGGACTGCGCGCCTCATCCCGGATGTGAGACCGTGGCTAAATCGAAAGCATGGTGAGACTGACTTCTATCTGACCCAGCTTTTGAGCGGGCACGGGTGTTTTCAGTCTTACCTGCACAAGATCGGCAAGTCACGGTCTCCCGATTGTCGATTTTGCCCAGGAGAGGAGGACAATGCCTGTCACACATTTTTTGCGTGTACCAAATGGGCCAGGCTGCGAAGGGAACTCTACAGGGAGACGGGAGAGCTCACCCCGGATAATATAGTTGCGGTGATGCTCGAATCGGTTGACAAATGGAACCAGGTGGCACATTATGCTCGGGCAGTCCTAAAATATAAAAGGGACTCACAGCAGCCGGAGGCGCTGGGGCTGGGGGATCGCTCTTCTGGCAATTCCTCTTCCCCCCTCCCCTCCCGCTAGGAAAGGGACTCCCCAGCTTGAAGGCGCCCCACGGCGTAACAAAACGAGACCTGGCCCGAAGTAATGTGTCAAACGGTTCCAGGCTAGGTTCTCAGATTGACAGGGGAGGTGTTTAGTGGGTAGTCCAAAGGTATCCTCCATGGGAGTCCCACACTGTCAGACTCGGCGGGCATAAATGCCTTCACCTCCCTACCACAAAAAAAAAAAAAAAAAAAAAAAAACTGGTCGAACTGATTAACTGAATTACTGAATTGAATTTATCTTACATTTTGCAAACCCTTTTATAGGGCATTTTTGTTTATATTAACTGAATGAAAATAGCAAATAGCAAATTCAACTTTTTGTTTATAAAGATATTATTTTGCGCGTATGCGACAATTCTTGGATTCGCGTTTCCCGAGATGCTTATTAGGCACATGTTTATGTTTTGGGATTTGATTGGTTTCGCGATGATTTGCTATCGCGATTTCTATTATTGCAATTTGGCGTTTTATGGTTTTGGGACCGGCAATAGTCGCAATAGTATAATCTATCGTAGGGAATGTTTGTTGATGGTTTATTTCCGGTGTTAGGCATCGAACGATTTGGACTTTGAAAATCTCAAAGGTGCTGCTTCCGGTAAGATAGCAGGTGCATTGCCTGGGATTGTGGTAAGTTCCATTTCGACGTAATGTCTCAAAGAAGGAGTTGAAGATTTATATTGATTTATCGTTATTGCTCGACAGCAACAACCTCGGTCTATTCTCATGGGTTTAGGAAGTATTGGTTTTATGCAGTTGTATAATTTGTACAGTAGGTATCCAAAAACAATTGTTGACATTGCAGCAATTATATATTTGTAAGCTTCCCATATTTGTAGAAATGGGGTTAAGAATGCATATTGTTGATTTGTTCGTTTAAATCATCGAGCTTATGAGATGCTTTATTAAGATTGTCTAATTTGATGTTAGGTAAGTGAATCTGATCGAGATAGTAGTTGAAGTTTGTATTGTTTATTTTACTTTCTTCACAGCAATCGTCTTCGACTTTGTTTAGGCTTGGTATGATATTTTCATAATACGTTATAATTTCATTGCTGGTGAGTGATTGAGTTTGGGAGGAGAAAGCTTTACAGTTTTTAGCTAGAGTTAGGATTCCAGTTTTGGAAATTTCTACGTCTTTTATCGTACTGTTACAGTGAATTGTTAGCAGATGTGGCTCACTGACTACAAAAATTCAATTGTTGTTTATTGTTTTGCCAGATTTCGATTCTCCCATTTAAGAATTTTGTTACGCAATCTGAGGGTATTCTTTTATTTACTTTCGTGAGCAACGAAATCTCGCATATTGGTTTGTTTAAGTGATATCGGTTTCGCAAATATATCTGTTATATTCTAACTGTTTACACGAGTCTAGGGTTTGAAATTGAGCGTATTGTAATTTGTTTGTTGAAACTGCTAAATACTTGAAGTTAGGGTCAATGTACGCATAGATTTTCTGTTCTAAGTGAGGTAAGTTAATTAATAAGCGAAGCGGTTCCGTCAAAAAAAACTTGTTTATTACAGTTCTGATGACAAAATACTGAATCTTTTTCTAATGTACAATTTTAATTTATAACTAGAGAAAACTGCTTGCATTGCATTTCCCATGAGCATTGCGCGATTCACATGAATTTCGGTCACTTTGCATTGCGCTCCAGACTGTAATTTTAGGCGGGTTAGCATTTAAGGTGTTAACTTTCGTTAACTCTTCCCCCTTCAGGTTCGGTTGTCCCAACCGATTCTAAAAAAATGGTATGTCATTGAATTTAAGATTTTCGTGGGACCCACGAGGCTTGGGTGATTGTGTTTCTTCCAATGGTTCTGGATTGGGGGCGACGGCCTGCGTTGTTTCTTCCGGGTTGCTAGGATATTGTATTTGAATTTCAGTTATTGTTGTTGAACGTTTTTTCCACATTGTTAGAATCGTTATGGTAAGTAGTGCCAAAGATATGAATGTCGTGGAACCATATGTAATAAATTTCTGGATGTAACCCTCATCTTTTAATAGATCAATGTGTTTTCTATTTTCAATATCAATTTGTTTTAACATTTCCATAGAGAGCAACTCGCGTATTTGTTTGCCCTCGATTGTAGGTTGTAGGATAGCTGGTAGGGGTTTAAGGGCGGACATCTCCTGAGAGGTAAACACCTGATCGTTGATCTTGATTGTCGCATTATTGAATTTAATCAGGTACGTGCCCTTGAGGCTGTGTGTGTTGGCTTCTATCGTCAGAGTTCCGTTGAATTGATTTAGCAGTATAACACCTGGAGCAATTGCGTCGATGGTCGGTATGTGCTGGTTGCTTACCCTGCTGCATAGTGCGGTCATGCTTCGTAGAAGACGTGGAATGCAAGTATCGTTACTTATATCTAACACATTTTCAGGTTTACAAATAGACAAATTGTTAAATTCTTTACAATTGCCTTTAAGGGCGTACATTTGATCTTGATAGGTTAAAATTTCTTGATAAGCTAGATCGTTTACAAAATTTGTTTTTTTCATAGGTTTGATAATCAATTTTTGATATGTTTCATTCTTTGTAAGTGGAATATTTATAATATATAATATTATTGAACTATTTGTAATAATCTTTATTTCCGAAAGGTCTAGAGCTTCCTCGATTGTTTGGAACGGTAAGTTTTCTTTGTCTAATGTTTCGGTTGCAAGCTTTACTTCCGCTTTTGAGAGTATAATTGAGTTTATAATGTTGACTTTGGCCCAATGAAGTGCATAATTAATGTTAACTAGTTCTTCCTTGATAATTTTTAGTCGGAATTGTATGTCTAAAATATAGTTAATGTTTACTTCGCTATTGTTTTTGATAAGTTCCAGGATTTTGCTTGTGGCTTTCGTTATGTTATTGATTCGCTCATTATATAGCTCATTGATTATAACCTGCTTATTATTATTGTCTAACATGTTGTTCATTTTTTGTTTAATGGTGATAAAATCCTCGTGGTCAGGATTTCCTGCTAATCACTTCCATGCTGTACCTATGAAATTGAAGGATCTTTTGGTTCGGCGAGGCTTCAGATTCTCGATAAGATTTTCTATTTGGTCTACCTCGAACCTCAGATAACGGGAGTTAGGGTTCGATCCGAAATGAGAAACATTCAATATGGTTTGAATATTGTTTAAAAACTGCTTGTACTGATCCATGTCGATAACGTGGATTAATTTGAAATTACCAGCATAAATTTTCGCATATCCTGCGTGGAGCGATACGACTTGTGAACTTGAAAAATCTAGAATTTGGACATTTGCAGAAGTGGGGTCAGCGACACACCTAAAATAAGAATCTATGTTTTAATTTTGTCCTTATGGATTGTTTTGCCTGATTCAGTAATGATAGTTGTATTTTTATTTTCTTTAACTATTTCTTGTTTGTAGCGGGAAGAAAGTTTAGAGCCTTTACGTTTGTGTTGCTTAACGTAAACAACATCCCCTGGATTATAATTCTTGGGTGGATTTCTGGTTTTATTGTGTTGGTTCATATCTTTCTCTTGTTTTGATTGAAGCCTTTCTATGTTGGTTTGTCGTAAGGCATCTAAGTCTACAGAGTCGTTATTCGATGTTCTTCCTAGGAACAGCTCGGAAGGTTTTTTTCCTGTTGTGGAATGGATTGTGTTATTGTATTCACAAACAGCCTGCTCAAGTAGTTCCTGAAAGGACCAGTCTGGATGTTCCTTCCTAAGACACCTCATTATTTCCGCGAGAGTTGAATGAAAGCGCTCTACTTGACCATTAACCTCGCTTTTATAAGCGGGGGTCTTAAAGGTTTTAATCTGTAGCTCATCCTCCATCATTGATGTGAGTGAGATGGATCTTAGGGCTCCCTCATTGTCGATGACGACGCTTTCTGGAATACAAAAGAGGAAGAGAATATCTCGAAGAGGCTGCTTCATATCTTCTACGGACTTTGAAGGGATAACCTTTGCCACCGCAAATTTAGAAAATTTATCAACTGCTGTAAGTACGTGTTTCTTTTCAGTGAGGAAGAGATCGACGTGAAGAATATGCCCTGCATACTTTGGAATAGGAGTTGGGAAAAGGAATGGTTTAGATGGATGACGATCATATTTACTTTCCTTACATGTGGTGCATCGATTCACAAGGGTTTTGATTTTTGCAGCCATTTTGGGAAAGTAAAAATTCTCCAAAATTTGAAGTCGGGTTTCCTCAGCATTACGGTGGGCTCTTCTGTGGATCTTTATAATCTTTTCTTCTTGCTCCACCTCACTCGGAATGTCTTCGACTATTTTTTGCGTATAGCGAATTCTATAGTTAGCAAAATGAACGGGATAAATTTCTTGGACCTTTGCCATTATATGCTCGCTTGTTGAAAGCCCATTGATAATGTTGGGATTGAGGTATCTTTTGAATATATTGATAATGGATGTCTCGGTATACTCTGGTTTTATGAACGTGTGTCTTACGTATTTATCGAAAGGGACGGTGATTTGACAGCTGTCTTCCTCTCCAGTCTTCAGAATTATCTGATTTCTGAAAACATTCACGGGTATCTCTACGGTAGGAATTAAGTTTTGAGAAGAGCTTTCATCGCTGTGTTGAGTAACGGTCATTGAGTTTAGCTCTGTTGTTGTAGGAAGTCTCGAAAGGGAATCAGCAACTACGTTTGCCTTACCCGGTTTATATCTGAGTTCATGGTTATACTCCTCTAATATAGCTTTCCAGCGCTTCATTTTGTGGTTGTTGTTCTTGTTACTTAAAGCATATATAAGGGGTTGGTAATCAGTAAATATATTTACTTTCTTCGAACCATAGAGATAATTCCTCAAAGAGTTTAGGGACCATATGATCGCCAATATCTCCTTTTCGTTAGTAGCATAATGCTCTTCAGTTTTCGAGAGCGTCCTGGAAAGGAAGGCTATTGGTTTGTTGTTTTGTACCAAAACTGCCCCAATCGCATAGTTTGACCCATCAGTTGTTAGTTCAAATTCTTTTTCGAAATCTGGATGAGCTAAAATAACCTCTTGAGATGTCAATGCTTTCTTCAATTTGTCAAAGGCATCGAGAGCATCTTTATTCATTTCGATAACTTTGCTTTTGGATTGCGTCTTGGACGTATGTCCGTCCTCCCCCCTTAAGAGGGATGTCAGGGGCTTTGCTAATTTGGCGTAATCGCGGATGAAGCGACGATAGTACCCTGACATACCAAGGAAAGACCGTAGATCCTTAAGGGTTCTCGGCGTAGGAAAGTTCACTATCACCTGAACCTTCTTTTTATTGGTTTTAATACCGTGAGTACCAACAACGTACCCCAAAAACTCAATCTCCTGCTGCATGAACTCGCATTTATCGAGCTGAATTTTCATGTGCGCAGAGTCCAAGATCCCAAAAACTCTTTCAAGGTTTTGAAGATGCTCACTTTCACTCTTCCCGAAAATAATTATGTCGTCTATATAGACGTAGCAACTTTTACCGATCTCCTCCCTAAGGATATCATCTAATGCCCTCTGAAATATCGCTGGAGCATTTTTAAGGCCAAAGGGTAGACGAGTAAACTCGAACTTCCCGTTATTGACTGTAAAGGCGGTTTTCTCAATGTCCGATTCTCGTAGTGGTATTTGATGGAATCCACTCTTGAGGTCGATTATCGAGAACCATTTGTTTCTACCCAAGTTGGCGAGGACTTCGTTTATTTCCGGGATAGGATATCTATCCGGAATAGTTACCGAATTAAGTTTTCGGTAGTCGATTACTAACCGAAACTTCTTTTCCCCGGAAGCGTCTTCCTTCTTTGGCACTACCCAAACAGGAGAGCTATATGGGGATCGGGATGGCCTAATTATGCCATCTTTGAGCAATTGGTTGATTTGCTTTTCGACCTCTGCTCTTAGCGCCATAGGGTAAGGGTATGACTTAGAATACACAGGATCTTGTGTTGTAGTCCGGATTTCACCCCTAACCTTAGTGGTGAATGTCAATTTTTCATCGGGTTCAGATAGGAGATTTGGATGATTTTTGATTATCTGGTGTAATTTGTTGGATTGATCTTGCGTTAAGTGAGATGTCCTGATGGTTATGTTACTGACATTTTCAGATTTATGTTGTTTAAGAGGAATCACTTTATTTGGATGGATAACCATGTAATTCTCCTTGGTGTAGATTACTGCGTTGAGTGCTTTCAGTGTATCATTCCCAATTATCCCGTCAAAAGCGATTAATGTTGGGAGGATGAAAAATTTAAGTTTTTGTATATGAGGGCCGAACAGGTTGACATAAGCATGGTGTGTAATTTTAATACTTCCGCCGACTGAGTTTGCGCAGAAGTTTTTTTGATTTGGTAAAGCATGTTTAATGTGCTTGGGTTGCACATAGTTTTTATTTGAGCCTGTGTCTACTAAAAATTTTAATACCTCTCCGCTCCTTAGGGTGTATTCAAAATATGGAAGCGAAGAGGACCTCATCCTAAAAAATATATATCGTCGAGTTCTTCGGTTTGGTCGAGATTATGGTTATCCATGCATTCGATGTAGTCCGTCAGCGTTTCGTCATGATTTTTGTCTTCAGTAGTTATGTTTTCCTCATATTCCTCCGAGGTTTCATGGTTTTCCTGTATTTCGGAATTATTTTGGGTCTGCATGTTAAATAGCCTCTGAGCTTTGTTGGGCCGATAGAATTGAGCTGGTTGATTTCTTTTAATAGGGAAACTTTGATTTTGGGGTCTGTTTGCATAGTTAATAGCCCGTGACCTAATAGTTTCATCCACATCCATTGGGCTCTGGTTGTGGCTGAGGCTTAGGGGGCACAGGAGGTGAGTGGCGATACTGTGGTTGCTGGATCGCCGGAAAAGCAGGCTGATAATTTCGATTAAATCCCTGGAAGGGGTTAGAGTTTCGAGGACTGTAAAGTAATTCTGGGTAGAAATTGTTTCTGGGAGCCGGCACTGGTCGTGGTTGCGGAGGCGTTAGTATATTTTTTCTGGGTGGAACAGGAGGTGGAGGCAGTCGGTATGGTTTTGGTGCTGTTCCTTGCATGTTGTTGGCATGTTGTAATCGATAATCCATGTTCTGTAGCTTCAAGCACAAATGAAGGGCTTCAGGTAGGTCTGCAGGTTCTCGTATGCTTAATAGTCTAGGCAGGTCTCCTCTAAGGCCTCTTATAAATGTATCCAAGGCCTTTGCACGATAGGCTTGTGTCAAGATGTTGAGTGACTCTAGCCCTAGTTCCATAGACGACACCTTATTAAGGATTAGGGAAAGATGATAATAAACTTCTTGATAAAATTGGGGAATGCTATTAGGACCCTGGACCAAAGTTGTCATTTGATATTCCAGGGTGCTGAGATCCCTTTTGTCTGCGTAGTGTAACGCAGGTGGCACTTGGGGTGGTACCGCAGGTGGTACCATGTTAGCATCGATCGCTCCGAACCTTGCGGGGCGAAGAAGATTATTCGGGTTAGACATTTTGAGAGTATCAAGAAAAGGACGGAGTAAAATTTATATCGCGAAACAGTAACCACAGAAAAGTCACTTAATGAAGGCCAAAAATGAAAGGATTCTTTTCAAAAATCCTTTTTTCTTAAATGATCGGCCTGAAAAATATTCCTGCAAAAACCTTAAAAAAAAATCCTGTTCTGAACCACCAAAAACAATTGTCCAGTAACTTTTCACGAAAACGCACTTTTCGAAAAATCACAAAGATAAAAACAACTATCCCTACAGTAACACTTAATTAGACCAGAGTAAAAATTCTTCAATAGTCGCACATAAAGCAAAATTTTCCTAAAAGCAGAACTCCTTTGGATTGAAAAATTTTACTATAATAATGTCGGATGATGTTGTGCGTAAATTTATAAAATTGAAAAATGCGACGCACAAAGGTAAATTTTCCTAAAAGCAGAACTCTTTTGGATTGAAAAATTTATAAAATTGAAAATGAGACGCACAAAGGTAAATGATTCACCATAAAACACGTAAGAAATGAGCTCTTTAAAATATTCCACAGAGTATCAACGCGCAATTGAAAAAATCAAATAATTATGATTCAACTTTTGTAATTAATTAGACTTTTTTTTCAAAATATTCCACTTTCACATATTTCGAATTAGATTTTAACGTACAATAATCACTTTTAATCACTTTCGTATTTTGTTAATAATTTCAAGAAACTTAATTCTATTCTTACATTATTGTCAGGATCAGGAACACAGCTTCCACTTTGTTCGGTGCCATTGCATTTATCGATTGGCCGCTTTCTCCTTTTTGCTATTCCACTACTAAGGTGCCTGTATGGGGTAGACAGGCACGTGCGCACGAAATTTTTACGAAACGTCCTTGGTTTTCGGACCGATATTTCACTTTCGAACTAGTTTCACACCGCTTGGTTATCGCGAAGTAAAAGCGCACTTTGTTGAATTTTTCCTTAAAATTGGATTGATCACCAGCCTCAGCGACCAAAATAAGGGAATTAAGGCTTGCCCTCCAAGGATAATTCAACTACACGTAACGTTTGCAATGGCCCCACGTTGGGCGCCAGTTAATTAATAAGCGAAGCGGTTCCGTTAAAAAAAACTTGTTTATTACAGTTCTGATGACAAAATACTGAATCTTATTCTAATGTACAATTTTAATTTATAACTAGAGAAAACTGCTTGCATTGCATTTCCCATGAGCATTCCGCGATTCACATGAATTTCGGTCACGTTGCATTGCGCTCCAGACTGTAATTTTAGGCGGGTTAGCATTTAAGGTGTTAACTTTCGTTAACTGGTATAGGTAAGGGAATTAGATGATAAAGGTTGAAGTTGGCGTTATCGACTAATGGGAAAGATAAAACGAATATCATGCGTTCTTTCTTAAATGAATACTGTATTCTGATGATATCAAGAATTTGATTGATGTTTTTGATATCGGGTTTAATAGCGTATTCGAGTCAGTTTTGCAAGTATTGATTATATTTATTGAGTTCATCGATCAACCTTCTACGACTGATGAGACTAGGGTGAAGAGTACTTTTCCTGGCTGCCATAAGAATATCAATTATTTCCTCAAGTTTAAGGTCATTTTCGTTAAGTAAAAAGGTAAGTATTGTTAGATGTTCAATTATTTCTTGGTTTAGGTCAGATTCGGAATTGAAGTTATTTTGATTCTTAATGAATGCATTAAATTTATCTATATTCTGGTTTAAATCTTTTTCGGATAGTTGAAGCTGAAAAATAGTACTATTGAAATTAGAAATAGTGGTTTTAACTACATTGATTTGATCTTTTATTAAAAGTTGTATTTCGGAATCGTCGTGTTCAACTTTATTGATTACGTTATAATATTCGGCGTCATTTGAATCCATAGTACCGAACAAGAATTTAGCTACGGATCCTACAGCATTCAATATCCCTCTACGCGATTTTGACTGTCCTATCATGGCTCTGACTGATTCTTCTTTACTAGTAATTTCTGGCATCTTTACGTTAGCTATATTGGAATTCTGTGTACAAAAAAGTTTAACATGTTCTTTGGATATACTATTACATAATTGGAATGATTGTTTGGCCACTCTTTTTATGTTTGTCGTTCACTGTAAGATCTTATGTCGATATGTGTTACTTTTTAAAGTATTCGGAATAGAATTGTGAGGTTCCAAGATGCTCATAAAATAATCCACTTCCGCTTTCTATCTTTCGGATTTCGTATTCATTTTCGCCCTGAACTTGAAGTATAAGAATGCAGCTGTAGATAATTGCAGTTAGGAAGATCATCCTGTAATAGTAGGGGAGCCCACCGTGCTAAATCTGGATTTACTCGAGCGTCATAGAGACATATTGGGTGCGAGGCTTAGATGATAAGAAAAAAAAAAAGTCATATGGTATATACCTTTTTATCGGTGGGGTGAGCAGCTATAGATTTTCATAAATGTAAAAACAAACTGTTGCATGGACATACTTGAGCGCGTCAGATATGGATAGAATCCATGTTTAACGTATGTATGTTAATCTGATTGTTTCCAAGATGGGGGTGGTCGTAGGTAAGGGTTGAAAATGAAAAAAAAAAAAAAAAATTTAATCGAGCGCGTCCGATTTTCGAAGGGGGGATGTTAAGTGAACTTAAAAAAAAGCTATTATATAATAATCTGACGATTTAGATGTGACGCAAACTCACGGCCATTATTAGAATGTGCAAAAAAAAAAATCACCATCTTGAACGACTCAAGCGCGTCAGATTGGCATATATGGTTCATCTTTATGCCCTGTACGTGTTGTCTCATAATCTGACGATTACCTGGAGATATGCGCCTAATCTGACAATTGAAAAAATTTTTTTTTCTTTTTTCTAAGTCATGAAACTTAATTAACCCTAATCACCCTAGGTCATTTCACTTACATTAATGCCTGCGATGAGTCTCTTGGACTCATATAGAGAGTTTATACAGAAAGTGCTTTATTATGTTAGACTAGTTATTCTATTAGTCATTATGAAAGATAGAAATAGTACGAATGATTAGAGTTCGAAAAATATGTAATACAAAATTAAATTTATTATTTATTAATACAGTTCTTACAAACTACGATTTTCTCTGCATGCTCACTGCAAACGTTTTTCTTGCAGCCACTGCATATTTGTTTGTTCATGCGACCAAGTGCTGCTGGACACATATAGCACCTTCGCTTTGTTGTCTTTAGATTTGGCGGATTCTGGAGCTTCTCTTCGGTATTATTGCCTGTAACCCTGTTCATAGCATCAACTGTCGATTTTGAGAGATATGCAGAACTGCGCCTCTCGATGTTTGGTTTTACTAATTCCAACACCAATTTTTGAAGAAAAATCTTACGACGCGTATTTGGTTTTGCAGCATTCCTGTCTGGATACATATTTAGTCACAGGATCTTAGCTGCTACTCCGTCAATTATGTTGTAAAACTGTGCCATTGGCCATCGTTTTGTTTAACGTCTTGCGGAAAAAGCATGACATTGCTGATCCAATGTATCTACTCCACCTTTTGTAGCATTATAAAATAAATTGATAGCAGATTTGTTTTTATCCTCGGCATCAATACTGTTATCATGATACATCGTCGATAACAATATCACGGCTCGGGTTTTCTTTGGTACATAGCTTACCAATGTCATATTTTTTCGAAAACCAAAAACATTTGACTATAGGCGATGGGGGAGAAAATTTGGTGGAATGCACCTTTTGTTATTGCGCAGAGTCCCAACGCTAGTCAGTCCGACGCTCAATAATTTTTGCGCTAGCTCAAAACTAGTGAAAAAGTTATCAAACGTGATGTTTCTGTTTGTTCTGTGAAATGGGATGCACAGTTCTTCTACCACTTTCTTCATGTAGTACCAGCGAAACACCGGTACCATCTAGCAATTAGCACCTCCTTTGCTCATCACTTCCCGACAGGACAAAGGATTAAGGAAAGGTTTTCCAAATCCACACTGACAATATCACAAATTATTAGTATATATATAAATATTTTTTTTTTTATTTGTTAGCTTTTGTTTTTTACATTTACTAATAAAAGACTTGTGCAACTACTTATATGGGATAGGAGGACTTGACATAAAGCTTGTTATAAAGATTATTAGTTGTTAAACATAAAAGAAGAAGAAGCTCATATTTGAATTATCCAGTTAAACCAGTTCAAATTCTATTTTTGAAAATCATTTACACATATATCCCACTTCCCAGTCAGCAACAGAACGCTGCTGGTATAAGGGAAGATATTAAATTGTTAATAATAACTACGATGAATAATTAACGAACTGAATAATTAAAACAGAAGTAAAGAAATTCAACTAAATATAATAAAGAAACGCAAGCTCAACCCATCCAAACCTTAGCAGTGTATTCTTTCAAAAGTTGTTTAAACATGGGAAATAATTTGACATTCTTCAACTCAGTTGGTAATGAGTTATAAGATGCCATGGCTAGCCTTACTGGATCATGGAGTCTTCTATTTGTCCGCGCAAGTGATAATTTAAGGTAGTCATTATTTCTCGTATTGTTAGAGTGGATATCTCTGTGTTTGATGAGTTTTATACCTGATTTCAAACTATTAGTACTGATTTTAAATACAAATTTAGCCTTTTCCATAAAAATCAACTGTCTAATACTAAATTTTCTAGTCAATAAATAAAGACTATTACTGGGTGTCAACCTATCCAGACCATGCATTGCCTTGACAATCTTATTCAGCATTCTATGAATTGAGTCAATGTTCGATTCCGACGCATGGCACCAATTCAATATGCCATAAGTTACCTGAGGCAAAACATGTGCATTATAAATTAATCTTTTGAGACCAATATCTAAATAGCTCTTATCCAGAAGACTAATTTTGATTTTAAATTACTAATATGCTTTGACCAAGATAACTTTTCATCTACCTAAACACCTAAATACTTGATCGAGGAAACCCGTTCAATTTTGTCTTCATAGATTTTAACATTTAAATTGATGCCCACCTTATTTTTTTATTTAAATATCATCAGTTTAGTTTTACTTGTATTAATAGTAAGTTTATTCCCTAATAACCAAGTACCGTAAGATATAAGATCAGCATTAATTCTTTGTTCAAGAGCATCCACAGATGAATCTGAATAAAGAAGCAGTGTATCATCAGCGTATACAATGTATTTCCCTTTCAAACCAGAAAAATAGATGTTGTGTATGTATAAGAGGAAAAGAGTTGGCCCAAGTATCGAACCTTGAGGGACACCTATGTTAATCTTATACTTAGAACTAATTTCCTTGTTAACACAAACTGAAATAGTTCTATTACTCAGGAAGTTGCCGATCAAATTCAGCGGAGGGCCTCTGATGCCCAATTCACTTAGGCACAAAAGCAAAATGTCATGGTCGACCGTATCGAAGGCTTTAGCTAGATCTACAAATATTGCGGCAAAATATTTTCCATCATCCAGTTCGTTATTGATGAATTGTAAGGCATCAGTAGTAGCAGATATTGTGCTACTTTCTTCAATAAACCCATACTGGTTCAAATCAAACCCTAATGAGTCATTAATAAATCGAGTGATCCGAATATTAATTATTTTTTCAAATACTTTGCTCAAAGTGTTCGTGAGGCTAATAGGCCTATAATTTGAAGGTTCCTTTACACATCCTGATTTGAAAGCAGGAATCACTATTGCATCCCTAAATTCCGATGGGAACTCACCACATGCCATAAATTCATTGAACTCGAGGACTAAGTGTGGGGCGATTATTTCTCTTATCAATTTAAGCTCCCTAGCAGAAATACCATCACTGCCTGAAGATGAATTCTTTAGCGAAGCTATAATTGATAAAACTTCATTATCGAATGGAGGTTCGAGGAAAATTGATTTGACGTTAAGCGGAATCTGATATCGTTTAAAATTCATTAACTTAAATTTTTGGTCAAGTTCATCGGCTAATCTTTTCCCTATAGAGCTGAAATGTACCCCAAGGGTTTCAGCACTAATATCAGTATTTTGTTTGCTTTCCCCACCTGATGACAAAATTTCATTATTAAGCGTCTGCCATACTTTTCTAGCATTTCCATCAGTAGAAGCAATTCGCTTAGCAAGAGACTCTCTTTTGGCAGCTCTTTTCAATGAGTTAACCCTATTTTTCTGTTTCTTGTAGTTCAAAATATGGTTATCTATATTTGGATTATTCTTCATACGTTTAAATAGAGTATGCTTCTTCCTAATTTCTCTAATTATTTCCCTAGTAATCCAAGTGTTACTTCTAGTACGTATCATTTTGACGGTAGTAGCTGATTCTTTCGCGCTTTGGATGGTTTTAATAATTTCCGAAATGTGTAACCAATGGTTCCAGTTTTTAAATTTACTATCTACTAGTTCAAAAAATTTTTCTCTATCTAAGCTGTAAACATTTTTTTTGCCATGGGTATCAACACTTTTCTAACTTCCTCAACAGTAACAAATAAGACGCTATGGTCTAGGTCCGGCCAAACCTCATATTTAACCAAGAAGTTTACTGAATATGTATTCAAGTTAGTAACGATATGATCGAGAAGTGTAGAGCAGTTATCCGTTATTCTTGTAGGTTGATAGTTAATCATCCGTGCTCCATTCATATTTAACATATTTAAATAGTTCATACTAATGCTGTTGCTATGAAGTGTATCGATATTCATCAGCTATGACCGTCAAATTTTCGTGACTTTGATAGATATCATCTAAGTATTCAATAAATTCATTAACATTCTCACTAGGCGCCCTATAATACGTTCCAATCTTTATTTTTTTCCTCTTTTCCTCTTTTTTTCCTGAAGGGAAATAACTATTGTATTATATCTATTATCTACTAGAAGAACTCTATACTTAATATTGTTTCTTATGTAAATAGCAGTTCCTCCACCTTGACTTTGATCCCTACAATTATGTATAGACTGAAATCAATTTACGTTATATAACCTAACTTCCTCACTACAAATCCAAGTTTCATTCAATATGATGACATCCAGACTCTCATGTGAGTTACAAAACACCTCAAAGTCATCAAACTTGTTCCTAATGCTTCGAATGTTAGCATAAAATATATTTATATTTAATGCTTTATTCATTTTCAGATGTATAATTGATTCTTCTTTGGAACGATTTAATAGCCTTGAGATATTCAGGGCACTCTTTATGAGATGCTGGATGAGAAACTTACAGGCAATTAGAGCATTTACTAGATTGGGAATTGCAGCTTCTTGTGTCGTGATGCTCGGCACATTTGGCACAAACCTCTATGCTACTTCTGCAGCTTATTGAAGAGTGGCCAAATTTTTGACACTTAAAGCATCTTCTAATGCTGAATTCTTCCCTACAAAAATATGAGTTAAAATCTATATTAACAAATGTATTAACCAATCGGTACTTCAAAGATTAATGAATATTTAGATGTTTTTCTGCTTTGCCAGTGCTTGACTACATTGATTGAGCAATCAGGAATACCTGGATTGAGAGCCTTTATCTCATCCAAAAGCTCATCACTCTCAAATGTTCTTTCCAATCCATGCACTATTAACCTAGGCATCATCTGCTTAGTGGGAACCACTTTATAAGCATCACCTAGGCATTCCTGCAATGAATTGACAAGAGCCTCTGTATTAGATAAACTTTCAGTTTTGAGTAAAATGCCACCATCAGTAATTTCCCTGCTGTATGTAATCGGAATTTTAGCCGCCGCTGGCTTAAATGCTTCCTTTACTCTTGCCATAGTTTTGTCTGAAGCTTGCCTTTCTTTCGGTTTTATTATAACCCCTCCATTATATTTCGGCGCTACTCCTATTGGATTCTGGGACAATGCTGCTGCATATGAAACAGGCCGCACTGATTTGTTGGAGATTTGCGATTGCAGATCTTCTAGTTTTTTTGCAATTTCTCCGTTAGTGTCATTCAGCCCTGAAATTTTATCCAATATATCAGCTTGGCTTTGACTCGCTGTTAATTGCTTTGCTTTTAGCAGCTTAGAGGCAGTGGCTTTTTCACTGGGGCACACCCAAAAACACCAATCTACTGCCTCATTCAAGGCATTATAGACAGTGTCTGGCATTGATATGCAGCTTGTGTGGAACCATTTTCCACACAGACTGTCGCATTTCATTGCGAAATCGCCTTTGTTGACCACTTTTTTGCAAATTCCGCACTTATTCGACATTATATTGAAAAAAAACAGAGCACCAAATATATAAGTGAATACTGCTAAGGTTAGGTTGAAAATCAAGCAATCGTATCAATACTTTATACTCACTAAATTCAGTTCACTTCAATATGATGTAATAATAATTGCTGGTTTTGATCAAATTTCACTAAAAACAGACAATTTAATTTATTTTAAACAAATATTTAGCAAATTTTCACTCTGACAATTATTTGTTTTGACACGCAATGACAGTTCTTCTTTGTTAGATTGAAAGAGATTGAAAGACCTATCTGGACCCTCTTTTCCTAAATATGGAATTCCATGAAGTGGATAGCTATTCGTGCTGTCACAAATCCACCAGATTTTCATTCCGTATTTATCTGGCTTAGAAGGAATATATTGCCGAAAAGATACTCTACCTCGAAAAGGCACTAGTTGCTCATCAGTTGTCAGGTTTTCTCCAGGAATGTAACGTTTTAATAAATTGGAATTTATTAAATCCCAAACCTCAAGAATGGGCGCAAATTTGTCGTGGCTCCTTCTTACTGAGCGCGTGGTTTTGTCATCAAACTGGAGGCACTGACTAAGTACTTCAAAGCGATCGCGGGACATACTTGCTTTGAATAAAATATTACCAAACAAAGGATGCCAAAATTCTCGCATATCTGAACATCCTTGTTTATTGGTCCCAGCATGAATCAGCAGTCCGATATAACAACGAATCTCAGTTTCATCTGTGTTCTTCCACTTTTCTTTGTGTAATTGCAAACCATGCAAATTGGTACATTTGACAATTATATCGATAACGTTATCACTTATGATAAGAGAAAAAGCATCAATTGGCGAATCAACTTGTTTTCCCGGGACTAGTCGGACTTTGTGAACCCCACCTTTAATGATATGGGATTGATTGCCACTGGGTGCCATCCTTACGAGTAAAACACATTGCTTCCGTAGCTGGCTCCGCTACCTCATTATCCGATTCTGACATTAGTTGCTCATCAGCGATATTGGATTCATTTTCCAATATGTCCAGATCACTATCGGAAAAGTCACTTTCAATATCCTGTTGCGAGTTGTTTTCAGAATCTTCATCACTTTCCTGCATTGCCATTCGAATTTCATCATCCATCAATGGTCGTTTTCGGGCAGCAATTCGACATATAATAAGAATATGAATAAACTAATTCAATTTCTGTTTACCTTTCTTTACAAAATTCACCTTGCACAATAAACTCAGCACTGTATTTTTATGATTATATCAGTAATATTCGTTCAGTTCACTTATTGATAACAATCACAACCGATTAGAATGTAATAATTCAAAATTAGCAGTTGTCCATAGAAATAGAGAAGAAAAACTGACCCGTTTCTGTTCTTTTTTACTTCTATTCCGTGCATTTTGTCTATAAATAGAATAGCGAGTGAGTGAGACTGTGAGACTCATCGCAGGCGTTAACGTTACTTTTTTGAGAATGACCCTATCGGGATTGCATTAGTTGAAATAAAACATTTTTTTAGAATACATATACCGCTGTAGACAATAAATAATGATTCTGTCACAGTTTTGTAAGAACCAATTTCAAATGAGTCTCCGAGACTCATCCCAGGGTGATTAGGGTTAATTGAAAAGCTCAAGAAATACCATGCAAATTAAAAAGTGTGATTTTTTTTAGGAGAATACTTGTATTTATAACAAAATAATTATAAAAAATTGTTTTTTTTTTAATCGTCATCTTCATTGGTAGAATCATATTCCTCCTCTGGCTCTATTTCATCCTCAGATTGCGTATCTGTAGCAAGAAATCATAAAAATAATTAACAATATTTTTTGTTGTAAATAACGTGTTTTTTAATTATTGGAGAATAAATATACCTAATTCTGGAGTATTCCCAAGAATATCAGGTGTTATGACGACATCTTCATACGCTTTCGGCAATTGATCACCTGCAAACCAGATCATTTCGAGCTTTTCATCTACAACTTTCCATCCATAGTCTGTTGGTAAAAGATCAATAATTTTTGCATTATGGGCATGACACCACAAGCATGCAATGAATCTTGTACGTAACACTTGTTGAAGTAACTCCGATTCGCAGGGCGGCAAATTGCATGCATCGTAATTCCGGATACTCAAGGAAAAACGTTGTGATTTGTCTTTTACCTTATACGTCTTATTGAAGATGACAATCCTGGCTTCATTGACATCGTCTAACTTTTTCAGTCCATATAAGTGGCGAGTAAAAGACTGTATGATGTTAAAAGAGTCCTGCACATTATGCTCCTTTGACCCCAAATCCGGAAATGCTTTTTAGAAAATTTCGGAGTTCATTAGAAATTGCAAACGTTTCTTTTTTCCTCGTCGGTACAATGCTGGGTTGAAATCGCAACCCGTGAAGGCATGCAAAGCTGGTAGCGCCTCCGAAATGTTTGGGCCTAATTTATTGTAAAGAGTGGATACGTCTATGTATCGGCGTGCATTGCCAACTCCAAGATCTTTCCAGACCTACTGTTGCTTGCAGGTGCTTCATATTCGCCAACATGATGACCACAATATCAGTATCAGAAGTTCTGATTATAATAGTAGAATCTTCTTTTTGTCGGCAAGCAAGAAATACTATCTTCGTATCCGCTTCTTCGTGATCAGGGCATGACAACTCATAATTAATGGTGCGTGTTACTTTAGTATCAGTAACAGAATATTAATAACACAAATCATGTACTATGTAAATTACCTTACTGCCTATAATCGCTGCAATCTCAGTTCATGCACTTTTCCACCAATTTTCTTTTTTTTTCTTGAGGCTTGCAAAAGTTAGCACCGTATTTTTTTTCAATGGCTGGTGAAACCTGTCTGAATTTAAATTGCATTCCGTTATGAATTGATCTCGCAGAAATGTTCCTCCAGACACTGCCTTTAGCAAACAATTTGTAATTTCTAAAGGGGCAGCTTGCCCTGTTGAAATGTTAAACAACTGACCACTACCAATAGAAGGAGAGAATGGATTAATAGTTTGCAGGAAACCATTCGAAAAAGCTACGATTTGGATGTGTTGTTTTTTCATTCTATCTGGGTGTAGATCCGCAGCAATATCATGGTAGTTTTTATCAAGCCCTGCACCAGAGCATATATACTAACAAGCAACTGCACCAGCTGTTTTTCCGATTAGAAAGGGACGTAAAATAACATAAGAGAAATTATTTTGCATTTCTTTCTTTCCTTTCGAACAATTTGAGAGCAAAATAAATTTTACTCAATACATACACAAATCGATTTTTAATTTTACGCAATACATACACAAATCGGTTTTTACGTTAACTACCGTTAGATGCGAAATTTGTTCTATGTGAAATTGCTTGTTAGTAGATATGCTCTGCCCTGCACAAGTAAGTACATGAGACATGATTCTTGTTCGCGCTCCTTGATTTTTAGCCCAACGCTGTCTAGCCGCAATTGAATTTGTCAGGTTAACAATTCCAGTAAGACGACGAGCAGCATCACCATTTATCGTCTGCTCTAACGTTAAATCCACAGGAATTCGTGCGAAAGGTTTTATGGTTCTTCTAATTCGAAATGTGTTTCATCTACGTGTTGCAGTAAATTAATGTAGTATACTAGCCATCAACTATAGTTGGGTTGATTGTAATAGAAGAATAAGCTGACGATTTTCGCAATGGTATATAAGTACAAATCTAAATTTCCAATTCTAATACTTTGAATGAATAAGTGGTAAAGATTTATGAAGTCGATGTACATTGCGTAAAATTGTGCTGTTTTTCCGTGCTTGCTGCCTAATGTATCTTCTGTATATTTCTGATAAGATTGAATGAGACGTTGTTGTGGAGAAACATCTTTACAAGCCAAAAATGTGGTGAGATATTCCAACACTGATTCCCCAACTGTCAATTCTTTGTTTTCCAAAAATGCTTCGAAATGTAATTGCTGCAATGTCAATGCCACGAGAGAATGTAAGCACTTACATCAGTTGTAATTTTTTCCGCTAATAAAACCTCCCACTGAACCATTAGCGATCAATTCACATTCAGTCATGATATTGCTCAGCCCACAATCTTCAATGAAAGTGCCAACTGCCTTAAAAAAGCCATTTCAATGTGAAAAGCCCCTAAATGAATAAAAATATTGTCAAATCTAGGAGATTCTTGAGCTTGATTACAATAACTAGTGCGAGCTATAGCTAGATCATAGGTGATCTGGATATAAGGAGTTTTACATTCATTTGCAATATCCTGACTCAATTCTAGAGTTTTCAAGACAGTTGAATTATTGGGGGGAGATTGATTTATGGGAGTAAGGTATGAAACTTTTTGCACTCGTGAATCGTCTATCAAAATCTTGCTGTGAAATCCAAATTTTATACTTATGTAATAACATCCACGTGAATGTCCAGCTGTTGAGAAATACTCAAATTTTGTGGAGCCTTGTTAGCCTCCGAGATTTCTAGCTGACTCCAGGTGGTAATTTTTAAGTGATTTCTTCAAAAGCCCTGCGTTTTTGGTTTTTTGTTGTTGTGGTTGTAACGGGTAATTCAGAAAAACTTCCACGCGTAATCTCATCGATTGTTGAATATTCATGTACACAAGGGCTCGAAGATTCCACAGACACAGGGTCCGGATCTTGCACAATATCCTGGAAAATTATCCCCACTGTATCATGTAGTGTATCTTTGCCGTTTAGGGTTTCTACGAAGCGGTCGAAATTGTCGAATGCGACAATATTTTCAGGACATACGTAGACACTATTTACCGTTGAAAATGTGAGCTCCGTCTCTAGTTCTTCTAGGGTTGTGTAAGAGCAACAGTGTCCATATTTGGACAGTATTTTAATAACTTTCTTACTGTTACATAAGCTCTTCACCGCCAGACCTAGAGTAATGTGCTTAGATGTTTTAATTTTGTGGCCAGAAGCTGCGTAAATCAGATCTTGTCCAATGGAAAAAAATAGAATGTTCGTTCTTATTCTTTTTTGTTTCACGTTCTTTTTTGGATATATGAAATACATCACCCCAAATGAGTGATTCTAAAAAACAGGTAAGAAGCTCTGGCACGTTGTCGCATTCTTCCATCATCAAATCTTCAGCCGTACAATTTTCAGGCAATTCTCTTCTGGTTGAATTGAGGATTTCTTTGCGGAGTTGGGTCGCAACTAAACGAATTGTTTCTGTCTCTGCCATTGTTTTAAATAAATCCTTGTGGGTCAAAAAAGTGGCAGAAAATGGAGGAAGAAACTTTTTCTTTTCAGCGTAAATAATCTTAATCTTTTTGTCGAAAGTTGCCGTTAGTTTTCTTTCCAAATGACGATCCGAGAATGAAGAATCAGAAATAGAATGAGACAGTAAACTGTATTGCTGTTGTAGCAATTGTTTATAATCGTTTTTTATGAAGTCAAAAAAGAAGCATTCATTATTTTTGACCCCTCCTTCTTCTAGCATATCACATAGAATAGTATACGCAGTATTGCAAGCCTTTCTTTTTGTTAAAAATTCGCTATTATCATCCTTATAAATGTCTCGCAAATATTGATCCTTACAACATTTATGGTAAGGAATTTCGGAATCATCACTGAAAGAACTAAGCTTTTCCAGCATCGATACATCATTTTGTTCCGTGGCTGCGTTCTTTATATTCTCAATAGTTTTTAATCTGTTGATAGCTAAGCGAACTTCACGACCATGATACCGTTTACGTTGTTTTTTGCAAATGAAGCACGTTTGCAATGCTAAATCGTTATGAGTGACAGGCTCAGCTGTATTGAGTGAATCATTGAAAGTCTCAGAGTCTTCTTCAATGTTGCTGTATCCTCTCGCTCTGCAAATTTTTAACAATAATATAATACAGTAGATTATTATAGGATATAATTAAAATATTGGTAAAAAATAGATTCTTTCATATCATATAATGGTATTAATAGTTTTGTCGATGCAAGGAACAATGTTGTTTTTTTAGAATAATTTTTTTTTGTTGAAAAATTGAACCAAAAAATTTATTCAATGAAACAAAATTTTTTGAATTATTTACTATATGAAGGCATATTAGCACTTACTCATCTGTCGATGTTCCTGCAGCCTCAGTAGACGTGGGATCAACAGTAGTTTGTGATTTAGAGCACTCTTCGGAAAAAGGAACTTGTGACTCGGAGCACTCTTCAGAAGCAGGAGCATGTGATTTGGAGCTGTTCTTAGAAACATCCGATGCATTGTCATATTTCACTACACTTTGCCGTTGTTGTAAATGCTGAACGTCTCGCGGTAGTTTCAACGCTGTAAATAATTTATAGCACTGTGCGTGATATACTTGAATTCATTGTCAAGTAAAAGCCTGACATCATACTTCTCACTGAAACCCACCTCAATTCATGGCATTCCATGGAATTCAAAGATTTTGCATTCGTAAGAAACGATAGGGTAATAGGTGATGGGGGAGGTGGCACCGGGATATTGGTTAAAAGACCCTGTTGTTTCCAAAATATTGAAAAAGACGAATTCAAAAACTTTGAATTTCTTGAAGTGTCCGTCATCAAAATTTCACTGCCAGGTGGGGATAACCTCTTCGTTATCTCTGCCTATGCAACTGGTCAAAATGTTCTCAGGTTCAAGGAGGAACTCAATTCCTTGTTTGAAATACTCGAATTGAACAGGTTGCATAATTATTATATTTTTGCCGGTGACCTGAATGCCAAGCATACATCATGGCTAAACGCCACCAATAATCGAAGAGGTGTATTCCTGAAATCATGGATAACAGAGAACCAAATTGAATACAGGTGCAACCTATATGGGTCGGAGTTCCCAACATACCCTAGGAAAAATTCATATTTGGACCTCTGCATTGCTGACGCAAGACTTGATTTCAGCTTTAATAGTCCTCAACGGAAACTGCAGGTGCTTCCTTTCGATAGCGACCATAACGCAATTGTAATGGAAATCAATCATCAAAGGGATGATTTCTTCCTCATTCCAGTTCAACATGAAAACCATCGGTTGAATTTCAAAAAAACAGACTGGGGAAAGTTTCAAAAGAAGTTTAATCGGGAGTACCAGAAGCAATGTCCCTTTTCTGATGATGGCAACGCTTGCTCAATGGTTCCTAATAACAGAAATCTAACTGACGATGAAATAGATCTCTATTTGTCGAAGTTAGAGAAGCTGACGTTGGAAACTATTGAGAAAGTTGTTCCCAAGATTAAACATCGAAACAATATGGAAGGATATGAAACACCAACCATCGCAAGGTTGAAAAGATTGAAAAGCCATCTTCTCACCCGCGTCAACAATATTTATCGACGATTTTTGGACTACAACCATCCCTCGTTGGCTTTGTTGAAATTACATCTGAAGAATGTCCGGAACTTAATCCGGTCATACTTCAGGAGTGAGGTCAGCAATCAATGGGCGGAAAAACTGAGGGGTATTAGCCCACAGGACCCAGATGGCGTTTTCGCGAAAGTGAATAGCTTATTCCGCAGGAAGTCTCGAGTGAAGGTATCGAATCCTGAAGTCGCTAGTGATGAGATAAATCTTCTCGATAGAGCTGGTATCGAAATTAATAGTACGACTCCGGATAGAAATGGAAACAGGATTATTTGTGATGGATTGCAGAAACTTGCCCTGATTGGAACACATTTTGAATTGGTTCATCTGCCAAACCCAGAGAGAAGGAATGAAATATTTTCAGAGGTCGTTGAAGCAAAAGTTTCCGACTTCAAATCAAGCCTGAATGGCCAATCAATTCTTCATTTCGATGAAACATTAGCATCTGACCTCATACCGACCTTGAATCTTATTGATTATTTTGTCAACTATGAAGACTTGTGTTTCATATTTCGCAGAATAAACAACAAGAAATCATGTGGTACTGACGGTATTCCAAATGTAGTTCTCCGACATTTGCCTGAGGTTGCTATTAGGAATTATTGCATATTGTTCAACAACATGTTGAACAATTCATATTTCCCAAATGAGTGGAAAAAGGCTAAGGTATTTCCGATCTTGAAGAAAGGATAAGAATATTCATGCCCTAAAAGCTATCGCCCAATCAGCTTGCTGCCTAACATCAGCAAGGTGTTTGAAGTGATACTCAACAGAGCATTAAACGCCCACATTGAGAAATATGAGTTGATGCCGAATTGCCAATTTGGTTTTCGTACCAGGCATTCGACCATACGTGCAATAACTAAAGTAACCTCAGACATCTGTTGGAAACTAAATGATAGACAATGCGTTGGAGCATGTCTCATTGATATGGAGAAAGCCTCCGATACGGTGTGGCTAGCTGGACTAGTTTTTAAACTCCTTCAGGACAACTTCCCCAGACACCTTGTCGCCATGATGTGTAATATGTTGTACGGGAAATCGTTTGTTGTAACTGATGGAAATCTGGCAACAATGCGCGAGTTCAAGGTCTTGAATGGTCTACAGCAGGGAACAGTTACTGCGCCCCTGCTCTTCTCAATATTGATTCGCAAGCTATTGAACAGCTTGGATTTTAATGTCTCGCCAACGCGATCATTGGTAGCGTTTGCTGATGATCTGATCATCTATACGGCAGACCGAAAAGCTACAATAGTTCAGAGCAATCTTCAAAAAATGTTTAATGATGTGCAGCTCTACACCGACAATTGGCGAATGAAAATCAATGCGCAGAAGTGTGAAACAATTTTGTTTCGGACAACGCTGCAGGGGGCCAGTCAAGACCTGAAACGTAATTGGAAGTATTTCCACATTATGGCTGGTGAGGGTAGTTCAGAACGGGTTCCACATAAATCCTGTGTTCGATACCTCGGTGTTCATCTCGATCAGTATCTGTACTATACTGAACATGTCAAAATCATGCTCAGTAAAGCACTTAAAGTAGTCATGGCCCTTCGGCGACTCTTTCATTCCAGATACATTGATCAAAAAGTCAAAGTTATTTGTTACAAGACCCTGGTTAGGCCAGTTTTGACATACGGATGCCAGATCTGGTACAACCAGAGCGCTAGTACAATGGAGAGATTGAGTTTTCGAAAGAAAATGTCTTCGTGCATGTACTGGTTTGTACAGAAAGCCTGAGACGGATTGGATGCACTATATATCGAATAGAAAAATTTATCAAACCGCTCAAGTGACAAGAGTCGATATCTTCATATTGAAACTTCTTCGGAATCATATCGCAAGATCAGTGACTGTGAGTGAAAACCCTTGGATTTCACAGCCGTTCCACCCTACAGACGGGTATATTGTGACTTGCCTCACTACTGGCTTCGTTCCTCCAGAAGCATTCGTGTATTTGGACATGAATCGATATGTTTTTGATTCTGACGGCGTCCCAATCATATATCACATATATCGACGGGCCACCGATAAGAAGATAAAATATCCTCCGAACTGAGTTCACGAGACCAACAATTCCAATAGAGATACTCATTTGCTAGATTCGTTGAGGCTGGTCGAGCTGAGATGGAACAATCTAGGTATTGGTGGCTGAATGACAATGTCTAAATTATTCGTGTTTATTTTCTGTTTTTGTGTTTTTTCTCGTTGCTTAGTTTTTTAGAATCATCTCATTATTGCTACATCTAGTATTGTCGTTTATTTGTATTATAAATTAGGTATAGGTTTCAATATAAGGTAACGTTTTTTTTTTTTTTGATTGAACTTATTTAGAATTAGGGTGTAACATATTAGGTATAGGATATAAGTTCATTGTTGTGTTAGTAGTATAAGTAATTTTTGAATAATGCTGGTTGGTTTTTTCTCCTTTTTCCAATTGAATCAAAAAATATCTAATAATCTTAATAAATTTAAATTTGCAAATGTATTTTTTTCATTAAATGTGTTTAACTGATAACGTATAAATTTAGAGAGCCATTCGGGCCATTAAGTTTTTTTATAGTTTTATTGTTTGGAATTGCTTTATGTTCTTTTAAAAATTTATAACGATTAGTATTAAATAAAGCGCTTTTGAAATTGAAATTGAAATACGGGTTTTGTACCAAAAATTAGTTCATATCGAGTAAATTTAGTTGTTGTATGAACGGCGGTGTTATATGCGAACATGGCCAGCGGAACATATTCGTCCCAATCATTTTGTTGATTGTTAATGTAGTGCTTTAAATAATCTTTAAGAGTAGAATGAGATCTTTCAAGAGCACCATTCGTTTGGGGATGATAGATTGTTGTATGTAGTAATTTGATGTGGAATAATTTGGATACTTCTTTTATTAGGGTTGAGGTAAAATCTGAACCTTGGTCGGTTAAAATTTGTTTTGGAATACCAAACATGGTTATAAATTGGAGTAATTGGTTTGCTACAGTATTTGCCTCGTGATTTGGTATGGATAAGCGTCTGAAAACGTAGTGAGATCATCCTGAAGTGTTAGGATGAATCAATTCCCATTTTCAGTGATATGTAGTAGTCCTACGATATCGAGACTAACTTTCTCGAACGGAGCGTCAGCAGTAGAACTTATCTCCATTGGGGCTTTAGTTAATTTTCTTGGTCTTATTGGGCTGACAAGATGCACATGCTTTAATATGAGATTTGATATCTTTCTTCATACTTTTTCCACTTGTAATATTGTTACAAACCAGTATACCCTATGTATACTGGTAAGAACTGGGAGCTCAAGTTGATGCGTATCCTATATACAACATCAAGGCTCCCGGGGAAAGAACTCACTGTAACACCACTTACCTGCTACTCTATCCATTTGAACTAGAACAACAAAATATGAGCGTTTATTTTAAAGGGTTTAACTTTATTTCTCGGTTCACTTTTCTCGAAACATTTATAAATTACACGTATTAAGTTATGGAAAACCTATATTAATATTGAGTCAAGCATTTTTCATTTGGCTGGTCACGCTTCACACGTGATCACCAGCCTGTACAGGGTATCAGCTAGGCGAGCTAATGGTTTGGGGTGGCCACACGGCGTGGAACGCCAAAGGGCCGATTGAGGATCGCGGCGCCAGCCAACACCTGAACTTGAATCGCGTTATTGCACGTACGATTAAACTACTGGGTAGCAGCACGCTCCCTTTTGGATTTGAACAAGACACCCGAATGCTTTGCCGAAGAACTTTAAATACTGTTCTTTCGTGAGCTTTCAACCTAAATTCTCTTTAAAGGTGCTGAGTAGCCGAACACGTGAGCTCTCGTTCCACGAACGATTTTTCTCCCCGCTTCGTCTCGCTTGCTCGGCTGGTGAGTATGCGAAGCTGGGGAAATTGAGCGAAAGAGTGTTTTTCGCTTAAGCTTTCGACTTTGAAAGAGTACTTTCAGCTTAAGCTTTCGGCTTTCCCATGATCTCTTGAGGTAAAATAGCAAAACTGGGGACATTGAGCGAAAGAGTGTTTATGCCGGAACTTTCGGTTTTCCTTTCCGCTTACCTCTCTTCGAAGTACCCCGTTCGTTCATGATGTAAATATCATTGCGGGTTGAACTTTCTTGTTTATTTAACTGATCGCTTATTTACTTGCGCATGTGTTTCTATGGCTAATTTTCATTGGCGAAGCGCGAGTACACAGGTGTTGTTTGCTCGCTTCTATTGCAGTTATGAAGCGGAAATATATCCGAGCATGTTTTATGTGTACACTCGCAACAATATTGCTTTATTTTATTGTACGTTTTGTGGTATCCATTTTGTCCGACAGCTGGGGGAATCATGAAATTGAGCTAAGATATCTGGGATTTGATCTGCGCTTGGGACTGTAATTTTATTATGATAGATGTTGATTCGAGTTTTCTCATTTCTGAATATAAATTGGGTTATTTCCCTGAGTTTATTATAATTGTATTGATTGATTGAGTCAACCGGATTTGGATTTCAGATATTTTTTCCTTTACAAGGCGTTTCTTAAGATTTTGCATACAATAGAAGAAATCTTTATAAGAAGGTTTTTCGAAGGATGAATGTTTGAGAAAGCAGGGATATATTGTTTGCTTATAGACCGTAGTCAATTTTTCGATGTCGTAGAGCTCGTAGCTCTTATTGAGGATATTTTCTTTATTTAAGCTTCTGTCAAGGAATAATGCTGTATGCGGATTTTGGTCGTCGTTATCAATTGCAGTGAAATATGCGACAGATAATTTAGTAGAATCAATGGAACTGTTGAGATCGTTATAATCATAGACGGTAGGAGTTAACGAATTGTAGTAAAATTTGACATAATCTTCTAATGTATCATCTATTTGGTTTTGTAGAGTATTTATTTCGGAAATTCTAGGATCGATTTCAATTCAAGATAATGCATCTGCATTCGAATTTACTCTGCCCTGTTTGTATGCTATTTCATAGTCGAATTCCTCAAGTTTCAATCTCCATCGTATAAGCTTACTACCTGGATCTCTACAATTTTGTAGCCAAATAAAAGGTCGATGATCTGTGATAATTTTAAATTTTCTACCGTATAGGTACGGTCGAAATGTCTGAAATGCCCACACAATTGCCAATAGCTCTCTATCGATGACACTGTAATTTGATTCGGATCGGTTAAGCGTACGACTTGCAAATGCAATTGGAAGATCTGCTTTTTGATTGCTCATTTGACTTAACACTGCACCGATTGCATAGCTTGATGCATCAATTGTCAAAATAAATTCCTTTGAGAAGCCAGGGTATTGAAGGATGGGAGCTGTAATTAATTTTGATTTTAGTTCTTCAAATGCTATGTTTTGTTCTTCTGACCATATTTGATATCTTTTCTTAAGAGCTTTGTTAAGGGCTTAGTAATTTTTGAAAAGTTCTCGATAAATCTTCGGTAATATCCGCAGAGTCCAAGAAATGATTTTATTGATTTAGGATTTTTTGGGATAGGAAACTCCTTTACTGCTTTGATCTTTTCTGGGTTAGGGAGAACACCGTTACATGAGATAACGTGTCCCAGATATACGACTTCGTGTCGCATGAACTCACAATTTAAGGGTTCAAGCTTATGGTTACTTTTACGAATTCTCGAACACATTTCTGAGTTTTGATTCTTGATCTTCGATAGAACTTGCGTAAATGACAATATCATCCAGATAAACAAAGCATTGAAGTCCTTGTAATCCAGACAATACCGTATTCATGAGGCGTTGAAAGGTCGCAGGTGCATTTTTCAAGCCAAAAGGCATCCTTATATATTCATAATGTCCCAAAGGTGAGGTAAAAGCAGTTTTCGCTCGATCCTCTGGACGCATATTTATCTGGTGGAATCAACTCGCCAAATCTAGTGGTAAAATATTTGGAGCGCCCAAGTTGATTTAGTATATCTGTGATGTTAGGTATAGGGAAGACATCAGATTCTGTGACGTTATTAAGTTTCCTGTAGTCAATCACCACTCTTCATCTGGTTTTTCCAGAGGCATCCTGTTTTTTAGGAACAACCCAAAGTGGAGCTGATCATGGACTGTTTGATGGTTTGATTTTTTTTGTTCAAGCATTTTATTTATTTTTTCATTTACTTCCCTTTTGTGGATCTCAGGATATCGATATTTTTTTGCGAATATGGGTCTTGAATCAGTTAAACTAGTTTCGTGATAGCACAACCCTCTGCTCGTGAGCTGATCTCCTAAATAAAATACATCTGAATATTCGTTTGTGATATCTTGAATAGACCTTTTTTCTTCCCTGTTCAGATGATCCAATCTTAACGATTTTTCAAGCAAAATTTTCCTATTCGGAGAGTTAGAGGAATTTGAAGGTTGGTTTGCTTGAGGCTGAAATGATTGATTTGAGAAAAAAGTGAAATTTTGGTTTTCCTTCAGAGGTTCTGAGTTCGTTTGATTTAATACAGGGTTTAGAATTTGACATAGAATTTGATTTTGAATTTGATTTAGGATTTGTTTTTGATTAAGATCTTGTTTTCGATTTTGATCTTGATTTTGAATTTGATTTAGGATTTGTATTTGATTAAGATTTTGTTTTTATTTTGAATTTGATCCTGATTTTGATTTTGATTTAGGATTTGTTTTTGATTAAGATTTTGTTTTTGATTTTGAATTTGATCCTGATTTTGATTTTGATTTAGGATTTGTTTTTGATTAAGATTTTGTTTTTGATTTTGAATTTGATCTTGATTTTGATTTGGTGAACCAAAATAGAAAAAAATGTTGGTTTGGTCTATTGATTGTGACCACACCATTTTTTATTTCTTCGAGACATATTTCAGGTAGGACTATGTCATCATGTTCGTTGATGTTCAGAATAGAGACTAACGTTTTATTATTTTCATCAACGGCGGTCAAAGCTTCGCTGAGAAAGATTCCAGGAGACAGTTCTTTTCGATTCACAAAACCTTTTTTAATTTCGGGATTTTGGATATTTGCTCTGGTAAAGCTTATGGAACGCGATCTTATAGTAAAGATTGTTGAATTATGGGGTCCTGGTTGATTTCGAGAGGATTCAGATTCCAGAAACTCAGGAGCATCATTGGCAGGCCGTTCAGGCAGTCTATGGGGCATTTCGTATACCTCGATACCCATTATATTATCAAAGACCTTTAGTACATTTCGCGAGAAGTCCAGGGTACAACCGTAACCGCACATAAAGTCACATTCTAGAACTCCATCACTGGGTATCTGACCACTATCAAGGACCACATAAAATCTCTGTTGCAAGGTTTGCTGCGGGAATACAAGTTCTATTGGGGAAAATCCTATCGCTGAGAGAGATCCGTTAATCCCCTGAAATTTCTTCCCTTCTGCAGGACCTACAAGAGTGTTACATGTCAACGATTGGACTTTGATGATTGAGGACGATGCACCTGTGTCAATTCGGAATCTGAACGCTTGATATTTACGATTTAGGCTTCCTAGACTGATGTAAGCAGCTCGGCCACCGGTGTCATAAAGGATTCTTGGGATAGTTAATTGGGATTCAGAATCTCTGAAATTGTCCGAACGCCCTCGTTCGGGTACGCTTTCCTGTTTTTTGGATTCGGTGTTGAGTTCAGAGTATCGCTTGTCGTATTATTTTTTTAATTATTATAACCACGTTTGCGGCACTCTTTGATTTTCCTACAGCACTTTGATGTATTATGGTTCCTTAGTTTACATAAACTACAAAACTTGGTCGATTTAGATGGTATAGGCGAGTTTCTCCTCTTCAATTGCAACTTGCATTACTTCAGTTAGTGTTTTTACATTTTTAGCGCGGAGAATACTACTTATGGAAGGATCAATGTTAAGGATAAATGTGTGAAGGATGAGATCATCCATCGCGACTATTCGCCCCTTAACATCACTTTCGTCCTCGATTGATTGTTTTACACAAACAAGCTAGTTTTTCGCGGCGGTTTCTACTCTGACTATAAACGGGGATATTGTCTCCTTCTGCATTTGTTTGCGTTGCTGCAATTCGAGCAGACGATGGTTGTAGTGTTTCTTGTCGCCATATAGCAATTTCAGAGAATCGCAAAGTTCCGTCCAATCTTCAAATGCATGATTGGACGCGGGCAATTTAGCCTTACCCTCTAGTTGGGTTATTGTGTAATCTAGCAAAACAGGAGCTTGCTCGGGATACGCGAGTTTGAAAGCACGATTGCAACCAGTAGTATAAGAATTTAATTTTTCGCGATCGCCATTAAATGGTTTGATAAATTTCAATAGGATTGAAAGATTAGCTTTTTCCATGGTTACTATTTCTAATTCACTTGATGAATCTAATTCAATTTGATTTGAATTTTCCGTTGCCATTTTTTACAAAACACAACTTTCTACGTACACAACACAAGGTACATAGTTAAATTCTATTATTTAAAAAAAATTAAAACATGCAAATAATAAAATATAGTGTGTGTGTTTATAAAGTTATAACTCACTTATTGTTAGCTCCGTGAGTGCACAGCTGGCTCAATTCAAGAAGTTGGTGAAGAGGTATAGTTGGAGCGACGGATGGTATATTTGGATTTTGAATCAACAGGACGTTAATAATTAATTCAGCAGATTTTCAATTCAGCTTGTGTTGGTTAAGGTTTGCTCGTAAATTGATTCAGCTACTGATGTGTCGATGACTTGTGCTTTCGGTTGAGGTTCGCTGAAAATTGATTCAGCACTCGTCCCCTTTTCAGGACTTGATCACTCAGACAGTGTCGGCTTTCAGCACAGTGACTAAACCCACTTAGTTGTGTGTTAATGATGCTTGGATCGAGGAAACGGTGAATTTTTTAAAGATGTAAAAACAAGGTCTTTTAGTGAGCTCTTATGCTAGATGATCCTTTTCCTTGAAGAATACCACTTCTGACACCAAAAATTGAATTAGCCTGTTATGGGCTAATTAAAACTCAGTCACTTTCTTTTTTCCTTAATTTTATTCACACACACTTTATTTGGTTTTTACAAAATTAGTCACAAAATTTAAACTATGTTCAAATCACTAAACTCGACTTAAAACTGAATTCTACAAACTGACTCCAAAACAGATTTTACTGATCGAACTGATTAAAAGTGATCGAACTGATTAACTGATTTACTGAATTGAATTTATGTTACATTTTGCGAACCCTTTTGTAATGTATTAATTATAATGGTTCTGGCAACCCTAGTTAAATCTGACATTCCATTCCATGTATTCTAATTCAATTTTCTTCTTGTGCAAGTGACAGCTGAATTTAGTCATTCCTTAATAAAGACTAATTTTCGTGATTGAACACGAGTATCAAAATGCGTGCCTTTTTACTTAATACACAACAATTGAATGGCGACGAGGATTTTAAATCGTAAACTAATTGAAATAAGTGCATAATAACAATAACGCCTTCAAATTTTTAAAGTGCGTGCATTGCATTAAAAACAGGTGGTCGTGATCGTGTTTAACCTCAAATCAACATGGAGGCTCAAGTACAGCAATTGCTACAAGCAATAAACGCGATGACTACAGCAATGCAACAACAACAGCAGCAGCAAAATCAACAAGCGAGCAGCACCAGCATCAACATAATAACAAACTTCGACTCATTCGACCCTAAAAAAGAATCATTTCGAATGTATAAAGAGCGTCTCGAAATTCATCTTCAAATCAAAAAGGTCTTTGACAACAAAGAATTATGCGCAAAATTACTTCTAGAATATATTGGATCGACGACGTACGCCATTTTAACAACATTAGTAGCGCCGAAAAATGTTAATGAACTTAAATACAACGAAATAATAGAGTTATTGGAAACGCATTTCTGTCCAAGGAAGAACATTTTAGTGGAGCAACACAAATTTCTTTCCGAAGTAACAGTGAACAATCTATATCAGATTTTGTAGCAGCATTACAAAACCGTGCAACAGAATGCGATTTTAAGTGTGAATGTGGTAAATTAGTTTCAAATATTTTTCTGAGATAACAATTCATCAGAGGACTTAGCGACGGGTACATCAGGGAGCAACTTCTTCAAGACCCAGAATTTTCTTTTTCGCAAATCGTCAATAAGGCAACAACTTTGGAAGCAGCCAAAATTAACAACAAAATGATTGAAAACAGCGCAACATGTTCAACAAGTAATGTTTTTCAAGTACGTCAACATGTTGACAATCGTCGTGTTGCTAACAATCGTAATCGCAACATGTCAAGAAGCAGGACATCAAATTCATCAACACGAGTAAACTACAGCGATTTGGGCATAGAAGGGTTGTGTCTTAGATGTGGCCGCAATAATCACCTATCAACCGAGTGCAAAACTAACAAAAATAAGTTAAAATGTTTTTCGTGTGGAAAAGCTGGGCATGTACAAAAGGTCTGTATCAAAGATAGAATGCGGCGAAGTAAATCAAGAGAAAGAACAAGTGAAGTCAACAACAACTCAAATGCTATCGAGTCATTTTCGATTACAGCCGATAATAAATTTGGTGTAAACCAAATTGTCGACATCTATAACAAAAAAATGCAAAAATTTTATACAAACGTTTACATTGAAGGAAAGGAGCAAGAGTTTGAAGTTGACTCAGGTGCCGGGTATACGTTAATACCACAAAATGACTTTGAGAAATTAAAGCTAAATACTCCTATACGAAGAACTAACATAGCATTTCGATCATACACGGGTGACGTTTTTATGCCATTGGGTGTAGTGAGTGTAAATGTGAAATATAAAGGCGAAACCTCTAAAGAAGATTTGTACGTTGTAGCCGCAGATCGTTCGGCACTTTTAGGACGTGTATGGATTCGCCACTAGAAAATTAATTTATCAGAAATCGACCAAATAGAAATCGATCAACATGCTGTTGATAAGATCAATTCAATATCAAAAATAAAGCAACAATTTTCTGATATTAGCTAAACTTTTTTGTTTTTTTTTTTAATTGGATCATTTCACCCTTTTCACATCAATTTAATGTAAATCTATACGACAAATTTGCTCTACATTTGGAGCTTTATCTAACGTCGCGCGGATATCGATCACTCTTTCGGATGGCTCCGATAGCTTTTTTAAATTACTTTTTATGGAATTGTTTGCAGCTACATATAAATGAGTTGCATATTTTGAATAATAATTTTTCTGAAAAATTATTAGAGAAGAAAAATGTTAGAAGAAGGTGGTTTCGACGTGTGCGCTAATTCTCCTGAGGCCATCACACTTAGATACACACCGGTGATGGCGACCACCATGCTCAGAGGTGAGGGAGTAAATTTTTAATTTTTCTACTAATGCAAACTCAATATGTTTTTGTATCTGCAAGTTATATTCAAGGTAAATTTCTCTTGTGAGTACTTGTATTAGCTAAACTTTTTTTTTTTTTTTTTTAATTGGATCATTTCACCCTTTTCACATCAATTTAATGTAAATCTATACGACAAATTTGCTCTACATTTGAAGCTTTATCTAACGTCGCGCGGATATCGATCACTCTTTCGGATGGCTCCGATAGCTTTTTTAAATTACTTTTTATGGAATTGTTTGCAGCTACATATAAATGAGTTGCATATTTTGAATAATAATTTTTCTGAAAAATTACTAGAGAAGAAAAATGTTAGAAGAAGGTGGTTTCGACGTGTGCACTAATTCTCCTCAGGCCATCACACTTAGATACACACCGGTGATGGCGACCACCATGCTCAGAGGTGAGGGAGTAAATTTTGAATTTTTCTACTAATGCAAACTCAATATGTTTTTGTATCTGCGAGTTATATTCAAGGTAAATTTCTCTTGTAAGTACTTGTATTAGCTAAACTTTTTTTTTTTTTTTTAATTGGATCATTTCACCCTTTTCACATCAATTTAATGTAAATCTATACGACAAATTTGCTCTACATTTGAAGCTTTATCTAACGTCGCGCGGATATCGATCACTCTTTCGGATGGCTCCGATAGCTTTTTAAATTACTTTTTATGGAATTGTTTGCAGCTACATATAAATGAGTTGCATATTTTGAATAATAATTTTTCTGAAAAATTATTAGAGAAGAAAAATGTTAGAAGAAGGTGGTTTCGACGTGTGCACTAATTCTCATTTTGAGTGCTTCCAGAATATATGCTCGTCTAGCGGAATTGAAAGCTTTTCTGACACCAAGTGTTACCAACAGTACAACCCGATTGTTTATCCAGCCGTAAGCCTCCGCTCTTTGGACCATGCTCACTACATCTGGTGCATCAATGGTGGAACCTCCTGCTCTGAACCCGCACTATCGAGGAGGTAGGTCCACTGGAACACAGATTACGTCATTGAGTTTTTCACCTCTAGTTTCTCGAGGCCTTTCCTTGTAGTGCCTAGCATGCATAACGGGTGATATGTAGACGCCAAATCGGGGTTTCCCTTCACCTTGCTCATTAGCACGAGCTTTTCTGTCTTCCATCTTTCCGGGAAAACCCTTCGTGAAGGACAAGCGTTGAACTATTGAGCAGCAAATCAGGGCAAAAATTGTAGACATGCTACAATACTTCAACAGCACCATCATCTGGTCCTGGTGCCTTCCTTACTTTCCTGGATACAACTGTCTCTTTCAGTTCCATCCTCGTGAAAAATGGGCTCGTGAAAGATGGGATGTGTTGGAAACAGAACCTGTACAATCTCGTCCATCTTTTCTGTTGGGGTATGGGAGATCGCAAGCGGATATAATACTCATTGTTCAGTTCAACACGTTCTCGGCAGTAGGTTTTTGGCTCTCAACTAGAGCTCCTAGCACCGGTGTGCCCGCTGCGAGCACATCCAACGTCCTTTCCAGGCTACCATTTGAAGTCTGGAGCCTGGGCATATGTACGCCGACATTCAAAACACGTCTGCTCACCCAACAAAGCAAGACCCGATGGCTATTCAAGAAAAAAGAGAATTGGCATGCGAATATCAAATCAACAAAATTAAATTATAAGCGCCGCAAATAAAGCCTACTACTCTGTACTTCCCACTCTAAGGTCCAGAGTTGTGTACAGGCAAAATAAGCTCCACATTTACAAAACACTAGACAAACCTGTGCTGTTACATGGAAGAGGAACATGGACCCTGATGAGCGAATCTGCAATGGACGGACCATGTAGAAAGAATGGAGGAAAACCGGTCGCCCAAAAAAACGTTGACGGGTAGAGCGCAAGGTAGACGTCCAGTGGGAAGACCAAGGACTCGGTAGGAAGACACAATAGAAGCTGACAGCAGATACTTGTTGGGAGTGAACAACTGGTGGACAAGGTCGTGGAACCATGGTGGTTGGAGGAAATTAATCCTGGTGGCCAAGGCCCGGCTTGGACTGTCGCACCATATATGATGATGATTGACTATAAATTTATTGATTAAATATCATATTACAAATAATTTGATGTGCACTAAGATTTCCAGTTTGTTGTGAGCTCATCGTGTTTCTCTTAGTTATGCAAGAAATTTCTATGAAGACTTTAATTACTGTTTTGGAATTTCTAGCGACAGTTGAATTGCTAAATGTTAAAGTACAGTTTCTCCTAGTAATATTTTGTCTCTTCTCTTGTGCAAGCTTATATGTTAATACAAGTCATATGTTAGTGAAACGATGAGTTCGGCTATTCCATATTGTCAATGCATATTCTGGTCCACAAATATATATATTATTTTTTCTAAACCATAATGGAAACGAAATATCAGATATGCATGCAATTTATTTTCGTTTAGATCCTTTTGAATACCAGAATTTACCTTAAACATTTACATGTTGCTCCAGTAATAAAAGTAGACATTTTATAATTTATATAAATTCTCGAACATTTTTTTTCCCAATAGATGGAAGTCAAATAGATTCCTGTAAAGAAAAAGGAGACACCAGCCATCGATCCATTAATTCAAGGTAACAAACTTACAAGCTAGCGCAATCATTCCACTAACTAAATCAAATTCTCATTGCAGAAAGTCGAGTCGAATCTCATGGTACCCTTCAAAATCTGGCTTACAAACTCGTAAGCCACCAATGAATGTTGGCACGACCTGTTCATCCCACGCGTCTCGCAGAACCATAAGGCCCTCTGCTGAAATTGATAAAACTGTAATTCTTTCGCGGCCCATGTACAATCAACCCGGCTCAAATAACCAGTATCCTCGAGTGCCAATTGTGTGCTACCCAAAGCAAAAGTACCTTGCACCAGATGAACATGGCAGAATAAGGTACCCCAAGCCATGCACTTATGACCCTACAATTCAACTCCAGGCTGGATGCGAACAAGCGAATCAAGCTGCTGCTGTAGATAGAGTGCAAACACCAGTGTCGTATAAATCACCCCAAATTAGTTATAGGACACTTGGCTCCATGAGTCCACATGAGGCTACCCTTCCATGTGAAGGAGCAGATCGAACCGCCGTTGTAGATCATGTACAAACAGCAGCAACGTATCGATCACCACAAATCAGTCACAGGTCAATTGGACCAATAACTCCTCATGCGGCTACAATTCCGTGTGAAGAATCAGTTCACGCTCCTTTTATAGATCATATAGAAACCACAGTGCCAATGAAATCAACTCAAAATAGTTGCAGGACACTTGGCCCAACAACTTCATATTTATCAGAAAGAGTTTCTCCAACAGAAGCTACTTATGCACCAGAGGAAGGAGACTATGAAAGTGTAAGAACTATCGGTGAAGAAACGGATAGTATGGACTCCGATTTATCAGACAACGCAACTGTCACACACTCTGAGCTAAGTCAAAAGCCTTACTGTGATGGAAAACTCCCTGAAGACATACGCTGCGTTTGTCCACAAGATTCTATGAGACTACGTTGCTGCCCATGGTACACAAACCAGCCATGTCCTCCAATACCTGGCTCCGTAAATGGTCAAAGTATACAGTGTTGTCCATGGCCCTGTGATATGCCATGCCCCGAGATGTGCCATCCAGTTGTCTCACCAACGACTACAGAAGTACAGGCTTGTAAGTGTGTTTGGCCTTGTGGTGTACCATGTCCTCGTCCTCCGATTGACCTACCAGAATGGACAGAATTTCCACAGTCAGAATATGCACAGTCAGGGCTTCAACAACCATCCCATCCACAATCATCAATTACATCCTCTCTTGCAACGCCTTCATACGATTCATCTTACGGCAGTCTACATTATCAAACGCCATCATATCCATCATCTATTCAGCCACATGTCTACAAAGGCGACTATATGTCTACATTACCTACAGGAGCAAGTATGGTATCACCTGAATACTACTATCTGACACCCACCGGGACTCCTCTCCCAAGAACTCAATCTCAAGACAACTATAATCCAACCAAAATTACAACATTCGCAACGGGAGATCTCTCAACAAAGTATATACCATTTTCTGGTATGACTACCGGAACGACAAGAGTTGTAGAAAGTCTGCCATCAATACCGACTCAATGCTCTTATACTGATTGCTATTTGGGTCCTAGGTTACAAGGGATGCAATTGCAAGATAGCGCAGGGATGCAGAACTCTTCTGATTACAATGGAAGGGATAACATAGCTTCGCAAGCTAGTTACTCATCTTGGGTAGCAGCGAATCAACAAACTGGCTATCCAAGTTCTGGATACTATACTTCAGGTGAAAGCCAACCGGAGTCTTTATTTTATGGTTCAGGATTCAATCCACCCGAATCACAGTTGCACGCTTCAAGCATGATTTCATCTGGATCCCGCTACTATGCCCCAGAAATAACTGCACCAGACTCCCAACACTATGCTTCACCAATAACTACATCAGGATCTCAAAACTACGCTTCAGTAATAACTGGACAAAACTCACACTACCTTCCTTCAGCGATGAGCGAACAGGCAACCGGTTACTATACATCACCACAATCTCAGTACTATGCTTCGGAAGTGATTGCACCAGGGTCTCAACACTATTTTTCACAAATTAGCCCACCAGGATCACAGCACTATGCGTCGGAAATCAGTCCGCAAGATTCTCGCTATTACGGTTCAGAAAGAAGCATACCCGATTCTTGGTATTACGCGCCAGAAATGACCGTAGATTCTCGTCACTACGCTTCAGACATTGGTCCAACGACTTATTCCTCAATGCCAAGTGGATTTCCGCCATCTGGACACTATACACCAATGTCAACCCAAGAATTTACACCACAATCTCAGGCTGGTTTCGACCCGGGATTAATTTCCCGGGACCACTATCAAACAATGCCAAGTAGACCAGTGTCACGCATGTGCACGCCAGAATCCAATTCTCCACAAGTTTATTCACCCATTCACCCATCATCAGCCAGTACTACTAGAAGTTCAGCAAGTTGCATGCCATGCATACCCTGCCCTTGTTGCCCGCCGAACCCTCACCCGTATTTCATACCACAACATGAATATTTGCAGGGAACAATTGTCACTCCACCTAGTAAGAGTGATTCTGAGAGGCCAGTAAGCAATGAAAAATGGGAAGAGCTGCAGAATTCCAATTCAATGGAAGCAGATCAACAAACTGAAGTTCACGCTGCCAAAGAGTCAAACCCCACAGAAAGGTTCGTATTAGAGCCAAGTAGTAGTAAGTAGATAAGTGATGCTTAAAGCGACTTAAGATTCCGTCAATTCTAGTCAAAGTAATCAAAAATTAGTCGCCAACGCCGTGGATAAAATTTTATCAAATAAGTATCTGCCAAATATTTGGTCTTTAACATGCTTGACAAACAGCGAGTCCACCACTTCAAATGGTTCTTCCTCATCGATGTCCCGCATGTCTCATTTATCGAACATCTTCCAAAGCACTGAAACATATAATGCACAAAAGTTAACTGCAGAAAAAGCACGAAATCGCTCGTCAACCGAGGATGACGGAACTCCACCTAGTGTCAACACCAGTGGATGTAGTATAACAGTCTCAGCAAAATCTCTCGAAGGATTACGCAAGAAAGAAAATGAAGGTAAAAGAGATTGCGAAAGTGTGTCTTGTTCTGAATCACGCTCCCTGGAAGAGTACCAACCAATGGCAAGAATTCCGAACTTGGAAACGCCATTGAATCCACTACAAATATTTCGTACCATGGAGTCAGTGCTTCAAAAAACAGAGAGCCAGCATTTTCCAGAGAAAAGATATTGTGATCCAAACCTATTTGGGATATTGAACGATCTCGGCATTTCTGATCTGAACAAATCCTCTTACTGCGGTGAGTGGATAGGATCTGGAGAGGTCTTGCCTGTGGTTGATCCAGCTACGTCTTCGTGCATTGCAGATATTATTTTGCCTAACCAAAATGAGGTAGAGCGCTGTATTATGACAGCTAAGGAAGCGGGAAATATTTGGGCAGGCCTTCAATCGCCTTGTCGCTCCGTGATTCTGAACGAAATTGCACGAAAGATCGCTGAAAAATCAAAACACTTAGCGAAGTTGATCAGCTTTGAAGTTGGAAAAGTAGTTCCGGATGCGATGTGCGAAGTAAGAGGGATCGTAAGGATGTTTGAGTATGCAGCGGGACTATCTTCTATCCTCGCTGGAAATATTTTTGAGTCGGAGAGGTCAAATCACATCATCATGGAGAGGTTTCTTCCAATGGGCACAACAGGAATCATCAGCGCTTTTAACACCCCTTATAGTACTTTTGGAAAAAGTGCTTCAATTTCATTGGTAAGTGCTCTTAATTGTTTTATTGATGAATTATTGGCCCTAAAGTCTATAATTTTGACAGGCAGTCGGAAACACAGTGTTGTTGAAACCAGCTCCAACCACGGCTTTATCATCGATGGCCTTAATGAAAATTATCGGAGAAACTTTTAAGGCCTATAGCCTACCTTCTTCAGTGATATGTGTTCAGGGTGGCTCTAGTTTAGGCCGTTCGTTGGCTGATGATAAACGGATTGACATTATAGCTTTCAGTGGATCTCAAACGAATGGACACGATGTAGGCATGCGGGTACAAAACCGGTTTGGCAAGTCGTTGCTGAACTTAGCGGGCAACAACAGCTTACTAGTCAGCCATGATGCAAATTTCGAGTTGGCTTTGTATGCGGCAACCATAGGCATTGTTGATTTTGCGGGACAGAAGAAGCAAAAAATTTCTCATATAATAGTTCATAGGCTGCTGTACGACCAATTTGTCGAAAATTTAGTGCATATGATGAAAAAGGTCAGTAAACTTTGTGGGAATCCACTTGATCCGAGAAGCGTATTCGGGCCATTGCACAGTAATCGAATTACTGAAAAATATCTGAGGGCTGTTCGTGAGATTCGCGAATCGGGAGGACGAATCGAATGTGGTGGCGAACATATAGAAGGAAATTACGTTGAACCAACTATTGTCACTGGGGCAGAGGCAGAGTCTGAACTTGTAGAAGCGCCCACGATAGGCCCTTTAGCTTTTGTGTTTCCGGCGTCTGACATGGAAGAGGCAATAGAAATAAACAACAAGTTTTCCAATCGATTGAATTCATCGGTGTTTACAAAGAATGTTGTAGATGTATATAGGGTAAATAGGCCTCAATTATTACTACGAGTTCATCAAAAATTCAAATCAAATTTCATTTTAGTTTATTGGCTCGAAAGGGTTAGCGGGTGGTGTGATATCAATAAACACTGCAAACACTGGAACTGAGCTGACTGTGCCTCTTGGAGGTGATAGGGCAGCAGGAGGAGGCCGTTTGTCTGGATCAAATATTTGGCAAGAATATTGTCGACGGGTTGCGGTTAATTTGAATTTCTCATCGAGTTTACCTTATGCTAATGGTTCTAGTTGTACACATTTGGGTGGTTTTCAAATTTATTAAATTTTTGTCCAGTTATTTATTTTAAAACAATTTGGAATTGAATGAGAATAAAGTAGAAAAAAAGTTATTGTGAGTTTTGTTGTTTTATCTTGAGAAAAGCGTCTTGTGGAGCCCATTCTTTTTGTTTTATCGTGAAAAAAGCATCAGATTTTTCCTAAAAACAACACGTTTTGAAGCAAGGTAATTCTACGTTTAGCGTAGAATTCAAAAGGTTTGAATCTCGGTGTCAAAGTCAAAGGTGCTTTATTCAATACTAATCGGTATGAATTTTATCTGGTTGTACCAGATCTGACATCCATATGTCAAAACTGGTCTAGCCAGGGTCTTGTAAGAGATAACTTAGACCTTTTGATCAATGTATTTGAAATGAAAGAGGCCCATGACTACTTTTTTCGCTTTACTGACATTTTTTATTTGTCATCCGGTTTGCATAATTAAATTAAATTAGCTTGCCTTAATAACTTATAATTTCAAGTTTTATCGGAATCTGTTGAGAAACTTGGCTACTAGAGGGCTACCGAAATATCAAAAAATTTTGTGTCACCCCTCTGTATGGGGAGACCCCCTTAAATACCTTAAAATATTTTCTTACGCTGCAAATTTCAGGAGGCACCACTTTTAAAATTGTTTAGAATTTGCTTCATATTCTTTTAAAATTTATAACGATTAGTATTAAATAAAGCGCTTTTGACTTTGACTTTGACCCATACCTAATTTTGAGTTGATGCCGAATTGACAATTTGGTTTTCGTGCCGGGCATTTGACCACACATACAATAACGAAAGTAACCTCAGACATCTGTTGGAAACTAAATGATAGACAATGTGTTGGAGCATGTCAAAGTCGAAGTCAAGTCAAAAGCGCTTTATTTAATACTAATCGTTATAAATTTTAAAAGAATATAAAGCAAATTCCAAATAATAACAATAAAAAAACTTAATGGCCCAAACGGCTCTCTAAATTTATACGTTATCATTAACACATTTCATCAAAAAAAAAAAAACTATAGCAAATTCAACTAATTAAGATTATTACATATTTTTAAGAATTCAATTAGAAAAAGGAGAAAAAACGAACCAACACTATCCTAAAATTATTTATAATTTAAACACAACAGTGAAATTTTGATCCTACACCTAATATGTTGTAACTTAATTCTAAGAAAATGCAATCAAAAACTTTATCTTATACTAAGAAAATTCAATAACAATGTTTCTAACCTAAGCGTTTAATCTTATCTCTAACGTAATACAGTAAACATAACATATACCTAATCTATACCTAATTTTTAACACAAATAAACAATAACACTAAATGTAGCAAAAATGAGCTGAAACTCAAAAAACGAAATAACAAAAAAACCACAAAAACCGAAAATAAACACGAATAATTTAGACATTGTCATTCAGCCACCAATACTTGGATTGTACCCTCTCAATCCGATCAGCTTCAACGAATCTAGCAAATGAGTATCTCCATTGGAATTGTTGGTCTCGTGAACTCAAATTCGGAAGATATTTTATCTTCTTATCGGTAGCCCGTCGATATATGTAATATATGATTGGGACGCCGTCAGAATCAAAAGCATATCGATTCATGTCCAAATACACGAATGCTTCTGCAGGAATGAAGCCAGTAGCGAGGCAAGTCGCTATAAACCCGTCTGTAGGGTGGAACGGCTGTGAAATCCAAGGGTTTTCACTCACAGTCACAGATCTTGCGATATGATTCCGAAGAAGTTTCAATATGAAGATATCGACCCTTGTCACTTCAGCAGTTTGATAAATTCTTCTATTCGATATATAATGTTTCCAATCCGTCTCAGGTTTTTTGTACAAACCAGTACATGCACGAAGACATTTCCTTTCTGCACATTGATTTTCATTCGATCAGTATCTGTACTATACTGAACATGTGAAAATCATGCTCAGTAAGGCACTTAAAATAGTCATGGCCCTTCGAAAACTCTTTCATTCCAGATACATTGATCAAAAGGTCAAAATTATCTGTTACAAGACACTGGTTAGACCAGTTTTGACATATGGATGTCAGATCTGGTACAACCAGAGTGCTAGTACTATGGAAAAATTAAGAGTTCTCGAGAGGAAATGTCTTCGTGCATGTACTGGTTTGTACAGAAAGCCTGAGACGGAACATTATATATCGAATAGAAGAATTTATCAAACTGCTGAAGTGACTAGAGTCGATATCTTCATATTGAAGCTTCTTCGGAATCATATCGCAAGATCTGTGATTGTGAGTGAAAACCCTTGGATTTCACAGCCGTTCCACCCTACAGACGGGTATATTGCGACTTGCCTCACTACTGGCTTCATCCCTCCAGAAGCATTCGTGTATTTGGACATGAATCGATATGTTTTTGATTCTGACGGCGTCCCAGTCATATATCACATATATCGACGGGCCACCGATAAGAAGATAAAATATCCTCCTAATTTGAGTTCACGAGACCAACGATTTCAATGGAGATACTCATTTGCTAGATTCGTTGAAGCTGATCGAGTTGAGACGGCGCAATCCAGGTATTGGTGGCTGAATGACAATGTCTAAATTATTCGTGTTTATTTTCAGTTTTGGTGTTTTTCGTTATTTAGTTTTTGAGTTTCAGCTCATTATTGCTATATTTAGTATTGTTGTTTATTTTTATTAAAAATTAGGTATAGGTAAGGTATATGTTATGTTTATTATATTAGGTTAGAGATAAGGTAAGACGCTTAGGTTAGGAACATTGTTATAAATTTTTTTAGTATAAGATAAAGTTTTTGATTGCATTTATTAGAATTAAGTTAAAACATATTAGGTGTAGGATCAAAGTTCACTGTAGTGTTAAGATGATAAATAATTTTAGGAAAGTGTTGGTTGGTTTTTTTTCTCCTTTTTCCAATTGAATTTTAAAAATATGTAACAATCTTCATTGATTTGAATTTGCTAGAGTTTTTTTTTTAAATGTGTTTAATGATAACGTACAAATTTAGAGAGCCATTTGGGCCATTAACTTTTTTATTGTTATTGTTTGGAATTTGCTTTATATTCTTTTAAAATTTATTACGATTAGTATTAAATAAAGCGCTTTTGACTTTTTGACTTTTTTTATAAACAAGACCAAAAAATCAATTTCGTTTTTCAACGTTTAGGTTTGTGATCCAGTCACATTCTCATGGATAGGATTCGTCTCATCTCGATCAACGTCAACTCCATTGTTACTATATATGGGCGTGATTATCTCCTTGAATTCATTGTTACGCGAAAGCCTGACATCATGCTTCTCATTGAAACCCACCTCAGTTTATGGCACTCCATGATATTCAAGGATTTTGAATTCGTGAGAAACAATAGGGTAATAGGTGATGGTGGAGGTGGCACCGGGATATTGGTTCAAAGACCCTATTCTTTCCAAAATATTGAAAAAGTCGAATTCAAAAGCTTTGAATCTCTTGAAGTGTCCGTTATCAAAATTTCACTGCCAGGTGGGGATAACCTCCTCGTTATCTCTGCCTATGCAACTGGTGGAACTGTTCTCAAGGCTAAAGAGGAACTCAATTCCTTGTTTGAAATACTCGAATTGAACAGGCTGCATAATTATCATATTCTTGCTGGTGACTTGAATGCCAAGCATACACCATGGCTGAACGCCACCAATAATCCAAGAGGTGTATTCCTGAAATCGTGGATAACAGAGAACCAAATGGAATACAGGTGCGATCTATATGGGTCGGAGTTCCCAACATACCCTAGGACACATTCATATTTGGACCTCTGCATTGCTGACGCAAGACTTGAATTCAGCTTTAATAGTCCTTAACGGAAACTGTAGGTGCTTCCTTATGATAGCGACCATAACGCAATCGTAATGGAAATTAATCATCACAGGGATGATTTCTTCCTCATTCCAGTTCAACATGAAAGTCATCGGTTGAAATTCAAAAAAAACAGACTGGGGAAAGTTTCAAAAGAAGTTTAATCGCGAGTACCAGAAGCAATGTTCCCCTTCTAATGGTGGCAACTCTTGCTCAATGGTTCCTAATGATAGGAATCTAACTAACGATGAAATAGATGTCTATTTGTCATTCTACGTCTAGCACTCGTTGCGTGTAGACGTGTTTTTAATTCGCTCCTGTCAAGAATTTTTAAATTAAAATAATTTTTAAAAAACGTCAATTACAAAGTAATTTTATAAAGAAACTTATTACATCGTCGAACTATTCGAACAATTTATCGAGTATCTTGACTTTACCTACGAGAAAGTTTCAAGAAAGGAAAAAAAGTTTTTTCACCGGGGGATGGAGGAGCCCGACGGCTTCCCACCGCTGGGGGACCCAGAGCCAGGCATTTTGAAAATTACAAATGACAAAATGAACAAGCGGAAAAATGAACAAGACACGGCTTCCCACCGCTGGGGGACCCAGAGCCAGGCATTTTGAAAATTACAAATGACAAAATGAACAAGCGGAAAAATGAACAAGACATTGTGAGCATGGAAAGCGAATTACGATTTCAAGCGAAGATTATGAAAAAGTAACCATGGAGAATACAAGGATTACGAAACAAAATGACGAATTAAAACTCCGGATACAGAGTTTAGAAGATATGGTCCGGACGTTGTCAAATGGGAACAAACAAAAAGCCAAGCCGCAGAATACGTCCGGCCAAGAAGAGCCGATACTCACTAAGAAGAATGAAAAACTGGAAACAACAAGCAAGACCAACGGGAAAGGAGTACCAATAAATAAAATGAAATCGCAAGATATGAGCAAGACAATCCATGATGCGGAAAATATCCTGAGCGCAGGAGGAGCGAACGACAGCGCCAATTATTATGCGGTGCTGTCTGCAATGCACGAGGAAATGGACGTCGAGATGGAGAGCAACGATAAGACAGGTAATATTGATAGCGATAATAATTTCATTAAATATTTAAAATTAAAAAATAAGCAAAAGGAGAAGAAGCCAACCGGTGTGTCTGCTGGTCCTCCTAATAAAATTAATGTGGTAAATGAAAAAGTTCCTCCAATAAACGTTTTTGGGCAGCGTGGAGGAGATATGGTTCGGTTATTGGCAGCCGAACATAAAATCAAAAACTTTGAAATTAAGAGAGTGACCGGTGATAAGCTCTCGATCAAGACAAAGACACTGGCTGACTTCAAACAGGCGAAAGATGCTCTTAATAGTGTCCAAGCTCCCCACTTTACATATACGCCAAAGGCGGAAAAAAATCAGACCTTCCTGTTGAAGGGCCTGGACTGTGGGGAGAATACAGTTGATCTCCTTGAGATGTTGCAGGAAGCAGCACCAGCTGTTAAGTTCATGTGTGTGAAAAATTTTGCTACAAGGAGATCAACTGTAGAAGGTAAAATATTACCCTTTTATTTGGTACAAATTTCCAACGACAGCAGTCCGAGTGCCCTCCAACAGGTAAGGTACTTAAACTTTAGAGTTGTGAGGTGGGAACGCCTCCAAAAAACTGAGGTCAACCAGTGTTACAGGTGTCAACGATTCGGTCATTCGGCTGCCAATTGTGCAATGCACTATCGCTGTGTTAAGTGCAAAGATATCCACGCCCCCGGTGAATGCAAATTGGCTCAGGTGGAGCCAAAAGAAAAATTGTATTGTGTTAATTGCGGTACATTTGGTCATCCAGCATCATACCGAGGATGCCCTCGGTATCAAGATGCAAGAGCTAAATTTTCCCCAAAGCAAACCAAAGTAAATCAGAATCTGTTACCTCCCAACTTCATCAAACCCGGGGTATCATTTGCACTTGCTGCCAGAGGACCAGCAGACAACAATATAAATAAAATAAATAATGTAAGTGGCAATAATGAGCTGCTTCTTAAAATCTACCAGCAACTTGAATCGCTTTCAGATAGAATTAATAAGCAAGACCAAAAAATCAATTTCGTTTTTCAAAGTTTAGGTCAACATGCTCCAAAATAGTTTGTCATCCAGTCACATTCCCATGGATAGGATTCGTCTCATCTCGATCAACGTCAACTCCATTGTTACTTTACATCGGCGTGATTATCTCCTTGAATTCATTGTTAAGCAAAAGCCTGACATCATGCTTCTCACCGAAACCCACCTCAATTCATGGCACTCCATGACATTCAAGGATTTTGAATTCGTAAGAAACGATAGGGTAATAGGTGATGGGGGAGGTGGCACCGGGATATTGGTTCGAAGACCCTATCGTTTCCAAAATATTGAAAAAGTCGAATTCAAAAGCTTTGAATCTCTTGAAGTGTCCGTTATCAAAATTTCACTGCCAGGTGGGGATAACCTCTTCGTTATCTCTGCCTATGCAACTGGTGGAACTGTTCTCAGGCTCAAGGAGGAACTCAATTCCTTGTTTGAAATACTCGAATTGAACAGGCTTCATAATTATTATATTCTTGCTGGTGACCTGAACGCCAAGCATACATCATGGCTGAACGCCACCAATAATCCAAGAGGTGTATTCCTGAAATCGTGGATAACAGAGAACCAGATTGAATACAGGTGCAATCTATATGGGTCGGAGTTCCCAACATACCCTAGGACAAATTCATATTTGGACCTCTGCATTGCTGACGCAAGACTCGAATTCAACTTTAATAGTCCTCAACGGAAACTGCAGGTGCTTCCTTATGATAGCGACCATAACGCAATCGTAATGGAAATCAATCATCAAAGGGATGATTTCTTCCTCATTCCAGTTCAACATGAAAATCATCGGTTGAACTTCAAAAAAACAGACTGGGGAAAGTTTCAAAAGAAGTTTAATCGGGAGTACCAGAAGCAATGTCCCCCTTCTGACGGTGGCAACTCTTGCTCAATGGTTCCTAATGACAGGAATTTAACTAACGATGAAATAGATGTCTATTTGTCGAAGTTAGAGAAGCTGACGTTGGAAACGATTGAGAAAGTAGTTCCCAAGATAAAACATCGAAACAATATGGAAGGATATGAAACACCAACCATCGCAAGGTTGAAAAGATTGAAAAGCCTTCTTCTCACACGCGTCAACAATATTTATCGACGATTTTTGGATTACAACCATCCCTCGTTGGCTTTGTTGAAATTGCATCTGAAGAATGTCCGGAACTTAATCCGGTCATACTTCAGGAGTGAGGTCAGCAATCAATGGGCGGAAAAATTGCAGGGTATTAGCCCACAGGACCCAGACGGCGTGTTCACGAAAGTGAATAGCAGATTCCGCAAGAAGTCTCGAGTGAAGGTATCGAATCTTGAAGTCACTAGTGATGAGATAAATCTTCTCGATAGGGCTGGTATCGAAATTGATAGTACGACTCCGGATAGAAATGGAAACAGGATCATTTGTGAAGGATTAGATAAACTTGCCCTGATTGGAACACATTTTGAATTGGTTCATCTACCAAACCCTGAGAGAGGGAATGAGATATTTTCAGAGGTCGTTGAAGCAAAAGTTTCCGACTTCAAGTCAAGCCTGAACGGCCAATCAATTCTTCATTTCAATGAAACATTAACATCTGACCTCATACCGAACTTGAATCTTATTGATTATTTTGTCAGCTATGAAGACTTGTGTTTCATATTTCGCAGGATAAACAACAAGAAATCATGTGGTACTGATGGTATTCCAAATGTAGTTCTCCGACATTTGCCTGAGGTTGCTATTAGGAACTATTGCATATTGTTCAACAACATGTTGAGCAATTCATATTTCCCAAATGAGTGGAAAAGGGCTAAGGTATTTCCGATCTTGAAGAAAGGAAAAGAATCTTCATGCCCCAAAAGCTATCGCCCAATCAGCTTGCTGCCTAACATCAGCAAGGTGTTTGAAGTGATACTCAATAGAGCATTAAACGCCCACATTGAGGAAAATGAGTTGATGCCGAATTGCCAATTTGGTTTTCGTGCCAGGCATTCGACCACACATGCAATAACGAAAGTAACCTCAGACATCTGTTGGAAACTAAATGATAAACAATGTGTTGGAGCATGTCTCATTGATATGGAGAAAGCCTTTGATACGGTATGGTTAGATGGACTTATTTTTAAACTCCTTCAGGACAAGTTCCCCAGACACCTTGTCGCCATGATGTGTAATATGTTATACGGGAAATCGTTTGTTGTAACTGATGGAAATCTGACAACAATGCGCGAGTTCAAGGTCTTGAATGGTCTACAGCAGGGAACAGTTACTGCGCCTCTGCTCTTCTCAATCTTTATTCGCAAGCTATTGAACGGCTTTGATTTTAACGTCTCGCCAACGCGATCATTGGTAGCGTTTGCTGATGATCTGATCATCTATACGGCAGACCGAAAAGCCACAATAGTTCAGAGCAATCTCCAAAAAATGTTCAATGATGTACAGCTGTACACTGACAATTGGCGAATGAAAATCAATGCGCAGAAGTGTGAAACAATCTTGTTTCGGACAACGCTGCAGGGGGTCAGTCAAGACCTGAAACGTAATTGGAAAGATTTCCACATCATGGCTGGCGAGGGTAGTTCAGAACGAATTCCACATAAATCCTGTGTTCGATACCTCGGTGTTTATCTCGATCAGTATCTGTACTATACTGAACATGTGAAAATCATGCTCAGTAAAGCACTTAAAGTAGTCATGGCCCTTCGAAAACTCTTTCATTCCAGATACATTGATCAAAAGGTCAAAATTATCTGTTACAAGACACTGGTTAGACCAGTTTTGACATACGGATGTCAGATCTGGTACAACCAGAGTGCTAGTACTATGGAAAAATTAAGAGTTTTCGAAAGGAAATGTCTTCGTGCATGTACTGGTTTGTACAGAAAGCCTGAGACGGATTGGAAACATTATATATCGAATAGAAGAATTTATCAAACTGCTGAAGTGACTAGAGTCGATATCTTCATATTGAAGCTTCTTCGGAATCATATCGCAAGATCTGTGACTGTGAGTGAAAACCCTTGGATTTCACAGCCGTTCCACCCTACAGACGGGTATATAGCGACTTGCCTCGCTACTGGCTTCATTCCTCCAGAAGCATTCGTGTATTTGGACATGAATCGATATGTTTTTGATTCTGACGGCGTCCCAGTCATATATCATATATATCGACGGGCCACCGATAAGAAGATAAAATATCCTCCGAATTTGAGTTCACGAGACCAACGATTTCAATGGAGATACTCATTTGCTAGATTCGTTGAAGCTGATCGAGTTGAGACGGCGCAATCCAGGTATTGGTGGCTGAATGACAATGTCTAAATTTTTCGTGTTTGTTTTCAGTTTTGGTGTTTTTCGTTATTTAGTTTTTGAGTTTCAGCTCATTATTGCTACATTTAGTATTGTTATATATTTTTGTTAAAATCAGGTATAGGTTAGGTATATGTAATGTTTACTATATTCCGTTAGAGATAAGATTAAACACTTAGGTTAGGAACATTGTTATAGTATTTTTAGTATAAGATAAAGTTTTTTTGATTGTATTTTATTAGAAATAAGTTACAACATATTAGGTGTAGGATCAAAGTTTCACTGTTGTGTATTAATCATAAATAATTTTTGGATAGTGTTGGTTGGTTTTTTCTCCTTTTTCCAATTGAATTGTAAAAATATGTAATAATCGTAATTAATTGCATTTGCTATAGTTTTTTTTTTGATGAAATGAGTTTATGATAACGTACAAATTTAGAGAGCCATTTGGGCCATTAAGTTTTTTTTGATTGTTATTATTTGGAATTTGCTTTATATTCTTTTAAAATTTATAACGATGAGTATTAAATAAAGCGCTTTTGACTTTGACTTTGAGAAGCTGACATTGGAAACGATTGAGAAAGTAGTTCCCAAGATTAAACATCGAAACAATATGGAAGGGTATGAAACACCAACCATCACAAGGTTAAAAATATAGAAAAGCCTTCTTCTCACACGCGTCAACAATATTTATCGACGGTTTTTAGACTACAGCCATCCCTCGTTGGCTTTGTTGAAATTACATCTGAAGAATGTCCGGAACTTAATCCGGCGGAAAAATTGAGGGGTATTAGCCCACAGTACCCAGGCGGCGTGTTTGCGAAAGTGAATAGCACATTCCGCAAGAAGTCTCGAGTGAAGGTATCGAAACTTGAGGTCACTAGTGATGAGATAAATCTTCTCGATAGGGCTGGTATCGAAACTGATAGTACGACTCCGGATAGAAATGGAAACAGGATTATTTGTGAAGGATTGCAGAAACTTGCCCTGATTGGAACACATTTTGAATTGGTTCATCTACCAAACCCTGAGAGAGGGAATGAAATATTTTTAAGAGGCCTTTGAAGCAAAAGTTTCCGACTTCAAATCAAGCCTGAACGGCCAATCAATTCTTCTTCTTTCAATGAAACATTAGCATCTGACCTCATACCGACCTTGAATCTTATTGATTATTTTGTCAGCTATGAAGACTTGTGCATCATATTTCGCTGGATAAACAACAAGAAATCATGTGGCACTGATGGTATTCCAAATGTAGTTCTCCGACATTTGCCTGAGGTTGCTATTAGGAATTATTGCATATTGTTCAACAACATGTTGAGCAATTCATATTTCCCAAATGAGTGGAAAAAGGCTAAGGTATTTCCGATCTTGAAGAAAGGAAAAGAATCTTCGTGCCCGAAAAGCTATCGCCCAATCAGCTTGCTGCCTAACATCAGCAAGGTGTTTGAAGTGATACTCAACAGAGCATTAAACGCCCGCATTGAGAAATATGAGTTGATGCCAGATTGCCAATTTGGTTTTCGTGCCAGGCATTCAACCACACATGCAATAACGAAAGTAACCTCAGACATCTGTTGGAAACTAAATGATAGACAATGTGTTGGAGATTTGATACGGTGTGGTTAGATGGACTAGTTTTTAAACTCCTTTAGGACAAGTTCCCCAGACACCCTGTCGCCATGATGTGCAATATGTTGTACGGGAAATTGTTTTTTGTAACTGATGGAAATCTGGCAACAATGCGCGAGTTCAAGGTCTTGAATGGTCTACAGCAGGGAACAGTTACTGCGCCTCTGCTCTTTTTAGTATTCATTCGCAAGCTATTGAGCGGCTTTGATTTTATGGTTTCGCCAACGCGATCATTGGTAGCGTTTGCTGATGATCTGATCATCTATACGGCAGATCGAAAAGCTACAATAGTTCAAAGAAACCTCCAAAAAATGTTCAATGATGTGCAGCTGTACACTGACATTTGGCGAATGAAAATCAATACGCAGAAGTGTGAAACAATCTTGTTTCGGATAATGCTGCAGGGGGTCAGTCAAGACCTGAAACGTAATTGGGAGGATTTCCACATCATGGTTGGCGAGGGTAGTTGAGAACGAGTTCCACATAAATCCTGTGCTCGATACCTCGGTGTTTATCTCGATCAGTATCTGTACTATACTGAACATGTGAATATCATGCTCAGTAAGGCACTTAAAGTAGTCATGGCCCTACGAAGTCTCTTTCATTTCAAATACATTGATCAAAAGGTCAAAATTATCTGTCAAAAGACCCTGGTTAGACCAGTTTTGACATATGGATGTCAGATCTGGTACAACCAGAGTGCTAGTACTATGGAAAAATTAAGAGTTCTCGAGAGGAAATGTCTTCGTGCATGTACTGGTTTGTACAGAAAGCCTGAGACGGATTGGAAACATTATATATCGAATAGAAGAATTTATCAAACTGCTGAAGTGACTAGAGTCGATATCTTCATATTGAAACTTCTTCGGAATCATATCGCAAGATCTGTGACTGTGAGTGAAAACCCTTGGATTTCACAGCCGTTCCACCCTACAGACGGGTGTATAGCGACTTGCCTCGCTACTGGCTTCATTCCTGCAGAAGCATTCGTGTATTTGGACATGAATCGATATGTTTTTGATTCTGACGGCGTCCCAGTCATATATCACATATATCGACAGGCTACCGATAAGAAGATAAAATATCCTCCGAGTTTGAGTTCACGAGAGCAACAATTCCAATGGAGATACTCATTTGCTAGATTCGTTGAAGCTGATCGAGTTGAGACGGGACAATCTAGGTATTGGTGGCTGAATGACAATGTCTAAATTATTCGTGTTTATTTTCAGTTTTGGTGTTTTTCGTTATTTAGTTTTTGAGTTTCAGCTCATTATTGCTATATTTAGTATTGTTGTTTATTTTTATTAAAAATTAGGTATAGGTAAGGTATATGTTATGTTTATTATATTAGGTTAGAGATAAGGTAAAACGCTTAGGTTAGGAACATTGTTATAGATTTTGTTAGTATAAGATAAAGTTTTTGATTGCGTTTTATTCGAATTAAGTTAAAACATATTAGGTGTAGGATCAAAGTTCACTGTTGAGTTAAAATTATAAAAAATTTTTAGGATAGTGTGCGTTGGTTTTTCTCCTTGTTTCAATTGATTTTTCAAAATATGTAATAATCTTAACTAATTGAATTTGCAAGAGTTTTTTTTTGAAGAAATATGTTTGATGATAATGTTTAAATTTAGAGAGCCATTTGGGCCATTAAGTTTTTGTATGTTTATTGTTTGGAATTTGCTTTATATTTTTTGAAAATTTATACCGATTAGTATTAAATAAAGCGCTTTCTACTTTGACTTTCCTTACTGAGAGCATCATCCCATATTTATGTTCCGTACAGTAGCACTGATTCTACAGCGTCCATCAAAAGGCATCTTCTTGATGGGTTGGGTCTACCTACTATGGCCATAAGTCGACTCAGAGCCGATACTCCCAAAGCTGCCCCGGCTACTTCACCACTGGCTTTGATTCGATTAGTTTGTCTCTAATGTTGATCATCCTCATCCAATGGAATCTCTTTTTTGTCAAGATAACCACTTCAGTTTTCTATAGTGCTAAATTCATCCCGCGAATAGTCATCCACTCTCTCACTTGGCGTATTAGCGTACTTATCTATAGTTGCGCTTGTTCAATGGTCTGTCCAGCAACCAAAGCTGCAAAATCATCCACATAGAAAATTAAGCGCGGCTCATCTTGCATCTTCTGTGTCAGTAGCCTGTCGTAAGGCACGTTCCACAGGTCTGGACCAAGGATAGATCCCTGGGCAACACCCGATGTAACCTGTGTAATGTTGTAAAGCAGGCTTCGGTCCTTCAAATAGTCCCTAAGATGTCCCATTAGATATTCTGGAACTTGAAAAGGGTTTCCAGCGTACCCAGAATATCCTCCCTAGTGGAGTTGAAGGCATTCCTAACGTCAAGTTTATCAGCAGGACGATCCGTCGCTGGGTGTGGATATATGTTCTATGTTTTGAACCACACTCACAACCTTTGCAATCACATCAATGGTGGAACGTCTTGCTCGAAGACCGTACTGCCGAGGAGATAGTTCCCCAGCGGCACAAATTGTGTCAGTGATTCTTTCCTTGATGAGGTTTTCTAGTACTTTCCCGGCAGTGTCTAGCATGCATAACGCGGGGTATACAGACGACGATCCGCTTAGGTTAGGAACATTGTTATAGAATTTTTTAGTATAAGATAAAGTTTTTGATTGAATTTTATTAGAATCAAGTTAAAACATATTAAGTGTAGGATCAAAGTTCACTGTTGTGTTTAAATTATAAATAATTTTAGGTTAGGTTAGGTTGGTTTTTTCTCCTTTTTCCAATTGATTGTCAAAATATGTAATAATCTGAATTGACTGAATTTGCTAGAGTTTTTTTGAAGTAATATGTTAAATGATAACGTATAAATTTAGAGAGCCATTTGGGCCATTAAGTTTTTGCATGTTTATTGTTTGGAATTGGCTTTATATTCTTTGAAAATTTTTACCGATTAGTATTGAATAAAGCGCTTTTAACTTTGACTTTGATGACGATCCGGAATTTCGCTCCCCCTTGCTGATCAGCATGAGCCTCACCACCTTCCATCATACTGGGAGAACCCCATCCCTTAGGCAAGCGATGAATGTGCTGAGCAGCAAGTCAGGACAATTTTTTTTTGTTTGGGAGGTGAATGCCATTTACGCACAGGGTGTGGGACTCCTATGCTTGCCAGAAGGTGACTAGACTACCCACTAAACACTTCCTCTGTCAACCTGAGAACCCAGCCTGGAACCGTTTGACACATTACTTCGGGCCAGGGTCTCGTTTTGTTACACCGTGAGGCGTCTTCAAGCTGGGGGATCCCTTTCCTAGTGGGAGGGCAGAGAGGAAGGGGAAGTGCCAGAAAAGCTATCCCTCAGCCCCAACTCCCCCGGCTGCTGTGAGTCCCTTTTATCTTTTAGGACTGCCCGAGCATAATGTACCACCTGGTTCCATTTGTCAACAGATTCGACCATCACCGCAACTATATTATCCGGGGTGAGCTCTCCCATCTCCCTGTAGAGGTCCCTTCGTAGCCTGACCCATTTTGTGCACGCAAAAAATGTGTGGCAGGCATTGTCCTGCTCTCCTGGGGAAAACCGACAATCGGGGACCGTGACTTACCAATCAAGTCAAGTTATGACAATGGTGATATACAACCAGCAACGCCTCAGCTGGAACACCATCTTAATCTGGCGCTTCTTCGCTTATAATGAAAGGACTCCTTCTTTTAATTCCGGCTTTATAGAGATTGGACACTCGATTGCTGTTTCACCGTGGACAGCGTCAACGTGGACGGGATGCGCGAGGAAGAGTGGCCGCATTATTTCGTCCATCTGTTCCGCGTCCCGTATGCAAGGCTTCCGTAGGGCACCAAGCTGCCGCATAACTAGCTTGTAGCCAAGGCCCCACGGATCCTGGTTCACATTATCCACTGGATCTTGCCAACAGCGAGCCTTGCTGTTGTTAATCAATTCGTGAACGCATTTTCTGCCCGACTTATATGCTGCTTCCTGGTTGTATGCCTCGTCGCGGTTCCGTGTCCATTGAGCCTCACACCGAAGCTTACTTCCACTTTTCGGCGATTTCGTTGACCAGCAGTACACTGGGGGCTTGCCGTGCCGGGGTTTTCGACGGGGCATAGAAGCTTTGCAAGCAGTTGTGATGATGCTCATAGTTCCCCACGTCTTGAGCTGCCAGTTTTTCCGTCCTCTATGAATCTTCCTGCAGCGGAGCAACTGCTGTGAGCACCTCAACGAATCTTTTGACGTCCACCCTTCCGATATTCCACCCAATTGTAGAAAGTCGAGTGCACGGATGTCGGGAGACAACATCACTGATATCAAGTAGAATGCACTGAAGGTCACTGACTAAGTATTCCTTTAGTACTCTCCAATTGTGCATCCTTCATACTAACGACTCCGAGGCGAATATCCCTTCCGGCATGGTTCCTTCGCAGCCAATACGTTGGAAATTCGGATCGCTTCTGGTATTTAGTACGACAAGTGCCGTCCTGGTAGCCATTTCTAGGAAACGTTTTCCCCACAGATCTGCTTGAGGTATGCCCCATCCGATTGCTTTAGCGTTGAAGTTTCCCCAACAAGCACGTAGCCATCTGCGTTCAAGACAGTGCCCTCCAAAGCATTAAGCTTGGCTTGGAAAGATGATATTGATTCATTCGGCGTTAGGTGCACACTAAAGAAGGTGGTTCCTGAGCACTGAACCCACCCGAAATTATCCCCCACAACTCTCCGCCTGGGATCCACTGTTCCGAACCTAGATGGTGGCAATACCAGTTTCGTCAAAATGCCATGATGCAGAACTTTTATCATGGTGTTGATCACTCAGCAGCAAAAAGTCGGGTTCTCATTTCCCTCGCAAACAGCTCAAGCAGGTTTTGGGTGGTTGAACTGCGGTATAGGTGTAGGTTTAGTTATAGGACGCGGGCCATCGAAGTTCTGGTTTTACCTTGGCTGCGGCTTTCTGGAAAACCCGACATTTCCCTGCTCCCAAGACGTGGCCAAGATCTGGTCTTGGATCAACATCTTTGCAAAGAATATAGCGTGCCTCCTTCGTACACTCTTTTCTTTTATGTCCCATTTCACCACATTTGCAACATAGGGAACTTCTTTCGGGTCCTTTGCATACTTGGGTGGTGTGACTATAGCCAAGGTACTTGAAACATTGAAGAGGCGCTGCTCTTGGCCGTATTCAGCAGGCATCACCCTACTCTTACTTTGTCTGATTCAGAAATTGTTCGGGGTCGTTTTTTGTCAAGTTAATGATGGCCATGCATTATCTCCTATGGCTTTCTTGTGTCAGCCTTGCTTTGAACCTGTGTAGTGAAATAGGTATGTTCAAATGTCCGTAAAGGACTGCAGCGATGGTCTGCTGCCTCGGCAGAAGAAGGTGTCAATATCTTCCAAGAATGCCCTTGTCTGGGGACGCGTGAATGCGCTGGCAGGCTAGCATTGTGGTGTCGTGGGGCGGGTTCATTCCCCCAGCACAAGGACTCACTACAAAGAATTTCGGATTCACGAATTTCTGGGGTCGAACAAAAACAAGGCGACTGAAGTCGCAAATAGTGTGGGCAACTATACCAGGGACAACGGACTTGTTCATGGAACAAAAGAAACTAGTAGAAAGGAGCGGAAGCAGGATGACCTCGTCCTTACCCGGAGAGGCTCATGGCCCACAAATGAGAGAGGGGCAACCGGGTGGTGATGGAGCCCCTGCGCACCCACCCAACCGGATTAAATCCATAATTGTTGCAGTGGCCAGGTATTCTTCTTCTGAGTGGAAAACTCATACAACTTAACTTGCATGAGCCTTCCCATCAGAAGAGAAGTACCCCGGTGACCAATTTATGCCATAGAATTATGCAAGTCGATTACATAACCCTATGTCATAAAGAGGGACTCTGCTTGGGCCACTCAACCCGCGAAGTCACCTGAAACAAAGAAGATTATTATGTACCCGGCGGCTGGCTCATGTTTGATGGCGAAAGCCTGCCACCTTACCGAGTCCTATACCCGGTCAGAACCAACGTAATGGAAAGACCGAAGGGTATGGGGTATTAACTCAGTTTTATTTTCTGTATGTAATTTATAATTTAACCAACTTTTTAAAAATGAAACCAATATATAAATTTAACCAATTTTTTAAAAATGAAATCAATATATAAATTTAACCAACTTTTTAAAAATGAAATCAATATATAAATATAATTAAATCGAAAATAATATTGTTATATTATTATAATAATATTTTTAATAGAAAAGGCAAATTTGGAAAAATAGCAAAAATAAAAAAAAAGGTACTTACAAGCCTTGTCCGACGACGAGCGCTCGTTTATCTGGTAGATAAGGCCTGTAATTCCATGGAATCAACATGCGTAATGTGGTCTAACTAGTCTCATTTTCTAAAATAACTGTAATTTTCACGTTCAATTAGCCCTTTTTAACAATTCAGGTTTTTCTTCTTATTAATGTTTGAAGCTATCCAAAAACATTAGTTCTGAATCTTAATAAGTTGGAATTTCTTTTCCGGTATCACTATTCACTTTATATGTCGCTTTAACAAAATAATACCCGAGCATTTATCCGTCTCATTTTCCCAAATAACTGTAACTTTTCCCGTTCAATTAAACCTTTTTAACAATTCACTTCGTTTCATTTTCAAATGCTCAGAAGTTATCTATAAACACCGCTCATCTGAACGTTACAAAAAAAAGCATATTGTAAAATGATTCTGTTCTAAAGACAATAAAATTCCAAAGCCATCAAAATCGTGTAATCATGCGAATGACTTATAATTTATTTCAACTATTTATCGCCCAGTAGAGTTTGAGTTTAAAAGAACAATATTGCATTCAAGTAAACCACGGCCGTGCCAAGAACATGGAACCAAATTCATCTCGATAATGAGATGTCCCCTTTTAACTTTGATTTGAATTCGTTGATTCTCACAATGCCTAATAACCTCAGCAATAGTATTTAAATTTATGAAGTTATTGCAGTTTATTGATCCAAATTCCATTATTTCATCCTCATCCTCATCTTTTTGAGCCACCAGCTGCAGTGTCTGAAACCGTTTGGTTTCGTCGGGAACCACCATCATCACTACTTCCATTAAGTTTTACAAAACAACGGATCATGTAATTTTTACTTCACTTCAGCTGCAACAATAATACTTTCATTTGTGTGGGCTATCTAGTACCAAGAATGGGAGGATGGACAATCCACGATGTTTTCATATTTTACACATTTGGTCCGTATCATCGCCACATATTTAGAGATCTACGGCGATAAAACACTTTGCGCGTTTAACCAATTGCAGATTTTAACAGACGCGCGAGTGAAGCAACTGTAACACGTACAACTATTTTTCTCCGATCAAATATCACTTAAGTGAACACGTTGGGGATTCCTCCAGCAGCTGACGCACACTCGTTCCTTCTCTCGACGAGACTCCCTTTTGTTCACCACAGAACCAAACACTTGAACAAAAACGGCATCTCAGCGGCAGTGGGAGAGTCTCGTGACACTTTTCTCAAGTGGATTTCCAATCCCACGCAAATCACTTGTGAAATTTCATATTTGGCTCTACTAGCAGGCGAAGAATTCCACTATCTGATCACTATTTCACGAACTTCCCTGGTGCACAGAAATCCAACAATGATTTTTCACACCTCATTAAGCCAGCAACCGATCTCTCGTATATTAATATTTAGACTTTTATTCTAATCCAAAGCAGAGATACTCCGTACGTGCAACGATTCTCAATCACCAGTCAAGCCTTCACAACCACAAGTTCACTCCGACGTCTACCCCCCAATGTCTCACGGCAGACTCCCCGTTCACCTGCTGCACACCATTCCCATTCCCATGAGCGGAATCGAGGATCCGTAATCTCCATGCTTTCTAGTCAGAACCGGATTCCTCTATATCGAAATGATTTCTGGTTGTGTAGTGTATAAATTGATCTGGGATATATATTATGCATGAATTTCTTTTAACCCTTTGCCGGCGCCAAATTCTAATCGAGCAGTTTTAGTTGTGCTGAATATACAAAAATATAAAATCTATAAATTGGCATAAATAAAATTTGAATTCTATGTGAAATTATCAAATAATTTAAAGTGAAAAAAATATAGTAAATTTAACTAACTGCTCGATTGCTACACCTGCCCACGATATGGAGTTCGCTTTTGCTGGCCTCTTCTACCTCGACCAGGTCCGTGACGCAGACAATGTCTCCTATTTCGATCGTTGCTCGTTGGCTCGAGCGAGGCTATAGTTACGCTTTTGCCGAGGACTTTCTTTACTTCGTCGCAGAATTCGTCTTTTTTGTGACAAATATTTTGTTTTTCAACCCGTAATAACAAATAAACAAATTATATATTTTGTCAAATAGAAAATTAGATTTAGATTTTCCGAAAAACATTCGTGACAGGAGAGAGTCAAAAATATGTCCAAACGCTACCAAGTCGTATTATATTCACTTTTAAGGTAAAATAAATTGAAGTTGCAGAGAGAAAAGTTTATGATAAAGGATTGATAATGCAAATATCTTGATTGTATATTTTTATTTGGCAAATTGAAGCTTGTGGTTGGCCCCACATTAAAAATGCCTTATATACGATACAAAACTTTACATTAATTTGATAATTTTTTTAATGGACAGCTGAAGTTAAAATTTAATTTATTTGATTTAATAAACTAAATAGTTAAATACTTTTAAAATTATGCAATAAAGTCATATCCATTCAAATTCCTTCCTTATAAAGTTTTTCTACTATCTCCTTCGCTAAATTTCGTTGGTATTTTCCTGATGCAGTCATGGGAATTTCATTTACAAAATAAATGCCACCACGTAGCTGTTTACTATCGGATAAATGCAATTTCATATAATTCTGGATATCTTGTTTATTAATCAATGACCCGGGATTGCGCACAATTAGTGCAGCAGGGAGATCCGTCGCAACTTGATCAGGAACTCCACACACACAAACTTGCTTAATACCAGGAAAAGTCAATAGAAAATTTTCAATATCCGTAGGTGAAATTGGAAAATTTTTATACTTCATTATATCCTTGCTTCGTCCAATGACAAATAAAAATCCATTATCGTCGAAATACCCAATATCACCAGTCTGCATCCAACCATCTTTATTTGTGATTAATTGAAGGCCACTATCTTTGCCACAATAGCCTAATAATTTGTACGGGACCTTAGCACATATTTCACCATGTTGGTTAGGACCTAAATTTTCACCATTATCATCGATAATTCTCATACGAACGTTGTCTGAAATTTTCCCCACTGAGCCATTTTTGAAAGGTGAATAGTTCATATTTGACAGTCCACCTAACTCAGAAAGACCATATGCTATGGCGATTTTAACGTTTGGCAGATATTTCTCCATTTTCTCACAAGTAGAAGGTAATACTAAACTTCCAGAGCACAAGCAAATCTCAAGGCTTGAGAGGTTTCTTTTGCAAATATTAGTGGATTGCAGAGTGAGTTCTAATTGCGATGGTGACACCAGTAGTTTCGATACTTTGTACTTTTCAATAAGCTCTAGTAACAGTTCAGGGCTAAACGGAGAAGTAGAAATTATTCTGGTTGTTCCAGCGATGGTTCCTAGAAGCAATACTGAAAATCCTGAAAGCCAATAGAGTGAGCTAAGACACAAATACACGTCTCCCGAATTGATTATGCTGGAATTAAATGAAGTTGAGATGACACATTTTCTAAAATAAAAAAAATTTACATTTGGACTGGCATTCTCATCAACGATGCATGTGAAAGGCAGACACCTTTGGAAGGTCCTGTTGTTCCCGAAGAACAAACTATCAGTGCTGTAGCGACTCGTCCATCTTCAGGTTCTGTTGGGCTGAAAAATTTCAGTATTAATCAATTGGTTATGTTTGTTGTGAAGTTAAAATACGAAGGTAAGATCTAATGATACCGAAAATCATACGCGTCTTCTTTGCTTATTTTTTGAAGAACCTCTGGGACAGCTTCAACTCCTGTTTTGATAGTATCATCTATGGTTAAAATAGAAGCTGGATTTTGTAGAATTTGTAATGCTGAATTGACTTTATCGTATACAAACGAGTCACAAAAGACAATTTTAGGTTCTGTAGCTGTGAATAGTCTAGTGATTTCGGCTGTAAAATATATAAATTATGAAACTATGGCCGTAATATTGATTTCAAAAATTGAATGAATTTTACTTTATTTTCAAAATCTATCGAATACAGTGGTATACCTGTTCAACATATAAGATCAATAGTCTAGTCAAAATAGACATTTAACTTAGCCAAAATTAGCATACAGCTGAGAATTGGTAGAGACGTTAAATAAATCATTTCAAATGAAATGTCAAAATCTCTTTCAATCCTACTTCTCCAAGGTCAAAGTAAAGAATTCAGGTTTTTTCAATTTTTTCTCTGACACGGTAAGTTTTATCTTAAAAATAGGACAGACAAAAGTTGTACATCATACAGTTCTCCATAAAAATGGTTCAAACACTTTTTTGTACGACTCACCTTTCGTTAGATATCGCGGTGAAAAAATCAAATTCTACATAATTATGCAGCCTGTATACGTCATCGCACGTTCAATATAAGTAAAAATAAGAAATTATTCATTCGTGTTACTCATACACTAAAGTTTGTTAAAATTGAATGAGCATTTTAAAGCATAAGACTATCTGTCAGTCCCTAATTCCCTTTGTCCGTAACGTTCAGTAACATCTGCCAGCTACGTCATTGTTCGAGTGTGGAGGGTCGCATGTCTGCCTATTTTTGAAGGATGTGAACGAGAAAACTTAGTATATACTATAAGTTTTGAAAATTACTTTGCAGTGAGCAGACATGCTAATTGGTAATATTTTTAATTTCAATTGGTGCTGTTAAATAATTTTCACAAAGTGCCAGAAGTTTGCTTTTTTAGTGATAAACCTTTGAAAGAAGGTGAAGTTGTTGTTGATCATGGAATGAAGACTTTGATTGACGTGAGTGTTGAAAGAAATGATAAATATTTTGAATACTTGAAAGACAGGCAATCTGTGACAGTCCACGTGAAGTATCGTAAAATGTATACTCGAAAGAGTAGTATTGCTGCAGCTAAAAGACCGCGTGAGACAGAATAAGGTAGTACATCCACGATAAGTCCTCCTCTTACTAGAGCATTAGTAAGTGAACCAGATTTTTGTTTTAAAATATATTGATTATTTTGCGGCGATGAAGCAAATGAAGAAGAAGATGTTCGTTTTAAAATATATAATGTCTCTACCCTTGAATGTAAAGAGTCTTTTCTAAAGGTAATTTTTTGTGGCTGTCAAAAAGTGGGACTATTTTGTTTACCAGTATGTATCAATTGTCAGGATCAGACTTGCTCCAATATTGAATCAAATATAACAGATGACAATACTTATGATATTAGTGAACAAACAACTGATACATCTATTTGTAATAAACATAAGCAGTCGAGCAGCCCCGTGGTGATCAGGAGTGGCTGCTCCTGAAGACATAAGGTGGTCACCCCGTCAAAACTGCTTAGTTTGTTGTTTTACTAGTGTAAAGTAAACTGCATCCGTCAAGTTTCCATCCTTTAGGCAGAGATGAGTGGTTCACTTCAGCCACTTTAACATCTTTAGGTTTGACATTCCCCTTGTAATGCAACGACCTTCTTCTGTGAAAGTAACGGTTGCTTTTTGTGTAATGTTTGCGTTTGTCTCAAGCCTCCGTGTCCGTTAGCTTTAACGAGGCAAAACAATATTGAATTTCTGTAGAGTAGATTAATTGACACCTCATAGAACTTTTCTAAAGACAATAAAAATTGATCGGTGCGTCTTGTAGAGTAGAGTACGCGTGATAAGTATTTTGTAGTGTAGCTTCGTGGCTCGACAAGAACCCGCCTCATATGATCCCGCAAATGCTAGTCGTCAAGCACGCGTACGCGGTCGTTAAGCGAAGCTAGTTAGCTGAGCTCGGTGTTGTTTTAGCTCGCTGGCACTTATGCCAGACCATCGGCACCCGTATCCTACACGGAAATTTCGAAATTCATTACATATTTTCTTAGAACAGCGTACAGTAATTTTACAAAGAGAGGAAGAAGAAAGTGGAGATCATAATAACATTTGGAAGAAATCAACCCATTCTACTTTGATTATAAGCAATACTACCATTCTTTCAATCAGTGGGATACGATCTGATCAGCTTTCTTTATCGCAATAGATCGTGGAGTATGCCAAGCACATTACGTCAAAGGTGGTGCGGAAACGTGTGCATATTATGTAGAATATGAATTTTTCAACTGTTAAAAACACGATATCTCACGAACCGTGAGTCGTACGAAAATAAGCGTCTGAACAATTTTTGTAGAAAATAGTATGATCTACAACTTTTATTTGACCTATTTTTACGACAAAACTTACAGTTTCTGAGAAAATTGGAAAAAACCTGAATATTTTCGATCGTACTTGAACATATTTTTTTGTAGAAGTAGTATCCAAGGAGGTTTTTGACATTTCATGTGTAAAGGTTTATTTAACGCCTTTAACAATGTTCAGCTCTATACGAATTTTGGCTAAATTATACATTTTTTGTCGATTTTGACTGGGCTAGAAGCATGCTCTAAAAATAACAATGTGACATTAAAAAATTCTTTTGAATATAGACCTGGAAATATCAGGGCAGAAGAAGTAAAAGACTGTGAGTAAAATTTAAGAGAAGTGATTTTGCTGGATATACAAGTCGAGCCAAGTAGTAGCCTATGCGGACGACATCAACGTTTTGCCACGGTTATTAAGAATAGCTAAAGAACTCTTCCTGAAACTCGATGACGAAGCAAAACTAGTATGGCTACAAATCAATGAAAATAAAACAATCCTCATGACGCAATCGGGAAAAAATACCTCAAGCACACAAAATACAATATCGAAAATATGAGCGAGTTTGTGTATTTAGCTGCCAAGATAGCGAGAACCAGTAATAAAAGAGACGAAATACGCCAAAGAATAAAACTCACAACTAAAATATTTTATTCAGTTTTTATGATCTTGAAACCAGCTATGTAGTGATAAGTGTGGATATAAATGTCCGTAAAGGACTGCAGCGATGGTTTGCTGCATTTGTGAGCGAGGATGTTAGTGCTCGCCGAGATTGGCCTTGTCTGACGACGCGTGAATGCTGTGGCAAGCTAGCATTGCGGTGTCGTCGGGTGGGTTCTTTTCCCCAGCACAAGAGCCCACTACAAAAAAAAATTGCATTCATGGATAAGGGGGTAACGAGACTCGGTCCGATGCTGTCGAGGCCAAGGTAACCTACTGGAGGAGAAGATTGCCGAAGGAAACAACAAACTAGGCCTGGCGAAAACGGACAAGACTTTAGAATATTTCGTCTTTACCGACGATACTTATGGCCCCCAAATAAGAGTGAGGCATCCAGGTAGAAGCGGTGCTCGAAAACCAACATATTGCAATTGTAAATTTAAAATAATACTCATCATTTAAGTTTGCAATTGAAACCTGGATACAACAACCCCGTTTCCAACGGAGCTCTCTGACGATCGCACTTTCGCAAGGAGAGGGAAAGTGGATGGAAGGCTCACCGACTAGTTTTTGGAGCGGTCCCGTAAGGCGACGATGAGCAACAAACCGGGTGTCAAAACAAAAACGGTAGTCATCGAGGTCGTTGGTGGATCGCTGCGCGTATTATTTTGTGCATTTTCTTACCAAATCCTCCAAAATAATTCAAAAAAAAAAAAAAAACCTGCAAAGTGATTATTTTTCATTGTGCTCCAGTTTACACAAAACTTACAATTTAGCAAGGATATCGCTGCAATTATCGAAAACATAATTGTCTTTCTTGTACTTCGCTTAGTGCAGTCAGCGGTAGTGCGTGCATGCTAGAGTGATCCACCTGATTCCCACCATACACCAAGTACAGTAGCTTATCCACAACACCTAGTGCTAGTCATAAATGTTCGCACAGTCGATGTAGCAGAATTCGTATCGAATTTTCCCAAGTAAGGACTGGGGACGAGATGTTAGAAAGGAACGGCAAATTGAGGAGTGCACCTGTGCTGTAAATTTTCGATTCTTGCCGGCCTATTGTTTCATCACATCTGATGAATTAGTGAAGGAATTTGCCCACGTTATCCTCGTTTTTTCCACGACTTTGGTGATTGCTTTATGCTCGCCGTTTGTTGGACAAAGATGACGGGGAATGTCAACCACTGGATTTTAAAATTGAATGTGGACCTGAAACTGGAGTTGAACACGGAGAAGTAAACGTAACCGGATTTGAGATTCAAATTTAATCGGATTGATGTCGTCGGTGCAAACGTCACATCTCAGTATATAGAGCGTGTTTAGTGTTGCAAATTAAATATCTAGCTAGCAGTGCAAATGGCCTGACTGCATAAAACACATCCATAACTCAGCTGTAGTGCATCCTCCCAGCACACCACGAAACATTATCCACCTCGAAACCCCTTGTTACATCTGTCGACGGCATAGTGACCGTCGTGATCATTGTAGCAAAGAATCGTTGTTTCTTTCATTTCTGGTGTCTTTCAACTCGCGATTTTTGTTTTGCCTTCTCAAGTCACAGTAAATCGGATCTCCAAAGCCAAACTAATAGTTCAAGGGGGGTGGCGTATCTGAAATCAATCTATTTACAAACAAGTGTGGAGCAGAGTGATAGTGAGAATTCCATCTTATGAGCGCCACTGTCATCTTGCAAGTCGAGCACAACCACAACCCACACAAAATTTTCTTTTAATGAAAATTTGGGTGGCCTCCACTGCGTCAGCAAGGCGAGAACATCCGTGAGAAAAATACGATATTTGTGTCATAGACAGGCTAATTGAGACCTCAGCGCGATTCTCTGTTTGGTCCTTTTACGTAAACTACAGTACGGGTGAGTCATTTAAACGATAAAAAACACCAGAAGAAAAAAGAAATGCAAATTGTTGAAAGCTCAATATTATTTGACAAAAGACTATACTACCTCTACAAAAAATGGCACCTAAAATTGAAAAAAAAACGAAGCTAGAATGTTATACCCCGGTCAGTCTTGAAGGGATTTCTGCTTTTCGCAATTATTGTTTTGACAACCAAAAAACGAAACCATTGTCGTAACTTTATGGAATAAAATATCCTTCAAAACGTTTGAATCCTCACAGATTAATTAGCTTTTTTTTAAATAATTATATTAAATATATTTACATTTTTGCGATTCGAAAGTTAATTATTTTTTTTGTCGATTATGTATGAAACTTGTAAAAATGAAAATCTCTTAAGTTCTTGTTGTTAGCTTTTTTTAATTTTGACAGAATATTTTTTAAAAGTTTTGTTTGGAATTAACGTTAATTTTTATTAGGGATTTATGTGCTGAAAAATGACGAATAAATCCCTAAACAGTCGATAATGTTTCCGTTGAGTATACTCAAAAAGGCATGATCGAAAAAACTAGTTACCAACCTCAGGTTTAAATCAATTATAAAATAGCATAAAAAGTAGCCATACATTTTTTCAATTTAACAACCAGTTACTATTAATGGAATTATTGAAAAGAATTCTCTGAGAAATTATGCTTAGCATATTTTTTTATTCTTTGTTAGTATTTCCTCAGTTTCCTTAGTCGTTTAAAATAAGACAAGAACTAATTTGTGACAACAATAAATGCTAAGAATTACTTAATTACGACGAATATAGATATTTTCTATACAATGTATAGTTATTCTATCCTATCCAGAACAATATTTGCGTTTAAATTAAAATAATTAAAATATTTTCTAATTTTATATTTTCAATTTTTCATAGATTTCCATTATCAATTTGATATCTTGATATTTTTTATTTCTTCCCTTCTTTGCTCTAACACGGGTTCTTGCCGGGTAGAGTGGCCTTCCACTCGCGTGCCCTTATATGGTATAAAGTTATATGATTCCATCGCATAACTCTATAAAATAAATTGGCTACGTTTTGATTCCTCATTTTATGGAAAGAGTCATACAAAGTACGTTTGTATGAGTTTTTCACTCAAATTGGAAATACATGGCCACGTCTGCGTTTGGACCTTGATCTGGGTGGGAGGATGCGAGGGGGCACCGCTTCCACCTGGATGCCCTACTCTTAGTTGTGGGCCATAAGTAGTGTCGATAACGACGAAGTCTCCGCCAGTCCGTCCGTTTTTGCCCGGCCCAATTTCTTCTTTTAACAAGCATCTCAACCCTTAGTAGGTTGCCTCGTCCTCATAACCAATCGATCGGCATGTTGACATGTTTAATTAGTGAATGCGAAATTTTTTACCAGTGGGTCCTTGCGCTAGGGGGAAAGAACCCGCCCCACAAAACCGCAACGCTAGCCTGCCAATGCATTCACGCGTCCCCAGATAAGGCCAATCTCGGCGGATCTCACCATCCTCTTTCGCCGAGGCAGCAGACCATCGCTGCAGCCCTTAATGGACATTTACATATACCTATTTCACTACAATAGGTACGCCGCCGTTACACCCGTCCGTTGGATAGACGCCACCGAATCCGATAGCACAGTCAACCGAAACAACATACTGCGCCGCCGCACAAAACGACGCCATTACATACCGTACCAACTCTTCGTACTGCCGACCATTCAGCGTCAACACCGACATCACTTACATCCAAACTATTCTCGACGCGTATTAATATGCTGCAAAATGCGCTCGGATGGGAGGACGACACGATTCTTCTTGCCGTGCCTTTAAAATTGAGAAACACAGCTCGAGTATGGTTCGAAAGCCTTCCGGAACCACACACATCATGGAAATCTTTCGTAGCCGATCTCAAGAGAGATTTTCCTAGTGACATTGACGAAAGCATAATACATTCAAAATGGATCTCCACGTACAGGAACCTAGGCGAATCGCTTGATATATTCTTTTATCGTATGTGTGCAATCGCGCGACGTGGTAGTGTTAGTGAGAGAGCCACCATACGATATACAGAATCTACAGAATTCTATTGCATGTGTAGACATAACGAGCACCACAGAGCTCCTTGCCACGATACGAAGATATATGTCTAACACGCAGCAGCAGCCGCAGGACCAACGTGAAGATAACACAACAAAACGACGAGAGAACGTGTCGAACAATAAGCGACACGATCGAGGGAATGTCACCAATGCAACCACACCGGCTCTGAATAACGAAAACGAAAGGAGATCGTGTGTTACAATTGCTGGGGTAGCAGGCACGTCTCAATCAATTGTCAACAACCACGACGCAGAGAACAATGCGCGACGTGCTCTCGCACTACGCATTCAACCACCCAATGCCCCGGTAAACAGGAACCAGTGAACGTCCACCACATAACAGATGACACAGCATTCATCTTTCACAAACAAATTTTTCTAGACAGGAAACCCATGAACGCATTCATCGACCCAGGAAGTGATCGCTCGTTCACACGAATAAATACAGCTCGAAATGGATGCTCGTAATGAGCTCGAACACATGCTGATTAGTGAAGTTTGAAACCAGCAATGTCCGTATCGGTAGTTTATTGACCGGGAACGAGCGGAGGGAATTATACCGCATCTTCGATGAGTTCCCCGATCGTTTTACAAATCAAATATCCGAGCTAGGACGATGCTCAAGTACCAAATTGAAGACAGAAGTTAAACTAGAGGTGAACGTTAACCTAAAACCATACAAGATTCCATTCGCAAAGCGGAAAATGGTTAGCGATATAACAAGTGACCTATTCAAAAGCGGAATTATCCGACCGCGGAATTCCGAGTCCTCGTCACCCATCATATTGGTGAAAAAGTCCAACGGGGAAGATCGAGTTTGTGTCGACTACCGAGCATTGAATGCAATCACCGTTAAGCAACCATTCCCAACGCATTCCGTCGAAGAGCAGTTGACACTAATTTCAGGAAATCATTTCGTTACAACGTTAGACCTAATGGCCGGATACTATCAAGTTCTGCTGAAAAAATCCTCGAAGTCACCCATGACGGGCTACCTGTATATGAATTTAACGTGGTCCTTTGGTCCCGTCAACTCGCTACCCATATTCCATAGGGCTATGTCGCAAATAATGAAAAGATTGACGCCCGGCGAAGCAGTTCCATACGTAGACGAGGTGATAATTCCAAGTCGTACAGTCAAAGATGGTATGCAACGACTCTGCTCCTTTATCGATTATCAAAATGCATCTTCTTCACCAAGAAAACATGGTTCTTAGGACATCAAATCGTTGGAAACCTCATGAAACCCGGACTCGAGAAAACATTAGCCATCGAATTATACGCGACACCGACTAATGTGAGCGATATCCGAAAATTTCTCGGTCTAACGGGTTTTCCCGCATGTTTATATGGAACTACGCTATGGTTGCTCGACCGCTATCAAATCTCCTGAAAACAAAGGAAAATCCGACTTTTTCCTGATGCACCGAGCAAGAAAACGCTTTCCATCATCTAAAGCGCTTAGTATACAAAGAACTGATGCTCACATTAAACATCCCAAACCGACTCGCCGCAATCCTCAGGCAGGACACCGAGACTGGAACCTGAAACCCAACATCCTTCTTCAGCCGAGTCTGCAACAAGCTAAACACACTGGCCATCGTCGAAGCTCTCGATCGTTTTTACCTGTACTTGCTGTGAAAACGATTCCGCATAGTTACCGACTGTTCAGTCGTAAGCACCTCAAAGGCAATGAAGCCGCTCAATCCAGGAATAGCCAGATCGCTATGGCAACTACAAGAGTACGATTACGAGATTGCGCATCATCCGGGCAACGCTATGTCACACGTAGATACACTTAGCCGAGTACCCATCCAGGACGCGACATGAGCCACTGATGTCACCGAAGCCATCATGCGAATCTAAGCCGAGGATACTAGCTACGATAATTGTAATGGCAGGCACCAGGCAACCGACGCCGAGCAATCCGAAGCACCCGAAGCCGACAAACCGAACACATGAAACGCCGATGTCGACCAGCACGTAACTAGAAATGTCGCCGTAAGCGACACCATACTGATTGATGCGTCAACTGATGACTGGGTTACCGCGATGCAAACCGCCGATCCCGATTTAAAGCAAATCGTAGACGTTCTGCAAAACATCCGAGAATCACCGCTGCGAAAACAGCTGACCACCGAGTACCGATTTAAAGCAGGACGCTTCTATCACATCGAATGAGACAGCAGGAAGATCGTCCTACAGCGCGCTATCCGTTGGTGCATTGTGAAGCTATGCCACGATGATATGGGCCACCTTTGAGTAAAAAAGACCCTGCAATGCATACAACAGCACTTGTGGTTCGCGTGAGTGCAAAACTACATAAAATCCTATATCAGTTCGTGTTTGCAGAGTTGCTTTAACAAAACTGCTGCCGGAAAAGCCGAAGGATAACTCTATGTGAACGACGTCGATCCAATACCTTTTCGCGTGCTGTACCTGGACCATCTTGGGCCATTCCCTCGCAGCTCAAAAGGAAAAACATATATCATCGCAGCCTCCGACCCTTTCAGCAGGTATGTCGCGCAGAAGGCCGTTCGATCGACTAATTCAACACCGGTAATGGAAATGCCGAACGTATTGACATAATTCGTGGGACCACCCAATTGGATCGTTACCGACCGTGTGACTGGCTATGCATCAAAGAAGTTCAAATCGTATTGCCGTAACAACACATCAAACACGTGAAGGATGCCGTTCGTTCATCGCGCACGAACGGTCAGGTCGAGCGAGTCAACCGCAATATATTTAACTTTCTCCTAATATCAACAACCGACGGACATAAATGGGACCAAACGTTGAGAAATATGCAAAGTTCGACCACCAAGTTCAACCCGAACGAAATCGTCTTCGATTTTCCTTTGAGGGATATGATCCACAATCAACTGTTCCTGGTTCTCAACGATAACCCATCGATTCAGTGTGAGGAATCAATCAACTCTATGCCAATCGAACAAAAATGAACCGAAGCCGCTTGCAATATCATGGCCGAGCGAAACAAATGGAAAATCCGATTTGATGAGTGACACAAACTACCTAGGACATACCAGCCTGGCAATTTAGTATTAGTCGGAAATGCTCTAGCATCCACCGGGAATGCGTGGAAATTGGAGCCGAGGTACCGTATACCCTACCGGGACAAGACGGTCTAACGATTTGACCGGTATGTGGTGGAAGCATTTCCGAAGGGTGACCAACCGTGTCAAGTTAAGGCCATGGTTCAGCACATGCCCTGAACTGGATGAGACGGACGATGATGACACAGAGCTCGGGTCGAGCTCAAGTCAGCATTAGCCGACCCGTCACCGATTATACGCGACACTCGTGTGCGAGTCGCACCAATACCACACCAATATGTGTGTACCATTATGAACGGGGAGGTAGACGGTTATGATAAGATCGTATATAATTAATAAAAGTAATAATTAAACGTAAGCGAAGCGTTTACTTGATATCAACTCGTTTGGTAGCTATTATTCTCCTGTGACCACCCTGACAATATTGTGATGTTTTTTGTTGGGATTAGTTAAATTTATTTTTGATAATATTGATTAGAATTGAGTGGTTACATATTAGTTATAAGCCTAAAGCACACTCTCATCTTATGTTTTTTTTGTTCTATTCTATTTTTAATAAAGTTGATTGGGGTTTTCTTCTTATGTCCAATTAATCCATAATATGTTACGTAGTAATTTTCATTTGATAACATTCTTTTAAAATGTGCTTACTTTTTAAGTATTTGAATGTTTTAAAACTTGCTTTATGTTGTTATAAACGTTATAACGATTGAATTAATAAAGCGCCTTTAAAATTGGATTCAAAAAATATAATATGACAGATATGTCAAAAGGTATCCTGAACAGTTTTATCAAGTTGGAAAATTATGGCCGATAAATGATTAGGGTGAACATAGTATAGGCATATTAATCACAAAGCCACTAACACACACATTTAACTAATGCAGACATCTTGGGAAATACCATCGAATTAATAAAGGCAAAGGTAATTTGCAATAACAACCAGATGTTTTTGGTGTAATCCTTGGGAAGTATAATTAATTAAATTGATCTTAACCAGGTTGTCTCAGTCTTAAAATGCAATCTTATCAGGTGTAATTTACCAGCCAAATTTTACAGCACCTATGAACTTGAATTCAAGTCCAAGAGTGATAAGAGTATGAGTTTGGAATTTTTTTTTCTGTGAACCGTTACTTAAGTCAGTTAATAAATTAGTGATGATTAACATAACATTCTATGAATACTCACCGGTACTGAAACTCGTATCAAGAGTATTAAGAGTGGCTCCGCAAAAAAGTACGCCAAACACAAGTGGCGCTAAATTTTCACTGTTTCCAGCAACGATTCCTACAACGTCGCCAACTTTTATTGGCAGATTTTGTAGAAATTGTCCTATTTTCAGGCTTCGCAGCAATATTTCGGCGTTCGTAAGGGGCACATTCGTATCAGCACATATCTTTATTTGAATCGATAACAATTGAATAAATTTGGCACGAAAATGTAAACCATTACCTGCCCAATATGTTTCGGATTGCGCATCAGGCGATGTCGAATAACTTCACCTAATGTAATTTTGGGGTTGTAGAGCTCTTTTACTTGTTTACCAGACCAAATTTTAGTATCGGGGTTGAAATCAGTTTCCAGTTCGAACATCTTTTCGACAATTTACAAACGGAATTTTTATACGAACTAAAATTTAATAGAAAAACTTGTTACTTAAGATTTAAGCTAAATTCTAATTCCATCGGAAGGTAGGAAGGTAGTCAACTGAAAATAATTATCAAATGAATTTCTTTGAAGCTTATTTCAATTGCATTAATTATCTTAACAAGATAAGGTAAGATTAAAGTTGATATGCGGTACGTTGCATCATGTTTTATACTACCAAGAATTAAAGCATAAATGTGCCCAACTTGTTTGGCGTTAATATATTTTAGTACAAAGTGTGAGGTATCGACGAAATTTTTGCTAAGCTTAACAAAAACGTGCCCTGACTTTTGATGGACCAATTCCATATGAGTAGAAACAATAAGGAATGAGATAAAAAGATGAGTCCTCTGAGCACTGATTGAAAAATCAGGTAATAATCACTTGATTCAGCGCTCGAATCACTCGGGATTTCCTAACCAAACCTCAAGATCAAGGTTCGAATCAGACTAGTACGCGATGATTGTTAGTATGAGACCTCTGAGCATAATTGCCATTTCATTTCTCATTTTATTCCAATTTATCCTCTCGCGAGCTTTTAAATCGCGCTGAAAAATTTTTTGTTTGAATCTACACATGTTTATATGCAAGCGCGCTCACAGGTGTCTTGCAACTTTTCTTGGCACAAAAACAGTTGCAAGAAGAAGGCACATAAATCCTGAAGATTTTCTAACGATCTGGCCACACACACTGCAACAAATGTAATGTTACATGTACAAACAATTCTGCAAGCTACTGTCACGAGAACCCACCAAGCATCAACATCTGAAAGTGAGTCACTGCTCCATTCGTTTGCAGTCGCTCGAATGTTCCCGCGAATTCGCCAATGTACGAGAACTGGATTGAATGACTACAGACCCTATATAAAGGCGAGCTGAATGAACGGGGGGATCTTCATTCATTCGACCGCGATAAGAACTGCGATAGTATGTGGGAAGCGATATTATTCGAGTAGTAGAAAAGTGATTTTCGTAATAGTGAAGTGATTTAGAAGACAATAGCGATAAGAAATTTATGAACAAGTGTTAGATTTTTCATAGTGAAAATTAAAATTAGTGAAAGTGTTAAATTGATCATTGTGCACTTTTGTAATTAAATAAACTCTTTTAACTTAAATTAAAAGATATTGCGTTTTCACTTTCCCGGAACATTAAAATTAATGGCCGCGAACCAAAACACGCGACAGTGGTGTCGAGACGTGAGAAAGAACATTTTGAAAGTGAAAAACGTTTAAAAAATGCACAATAGTGAAATATAACGTGGAAACTGGTGGAAAAATAAATAAAAGCCGAAATAGTAAAAATAACCACGAAGCTAACATTTGCAAATAAATGAATTTACCATGGCGGAGCTTAATGGAGACGCGGAAACACCAAAAACAAAGGAGCCAGAAAACGCGCTAATGCAAATGTTAATGCTGATGTCATCCAGTCTGACTGCGAAGCTAGATGAACAGTCATCCAATTTAACTACGAAGTTAAATGAGCAATCCACGAAGCTAAATGAACAATCAGCGAAGCTAGACCAACAAACGTTCGAAATCAAGGCAGACATCGCACAGAAGCTGGAGAAACAGTCAACTGATTTGAAGGCAGATTTGGAAAAACAGTCTACCGAAATAAAAGCAGAGCTCAGTAGTCTCAACAACCAAATTAAATGCGACGAGGAAAAGGTATATCAGGTCGAGGAGAGAGTCAACCATGAGATCAGCCAGGTCGAGGAGAGACTCAACCATGAGACGGAAAACATGAAAATAGAATTGGAAGCAGCGAAGGCAGTAGTAACCACCTCACCAGCCCCGCTTATAACCGCAGCGCAAAGCACATCCAGAAATGTGCAAGTACCAATATTCGATGGGCAAACGGTCTGGAGTATTTACAAGACCCAGTTTAAAGCTGCCGCAAGAGAAAATCACTGGAATGAGCAGGAACGAGCAACTGCATTAATTCTTGCTCTAAGGGGCCCAGCTGCCGAGCTTTTGCAGACGATCCCCGATGAATTGCACTCAAACCCGAATGCTATAATGAATGCGCTCAACATGCGTTATGGGGACGATCATCTAAAGCAGATTTATCGGTCACAGCTAAGGCATCGGATGCAGAAGTCTGGTGAAACCCTACAGCAGCTAGCCCAAGACATTGAGCGCCTGGCACTTTTGGCTTATCCAGCTTACGACCCAGAACATCGAGATGATGCAGCAACAGAAGCATTTATCAGTGCGTTAAAGGACTAGGAATTGCAACAAGCCGTGCGTTTAGCTCAAAAGCAAACGGTTAAGGACGTATTGGTTTATAGTCTGAACTTTGAGGCAGCGAAAAATGCGACTCGTACCACTGCCCGGGTCCGTGAAGTAGTGGCAGACGAGTGCAGGTGTAAGTGCGTGGAAAATGAGCGAGAGCCGCAGGTGAATGGTGCGCCTAGATGCTGGGATTGCGGAGAGAAGGGGCACCTGCAAAGAGATTGCAAAAAGCGAAGGAAACGGAGCTATTGTCCAGGGTGGTGGAGATCCAGACCGTGTCAGGAGCCTAGAATGGAGGCCCATCAAACTGCAAGGGCCAACTTCGTGGGGCAAACGTCAGCTAGGGGGATCGACATCCCCAGTACCCCCATCACCGTGCCAAGGCAACATCGTGGAGAAGCAGACAGATGCCTTCCTGGTCAAGTTGATGAAGAACATTGTACCATAACAAACGACACTGGTGCAACCCGATCGACGATCCGACCAGACCTAGTGAGGCCCCAACTACTTCACAAGGGCAGAGTTCATGGAAATGCTGACGCCCTATCTCGTCATCCATGTCCAGCTAACTGCAAGCATTGCCGGCGGATTGAGGAAAAGGAGCCGCCCGTTGATCTGCGAGTGATAACGGCCGAATTCGATGAAGGCTGGTCAGCGGAGGAGATTCGAAATGCCCAGTTAGCCGATGAGGATATCGGACCGTTGCTCATATGGAAGGAGACGACTGGGCGACCTGAGTGGAAAGACGTTTCAATGCATGGCGCAACCCTGAAAAGCTATTGGGCACAATGGAACTCCCTTCAGGTGGAGGGTGGCATACTCAAGCGGAAATGGGAAACGGCGGATGGTAGCTCCTATAGGATGCAAACTATACTTCCCAAAAGCCGAATTCACGATGTGATTAAGGAAATGCATGAAGGATCCTCGGGAGGCCACCTTAGTGTTAACAAGACCTTAACGAAATTGCGGGAAAGGTTCTACTGGCTCCACGCGCGAGAAGACATAGAGGACTGGTGTCACAGATGCACAATTAGCGCTTCCGTCAAAGGCCCAAAGCGACGACTGAGAGGACAAATGCAAACCTATAACGTAGGCGTGCCATTCGAAAGGATTGCTGTTGACATCGCAGGACCCTTTCCTAAATCCGATTGGGGAAATCGATATACGCTGGTTGAAGCCGATTATTTCAGCAAGTGGCCCGAGGTCTACCCCATTCCCAACCAGGAAGCAACTACCGTAGCTAAACAGCTAGTGTTAAATTGGGTCAGTAGGTACGGCGTACCTTGTGAATTACATTCAGATCAAGGCCGAAACTTCGAGTCACTAGTTTTTAGCGAAATGTGCGAGCTGCTGGGAATACGGAAAACGAGGACAACACCGCTGCATCCCCAATCCGATGGTATGGTCGAACGGTTCAACGGCACGCTAAATAAACATCTGGCCAAGATGGCCGACGAGAACCAAAGGAACTGGGACCGACATATTCCACTATTTTTGATGGCGTACCGAGCTGCCGAACATGCATCGATGGGCCAAGCCCCAGCCAAAGTCCTTTTTGGAAAGACTATTCGTCTGCCAGCCGATATAAAGTTCGGAACACCCCCTGAGAAACCCCAAACAATCTCGGAGTATGCAATTGGTCTAAGGCAACGGTTGAACCAGATACATCGGACAGTGCGAAATCACCTCGAATCGGCTACTGATCGCATGAAGACCAGGTATGATCTTAAGGCAAATTCTACTGGTTTCCAGCAAGGTGACTTGGTGTGGCTATATAACCCGCAACGGCGAAAGGGTAGGTCTCCAAAGTTGCAACATGATTGGGAGGGACCATACCGGGTCACAAAGCGAATTAACGACGTCGTATATCGCATACAGGAACACCGTAAACCAAGAGCCAAAATGAAAATCGTGCATCTGGACCGTCTTGCCCCATATTACACCCAGGGAGAATTGACTACAACTGGCGACACACCTTTTCGGGGCGAAAAGAACTGAGGTGTGGGCAGTGTTACATGTACAAACAATTCTGCGAGCTACTGTCACGAGAACCCACCAAGCATCAACATCTGAAAGTGAGTCACTGCTCCATTCGTTTGCAGTCGCTCGAATGTTCCCGCGAATTCGCCAATGTACGAGAACTGGATTGAATGACTACAGACCCTATATAAAGGCGAGCTGAATGAATGGGGGATCTTCATTCATTCGACCGCGATAAGAACTGCGATAGTATGTGGGAAGCGATATTATTCGAGTTGTAGAAAAGTGATTTTCGTAATAGTGAAGTGATTTAGAAGACAATTGCGATAAGAAATTTATGGACAAGTGTTAGATTTTTCATAGTGAAAATTAAAATTAGTGAAAGTATTAAATTGATCATTGTGCACTTTTGTAATTAAATAAACTCTTTTAACTTAAATTAAAAGACATTGCGTTTTCACTTTCCCGGAACATTAAAATTATTGGCCGCGAACCAAAACACGCGACAGTAAGTTATCATATTCCAAGATCACTATTTCATTACCTTTTGCTATCCTTTCGTTACGTTGCATTCTTTTGCGTTTCGCATGTTACACGTTGCGCCAAAATTGCATCCTTAGACTTTCCGCGGTATCATATTTCATATTTCTCGTTCAATTTAAATTCATCCGAATAAAAATATCTACCCCCGCGAGTTACGTCCACTGAAGCTACATGCCCCCAAGCGGCTACCCGACACGTGTATCTGCCGCCAACCCAAATACGATACATTGCATTCCTTAAACATTGCATACATTAGACTCTTTAAATTTAAATTTCCGTATGACTTACATTGCTTGCAAAATATAACACTTTCCATAAGCACTCGCCTTTGTAATATTTCACCCACATTGTTTTCATTTGTACTCGGAAGCAGTTCCCAGAAATAATTAAAAGATTGAAATTAGTACCGAGTAGTCAGTCATGTTTGAGATTCGTGTTAATAAAGTTTAAATTATAATAGAAAGTTTGGTTTTTTGTAAGTGTTGAATTGATGGTTGACATAAGTGGCGCAGTCGGTGACGGATCTTTTAAAGGTATTCGGTGTGCTCGCAGAGTTTTAAATAAAAATATACAGCTACGGGTTCTGTTGAAAGTATTCGAAGGATTATCGAATTTAAAAGACAGTTCTGCGATTCAGTGTGTTTAAAGATTACCGGATACAAAATGTAATTTTTGTGGTTTTGAAGGATTTTCGGAACAAATAAAAAGTTATACGGCAACCCTCGAAGGATTATCGGGACCAATTCAACATCGTTTCAAAATTTTGTAATTCTTGTCGACGGCTTATCGAGAAGGATGATAGCAGCTATTACAGTCACGTAAGTCATAATTGGATACTTTCCTTTCTAATTGCTACCTATGCCATACAAATTCGCAAGACAACCCATAGTTACCAATTTACCAGATAACAATTTTTCAGACCTACGGGACCACCCAGATTTATCCAACAAATGACAATTTCTTTAGATCTACAGGACTAGCTAGCTAGTCTAGCTTGCTTGCAAAAACAGAATCGACGGACAACTACACTGATATGCCCTTATGCTTTCAACCTTCTCCGAATGACTATTACAATTATACGGATCTTAGTCCTACCTACAATAACTTTAATGGCAGAAAATTATCAAGACTAAAACCAATATGACAGTGAATATGATAGTCAAAATCAACCCGACACTTATGCAATCAATGATGAAAATTTTATATCACCTACCTCAACAACTCAACCGGGCTTATAGATATTAATACGCATGGTTCAAATTTCCCTTTCATAGAAATATCGTCTTCATTCGGACGAAAGCTCAAGTTTCTAATTGATACGGGAGCATCCTCTTCATTTATCAATCCCGAATTTGTCCATGCAGAAGATAGAAGAAATAAAACGCATCTTTATTAAAACCATTCTCCATAAATACGCATTAAATAAACAGGTCGTCTTACCAACCTTTAACGAGTTTCTGCAGCCCGGGAAGCTAAGAATTTTAATCTTTATATTTCATGATTACTTTGATTGATTATTGGGACTTGACACCTTGACTGCACTCAATGCTAAAGTAGACTGAGCTCAAAGGGTTTTAATAACAAACATTGCGAAAATCCCCCTCTCTTTTAAATCCAACCTAATTTCATCTAAGCTCATGATACCCCCCAAAATCAAAATTTATAGCCAAATTACCAGTTAATGTTCGAAATGGAGACATTTATGTTCCTAATACCCGTATTATACATTCCCGAAGGAATTTATAACGCTTTTAACTGGCACAGTTTTATTACTATTCTTAACCAATACGATAATTAAGAAACTCTTTTCTTAGAACAACCGCCCTAAAGTCTCTTAATTCTCATCTTCCGAATTTATCGAAGTCAACAACTTCAACATCGATTACGATTACGGATCTGAGACCCTCACCCCACCTGAAGATGTCACTAAATTAATTAGAGTATCTCACCTCAATAAAGTGGAAAGAGAACTGATATTTCACATCTGCCGCGAATACAATGATTTCTTCTACCACAAGAAACAAAGCCTCAGCTTTGCAAATCAAATCAAGCACCATACAATGACAACGGATGATATACCGATATACACCAAATCTTATCGGTATCCTTATGTGCATAAAAAAGAAGTTAGAAGACAAATCAATGATATGCTGGGTCAAAACATCATCAGGCCAAGCTACTCACCTTGGAGCTCTCCAGTTTGGATTGTGCCAAAAAAAAACCGGACGCAAACGGAAAAAAGAAATGGAGACTAGTTATCGATTATTGTAAGCTCAACGAGAAAACAGCAACCGATCGCTACCCCATCCCTAACACCTCCGTCATACTCGGAAAATTGAGCAAAAGTCTGTATTTTTCAACTATAGACCTCGGTAGCGGGTTTTATCAAATCAAGATGAACTCCAAAGACATATAAAAAAGCGCCTTCACAGTAAAAGGAGGACATTACGAGTATGTCCGGATGCAGTTCGGACTAAAGAACGCCTCATCCACCTTCCAACGAGCGATGGAAAACATTTTCCAAGGTTTACAAGGAAATGTATGCATAGTCTACCTAGATGATACCATCATCTTCTCCACCTCACTCCAGAAACACGGAGAAAACTTGAGGAAAGTCTTCGGAAAGCTACGCGGGCCAATCTTAAGGTGCAGCTCGACAAGTCGGAATTTCTCCACAAGGAGTTAGCCCTCCTAGGGCATATAGTTGCGACAAGTGGAGTTAAACCAAACACCCAGAAAAGATCAGAACGATAAAGAATCCCAGGAGGATCAAATCCTTTTTAGGATGGTTGAGGTATTACAGGAAATTTATCCGAGACTTCGCAAGAAGACTGACCAGGCTGCTCACAGAATGCCTGAAAAAGGACAGAAGAGTCAAACTTACGGAGGAATACATAAAAACCTTCGAAAATTGCAAGAACTTATTGATCAGTGATCCGATCCTGCAATACCCGGATTTTGGCAAACCATTTATCTTAACTACAGACGCTAGCATTTTACAATCGGGGCAGCCCTCTCCCAGGGAACTATCGGAAACGACAAAACCATCTGTTATGCCAGTAGAACACTATCAGACTCAGAAATTAATTATTCTTCGATTGAATATGAGCTCATGGCCATAGTCTCGGTGGTAAAGTATTTCAGGCCCTACCTTTTTGGTCGTAAGTTTCAAATTGTAACTGACCATCGACCCTTAACATGGCTTATGAGTCTCAAAGACCCGAACTCAAAGCAAGTGAGATGCCGCTTGAAATTGGAAGAATTTGACTACGAGGTAAACTAAAAAGGGACGCCAGAACTCAAACGCGGACACCCTAAGTAGAATAAGGCTCCCCAATAACACTTCTAATAAACTTGTGGAACTGAACGCAAATGAAGGAATCGCGAATAATTCATCAGTACTTGCCGACAACGGTTCTACTATTCACTCTGCAGAGGTAAATTCGGATGACGGAATTCCAATATCTGAGAGACCGTTAAACAAATTCACCCTCCAAATCGTCCTTGAGAAGTCTAAGAGAATACCTCAAACCTCGCTTCAGATGCTATTTAAAAACCGCCAAAGAAGAACTATTCATATGCTTGATTGTACAAAGAACACCCTTTTAGACCTCTTCAAAAAATTCCTGGCCCAAAATAAACTCAACGCAATGTATTCATCAGACGAAACCATCAAAATTGTCCCAACAGTTTGCTCTAAATTGTTCATTCAATCTAAAACCTTCAAATTAATTCGCGGCATGTAAATATTATAAGATGTAACCGACCACGATGAGTAGGATAGGGTCATAAACAATTACCATCGAGGCATAAGTGAAACGACCCAACACCTTAAAAGAAATTACTACTTCCCGTACTTGAAAGAAAAATAACCAAAATTATAAATAACTGTGAAACTTGCCAAAAACAAAAATATGACCGTAGGCACAAACCACAATTTAAAATTTCAGAAAACCCAAGAGAACCCTTAGATAGTATATACATAGACATATATACTATTAATGGCAGGCCAACCTTACCCATCATCGACAGGTATTCCGAATGAGCAGCTGCCTATACTCTGGAGGCGAAAAATAGTTTGAACATCCTTAAGCAGTAAGGCACTTCATATCTCTTTGGTACGCCTAAAAAATTAGTAGCCGACCAAGGCACCGAAATGTCTTCTTCAATATTCAAAGATTTCTGCACGCAATATGGTATCACAATGTATCTAAAACTCGTCAGTGATATAATAGCTCCACATGTGGTATCCGACTTTAATAATTTCATATCTAATGGGATCTTTCCTACGGACTTTAAGGATGCTATAGTTGTGCCAGTTTTCAAATCAGGCAATGTAAATGACCCTAATAACTATAGACCTATTAGTTTAACTAGTACTTTGAGTAAGGTATTTGAAAAAATAATTAATAAACGTCTGATTCGCTTTATTGAAGATTCTTTGGGATTTGATGTAAACCAATATGGCTTTATTGAGAAAGGTAGCACAACACCTGCTATTGCTGATGCCTTACATTTCATCAACAACGAATTAGATGTAGGTAAATATGTTGCAGCAATATTTGTTGACCTAGCGTAGGCCTTCGACACTGTTGATTACTCGATTCTGCTTCAATGCTTAAGTGAACTAGGAATAAGAGGCACTCCTTTGAAATTGTTTGAAAGCTTCCTGAAGGACAGAACAATTGCTGTTTGCTTGAATCAGAAAATGAGTGATAAATATAAAATCAACATAGGCGTTCCACAGGGTTCCATATTGGGTCCGATTTTATTTATTTTATACATTTATAATATTTATTTTTCTAATTTGAAGGGCAAATATATTGTCTATGCGGATGATACATTGCTATTATATTCGGATTTCCTCCTAGTGCATTAGAACGAAAATTAAATGACGATTTAAAAGAGTACGGGTCATGGTTGTTAGGGAAAAAGTTAACTATAAACATTAAAAAGTCCAAGTTTATGCTATGTAAACAACTAAACAAAGTAGATATTGTGTTGGACATTAAAATGTTCAATGAAAGTATTGAGCGTGTAGCATCGTGGAAATACCTAGGTCTTATCATAGATGATAGATTGTCATGGACTCAACAGATTAGTAGTCTGAAATCGAAATTGGTTTTTTGGATTAGGGCGTTTAGGTGTAAAAATTACTTAGATATTGTTCTCAAAAACTTAGTTTATAATGCTCATGTTTTGCCTTTGATTACTCATGGCATTATGAATTGGTGTCATACTTCGGAATCGAACATTGACTCAATTCATAGAATGCTGAATAAGATTGTCAAGGCTTTGCATGGCTTGGATAGACTGACCCCTAGTATTACCCTTTATCCACTAACGAAGAAATTTAGTATCAGGCAGATGATATATAAGGAAAAAGCTAAATTTATTTTCAGAATACTTAATTCTGAAATGAAATCGGGTGTCCAGCTAATCAAACACTGTGACATTCATTCTTATAATACCAGATATAATGATTGTCTTATGTTGTCGTTTGCTCGAACTAAAAGAAAACATAGCGATGGAAGTATATAACTCATTACCAACTGAGTTAAAAAAGGTTAAAGTCTTTCCAATATTTAAGAAGCTACTAAGGGAACACACCGTTGAGGTTTGGAGAATCTGAGAAGTCATGTTTTGCGATCCTGATTAAATTTAATTTAGGTTGTTTTTTTTTGTTTTTTCTTTGTTTTGTTTTTTTATTTGAAAAGCTTTAAGATTTTGAACATTAAATAACTTCCCTAACACCAGCAGCCTTTAGTTGCTGACTGGGAAGTTGCAAAATTTGATAGAAGAGTAAAATTGTTGGAAAATTTTGAAATTAATACGAAAAGAGCTTCTTCTTCTTCTTTTTTGTTCTTGTTTTTAGTTGCTAACGTCACATATCCTCTAATTGGTTATATGTGTGTGCTATCCTACAATCCAATAGTTAGATTATGTGTCTTGATCATTGTTAATAATAATATTACTAACAAAATTAAAAAATATATAAAAATGAAAAAAAAAAAATTAATAATTAATTTGAATATTTGTGTTGTGAGTGTGGTTATGGTACCAATCCATATCCTTTCTCCTTTCGGAATATGATGAAAGAGGATATGAAAAAGATGAAATGAATAAGTGTATCACTGGTTCTTTCTGAAGAAGCTCAGTATCCAATCTGATTCTACTGTCCACTTTACATCATTCCAACAAACCAGTAGCAATATATACGTTGACTCTCGACATTGATAGAAATCAACTGAATCATTCTAGAAAAACGGAGAAAGCACAGACTCGATACTGACCACGACGACATACTCAATGAAGCAATAATCACCTATAACAACGCCATATACTCGACAACGAAACTTACACCCCATGAACTTTTCTCCGGTAGAACACACATACATATTTAGCAAAAATCTTAATTACAGTGACGAACATGAATAACTACAGAAACTCTATGAATTTAGGACTAGATTTTATCCGAGTATTAAAAATAAAGTAGATGACTTAGTAAACAAAAATATAGAGAAATTAAATAAATACCGAGGAAAACCTCAAGTATTTGAACCAGACGATACCATATATAGGAAGGAGTGTCGGAGAAATAAAATTACACCTAGGTTCATCAAACATAAAGTAGCAGAAGATAACAAAATTACTGTAATTACTACAAAAAATCAAAAGTTACGCAAGGCTAAAATTAAGAAAAGACGTAAATTTTAGGTTAATCATCATGACACAAGGGCAGAGAGATACAGGACATGACAGAACACCACAGCCTATGACCCCTACGACTAGGAACGAGCAGAATGATACGAACCTATGAAAATCTAGTACACATCGTAAGTCTTGACAAAGATGAACACGCTGTACAGAAAGTAAAGGACTCACTCTCAGAATTCGACAAAGCCAACGATACAATGAATGCAATACAAATAACTACGAGTAAGTTGAAACTTAAGGAGCTAACCCATAAACTTCAAGTTTTTAAACTTAGACTACGGCCAAAAAGGGGTATAATTAATGGACTTGGTACGCTGATCAAAGGCATCACTGTCAACATGGATGCGAATGATGCTTCGCGCATAAATAAGGAGATAGAAACACTATTGCCAAATCAATCCTACAGCAAAAACGAAATCAATTAACAAATTAAACTAAATCGCCTGATGATAGAACGATTTGACAACATAACAAACCACATCAATAATCAAAGCGGTACCATAAGAAAGTATTTAGAACATTCACAGAACAAAATTAATAGAAAATTCGAATGCATAGTACGCGTACAGCATCTCAATCAAATGCACTACAAAATCAATATCTTAAGTGAATATTGTCGGGAATAGCAGAACTAAATATAAGCTCAAAACAAATCCTAAGTCCATTGGAACTAGCTGAAATTTCAAACACGTTCGAAAAACAATCTGTAACGATACAATCTGATGAACACGTCTATGAATTGCTAAGCCTACAAGCGTTTTATAACGAGTATAATATAATATTTGATATTCAGATACCAACTCTATCCACAGAAAACTCCTCCTTTTCCTACATAATACCTCTTCCTATACAAAAAACTCAAATAAAATCCTCAACAACAAATGCCCGAAAATCGAAGGGACTTATTTCTGCGAGGAAACAAATGATCAAAGAGATTCAAGTAATTCAAGATGCATCTCGAACATCATCAATGGTACATTAGCATCATGCCAATGCAAGAGCATCGCAGAATCATCAGAAACAATTCAACCAGAGCCAAACTACTAAACTAAACACCATCAAAATACCCGAAACCATGCTGAGTTCGAACTGCGGAATCTCCAATAGATCTGTATTCGGAACTTTAATCATCACAATCAAGACTGCCAGGTTTACATCAACGAAATTATCTGCATCAGCTAAGCCAGTGTTTATTGGGACCATAGATGTCAGAGAAAATTGATACGAAATGCATCGAGAGAATTGAAGCACTTTATGATGTAGCGTGAAGTTGGCGCGTTATTAGTTGTTGATTCGAATTTCAAATAAATTTGACGTGACGTCTCCCACTATTTTTCGCATCTTGAACTAAATCAATTTCCCGTGCGGGTATTCTAACTTGAACGATATAAAAGATTGAACATGACTTATCTTACGAAGAATACGTCCCTGACATGCTTCCTATAGCTGTTTTTACAGTCCCACATACTTCACTACATTTTTCATTTTTCGACACAAAAACACTCGCTATCCGTAACAAACTTTTCAGTTTGATTAATTATCACATATGCAGCGCTTTTGCACTAGATTCAACACGGTTTTTCTAAAAAAAATTGTTTTGTGTACAATTTCAAATCAACTGGATTAGACGTTTCCCATCATTGTTGAATTTTCACGAATCATATGTTTTCAATCATATGGTTGATATTGTGTTGACAATTCGGGGGTTAAGGTGTAAGAAGAGTGGGATTTTTGTGAGAGCAACTAGAGAGCCACTTGAATGTGTGGATTCTGTAGCGGCGTGAAAGGCGGGGGGATTTCAATTCGCATGCGAGAGGAAGGCATGTATGTAGTAAAAGTACTTCACTCACGTATGGATGAAAATAAGCTCATTTCGTGTCCATTACTTTATATGTCTTTGATTGGGACGAAGTCAATGTGATGCCCATCACCACCAATACAAACCTGACGACAAACGACACCATGGATCTGTGGGTTTTCGTTCGGTAACACAGCCCAACAACTTTTTATCGTGTGAAATGAAATTCCCTTTCTCCCACAAACGTCCGTCTCGACAACAGGAAAAATCAAAATCACATCAGAGCACGGAACATCGACCATTATGACATCAGAAAATGAAAACATGGAATCTGCAATGCTGATGCAAGAATTCTCCGACTTAACGAAACCAGTTAAGTCGGAGAATTCTTGCATCAGTGTCGCAAATTCCATGTTTTCGTTTTCTGTTGTCATAATGGTTGATGTTCCGTGCTCTGATGTGGTTTTGATTTTTCCTGTTGTCGAGAGAGACGTTTATGGGTCGATTAGGCGTCGTTTCCTCAGATCAACTAGAAGTCCATAATGGTGGATGAGATCGGCTCCTATGATGCCCGTCTTGACTTCAGCAATGATAAGTGGAAATGGCATGGTTCGGCGCAGTCCTAAATCCAAACTTAATGGTCGCTGGCCATATGTGTGGATTACTGAGGAATTAGCTGCGTAGAGTTTCAGTGGGGATTGTTTGAGCTTCGTTTTGAAAAAGATGCGTGGAACGACTGATACACAAGAACCAGAGTCTACCAAGTATTGTCCTGTTTTATTTTGCAAATGTAGGCGGTGTTTTTTCATGTTTTTACTATCGTCTTCCGCCTTTGATGCTGTTGATGTAGACGATAGCATATTTAGTTTCCCGCATTTTCTCTTTTGTTATAGGAGCATGGCGCGTGGCACATCCGCGTGGCTTCCCCAAAATTTTCGTGATAGTAGCACAAGGCTGAACTCGATTTTTGTTCTTTTGGTTCGTATTTTCTCTGGTAATAATTTTCTCTATTTCGCGATTTTGATCTCGAGCGCTCCGATTTTCGTGAATTTATTTGTTTTTTTTTAATCTTTAAGCTCTCGTGAGATTTTTGCGATGTGATCTCCTAGTTCTGTGAGCGGGCTTGTTTCACTTTTTGAAGTCGCCGCCATCTTAAATCCATCCACTTTCGTCACCTCTAGAATTTTGTCGGCTTGCACCGCAAAGGAAAAGCGTTTTTAAGATCGAGTCGTTGCATTGTCCGCCTGCAAGATTTTTAATTTTTTGTAATATTAAGGACGGCTTCCCATCTGTAATTTCTAAACCCCTGTGGAGGCGTCTGAGTTTTGATTCATTTGTTTTGCCGAGAGTTTCGATGATTCTTTGCTTTATTGCATTATTTTTGTTCGTTTCGGGTGCTGTCGAGATTGAGAGTCTTTGTGTCGAGGTTGAGGACCACATGTTGAAATTTTGTTTTGTTGGTGGTGATTTTCGAAATGGAAAATAATGCTTCTACTTGCACGAACCAAAGCACTGGGTGGTCTCTCCAGAATGCGGGTATTTTGACATGATTGTTGTTTATCATTGCCACTTCGGCTTCCGTTTTCCCGTGCGACGTTTCATTATGATTTGTTGACATGTTTCTGAGTTGCTGCATTTAATAGTGGATTCGTTGTTGCGTAGCCTCAAGCTCCGCTTTAGTTTCTTCCAGAGTCATTTTAATATTTTCAGACTTATAATTTCACCTTTTATTTGAAGTATTTTTGAATTTGTTTGTAAAATTTTCACTTTCGTTCGAAGCACTTTCACTTTCCACTGGTTTTTGTTCGAAAGATCTTCTTCTTTTTGTTTTATTTGCACTTTGTTTACTTGCGGGGTCGCCAATGTGGGTTTTCGTTCGGTGACAGAACCCAACAATTTTTATCGTGTGAAATGAAATTCCCTTTCTCATAAAATTCAAGTTTATTCGCGTCCGAACAAAATGAACATCATACAAACGAATGTATAGATGATCCAATGTTGGTTGTCGATGAGTTGTCGCGTGCGTTTCGCGGTAGACTAACTCCAATGCCAATCTTCTCTTGGTGTTAGGATTTGTTTTCTTCGATGTGTTCGTATTGCTGGTGGCGTTGTTTTTGTCATTGCTGGAGCCGCTACAGACCAACTTGCCTTAGAGAAAACCGAGTTCTCGAACACAAACCCTACAGACATCCTGTGAGTATTCAACATCAGCAGCGAGTCCTTGTTACCATCGCTCGTCATCTTCCTAGCCATTGTCACAACAATAAGCGTCTATCGACAGTTTCAAGGAAGACTGGCACCCGAGCAAAAGTAAATTAACAGTTCCCGTGAGAACACAACTAGTCCGGTAACTTCAAGGTATCTTGTCGTGAAACCACAACTACGTGCTACAAACTTACAAGTACTTCGCCGCATCCCGTAGGAAAGTTAATTCCGTGTGAGGAAAAGTTTTATGTAAAGTCACACTGTCGTTGACCGAAAAATTAAGTTGTCGCCGTGGGAACACGACTAATTGCAGAAAAATGAAGCTGTTGCCAACATTCTGAATTCAGAGCGTAATCAGTGGGCATTTTTCGTAAGAAAATCTCCCAGATATCTGGTAAAGAGAGCAAGGATCATCTTACCATAGTAGGCAGCTACCAATATCAACGGAAGGAGCCAAAAAGGAACACTTTGAAATTCCAGCAAGTAGAATGAAATTTGTAACTTTCATGTTAGTTTGCTTCTCATGTTTTATACAGTACTCCTTATTTATCTTTAAAACTAATTTCTGATATTTTAGAATTGTTCAGTTTCCTTTTATTGATTTTATTTACAATTGATTTTATTTACACTTACTGATTTAAATTCAATTTGCGAGGGATTTTTCGGTTGGAGAGTGATAATTCGTGAAAGAGTGAAAATCGCGTTTTGAAACTAGCCATGTAAGCAATCCATGATACTCTGACCCAATTGACTAGTGCGGTAAATTCACAAATTGAAGTTTGAAAAAAACTTGAAAATAGAGTTCTTGCTATCGAGCAAGGTGTACAGTCTGTACCCTCCACGCAAGTCAATCCTGCTGCTCCTAGAACAAAACAGGACCTTGAGGAAATCAAGAGGTTACCTGACAGTGTACGAGAATTGCAGCCATTCGAGGGTAATCCTATCCAAAGTCAAAGTCAAAAGCGCTTTATTTAATACTAATCGTTATAAATTTTAAAAGAATATAAAGCAAATTCCAAACAATAACAATCAAAAAACTTAATGGCCCAAATGGCTCTCTAAATTTGTACGTTATCGTTAACACATATCATCAAAAAAAAAAACTATAGCAAATTCAATTAATTACGATTATTACATATTTTTAAAATTTAATTGGAAAAAGGAGAAAAAACCAACCAACACTATCCTAAAATTATTTCTAATTTAAACACAACAGTGAAACTTTGATCCTACACCTAATATGTTGTAACTTATTTATAATAAAACACAATCAAAAACTTTAACTTATACTAAAAAAATCAATAACAATGTTCCTAACCTAAGTGTTCAATCTTATCTCTAACGGAATATAGTAAACATTACATATACCTAACCTATACCTAATTTTTAACAAAAATAAACAACAACACTAAATGTAGCAATAATGAGCTGAAACTCAAAAACTAAATAACGAAGAACACCAAAACTGAAAATAAATACGAATAATTTAGACATTGTCATTCAGCTACCAATACCTGGATTGCGCCGTCTCAACTCGATCAGCTTCAACGAATCTAGCAAATGAGTAGCTCCATTGAAATCCTTGGTCTCGTGAACCCAAATTAGGAAGATATTTTATCTTCTTATCGGTGGCGCGTCGATATATGTGATATATGACTGGGACGCCGTCAGAATCAAAAACATATCGATTCATGTCCAAATACACGAATGCTTCTGGAGGAATGAAGCCAGTAGCGAGGCAAGTCGCTATATACCCGTCTGTAGGGTGGAACGGCTGTGAAATCCAAGGGTTTTCACTCACAGTCACAGATCTTGCGATATGATTCCGAAGAAGTCTCAATATGAAGATATCGACCCTGGTCACTTCAGCAGTTTGATAAATTCTTCTATTCGATATATAATGTTTCCAATCCGTCTTAGGCTTTCTGTACAAACCAGTACATGCACGAAGACATTTCCTTTCTAAAACTCTTAATTTTTCCATAGTACTAGCGCTCTGGTTGTACTAGATCTGACATCCATATGTCAAAACTGGTCTAACCAGGGTCTTGTAACAGATAATTTTGACCTTTTGATCAATGTATCTGGAATGAAAGAGCTTTCGAAGGGCCATGACTACTTTAAGTGCCTTACTGAGCATGATTTTCACATGTTCAGTATAGTACAGATACTGATCGAGATAAACACCGAGGTATCGAACACAGGATTTATGTGGAACCCGTTCAAGACTACTCTCACCAGCCATGATGTGGAAATCTTTCCAATTACGTTTCAGGTCTTGACTGACCCCCTGCAGCGTTGTCCGAAACAAGATTGTTTCGCACTTCTGCGTATTGATTTTCATTCGCCAATTGTCAGTGTACAGCTGTACATCATTGAACATTTTTTGGAGATTGCTCTGAACTATTGTAGCTTTTCGGTCTGTCGTATAGATGATCAGATCATCAGCAAACGCTACCAATAATCGCGTTGGCGAGACGTTAAAATCAAAGCCGTTCAATAGCTTGCGAATGAAGATTGAAAAGAGCAGAGGCGCAGTAACTGTTCCTGGTGTAGACCATTCAAGACCTTGAACTCGCGCATTGTTGTCAGATTTCCATCAGTTACAACAAACGATTTCCCGTATAACATATTGCACATCATGGCGACAAGGTGTCTGGGGAACTTGTCCTGAAGGAGTTTAAAAACTAGTCCATCTAACCATACCGTATCAAAGGCTTTCTCCATATCAATGAGACATGATCCAACACATTGTCTATCATTTAGTTTCCAACAGATGTCTGAGGTTACTTTCGTTATTGCATGTGCGGTCGAATGCCTGGCACGAAAACCAAATTGGCAATTCGGCATCAACTCATTTTCCTCAATGTGGGCGTTTAATGCTCTGTTGAGTATCACTCCAAACACCTTGCTGATGTTAGGCAGCAAGCTGATTGGGCGATAGCTTTTGGGGCATGAAGATTCTTTTCCTTTCTTCAAGATCGGAAATACCTTAGCTTTTTTCCACTTATTTGGGAAATATGAATTGCTCAACATGTTGTTGAACAATATGCAATAATTCCTAATAGCAACCTCAGGCAAATGTCGGAGAACTACATTTGGAATACCATCAGTACCACATGATTTCTTGTTGTTTATCTTGCGAAATATGAAACATAAGTCTTCATAGCTGACAAAATAATCAATAAGATTCAAGCTCGGTATGAGGTCAGATGTTAATGTTTCATTGAAATGAAGAATTGATTGGCCGTTCAGGCTTGATTTGAAGTCGGAAACTTTTGCTTCAACGACCTCTGAAAAAATTTCGTTCCCTCTCTCAGGGTTTGGTAGATGAACCAATTCAAAATGTGTTTCAATCAGGGCAAGTTTATCCAATCCTTCACAAATAATCCTGTTTCCATTTCTATCCGGAGTCGTACTATCAATTTCGATACCAGCCCTATCGAGAAGATTTATCTCATCACTAGTGACTTCAAGATTCGATACCTTCACTCGAGACTTCTTGCGGAATATGCTATTCACTTTCGCGAACACGCCGTCTGGGTCCTGTGGGCTAATACCCCTCAATTTTTCCGCCCATTGATTGCTGACCTCACTCCTGAAGTATGACCGGATTAAGTTCCGGACATTCTTCAGATGTAATTTCAACAAAGACAATGAGGGATGGTTGTAGTCCAAAAATCGTCGATAAATATTGTTGACGCATGTGAGAAGGAGGCTTTTCAATCTTGGGTAATCCTATCCTCAACGATTGTGAAATAGTGCGCCAAAAACTTATCTACAGGGCAATCTTTCGCCGCATCAGGCAAAAGATAAAAGGCCCGGCCGATGCAGCACTAGTCTCATATAATTTATTCGATGAGAACTGGTTGTGTCTTTCATTGCATTACGCTGCCAAGCGTGACGTTCGTACGTTAGAGCATCAATTACATGCTTTGTCCCAAGGAAATAAAAGCGTTGAGGAATTTTATGTCACGGTCAACCATCAACTGTCTCTTTTTATCAATGAAATTAAAACAGAAAACTATTCTGCAATCGTGCACTTAATGTTTTTATACGTGGTCTCAGCGGAGACATTTATCGTATGTTGATGATTAAATGGCCTCAAGCTCTCCCAGAGGCATACGCTTCATGTTTAGATTTTCAAAGCCTGTATAAAAGTTCGAATTTACATATCCAAAACAACAATCGTAATAACATTCATACGTAGATATCATAAGCAAACATATGTACACATTCATTCGCTTACTGTAATAATAGATTGAATTCACATATCATGAACAAAAACAATAATCGTTATAACATTCATACGGACATATCATAAACACATATGTACACATGTTCAATTGTACATCATTCAATTCATTTGCTTACTAACAAAATTTATTTGATCACCAACAAAAGTCCAACCTAAACAAACAAAAAAAGACAACCATGAAATATCAATCGTTTCGCATGGCTACATGTAAACATACCAGTTGCATAATCATACAATGCAATTTCCTTTATTTTTTCCACACTCATTCTAAATATCGAGTGTACCCATATCACGTTGCATTTCATTCATAACCCATCACGTGTGAAAGTATTCCATGACCTCATGTAATGTGACGCCTACGCCCGGGAATCGAAGTGATTCCGATCCCGAACCCTTGCACCCGGCCAGATGGTTATGACCTCGAAATGCAAGCGGACTTCATCTTTCGTGCGGATATCGTTGCGCAGAAAATATTTTTTTTCTCTCCAAATATTTAGATCTGTGGATTTAAATATTTGAAACATAATATTAATCAAAAACCCCGACACGTTTCGAGGCATATCCATCTGGGAATGCCCCCTCCACCGTGGCCATCGAAACACTATGCCACTGGCGACAAAGGGAAATGCACATTGCCGCCATGTGGCGTTCCATTCCGCACATCTGTTTTGTCGGTGGTTGTCGGATTGACAGTCCGACGCAACGAGGGAGTTGGGTTGTTCCGTTGTGCGCTACGGGAGATGGTCGCCTGGGTTCAAAGAAGAAGACCATCATTACGAGCCAAGGAAATTGTACGACGTGTTGAAGCAGCAATAGCTGGAGCGGAACCTCTACTTACTCCACCTCGTTCATCGTCAACCGAATCACCAGATAGATCTCCATCACCTGAAGTGATACCATGTTAATGGCCGATCGTGAGGACGTATCGCCTGTTATACGTATGAATTCAGTTGCACAATTCGCCAAAGCGTCGTAGAGATTATTTGAAAAACAAATAACTGAAAAGCCCTCTAGCAAATTCTCGCGGAGAACTTGCACCGATGGAAAAAGTAAAGTTGCATTTCGTGTTAATCGGTTCGATTGCTGCGGAGGAACGGCGTCAGAAATGCTAAGATATATAACGGCAAACACCACTCGTGAAGTTTGTGCATCAAAATATCGACCGTGCTTTGTTCACAGCCGCCTTCGGCCAGACACGAGCAACCTAAGACCTGGTATGTGATTAATTTAGTTATTACAACCATATTACCATACAATAGCACGTAATCTTTTGAAGAAAAAAGTATAAAATTTTTAAATGAAAAACTAAAACTACTAGAACTAAAAATGGCGAAAATAACATATTTACTTACTATATAATATACCTGGATATATTTAATGTTTCACGTACGCTCCAAGAAACAATAATTTTTAAATAGATAGAAATGAAAGAAACAAATATAAACTACTAGATAGTAAGACGATGGAACGATATATTATGGAAAATGATAAAAGATACTTGGAAATAGCCATTAATAAATTTAAAATGAATAACACTATGAAGAAATAAAACATAAAGGAGAAAAAATGTTAGGATGTTCAATGATAGTTTCAGATATAAATTGACACTAATTTTCGTTAGCTGTCTAGAGTTTATAAATTTTTAGGCACAAGAACTTAGCCAAGTGCATTGTTGATATCCCAGTTTGGCAGATAATTTTATCAAGTTTAATTTTTTAGACAGAAAATATGTCTATCTTGGCCGAGAGAGACAATAAAAGGCTTTTACTTTTAGTTTACAAATATTGAGTTGAGAGTGTATTTGAAAAGAGCACTATAAGCCATTTTTGAACAGGCTACTAAATATGTATGTTCTGAAAGATTAAATGTGTAATCGAAAAATGCTGTGTTGATAATATATAGAAGGATAGAGGCACATAAATACAGTTTGATGGTTACAATTACCCCGTAGGTAATTGTGACGAATGCTTTTGGCTAAGTGAGTTTATATGAAATGAGAAAAAGTTGTGTATAGATAAGTACATATCTGCTCGCTCGTTTTCGATTGTTTGAAACATAGAGTTTAAGTTAGCGTTGATATAGATTTAACTATAACTTCATATTGCACTATTCATAGATATTTGTGAACCTTATTTTGAAAGAAAAAAAAACGAGCGTAAATTTGAAGACCAACATGTGTTCAAACTTTTTGAGGACATTTACGGATTTTGCCAGACTGATGGTGTAAGTGCGGGTATTGCTAAACGAATAGGAAAAAGGGCTAGGTTATTTGAATTATTCAAATATGAAGAATATCATTTTCGGTGAATCCTAACAATGCATTGTCGGGCTAAAAATCATTTAAACTTTAGCGATTAAGGTAATTGTGCCATAATTAATACGCACTTGGTTTTACTCAATGAAAGTCCTAGAGAAACGTTTCACCCTCCTAAAATAGTATTTGAATTTCATTTCATAATCAACATAAGTTTAAAATCGTAAGAATGGAAAAGCAAGAATTGCTGCTCCATCATCTGTGAGACATTATCGCTAATGTATGTAATAATCAGGAAAAACCATCGTCATTCTTGTTTTGAGCACTTAAACCTTCTGTAAATGTTGGAGTCTTAATTAATTAACGATAACATCAAACAAACCACACATTTGTTTCTAGATAATTAGTTCTTATAGTTACGCTCAAATATTTGCCAATGGCTACAATAGAATAATCAAAAGTACGTTCCACAAGAGAGCCTTGCTTTAGGTTGTAAGCAGTATTTTGATAATGTTGATGTATTAATATTTAGCATTTAGTTTGATATATTGTTACTGACAATGGTTGTTTTATTGATTTAGTATAGCTTTTTTCGTGACCTTATTTCGAGGTTGATTGTCGCACAATGAATGACTAAATAAAAGAATTGATATGAATTGCTAAATTTAACCACGACTTTCCTTTTCAGCGGTTCTTCTGTTTCAGTGGGAAGAGAGAGTGCAGGGTAGGTATGTCGTCGCGAGGGTAGGGTTTCGCCAAATCCGCTGAGGTCGGTTTCGCGTCGCGCGCGGTACGCGGTACCTTTGTTGTTTCGTTATTTTATTTAGAGTAGTCTTCGTCGGTTTGAGTTAGAGTAGTATACTTTTCGGTACCGCGTCGAAACTTCGGGAACATGAAATAAAAATTAGATTTTGAATTCTTGACTGGTTATAAGAAGAAATACGGAGTAACGTAAAGTAGGTTTCTTCTCCGTATGGTTTGTTTTGTTAACGCGTTTTGGAAAACGGGCATGTTCAGGTGGCTGAAATATTGTAATTGAGCGTAACCCATTCGGAGACCCGCGACCGAAATCCTCTCCGAAATAGCTGGCCGACAAGCAGCCACCGCGTGAATGGGTTACGGTGCACGTATTGGTTGACCTGTTGGTACCATCCGTTGGCACTACTCAGACTTAACGTCTAGAACCGATGAGAGGTCGGTTCCGCGTTGGGACTAAAAAAGTTGAAAATCATTACACTCACTCAATGCACGCTAATTGTCTTACTCATCAAGAGGTTAGCGACCATTCCCAAGTGATACGTACGAACATGGGTGATTGACATATGAGTGCATGCATAATGTATGGAATATGGATATCTATCCATCGAAGAAAATAAATGCATGTGAATGTAGTAATTTGGACTTTGGTAATATCGAGATGCGTGAGCTTTTGTTCATGAGGCAATAAAATTAATTTAATGGAAAGCATAGGTCGAAATATGTCAAATAATGATTTTTTGCTTACACTTTTAAAAAAAAAGAGAAAAACAAATTAGTTGCGTAAGACATAGGTTGTATAAATACTGAAGTGTGATTGAATAAAATCAAGATTTGTAATCGAATCGTCTTGGCGTTTTCATTGCAAGTCTTACCTCCGCGAAGCTATGATTGCGGATTTAGGAATCGAGGTGTTGTGGACAATGTCCTCGCCATGTTCTCTGCGGAGCAATTCTCCGCTTGCGTAGGTGTAGGTATAAATTAGAAGCAAACGTAATAACCGTATTTTTACCGTAGAAGTGAGATTCGGAATAATAAAAAACAATTTCATGGCGACCCTGCCATAACAATTCATAGGAGAAATATATAACATGCATAACATTTCACCTGAATTACGAAATTACCAAATTTATCAGAAATACCCAGTGTGTCCTATGGAAAACGGAACTTTTACAAAACATAGATTTATATTGGTGGCACCTAATGGCGGATGTTGGCAATGGAAAGGTCCATTCTTAACTGACATCCTTTCAAATTTGTATGACATTTGGTTCAATGGAAACCAAAATATCGCGCTCAAAGGGACAGTGCGTTTGTGGCATCTGTCGAAAAATGAACTTCGAACAAACAGCAAATATTAAGTTCAACATTGTAAGGATTTGATTAAAGAGTCAAAAAAGGACCCAAACTTGAAATATTCGATTGTGGCTGGTGATGAGACATGGTGTTTTCAATATGATCCCGAAACCAAGCGTCAAAGTGCTGAATGGAAGCACCCAACCGAGCCCAATCCGAAAAAATCAAAAGTGAAGACAATCTTGATTTGTTTCTACAATTCGGAGGGTATTTTTCATCGTGAATTCATTCCACATGGTCAAACGATTACTGTTGTGTTTTATCTTGGTGTTATGAAGCGTTTGCTCAGCCGTGTTTGTCAAGTGAGGTCACAATATCGTGAAAAAGGGAGCTGGCGTTTGTTGCATGATAATGCCCCGTCTCATCGATCGAACTTGATCATGGATTTTTGGATCGAAAATCCCATTTTAACCATCAACCATTCACCGTAGTCACCAGGTATGGCTCCCTGCGGCTTCTACTTGTTCTCCAAATCGCACTTGCCTATGAAAGGAAAACGTTATGCCGACGTAGAGGCCATCTAAAGAGTGACGACCGACATACTAAAGTCGATGGATAAAAATGATCGCAAAAACTCATTCGATATGTTAATTGATCGTACAAAACGTTGTATTGATCCGGAAGGAGACAATTTTGAATAAAATAATTAGAAATTTGCCAGAATATTGAGTTTTTGTCTTAATTTTGAAAAAGTTGCATTTCCCAAGGGATATATTAACAACTCCATTTCCGCTCCTGCAAATCAATTTTTTATTCTTAAATTCGATTCAAATAGAAAACTAGCGAAGCGTTTCTCATAGGAACCAAATTTATAATATCCCGCAAAACCCTGCTAGATTCTCGAAATTTGCGTCCGCCACGACCTATCAATCCAAAACTCCCAGTTCCGATGGAAATTGATAAATCTATCCAGAGAAAACAAATAGATTTTATGAATAGACCTTCTTTCAATCACGCTTTAAAAAGTTCAAATGATTCCGCGGTTCAACCAAGGAAATTTCAGTGGCTTTACAAACTGGAAACCCAGGATTAACTAGCACCGGCTGATTTATATGAGGCTTGTGATGATTTGAAATTGGGAGAGCAATGTACTGAGGAATATTTTGAGCATTTGCCAGATAGTTGCGATGACACAATTGATGACGCTGAAGTAAATTTAGCCAATTCAAAAGTCCCCGGTCAAATGGGGCCATTTTTAACGATTTCATACTTTAAACGATCCAATAACGCTATATAAAAATCGCCGTTGATAGTTTGGTCCTTTTGGAGGTAATCAATGAATATTATACCTTGCGTATCCCAGAATACTGATCCCATAACCTTGCCAGCGGTTCATCGAGTGTAGTCCACTCAGCTGACTGTTGATTGGACTCCGGAGTGAAATGATGGAGCCATGTTTCATCCATTGTCACATGTCGACGTGAAAATTCAGGTTTATTGCGCTTAAACACTGCTCAGAATCATTAACACGTTGTTGCGTGGCAACCATTTTGCACACAGCTTCCTCATGTACAAATGTTCGTGAATGATATGATGTACACGCTCAGATGATATCTCCACAATGTCTGCTATCTTGATCAACTTCACTTTACGGTGAACTTTTTTGATGTTTTCGTTGGTGACAGCCTCTTTTGGGCTTTTCACCACGTTCAAACTTACCATACCAATCAATGATGGTTGATTCTCCTGGCGCCGATCCCGAAAACTCTTCATCAAGTCAAGATTTTGTGTCAACTGTATTTTTTTCCCTTCAAAAAGTAATATTTTAACAGCACACGAACTTCTTTTTTTTCCATCATTTTTCAAATAACAAAAGTAGCTACACTCACAGTGCAATATCTCCCAAACTAATGGTCGGACTGCTGTCAAATTTAGACAAGTATCGTTTGAAGGCTGGTACTAACTAAAAATTATATGGATTTAATACTAGCACCGCCATCTGTGTATCACACCGGAGACTTTTCAATTGGCCTGTTATGATGGACGCCTCTCTAGCGTACCATACTCAGAATATGTTTAACGTGATGTTAGAGTATTGAAGTCTTTGATTGACCCCGGTATGAATAAAGATTTCATAGCTCCTGAATTCTTTCAAAATTGTAAATTAATTGAAACTCCGTTTAATATTCAGTTAGCTGCAGGTGAAATAACTATTACTAGAAAGGTTACAAGCTCATTCTTCAGGAGTGTAGGCAAAGATACTGTTGTCGATTTTTTATATGCTACCGGGATTAAAATTATTTGACGGTATTATCGGCATTGAAATGTTCAAGCAATTACGTGCGATTACCGATAGAAAGAGTAATGCTTCGCAATTTTTTTCCAATATTAAAATATCTTTAACACTCAACAATCGAAGCAAATGAATAAACTGGAAACTGTATACAGCCATATAGCATTCTTTGGGGAGCGCCGCCCCCACAGACCCAAGGATACGGGGGGTGCCGTGAGGTTCCCTCCTCCCTACCACAAAAAAATTATGGATAGTACCGAAGAAGTTAAATAAATTAGGTGAAAAAAATATTGCCACGTCGTTGAATTCAAAAGACTCAACACGGTAACTGTTTCAGACACGTACCCCATACCTGATATTACTGATACATTGGCCGGCTTTGGGAGATCCAAGCTCTTTACTAACTTAGATTTGACTTCCGGCTTCCACCAGATCAAGATGAAAGAAAGTAGTAATATAGATAATTCTATTGGCGGGATTTTTCAAAGAACCCCGATTACTTTTAGTATTCTTATGCTACCAGTTGATATTTACCGACGTTTAAGGTTCTCTAAAACTTGATATACTTCGAAATAGTTTCATTACTTGATACAAAAAATTTAAATATTCCTATTTTGCCAAAGTTTCTCCTACCATTGCTTATTCACACAACTAGGAAAGATTCTAAGGAGAGTTCACGACAGAACGTCCCAATGAATGGATGTGTCTTCTTTTTTAACTATTGTTTGCACGAAACGTTAATTTTGTTCTATGTGTAATTGTGTGCTAATCCCTGCGCTTAATAAATATTTAATCCTTTTGAACATTGAGAAATTTCATGCAAAACATCTATTCCTTCTTAATCGAAATAATAGAAACGTGAAGCTAGTGCGTAAACATTTGGTGCGTCACGCCGGATATAACCAGTCATTGGCACCAGGCAGTCGAAAACATTTGCTTGTGTTAGCTCGAAGCATTATTGTGTACACATACATGCAACATCGCGACCGTTCCGGGCGTACAGTCGCGAGTAGCAGAAAACGTAGCCACCAGACAGTGGGAAACTTTTGTTTGTGTTAATTTAAGCAATTATTGTGTACAAATACATGCAACAATGCGACTGCGTCCGGCTTACAGTGGCGAGTAGCAGAAAATACAGCCACCAGGCAGTGGAAAACTTTTGTTTGTGTTAATTCAAACAATTCTTTTGTGCACATATATGTGATCTCTCCGAGTGGATAGACACGCTAGTAGTAGAAGGTACAGTCATCAGAACGGAAAAAGAGTCTAAGCGTGTAGATATCAGAGTGGAATTTGGAAAACAGAAGACGCAGCAGTCAGACAGTGAACTTGAAACTATGGAGGAGAGAAAGGAAACTGTTGAAGGATCATCCTTATGTTTTGATTGTCTCAGCGCACAAGATGAATGCAAATCAGGAGGATGCAAAGTATGCAACGGTAAACATTATTCGCTTCTTCATCCACATAGCAATTCTCCTGGATCGACCATGTAGGGAATAGTCTCGATCAACGCTGCGTCACTCCTAAGCACAAAGGCGAAATCGGAGCATAATTCATGACCAGCCAGTAAGGAAATAAAATCCTTTCTATCTGAAAGATCAGAATTAGATGACATAATACCGACTGCTGTTTTAATTTTTGTCCAAAACAAAACTTTTACATTATGTCACGCTATAATAGATACAGGATCGCCAATATATTTCATGGTCATGGATTTAGCAACAAAGTTGAAATCACCGAAAAAAAGATGTTATATGCCGATTGGAGCTTTAAATGAGCTTTCTACTATCGCTGAGTACGAAGTGACTACTGTCATACGATCTCGTTTAAATAACTATCGAAGACCTTGGAATTCCTTTTGGGTCTGACTATTATTTCAGTAACACCGAAAGCTCAGATAAATCGGAGAGCCATTAATCTTTCATTGAACGTTCATTTTGCGGCCCTGCATTCCGTAAGCCCACGCCGGTACAATTACTTATCGGTGCTGGAGCATCTCTTTCAACGTTGTGCGTCGGCCAAATATATCTCAACATAAACCTGATTTGATCCTTTAAAAGACTCACTTTGGCTGGATTGTAACGGGATGTTTACCCCCCACAGTGTAGCAATATAAAATCCAAGGCAAAATACTATTTAAATGATCTACAACTAGATATTTCTCGGCTATGGGAGTTGGGAGAGTGTACTTCGAAGACTCATCTCTTGGTAGAGAAATTAGCGTGTGAAGACGATTTTGTAAAAAATGTCACCCGGGATCCTACAGGCCGATACACGGTAGCGCTCCCATTTAGTGATAATGAGAATGAGTTAGGAACTTTATACAGAGGCACACTAAAAAGATTTACGGCTCTCGAGAGAAGATTCAAATAGAATCCTAATCTACAGGAACAATGTTTAAATCTATACAATAGTACATTAGCCAAGGATATTTATCGCGTCTTCTTTCGTTATTTGCCTCATCAGTCGGTCAGAAAAGAAGGAAGTTTTACTACGAAATCACGTGTAGTTTTTGATGTATCAGCAGTATCTAGCTTTGGCCTATCAATGAACGATGCATTGATGTCTGTATTAATGATTCAAGACAAATTTTTCGCTCTCCTGTTACGTTTCCATTTGCATAGGTATGTGTTGATGGGTGACGTCGAAAAATGTATCTTCAGATAAAGATTCGAGAAGAAGATCAGACATATTTAATAATCCCTTGGCGTGATGAGACAGGATCAGTATCGGCTTATAAATTTAATCGCCTAACATTTGGAATAAAGCCAGCATCTTTTTTAGCCACCCGTTGTTTGCACAATTAACTGAAGATGAAAAATCTCAGTATCTTTTGGAGTCTCACACCATTATAAATGATCTTTTTGTAGATGATTTAATCACTGGTGCTGACGATTCGGACACCATTTTACAAATAAGAACAGAGTTGGATGCCCTCTTGTCATCATGCGGTTTTCATTTTCGACAATACGCATCGAATTCCCAGACAGTTTTGAAGAACATTCGATCTGTTATTGTTAATCTTAATTATCAAAAGATCCAGATAGTAACTATAAAACACTGAAAATCCATTGGAGTTCGTCGAGGGACATGATAATGTACACAATGCGAGCGTTGGCTGAGACTAAGGTTACAAAAAGGACTATTTTCTCTGAGATTGCAAAAATATTTAATCCATTAGGATTATTCAATCCAGTTATTGTAGTGGCGAAGATAATGATGCAAGACTTATGGCACCTCAGATTGGACTGGGATGAATCCTTACCTACTGAAATTCATACCAATTGGCTTTATTTTGCATCTCAATTACCGCTATTAAATGATATATCATTTCCACGACAAGTTATTCTTCCTTCATCCAAAGTTATACAACTACATGGACTCTGTGACGCCAGTCAAAAAGCATATGGTGTTTGTATACATCTGTGATCAGTGGACTAGTCGGAAAAAATCCAGAATCCATTATTATGGGTCAAATCGCGAATGACTCTCATCAAAACGCCACAGTCTATTCCGCGTTAGGAACTACTCGTATGTATGTATGTACGTGCGTGTTGCAAGCCAACTTGTGTGTCTTAGTTGAAAAGGCTCTACACATTTCAGTAAATAAAGCTTACCTGTGGACAGATTCGATGATTGCACTACAATGGATCAATACACCACCTCATCGATTAAAAAAATTGTATCGCCAATCAAGTAGCTGAAGTGCAGACTTTAACACGAGTCCAGGATTGGGTACACGTGCGCAGTCAGGACAACCCAGCCGATTTATTGTCTCGTGGAGTTCTTCCCGAAGAATTCAGAGCAAATCTTTTGTGACGGGTCGGTCCATCCTGGTTAAGTCGCGAGGAGAGAAATTCGCCTCAACAAGCATTGCTGCGAATGGAATAGCTACTGCAGATGCGTAAAACCACTTGTCCAAAAAAAATAATATACAGCAACTTTTCTGTCGATTCTCGTGATTCCAAAGGTTGTTACGAATCACATCCTGGTGTTATCGAATACGTCAAGTAATTATAAAACCTGAAAACCTCACCGTGGAAGAATTACGCGCTACTTAAAACTCGTGCATTGTTGTTGGCACAGAAATTTAATTTGTCCTCAGAATTGAAAGATCTAAAAAAAGGATTGACCGAACCCTCAAAAAGTAAATTGTAATCACTGTCTCCGTTTTTGGATGATCAAGGAGTAATACGCGTCGGTGGGCGATTGTAACAATCTTCCTTATCACATCAACACAAGCATCCGATAGTTTTGCCAAAATGTTACATTACTAACTTGATTATTAAGCAGGAGTACTAACGATGTCTACATGCAGGCATTCAAGCTACTCTCAGTTTTCTCCGTGAAGCTTATTGGCTCAAAAAAGGGCGTAATCAGGTGCGCCAGATAATAAGAGATTGCCTTTGCTGTGCTAGAGCAAAGCCAAAACCGATAGAATACATAACGGGAAGTCTCCCAAAAGAATGAACAGTTAAATCATTTACAAATAGCGGTGTCGTTTATTGTGGACCTTTTTTTATCAAAGAAAAGAAATTTCGCGATAAAACTAAGATCAAGGCATATATAGCAGCACTCATTTGTTTCGCTACAAAAGCCGTTCATCTCGAAGTTGTCGGTTATCTCACTACAGAATCCATTCTGGCAGCCCTCAAGCGGTTTGTGGCTTGTAGAGGAGTTTGCAGTATTATTTTTTCAGACAACGGCACCAATTTCGTCGGGGCTAGGAACGAAATTAAGGAAATTCAGAACGCCATAGTTGCCGCGATTAAGGATAAGTCAGTACATCATTTCCTTACAAATAAAGAAATCAAGAGGAAGTTCATACCTCCACAATCTCCTCATGTCGGCGATATATGAGCAGCGGCCATGAAAACATTCAAGCATCATCTCCGACGAGTTTTCAAAAATTAGCTATTCAATTTTGAGCAATTATACACTCTCACCGTAGAAATTGAAGCTGTTTTAAACTTAAGACCTTTAATTCCCCTTTCCTTAGATCCGAACGATCTCTCTGTCCTAATCCATGCCCATTTCCTTCTCAGCGACTCAATGTTTGGCTTACCTGTGTACATACGAGTATATCTGGATATTTCAACCAATCGACTATTTACCTGGCAGCATATTCAGAAAATTAAACGGGACTTTTGGGTCCGGTGGAGTAAAGAATGTATGAATGAGCTTAACATGCGTAGAAAATGTTCTAGCCCCAGGTGCTTTCTACAGATTGGATCCGTTGTTATCATTCAAGACGATAATTTCCGCCTCTCCAGTGGAGAATAGGTTGCATCATGGAATTGTATCCTGGCCAAGATGGAGTCACCTGTACGGTTCGTATAAAAACCTCGTCTGGAGAACTTATGCGCAATACTAGGAAGCTGCATCTTTTGGCAGTGGAAACCGTCGAAAGTCGATCCAGTACCTCGTGAACCAGGCTGACACCGTGACCTCTCTGGGGATTTCAAATTTTTAATATTATATACGTTGTTTGCATCCATTTATTTTTGGAATTATAACTTCAATGTCAACATCCTAAGCCATGATTAGCTGGAAATAAGTATTGTTTATTAAGATAGATTTTATTATCTTTATATGCGAACTAGCTTTTATACTTAATTTTTTGACACACATCATTAGCAGCCTTTTCATTGTGATTCATAATTAACAAGAGCAAGGCCCGATGCTGGCAAGACCTCGTGGACGATGTAAATAGGGATCCGTGGGGCCTTGGCTACAAGCTGGTCAAACTTGGTGCCCTACGGAAGTCTTGTATACATGACGCGGAAAAGGTGGACGCGATAGTCCGGGGACTCTTCCCCGCCCATCCCGTCCGTGTTGACGCTGTCCATGGTGAAACAGCAGTCGAGTGCCCACTCTTCACACAGCTGGAACTGGAGGAGGCAATCCTCTCCCTGAAAGCGAGGAAGGCTCCAGGTCCAGATGGTGTTCCAGCTGAGGTTTTGCAGCTCGTCTATCACCATTGTCCTGACTTGCTGCTCAGCACATTCAACGCTTGCCTACGGGACGGGGTTTTCCCGATATGATGGAAGGTGGCGAGGCTCGTGCTGGTCAGCAAGGGGAAGGGAAATCCCGAATCGCCGTCTGCATACCGCCCGTTATGCATGCTAGACACGGCTGGGAAAGTGCTAGAGAAACTCATCAAGGGAAGAATCACTGACGCGATTCGTGCTGCTGGGGACCTATCTCCTCGGCAGTACGGCTTTAGAGCAGGACGTTCTACCATTGATGCGATTGCAGAGGTGGTGAACGCGGTCCGAAAGGCAGAGGCATATAGTTGCACCAAGCGACGGATCGTCCTGTTGGTGACACTCGACGTCAGGAATGCCTTCAACTCCGCTAGATGGGTGGATATTCTGGACACGCTGGAAAACTCTTTTCAAGTTCCAGAATATCTAATGCGGCTTTTGAGGAACTACCTAAAGGACCGAAGCCTGCTCTACGACACGACACAGGGCCAACGAAGGATGGAAATTACATCGGGTGTTGCCCAGGGATCTATCCTTGGTCCGGACCTGTGGAACGTGTCTTACGACGGGCTACTGAGACTCGAGATGCCAGATGAATCGCGCTTGGTCGGCTATTCGGATGATGTTGCGGCTCTGGTCGCCGGACGCACCGTTGAACAAGCGCAACTTAGGCTAGGTATGCTAATGCGCCGAGTGTGGGACTGGATGACTGCTCGCGGGCTCAGTTTAGCACTGGAGAAAACCGAAGTGGTCATCTTGACAAAAAAAGAGAATCCCTAGAGTAAGGATGATCAGTATTGGAGATATACAGGTCGAATTGAAGCCAGCGGTGAAGTACCTGGGGCTACTGATCGACTCGAAGATGAGTTTCTCTGAGCAAATCAGGGCAATGGCTGAGAAGGCTGCTTCGGGAATATCGGCCCTGAGTCGACTTATGGCCAACGTAGGGGGACCCAGCCCATCAAGAAGACGCCTCTTGATGAGTGCTGTAGAGTCAGTGCTACTGTACGGAGCAGAGGTATGGGGCGACGCTCTCAGCAAGGAGGTATACCGAAAACGATTGGCACAGGTACAGAGAAGAGGAGCACTGAGAATTGCATCTTCGTATCCAACAGTCTCCGACTCGGCGGTGAGAGTGATTGCAGGCGTGATACCTGTCACTCTCCTTGCTAGAGAGCGCCGCGCTATTTACCTGCGCCGAAATGAGGATGCGAGGGAGATGGTTGCCCGCGAGGAGAGACAACGCACGCTCAACGATTGGCAGCAGTCTTGGGGGAATTGCACGAAGGGAAGGTGGACTGCGCGCCTCATCCCGGATGTGAGACCGTGGCTAAATCGAAGGCATGGTGAGACTGACTTCTATCTGACCCAGCTTTTGAGCGGGCACGGGTGTTTTCAGTCTTACCTGCACAAGATCGGTAAGTCACGGTCTCCCGATTGTCGGTTTTGCCCAGGAGAAGAGGACAATGCCTGTCACACATTTTTTGCGTGTACGAAATGGGTCAGGCTGCGAAGGGAACTCTACAGGGAGACGGGAGAGCTCATCCCGGATAACATAGTTGCGGTGATGCTCGAATCGTTTGACAAATGGAACCAGGTGGCACATTATGCTCGGGCAGTCCTAAAAGATAAAAGGGACTCGCAGCAGCCGGAGGTGCTGGGGGATCGCTCTTCTGGCATTTCCTCTTCCCCTCACCCCTCCCGCTAGGAAAGGGATATTATTGTCCTAGGAGAGACAGAGGAAGGAAATTTCAGGAATTTGGAAACAATACTGGATCGAATCAAATCAAATCTAAAGGCTGACTTGGGAAATTCCGCTTTTCTAAAAAATCAGGTCAGCTTTTTAGACTATATTATTTCAGAAAAAGAAGTCCTTCCAGATCCGGAAAAGATTTCCGCTATCCAGAAAATGAAGCTTCCAACGAATTTAAAGGATTTGTAAGTTTTTTTGGGTATTGTATCATATTACAGGAAATTAATTAGAGAATTTGCGAAAATCGCAAAGCCTTTAGCAATTTTAACTCGGAGTGAAAATGTCCGAATTGGAGTGAATCAGTCGAAATGAAAGAAAATAAATCTAGGCGAACCATAAATCGAAGCATTCAACACACTTCTTCTCAGGTATTGGCGTTTCCGGACTTTGATAGGCCGTTTTTGCTAAAAACTGATGCTTCTAAGCAGGCAATTGGAACAGTGCTATCGCAAGGTGAGATTGGAAAGGATAAGCCTATAATATATATTTCTTGATCACTCAACAGAATGGAGAAAAACTATGCTGTCAATGAATAGTAGCTTATAGCGATAGTCTGAGCATTAGATAAACGGAGAACTTATCTTTATGGTACAAAAAAGGTTAACATTTTAACTGATCACCAACCAACTCTATGGCGGACGCGTTATTTAGATTGCCACTCGAAATAAATCTGCTTACCTCGAGCTCGTCAACTGTTTAAAGTGCACCTGAAGACAGCACTGATCTTATTCCGTTTTGTGATAATCCTTTAAACGTTTTCAAGAGGCAGATTGTCTTATCCGAAGGCAAGGAAGTCAATGCTTATGAGCAATCACATCCAAGATACTAGAGACACTACATACGCCTGAATGAAATAACTAGAGATGCGTTAGTAAAAAGTTTGAAGGAAATACTCTTCCTAATATCAACGGTATAAAAATACCAGAATACCGTATACCGCTATTACAAGAAGTTTACAAGCAACATTTTCCCAAGTTTAAGCTACGTATCACGCAGCGTGTAGTCGTAGATATAGCTCTAGAAGACAACCAATTGAGGATAATTCAAAAAGAACACCGCAGAGCTCACAGAAACCATCGTAAGAATAAAGAGCAAACCTTGGAAAAGTATTGCTTCCCTAAAATGACAAACAAGATAAACAATTTGTTGATTTATGGTTTTTTAAGTGCCTTTAAATAAAAACAAGAAAAGCTTTTTTTTTTAATTTAAAAAAAAAAACTTTTCCAGTTATACACTAATTTTATTTTATTTTTCAGGAAACACTAGCATTTCGAAAGCAAGCTGCTTCCTTCATCAGTGCTACACTACATACTTCTTTCAAAAAACAGTCCTTAAATAGCTACAGTTGTTAACATTCTTAATTACTTTAAATTGCCAACATCAGGCCTTAAATAGCTACATTCTTAATTACCTTCCAAAGAATTTTCATTTTTATTGCCCTCATACTTAATCCTAATTACACTGCAATTGCACTGACGCCGGATTCTTATTTTCGGTGGATTTCTATGTTTTGCGTTAATCGTTCAGATGCACTTTTAAAAAATTACCTGCCTGGCTTGCATTGCTCCTGGGTCAAAGTCAAAGTCAAAAGCGCTTTATTTAATACTGATCGTTATAAATTTTAAAAGAATATAAAGCAAATTCCAAACAATAACAATAAAAAACATAATGGTCCAAATGGCCCTCTAAATTTGTACGTTATCATTAAACACATTTAAAAATAAAAAAAACAAATTAACAAATTCAAATCAATGAAGATATAAAATATTTTTAAAATTCAATTGGAAAAAGGAGAAAAAACCAACCAACACTATTCTAAAATTATTTATCATCTTAACACTACAGTGAACTTTGATCCTACACCTAATATGTTTTAACTTTATTCTAATAAATGCAATGAAAAACTTTATCTTAAACTAAAAAAAATCTATAACAATGTTCCTAACCTAAGCGTTTAACCTTATCTCTAACCTAATATAATAAACATAATATCAACCTAACCTATACCTGATTTTTAACAAAAATAAACAATAATACTAAATGTAGCAATAATGAACTGAAACTCAAAACGTTGGTCTCGTGAACTCAAATTAGGAGGATATTTTGTCTTCTTATCGGTGGCCCGTCGATATATGTGAAATATGACTGGGACGCCGTCAGAATCAAAAACATATCGATTCATGTCCAAATACACGAATGCTTCTGGAGGAATGAAGCCAGTAGCGAGGCAAGTCGCTATAAACCCGTCTGTAAGGTGGAACGGCTGTGAAATCCAAGGGTTTTCACTCACAGTCACAGATCTTGCGATATGGTTCCGAAGAAGCTTCAATATGAAGATATCGACCCTCGTCACTTCAGCAGTTTGATAAATTCTTCTATTCGATATATAATGTTTCCAATCCATCTCAGGCTTTCTGTACAAACCAGTACATGCACGAAGACATTTCCTTTCAAAAACTCTTAATTTTTCCATAGTACTAGCACTCTGGTTGTACCAGATCTGACATTCATATATCAAAACTGGTCTAACCAGGGTCTTGTAACAGATAATTTTGACCTTTTGATCAATGTATTTGGAATGAAAGAGTTTTCGTAGGGCTATGACTATTTTAAGTGCCTTACTGAGCATGATTTTCACATATTCAGTATAGTACAGATACTGATCGAGATAAACACCGAGGTATCGAACACAGGATTTATGTGGAACCCGTTCAAGACTACCCTCGCCAGCCATGATGTGGAAATCTTTCCAATTACGTTTCAGGTCTTGACTGACCTCCTGCAGGGTTGTCCGAAACAAGATTGTTTCACACTTCTGCGCATTGATTTTCATTCGCCAATTGTCAGTGTACAGCTGCACATCATCGAACATTTTTTGGAGATTTCTCTGAACTATTGTAGCTTTTCAGTCTGCCGTATAGATGATCAGATCATCAGCAAACGCTATCAATGATCGCGTTGGCGAGACGTTAAAATCAAAACCGTTCAATAGTTTGCGAATGAAGATTGAAAAGAGCAGAGGCGCAGTAACTGTTCCCTGCTGTAGACCATTCAAGACCTTGAACTCGCGCATTGTTGTCAGATTTCCATCAGTTACAACAAACGATTTCCCGTATAAGATATTACACATCATGGCGACAAGATGTCTGGGGAACTTGTCCTGAAGGAGTTTAAAAACTAGTCCATCTAACCACACCGTATCGAAGGCTTTCTCCATATCAATGAGACATGCTCCAACGCATTGTCTATCATTTAGTTTCCAACAGATGTCTGAGGTTACTTTCGTTATTGCATGTGTGGTTGAATGCCTGGCACGAAAACCAAATTGGCAATTCGGCATCAACTCATTTTCCTCAATGTGGGCGTTTAATGCTCTGTTGAGTATCACTTCAAACACCTTGCTGATGTTAGGCAGCAAGCTGATTGGGCGATAGCTTTTCGGGCATGAAGATTCTTTTCCTTTCTTCAAGATCGGAAATACCTTAGCCTTTTTCCACTCATTTGGGAAATATGAATTGCTCCACATGTTGTTGAACAATATGCAATAATTCCTAATAGCAACCTCCGGCAAATTTCGGAGAACTACATTTGGAATACCATCAGTACCACACGATTTCTTGTTGTTTATCCTGCGAAATTTGAAACACAAGTCTTCATAGCTGACAAAATAATCAATAAGATTCAAGCTCGGTATGAGGTCAGATGTTAATGTTTCATTGAAATGAAGAATTGATTGGCCATTCAGGCTTGATTTGAAGTCGGAAACTTTTGCTTCAACGATCTCTGAAACTATTTCATTCCCTCTCTCAGGGTTTGGCAGATGAACCAATTCAAAATGTGTTCCAATCAGGGCAAGTTTCTGCAATCCTTCACAAATAATCCTGTTTCCATTTCTATCCCGAGTCGTACTATCAATTTCGATACCAGCCCTATCGAGAAGATTTATCTCATCACCAGTGACTTCAAGATTCGACACCTTCACTCGAGACTTCTTGCGGAATATGCTTTCCACTTTCGCGAACACGCCGTCTGGGTCCTGTGGGCTAATACCCCGCAATTTTTCTGCCCATTGATTGCTGACCTCACTCCTGAAGTATGAACGGATTAAGTTCCGTACATTCTTCAGGTGTAATTTCAACAAAGCCAACGAGGGATGGTTGTAGTCCAAAAATCGTCGATAAATATTGTTGACGCGTGTGAGAAGAAGGCTTTTCAATCTTTTCAACCTTGCGATGGTTGGTGTTTCATATCCTTCCATATTGTTTCGATGTTTTATCCTGGGAACTACTTTTTCAATTGTTTCCAACGTCAGCTTCTCTAACTTCGACAAATAGAGATCTATTTCTTCGTCAGTTAGATTTCTGTTATTAGGAACCATTGAGCAAGCGTTGCCATCATCAGAAGGAGGACATTGCTTCTGGTACTCGCGATTAAACTTCTTTTGAAACTTTCCCCAGTCTGTTTTTTTGAAGTTCAACCGATGATTTTCGTGTTGAACTGGAATGAGGAAGAAATCATCCCTTTGATGATTGATTTCCATTACGATTGCGTTATGGTCGCTATCATAAGGAAGCACCTGCAGTTTCCGTTGAGGACTATTAAAGTTGAATTCGAGTCTTGCGTTGGCAAGGCAGAGGTCTAAATATGAATTTGTCCTAGGGTATGTTGGGAACTCCGACCCATATAGATTGCACCTGTATTCAATTTGGTTCTCTGTTATCCACGATTTCAGGAATACACCTCTTGGATTATTGGTGGCGTTCAGCCATGATGTATGCTTGGCGTTCAGGTCCCCAGCAAGAATATAATAATTATGAAGCCTGTTCAATTCGAGTATTTCAAACAAGGAATTGAGTTCCTCCTTGAGCTTGAGAACAGTTCCACCAGTTGCATAGGCAGAGATAACGAAGAGGTTATCCCCACCTGGCAGTGAAATTTTGATAACGGACACTTCAAGAGATTCAAAGCTTTTGAATTCGACTTTTTCAATATTTTGGAAACAATAGGGTCTTCGAACGAATATCCCGGTGTCACCTCCCCCATCACCTGTTACTCTATCGTTTCTTACGAATTCAAAATCCTTGAATGTCATGGAGTGCCATGAATTGAGGTAGGTTTCGGTAAAAAGCATGATGTCAGGCCTTTGCTTAACAATGAATTCAAGGAGATAATCACGCCGATGTATAGTAACAATGGAGTTGACGTTGATCGAGATGAGACGAATCCTATCCATGGGAATGTGACTGGATGACAAACTATTTTGGAGCATGTTGGCCTAAACGTTGAAAAACGAAATTGATTTTTTGGTCTTGCTTATTAATTCTTTCTGAAAGCGATTCAAGTTGCTGGTAGATTTTAAGAAGCAGCTCATTATGGCCACTTACATTATTTATTTTATTTATATTGTTGTCTGCTTTTCCTCTGGCAGCAAGTGCAAATGATACCCCGGGTTTGATGAAGTTGGGAGGCAACAGATTGTGATTTACTTTGGTTTGCTTTGGGGAAAATTTAGCTCTTGCCTCTTGATACCGAGGGCATCCTCGGTATGATGCTGGATGACCAAATATACCGAAATTAACACAATACAATTTTACTTTTGGCTCCATCTGAGCCAATTCGCATTCACCGGGGGCGTGGATATCTTTGCACTTAACACAGCGATAGTGCATTGCACAATTGGCAGCCGAATGACCGAATCTTTGACACCTGTAACACTGGTTGACCTCAGTTTTTTGGAGGCGTTCCCACCTCACAACTCGAAAGTTTAAGTACCTTACCTGTTGGAGGGCACTCGGACTGTTGTCGTTGGAAATTTGGACCAAATAAAATGCTAATATTTTACCTTCTACAGTTGATCTCCTTGTAGCAAAATTTTTCACACAGATGAACTTAACAGCTGGTGCTGCTTCCTGCAACACTTCAAGGAGATCAACTGTATTCTCCTGGGTCTGCACTACATCACTGTCTTACAGCTAACCCTTTGTAGATCGATTCACTGTTGGCGTGCGTGTCATAGCTTGATCTTTGATTTTCTATTTCTCTCCTTCTTGAGTTTCTACCACGACCGATGCCAGATGACAATTCATAGAAAGAGCTTTGAAGTGTGGCTAAAATTACGGGGAAACGTCAAAAGGCAGTAAACGGGTTACAGGATGATTTGTGAGCGCATCCATTTGTCGTAGCACACAAAAAATAATACTTATTTTTTGTTTTAATCCAAATTACACGTTTGAAATTATCCGATTTTTGTAGCTTCTATATGTATTGTGGAAACTTATCAAGCTATTTTTATCATATTCATATTAAAAGGAGGTTAATTATTTAAATTTGAGGCTTTGTTTTCAGTAAAAGTACAATTCTCCTATACTTTCCGATGGTTCCCATATGCTCAACTTTCAAAACCTACCGCAATGAAAAAGATGGAGGGAATTCAACTTCTCTCTTTAAGATGGAGCAGTGGTAGACAAATAAATTATTGTACATAGGTATTTCGGAGTGAGAAGTATTTCAAATACAAAGAAGGACGTTATGCTATATTTTTCATTAATTCATTAAATTTTTAATCCATTTCAACAGTCTCCCTTAGCCCTAATTTCATATCACATATTAATAATCGTATAATTTTAATTTTGAATATTAGGATACACTAATTTTGTGATTGTTCTCATTATAGAATTTAACAGCAATATCTTTCGCTTTGGTTCTTTGATATTTTCCAGATGCAGTCATTGGAATTTGATCAACAAAATAAACTCCTCCACGAAGCTGCTTGTTGTCTGATAAAGTCTTCTTTATATACTCATGAACATCCGCTTCCGTGATGGATGATCCAGGTTTTCGAACAATTAAGACTGCAGGAAGATCAGTACAGATGGGATCTGGCACTCCACATACGCAAACTTGCTCTACACCATTTAAATGTAGAATATGCTCCTCTATATCACTTGGTGCGAAGTGGTAGTTTTTATACTTCATTATTTCCTTGCTTCGGCCAATTATGAACAAAAATCCTTCATGATCCATGTAGCCAAGATCTCCCGTATGCACCCAATTTTCAGCATCTACCACTGACGAAACCTCATCTTCACGGCCGTAATACCCTAGGAAACGGTATGGAGTTTTAAGGCAGATTTCTCCACTTTGGTTGGGACCGACAGCGTGGCCTTTGTCGTTTACTATTTTTAAAATCACATTATTAGTTATTTTGCCAACAGATCCATACTTATAGGGATTTGCGTTGGCGTTGGAGAGACCACCAATTTCTGAAAGTCCATATGCGACTGAGATTCTAGTATTTGGGAGATATTGTTCCATTTTATCGCATAAAGTCGGGGATACATAGCTACCCCCACAAAGATAATGTCTTATGCTGGATAAGTCTTTTCGGTCAATATCAGGATATCGCAGCGCCATTGCCAATTGAGAAGGAGGCGTTAACAGCATTGTAACTTTATATTGTACTATTAACCGCAGCATAAGATCAGGACTAAATGGAGTTGCAGTAATTATTCTGGTTGTACCTCCGATTGTACCCATAACAAGTGTGAAAATGCCAGATAGCCAGTAAAGAGTACTGAAGCATAAAAATACGTCCGTTTCTTCAAGACGTCTGAAATAAGCAGGAGGATAAATTGAGTTGATTAGTATTGACGAACGATGTCTTACATTGGAATGCTCAGAAGCGATGCGTGAGAAAGACAAACACCCTTGGGCGATCCTGTTGTTCCAGAAGAACAAATTATCATTGCAGGCTGGGTTCGTCCATCTTCTGGCTCGTTGGGTCTGTAAGTATAAAAATCATTTATTTAAAATTCAAGTATTATTCTTGACTTATAGCGGTAGATATGTCAAAAACATGGAAAAGTTATATATATATATATATATATATATATATATATATATATATATATATATATATATATATATAGTAAAAGCTCTCATAAGCGCACTCACGGTTCCAAGAGTTTTGTCCGCTTATGGGAGGTGTCCGTATATAAGAAAGTACCTAACATAAAGCAATGTAAAAGAAAACGTAATTAAACGACTAAAGTGCTCTTACTTTTACTTTATGAAAATATATACGTGTACATCATATTATCATTTAGAAATACAAAAGAAATATTTTTTAAAAAAATCAAGTATTTTTGACTGCTTTGTTTTTTTCACGTTTTTCTCGGAAAAAACAATTTTGAAAATGTGATTCAACATTTTTTAAATATTCGAACGCAACAAAATCTTCCTTTGAAAACTTTCTAGGTTTCCAATGGTCTCTAAGGCACTGGCGTAAGAGGGGATTGGACCACGATCTTCATTTTCCTCTTCGTCCCTGTGATCTGATACTTTATCTAAGGTATCATCAACTTCTGTACTCGCTATGTTGATTCCGGCTTCTTCATTTTCATTTACTTCCTCTTCAATTGATAAAGTGTGATCCACATTTATAAAGTCCTCATCCAGTTGATCAGATGATTCAATTTCTTTAGCGTTCCTCCAAAACTCTGCTAGGGTTGCTAATGGGAGATCATCTTCGGCATCATATTCCATCAGGTCAACTTGTTGAACTACAGATTTTTTATAACCTGCTTTGGTGAAGCATTTTGTACGGTATCTGGAGTTACCTTGTCCCATGCTTTTTTGATAAAGTAGATAGCTTCCAAAACGGTAATGGATTTTGAAAGTTGTGAGGTGGAGGAAACGTTATCAATTTTTGAGAGAACATGTTTCAGAATTAAACCACGATAGAATAATTCCCTGGTCCATGGGCTGACAAACAGATGTGGTGTTAGGCCGTTAAAAATATTATTTTAATGTTTTCCAAATTCAGATCTGTAGGATGCGACCCAGCGTTGTCCAGAAAAAGCATAATTTTACGTTTTTGAAGTCCCATTCTCCTGTCCATATCTTGAAGCCAGTCTGTAATTATAGTTCTTGTCATCCACGCTTTCTTATTAAAAGTCCACGTAGCAGGCAAACTATTAACTGCAACATTTTTCATTGCCCGTGGTCGAGCAGTTTTCCCAATAACCAAAAGCTTTTCTTTTTCTCCTATCATATTTGCTCACAACATTATGGTCAATCTTTCTTTTGCCATTTTGCCACCTACGCACTTTTCAGCTTTAAAAGTTAATCTTTTATCTGGCAAAGCTCTAAAATATAAACCACTTTCATCTGCGTTGAAGATATCTCGTGGTTGGTATCCTAAAAGCATCTCTGGCAATTTTTGTCGAAATTGATCTACATCTTCCATATTAACGTCAGCTGACTCACCAGAGATACACTTGAAGCTAATGTTATGCCTTTTTCTCCATTTTTGTAACCATCCATCCGATGCACTAAACTTGTCATGTCCCAAGGCTTTCGCTACTTCTTTGGCCTTTGATTTTATTAACGGCCCTGATACGGCAACATGCTGGTTTCTGGCTCGAGCAAACCACTCGAAACAAATCTTGTCAATCTGTGCTGCATCACCTTTTAATTTTTTTGTTTTTCGATCTAAATTATAGCTTGATTGCCATTGTCTACGAATGATTTCCTTCTGCTTTAATATTTCTGCCGCTTGAGTTTTACTGATTTTAAACCTAAAATCGATAAATTTAATTTTATGTATTATAGTTTTTCTAAAGCCGATTTTGAAAACATACCTCTCGCCCAATTTGCAAACACTTAAATGTTATTGTTCTGCAAGATTAACCACCTCCATTTTTTGTCTTAAATTCAGAAAGCGTTTGGTTGGTGCCATTGCTGCACTGCACTGATAAAAAACAGTATACCTCAAGGCACAAATTAAAGTTTCAAAATGATCACATGCAACGCCTGGCACTTATGTGAAATGCATAACAAATCTAAAATTAGGGGAATTACCGGCAAACCTTATTCAGCTATTTGTCAACTACACTAAGTTGATCTGTCCGTGCAAAGTCAGCCTGGACATATTAATAGAGCCTTAATTAGTGGAAGTGTTGAACCGGCTAAAACGTTGGGGATTTATATCTTTTTAAGTTCAAGTAAAGGTAAAGTTGTTATTTATTTACAATAGTGAATTTATGTTTATCCATTAAACAGGAAATTTAGCAAAAATGGGTCGCGGACCGCACTGTACATCTAGCGAAAGAGTAAGGATAATAACTTTGCGAGATGAAGGTAAATCACAGCGAAATATAGCTGAGATTATCGGGTGTTCCAGAAAGATGGTGCAAAATGCTCTTAAACCTTCATCAAGAAAAGAAAATCGTGGGCCAACAAGGAAAACGACCCCAAAAAAGATCGGCGTATTATTCTTACTTCAAAGTTTGATGCTTTCAAGTCTTCTAATGAAATTAAACCTGAATTGAATTTGGAAATAAATGCACGCACAATTAGACTGAGGTTACAGGAATATAATTTGAATGGGAGAGCTGCTAGAAGTGTCCCTCTTTTAGCAAAATAGTAATATCAGAAAGAAGTTGGAATTTGCAAAATGCCACAAAAATTGGAGCGGTCAAGATGATATTCAGAAATGGAGAAACATCTTATGGAGCGATGAGACCAAAATAAATTTAATTAGTTCTGATGGTGCCCGTTACGTTCGAAGACCACCGAATACAGAATTAGCTCCAAAATATACAAAAAGTGCCGTGAAGCATGGAGGTGGTAATATAAAGTTATGGGGGGCATTTTCATGGTATGGAGTTGGGCCAATTGACTGGATTAAAGAGAACTTGAACCAAGAGGGATATGTCAACATTCTCGATAGTGTGATGTTACCCTTTGCTGAGGATAATATGCCTTTAAAATGGATCTTTCGGCAAGATAATGACCCGAAACATACTTCGAGTAAGCCAAGAACATTTTTCAAAGACAATAAAATTTCTTTATTGTCATGGCCCTCGCCAGATCTGAATCCGATTGAAAATTTATAGAATGATCTGAGAAATTCCATAGGGAGGTACAAGATCCGAAATAAATCATAATTATGGGAAATAATCCAAAAAAAGTGGTCTACAATATCGACAGAACGGTGTCAAAAGTTATTGGAGTCTATGCCAAGACGTTGTGAGGCAGTGATGAACAATAAAGGTAGAGCAACCAAGTATTAGTATGATTCGAGAATTGCAAGTTAAATGGATATTTGTAATCGAATTCATTTTCGCCTTCACAAAATACTCCAACTGAAAATAGAAAAAGACAGCTTCCTTTTAATTTTGTGTATTTTATTTATTTTTATTCTCGAAATCGATTTTCGACCGTAATCGTTCGGTCTTCTTCAGCGATTAATTTATTTTTACTCACATTCCTGCTTATATACTAGCTATGTTTAAGGAAATTTACTCTCGATCATTAAAATGTAATTAGGGAAATTTGCTTAAGCTAATAAAAGGTAGGAAAGGTAATTTACAAAAGGGGTAGTTATCAAAATATTATTTTTACATGATTCAAACGAGGAGGCTCATCGGCACGCGAATCAAGGAGCATATAGGCGAAGCAGCAGCAGAAAGAAAGAAAGAAAGAACTTCGAATTTCAAGTCAGCGGTAGCGGAACATATTATCACGAAGGGACACGAGATAACAATGGAGGACGCTGTAGTCATCAAGGAAGCTAGAGATACACGTGAATTGGATGTGATGGAAAGCCTGGCAATTACTCGGGAAAGGAAAAAGTTGATGAATCAGGATGACGGAAACTGCAGATCATGGCTATTTAAATTAATTAAATAATAATATCTTGTCTGAATCATGTAAAAATAATATTTTGATAACTACCCCTTTTGTAAATTACCTTTCCTACCTTTTATTAGCTTAAGCAAATTTCCCTAATTACATTTTAATGATCGAGAGTAAATTTCCTAAAACATAGCTAGCATATAAGCAGGAATGTGAGTAAAAATAAATTAATCGCTGAAGAAGACCGAACGATTACGGTCGAAAATCGATTTCGAGAATAAAAATAAATAAAATACACAAAATTAAAAGGAAGCTGTCTTTTTCTATTTTAAGTTAAATGGAACCATTTTTCAAAACAAATTTGGTAGTAACTGTTTCATATAACCAGGAATTCCTTCTGTTTGTGCTAGTGGCTCTATTTTAGTGACCAGCATATTTCAGAAGATTTTATTTTGTTTTGAATTTATTTTGCCAAAGTAAGTGTTTTGTTTCGTAAAGTGAACTTCTACTTTTATATGAAATAAATTTACGTCTTAACCATATTTTATCTTTTAAAATATTATTCAGGAAAAATTATTCAAACAAGATTTAAGTTTTCGTAAGTGGCTCTATTTTTATGACCACCACTATATATATATATATATATATATATATATATATATATATATATATATATATATATATATATATGTAGGATACGAGGGAAAGAGACAGACAGAGTCAGAGCTGTTGATAGTAGAATGCAACGTAAAGCAGTTGATTTCTAATATTAAAAGGTGTAAGACGTGCCTTGTACAGACGAGCTAAAGAAAGATCAAAATTAAAAGAGTTTTCCTAAGAACATTCGTATTTCAATTTCAAAATTTATTACTTCATTATTACATGGGGGCTCAACCACGATTGTAACATTGAGTGTAGTGCCGTAAAATAGACAATGCTTTCCTATCGCAAATAATAAATTTTTCGGTGGTGCAATTGAAAAACGAGTTAAGTGTGCGTGGCTGCAAAACGACGAGAAACAAAGCAGCACTTCAAGCACGCTTGCTTGATTCGTTTCTATTTTCAAAAGCAAAAGATATGGCAAAACATGGCGGACATGAAGACGACGGTGATAATATTTCACACTGCAAAGACGAAGGCACCATTAGTGAAGAACCAAATGATGACGAAGGGCAACGGAATAATGGTGACGACGATGACGAAGCGGAGAAAGACGACAAAGATAACTCAAACGATGCCATCAACTACAAAGACAATGAAAAGAGCAGTCATAAAGAGAGCCACGACGATCAATATGATTTGCGTGATGATGCCGACTATGGTGATAGTGATGAAAACGACGACAATCAATAAAGAAGAAGTGTGCGTGTAGCAGAAAGTGAATACAAGGAACGTTCAACAAATAAGCAGACATGGAGACAAAAGTCGAAAAACAACCAGTAATTAAGAGAGCAAATATAACATTCAACGATTTTGAGAATGCAGTTGGATATTTTTCAGCGAATAAAGCTTTGTGAATTGAGTTATGGATAGAGGACGTCGATGATTTCAATAAAATGGCTCAATGGGACGATTTAGAGCTTCATTTACGCAAAGCGATTATTGAGAGGTGCAGCACTGCATTTCTCACGGACACAACGCCATATTCGTTCCTGGTCTAAACTAAAACGTCTCTTATGTGAAGAGTTTTCAGAAGAAGTCGACAGTGCTGATGTTCATAGAGCATCACGAGAACGCAAGCAGAAAACAAATGAAAGCTTGAAAGAATATTTATACGAAATGCACGCAATCGCTCTTCAGATCGACATGGAGCATTCTTCTATAATTAAATATGTTCTCGACGGTATAAGTGATAACACTCCAGACAAACTTATTTTAGAAGGTACGCGTAGTTTAAAAGAACTCAAAGAAAAAATAACAGTTTACGACAAAATTAAATCGCGTAACACGAAAATTCCGACCAAGCAGATTAAAAAGTGTTTTAACTGTGGTGCTGACGGTCACGAGTCAAAACAATGTCCAGATGGAAATAAAGGACCTAAATGCTTTAAGTGCAATAAGTTCGGACATAAAAGTGTACAGTGTCGGAACCGGCCTCTAGTAAATTTTGTGAAGTCAAACATGACGTATAAAATAAACATAAATGGACTCGGTTTAATTGGTCTTCTTGATACAGGCGCCGAAGTGACATTAATCAAACAGAGCGTTGTAACACGATTGAAGTCAACTATGTTCAAGCACGCAGAATCAAGTTTACGCGGTCTCGGATCTAATTTTAAATCAAAGGGGTCTATCATAGCAGACGTAGTTTTGAACGAAATTCTCATCAAAAATTGTGAGCTACATATTGTTCCGGATTCGTTGAGTGAATATGATGTTATTATCGGAATCACCATCCTAAACCGCATCAACTTAGTAATTGATGAGACAGGCATTCATATTTATGAACGAACTTCAGCTGACAGAAAATCAGAATCAGTAAGTGAGAGCAATATTCAAGAATGTAGCGAACAAACTTTGCATTCGTTGATGCAAATGGAAATCTTCAACGAAGGCTCAACTATAGATTTCACCGTACCTGATGCCGAAACTAAAGTCAAAGTCGAATCGCTGATTAAAAATTATACACCAGCACAAGTAACGGAAACCGACATAAAGATGAAAATAGTGTTAACTGACGATGTTTCAATTTACCAGACACCACGGCGGCTACCATTACCTGAGCAAAAGTTAGTGGAAGAGCAAATCGAACAGTGGCTGGAAGATAAAGTAATCCAACCATCAACATCCGAATACGCAAGTCCGATTATTTTGGTAAACAAAAAAGATGGTACAAAAAGATTATGTATTGACTATCGGAAGATAAATAGGAAGATCTATAAAGACCGATATCCATTACCAAGAATTGACGACCAAATATATAAATTGCAATCTGCGATATTCTTCACGACACTCGATCTTTCTAATGGATTTTTTCACGTATCTGTCGAAGAAAATAGTCACAAGTACACGTCGTTTGTTACACCAGCGGGCCAATTTGAATTTCGTAAAGTGCCATTTGGGCTCTACAATTCACCGAGTGTTTTTCAACGATGGATAAACCATATTTTCAGAGACCAAGTGAACAGAGGGATTGTAATCATTTATATAGACGACATCATTATACCTTCTACGACACTAGCTGAAGGATTGACACGACTAGAAGAGGTATTGAAAGTTGCAAGTACTAATGGTCCAAACATCAAATGGAAAAAATGTGACTTCCTGCAGACACGTATAGAATATCTTGGTCATATTGTCGAAAAAGGCAAAGTTACACCATCTGACGCCAAAGCAGTTCAATCAATTTTAGGACTTGCTGGATATTTTCGGAAGTACATTGAAAATTTTGCTGCTATAGCAAAACCAATGTCAGATCTCCTAAGAAATGAGATTCCATTCGTCTTCGGAGAGTGTGAAAGGCAGTCATTCAAGAACATAAAGTCTTTGTTAGTAGCAAAGTCTGTGCTACAAATTTTCCGATATGGTGCAAAAACTGAGTTACATACTGACGCAAGTAAAGATGGACTTGCTGGGATTTTGTTTCAAGAAAGTGAAGACGATCAACAATTGCATCCTGTCTATTTCTGGAGTCGAAAGACATCTCCCATTGAAGAAAAATATTCAAGCTACGAACTAGAAGTCTTAGCCGTCTACGAAGCAATGAAGAAGTTTAGAGTATATTTACTTGGCCAACCAATTTCGATCATCACAGATTGCAAGGCGTATACGACGACAATGGCGAAACGAGATTTAGTGACGAAAATAGCAAGGTGGGCTATATTCATGGAAGAATTTGACTATAACGTACAACATAGAGCAGGAAATAAGATGCGTCACGTTGATGCACTTAGTAGGTATCCGATAGTAGGTCATGTTAGTGTGGATTCTACAGTGATTAATAAAATACGTAATGCTCAACAAGAAGATGATCAGATTAGCGCTATATTTGAAATACTGAAATCTACATCGTATAAAGATTATGTACTTGAGAATAATCTTATCTGCAAACAGATGAATGGAGATACATTAATTTTGATTCCTGAATTTATGAGAGACACCATTTTCAGAGTAAGGCATTTTCGATTCACGAAAATGAAGGAGCTTATAAAGAATCAGTTTTTTATTCCCAACCTGAGAAAACGAATTGAAAAATGTGTTGATAGCTGCATCGAATGCATACTAGCAGATAAAAAGCGGGGTAAGCGTGAAAGATTGCTGAATCCTATACCTAAAGGAGATTTGCCGTTGGAAACGTTTCATATTGACCATTTGGGACCTCTTACATCAACCGGAAAGAACTATAAGTACATCTTTACCATCATCGACGGATTTACAAAGTTCGTTTGGATATTCCCTACGAAAACGTCGAATGCGGAGGAAGCTCTGCAAAAGCTGGATATCACCGCAAATATATTTGGACATCCGTCAAGAATTATTGCTGGCAAAGCTAGTGCCTTTGTATCAGAAAAATTTAGGGACTACTGCAGGACTAATGACATTGTTTTACATCACGTAACGACTGGCGCCCCCAGAGGCAATGGACAGGTCGAACGAATTCACCAGGTGATCATCAGTCTATTGACAAAGCTGAGCATTGACAGGCCTGAAACTTGGTATCAACACACCAACAGAGTGCAAAGAAGTCTTAACAGCACATACCAAAGAGCGATAAAAATGACGACGTGTGAATTACTGTTAGGGATCAACATGAAGACTGGGGAAGACGTCAATCTGAAGCGGCTTATTGAAGAAGAGTGCATTGAATACTTCGTGAATTCTCGAGATGAATTACGGGACCGAGCTAAAGATGCCATTTTGCGAATTCAGAACGAAAATAGGCGGTCCTACAACAAGCCAAGGACCAAAGGAACTAGTTATCATGTCGACGATTTAGTTGCAATTGAGAGGACGCAGTTTGGAGACAAACTTAAAACACGTTGTAAATTTTTTGGACCATGAAGGCCCTGTGAAAAGTACCACGAGCTGCGACAAAATGAAGCGATGGAATCCCTTAGAGTCATCAGAGGCTGATGACTGTCAAGATAGCCGAGTGTAGGATACGAGGGAAAGAGACAGACAGAGTCAGAGCTGTTGATAGTAGAATGCAACGTAAAGCAGTTGATTTCCAATATTAAAAGGTATAAGACGTGCCGTGTACAGACGAGCTAAAGAAAGATCAAAATTAAAAGAGTTTTCTTAAGAACATTCGTGTTTCAATTTCAAAATTTATTACTTGATTATTACATATATATATATATATATATATATATATATATATATATATATATATATATATATATATATATATATATATATGTATATATATATATATATATATATATATATATATATAAATATATATATATATATTTATATATATATATATTTATATATATATATATTTATATATATATATATATATATATATATATATATATATATATATATATATATATATATATATATATATATATATATATATATATATATATATATATATATATATATATATATATATATATATATATATATATATATATATCTATATCAGATACAATTGTAAGAGGTGAGAAAAAGACTTTCAAGGTAACAAAAAAAGTTTCGATTTCAATTACAGTCAAAATATTGAAAATTGCATTTATAGTTATAACAAATTGAAAAGGAGCTGAAAGACAATTTACATGAAAAATTTGATGATACAGATAGGCTTCTCAGAGAACTATACTTTGAAGTACGCAAATGAAATACAGTCAACACATTTTGTTAAGAACTTGTTACTCTGAGCAAAACCGGAACCGGACAAGTGTAACTCTTTGGATACAAACATTGATTTATGATTTTCAACAAGTAACTAAATCTACTTGGACTTCTAGCGAGCCTGGGCATGATAAGGGCCCAATGGATGGCGTGGGAGGATGCCCTAAAAATAACAGCTGTCAAGCAAGTCTTGATGGGTAATGACGTTAGAACAGCTTTAGAATTCGGCGATTTGTTCAATCAATTGCTCAATTGTTGCTATCGAAGTAAAGATAATCCCAAAAGACGACGTGATTGACGAAAAAAAAAACAGCATACCAAAACCCTTTGGATGCCATTCTAGGCATAAAGGACATCACAAAAGTATATTGGCAAAAAGGGTTAGACGTTTCAATACAATTATGTCGATACGAACATTTGCATAAAGAGCTAAAACTATCGAAGCTTTTCAGCCTTTGGAACGAAAGTTCAGTTTTGTTTTAATGGGTGTAATTGAATCTCCAGTTGATGAAGAGCCCACGATGACAGATAACTATTTGAAATTTAAGAAAAGTGTAAGCATTTATAAATCTGTATACAACTCATCTTCCTCAGATGATGAAGATTTAATGACAATATTTCTACGTCGGCAGATTAAAGAAAAACAGATTGATATTGAAGCAAGAACATCTTACGGCAAGGAAAATATACATCAGAATCTCGGATACCCTGGGACATTCTTGCTTGTTAAAGTTCCTACTGAAAAGCCAAAAATTTGCTTTAGATATGTTGCTACCTGCCAGATATGTGTCGACGACGATGATGGCGAAATCTTAGTAATCTTTTTGAGATCTGTATGCAACAATATCAAAAAATTCAAACTGGAACCAAAGGGTGTGTCATATGCTAACTACGAGCAAATAATCAGTATTATTCCGACACCATTGCTGAGAAAAGAACAAAATCGAGGATATTATTATTTTGATAACGATATTAATGTTTTCGAAAAATAATCAGTTTTGTTTTGCTTTTTAAATATTTTTTGTTCGTTAACTTGTCGTTTGTTACAGAATGTATTGTTAATTTTCCAGCTTTACTTATATTTTTTTCATTATTTTTAGAAGTTTAGTGAAGTAGACTTTAATTTAAGTCTAAAGACTCAACTTGTAAAAATTGATTAAAACTTTAAGAAGATTATAACCATGATTATAGAAGTTCCACTAGACTGATTTACATGAATTTATTAATAGTAAGAGTAATTTTACTTAAGTGCAAACAATATGTGAATATAAATAAATAACTGTGTTATTTAAACCGTTGTTTGTAATTTTTCATTATTCTGACAACATTTTGTCATTCCGGGAACGGTTGATCATTTCCGGGAACATTACAAAACTTCAACAAAATACGCATAATTTGAGCTATTTTTTAGAAAATACATAATTTATTTCATTTAAAAACTTTGATTCTGCTCATGTAATGTCAATTCGATTGTAAGAGTTTTGGATATCTTGAAATTCCTTAAATTTTATGCACGGTAATAGCAACTTGTTTCATTTTTTGACGTATTTTGCTTGTAGAAGGTTTTATATGCATTGTTTTCATTATTGTTAATATAATATACATAGATGCATAATATACCCATGTTTTTAAACAATACTTAAATTATGTACCTTTTTCAGTTTTTGTTCATTTTATAAAACTTAGAAAAACGTTCCCGAAATGATAGTTTTCTGCAAAATATCCACTAAAAAACAATGTAACAATAAAAGTATAGAACTCTGTGCGTTTGCCTGTCAAAGTTTATTAGCATACAAATTTTGAGACACTATAAACCAAGAGTCATCATTATAGCTTGCAATTTTTATTGTCATAAAAGCAATCCTGAAATTATATATATATATATATATATATATATATATATATATATATATATATATATATATATATATATATATATATATATATATATATATATATATACACATATGTATATTGAATCTTTTTTCTTCATTTTTGCATTGAATATTTCTTTTATTTAAAATGGATTTTATTTAAGTCCATATTATCCATTATTATCTATGACTTTTTGCCGTTTGTTTGGGTAGAGCCATTATTCCAACTGTGTAGAACTTCTCTGGTTGATCGGCGAGAAACTTGGCCAAGTAATTTTCATAGTCACTTTTTGAATAGAATTTCTTTTCATTCAGGAAGTTTTGCCGAGACCGAAACAAATGGTAGTCTGATAGTTGCAAGGTCTGGACTATACAGTGGACGGATCAAAACTTCCCAGCCAAGCTCTGTCGAAAAGAGCCAAAAAGCTACTGCTAGAAAAAACCGACAAAGAGCTCAACCACGAAAAGAACAAAGAACCCCCCGATATACCGCAGAAAACAAAAAGCAAACCGCGGCGCAAACCCTTGCGAGAGGCACTGCTTATTAAACCCACTAAGGGCCGAACCTACGCAGATGTCGTCCGTGAAATTAAAGGAGCGGTCAAGCCAGACGACACCAAAACTGCCATCAAAGCAGTTCGACCAACCCGGAACGGTGGCTTGCTGGTGGAATTCGGGCCAGATGCCGCAAACAAAGATGCATTCCGTGACGCGGTTCAAAAGGTTCTTGGAGATGCGGCAACGGTTGCCTCGCTCGAACCAATGGCCACCCTGGAAATCAGGGACCTCGACTGCGTCACGGACAAAGCTGAAGTAGAGGATGCCATTAGGAGGGAGTTCCCCAGCTTAAGTGAAGTCAAGGCAAGATTGACACGTGAAAACACAAGGGGGCAACGCATGGCTATTGTCGAACTAGCTGATAAAGACGCCCAGCAAATCCTGGCGAAGGGCAAAATTAAAATAGGTTGGCTGATCTGCAGAATACGGAGAAGAGCGATCCCTATCCGCTGCTTCAGATGCTTCGAATACGGACACACCGCGTATGGCTGTAGGGGACCCGACAGGAGATCTTTGTGCTACAAATGTGGTGAAACGGGGCACAAAAGGAAGGAGTGCACGAACGAGGCAAAATGCATTCTTTGCAAGGATGCTAAGCTAGCACCCGGCGACCTCAAACATGAGCCGGGGACAGGGAGATGCTGGGTTTTCAAGGAAGCCCTAACTAAAGCCAAATCGATACTCAAATGATCCGTATCCTGCAGGTCAATTTGCACCGAAGCACAAACGCCCAGGATGTACTTGAGCAGTTTGCGAGGGATAAGAAAGCTGACCTCCTGTTGCTGAGCGAGCAACATCATAACAAGGACTCGCAAGCGTGGTATCCTGACAAATCTGGTACCTCGGCCATCTTGGTTCGAGACAGCGCCCGCCTTCAGGTGCAGGGCCATGGATGCGGGGATGGTTTTGTGTGGGTGCGGTGTTCAGGGATAACATATTTCAGTGTTTATCTGGCACCTAACGAGGCAATGCGATCCTTTCGAACCAAACTCGATGCCCTGGAGGACTCTGTCTCGAACACAGAGGGCCACATGCTGGTCGGGGGAGACTTCAACGCTAGAGCCATTGAATGGGGTATGCCACAATCCGACCCAAGGGGAAAGCAAATCTTGGACATGGCGGCCAGAACAGCGCTTTTTGTCCTAAATACTGGTAACACCCCTACTTTCCGCCGCTGGGGTTGCGTAGGAACCATACCCGATGTGACACTCGCTTCGGAGTCCCTGGTACCTAAAGTACACAACTGGCGAGTACTAGAGGACTACTCGGCTAGTGATCACCAGTATATAGCTGTTGAGATTCACGACGGTGCCACTCTGCGTGCATATGCCCAAACTTCAATCCTCGGATGGAGGACTGGGAGGATGGACGTTGAGAGGTTTGCTGACGCGCTTACGGCAGGCGCACCGTTGCTGGGAGCTCCGCCAGGGAGTGGAAGGCCTACAGCCAAGGACTTGGTGAACTCAACTATGAGTACCATCATAGCTGCTTGCGAGTCTTCCATGCCCCGTCGGAGACCCCGACATGGTAAGCCTCCAGTATACTGGTGGTCAAACGAGATCGCCGAACAAAGAAGCGAGTGTCACAAACTTCGGCGAGAGGTCCAGCGGGCGCGAACACGGGAGGAGGCAGACACTAGGCTAGCAGCATACAGGTCCGGCAGGAAATATCTTCGCAGGCTTATTAACAAGAGCAAGGCCCGATGCTGGCAAGACCTCGTGGACGATGTAAATAGGGATCCGTGGGGCCTTGGCTACAAGCTGGTCATGGGGAAACTTGATGCCCTACGGAAGCCTTGTATACATGACGCGGAAAAGATGGACGCGATAGTGCGGGGACTCTTCCCCGCCCATCCCGTCCGTGTTGACGCTGTCCATGGCGAAACAGCAGTCGAGTGCCCACTCTTCACACAGCTGGAACTGGAGGAGGCAGTCCTCTCCCTGAAAGCGAGGAAGGCTCCAGGTCCAGATGGTGTTCCAGCTGAGGTTTTGCAGCTCGTCTATCACCATTGTCCTGACTTGCTGCTCAGCACATTCAACGCTTGCCTACGGGACGGGGTTTTCCCGGTACGGTGGAAGGTGGCGAGGCTCGTGCTGGTCAGCAAGGGGAAGGGAAATCCCGAATCGCCGTCTGCATACCACCCGTTATGCCTGCTAGACACGGCTGGGAAAGTGCTAGAGAAACTCATCAAGGGAAGACTCACTGACGCGGTTCGTGCTGCTGGGGACCTATCTCCTCGGCAGTACGGCTTTAGAGCAGGACGTTCTACCATTGATGCGATTGCAGAGGTGGTGAACGCGGTCCTAAAGGCAGAGGCATATAGTCGCACCAAGCGACGGATCGTCCTGTTGGTGACACTCGACGTCAGGAATGCCTTCAACTCCGCTAGATGTGTGGATATTCTGGATACGCTGGAAAACTCTTTTCAGGTTCCAGAATATCTAATGCGGCTTTTGAGGAACTACCTAAAGGACCGAAGCCTGCTCTACGACACGACACAGGGCCAACGAAGGATGGAAATTACATCGGGTGTTGCCCAGGGATCTATCCTTGGTCCGGACCTGTGGAACGTGTCTTACGACGGGCTACTGAGACTTGAGATGCCAGATGAGTCGCGCTTGGTCGGCTATGCGGATGATGTTGCGGCTCTGGTCGCTGGACGCACCGTTGAACAAGCGCAACTTAGGCTAGGTATGCTAATGCGCCGAGTGAGGGACTGGATGACTGCTCGCGGGCTCAGTTTAGCATTGGAGAAAACCGAAGTGGTCATCTTGACAAAAAAGAGAATCCCTAGAGTAAGGATGATCAGTATTGGAGATATACAGATCGAATCGAAGCCAGCGGTGAAGTACCTGGGGCTACTGATCGACTCGAAGATGAGTTTCTCTGAGCAAATCAGGGCAACGGCTGAGAAGGCTGCTTCGGGAATATCGGCCCTGAGTCGACTTATGGCCAACGTAAGGGGACCCATCCCATCAAGAAGACGCCTCTTGATGAGTGCTGTAGGGTCAGTGCTACTGTACGGAGCAGAGGTATGGGGCAACGCTCTCAGCAAGGAGGTATACCGAAAACGATTGGCACAGGTACAGAGAAGAGGAGCACTGAGAATTGCATCTTCGTATCCAACAGTCTCCGACTCGGCGGTGAGAGTGATTGCAGGCGTGATACCTGTCGCCCTCATTGCTAGAGAGCGCCACGCTATTTACCTGCGCCGAAACGAGGATGCGAGGGAGATGGTTGTCCGCGAGGAGAGACAACGCTCGCTCAACGATTGGCAGCAGTCTTGGAGGAATTGCACGAAGGGAAGGTGGACTGCGCGCCTCATCCCGGATGTGAGACCGTGGCTAAATCGAAGGCATGGTGAGACTGACTTCTATCTGACCCAGCTTTTGAGCGGGCACGGGTGTTTTCAGTCTTACCTGCACAAGATCGGCAAGTCACGGTCTCCCGATTGTCGGTTTTGCCCAGGAGAGGAGGACAATGCCTGTCACACATTTTTTGCGTGTACCAAATGGGTCAGGCTGCGAAGGGAACTCTACAGGGAGACGGGAGAGCTCACCCCGGATAATATAGTTGCGGTGATGCTCGAATCGGTTGACAAATGGAACCAAGTGGCACATTATGCTCGGGCAGTCCTAAAATATAAAAGGGACTCACAGCAGCCGGAGGCACTGGGGCTGGGGGATCGCTCTTCTGGCAATTCCTCTTCCCCCCTCCCCTCCCGCTAGGAAAGGGACTCCCCAGCTTGAAGGCGCCCCACGGCGTAACAAAACGAGACCTGGCCCGAAGTAATGTGTCAAACGGTTCCAGGCTAGGTTCTCAGATTGACAGGGGAGGTGTTTAGTGGGTAGTCCAAAGGTATCCTCAATGGGAGTCCAACACTGCCAGACTCGGCGGGCATAAATGCCTTCACCTTCCTACCACAAAAAAAAAACTCTGTCGATTTTGGCCGGGTCATCAAAAATGTGTGTGGTCTGGCATTGTCATGATGGAAGACAACGCGCTCTCTATAGATTAATTCTTGTCGGTTTTCTTAATTGCTTGTTGCAATCTTGTTAATTGCTGACAGTACTGAGTCAAATTGAGTGTTTAGCCAAGTTCTAGCACCTCATGATAAACAATTCCCTTCCAATCCCACCATATACACAGCATAACCTTATTTGGTGTCAACCCTGGGCTGCGATGATTCACTTTTTTTCACCGTGATCTTATTCGAACGAAATTCTCGTATCGTGTTTATTGCCCGTAATGATTTACTTCAAAAATGGCTCCATTTCGTTGCGTTTTATTAGCATTTCGCAAATGGAAATTCGGTCGATCAAATTTTTTTGTGTTCATTCATGCGGCACCTAAACTTCGAGTTTCCTGTTTGGTGATGGATATTCAGTTCCTTAGCAATGTCATGGCTGCTTTTGTACCCCAAAGTAAAGTTCAATGACAAAGTAATTAAATGTAGCAAATGTTGGGTGCCATGAGAATTCTTTCTTCGGTGATCAATACAGCTTACGTGAGGGGCTTCACATTGGCACCGTTGCTTATAGTTTGCGTTTGGCCGTCAGGATTCGCAAAGCATTATGAATTTATAAGCGGTGATGAAATATCGAAAACAACGAAGAATGGGTCAAGTCCAAATTCGGACGAGTGAACTAAGGTATTTGCAAGGATTTGTCATTTAGCACCATAACCTAAATCTAATAAAACATTTCATTCAGGACTGCTGTTGCTCTTCTTCAATTTTTTGTAAGGTTTTGTCGATTTTTCCAATGATTGGTCGACCAGAGCGAGCTGCCTCTTCGACATCAAAATTTCCAGAACGAAAGCGAGCGAATGATCTCTTGGCCGTGGTTTTTGATAAAGTATCTTGACCGTAGACATCACAAATTTTTTCACGAGCCTGCGATGTATTCTCACATTGATTTTAGTGAAATTGTAAAATATAACGATTTTTTTCATAAATTTCAGTCATTTTTAAATGACGAAGTACAAAACAGTCGGCATGAAAATTGTAGACTAGAATATCACCTTTCAAACGCATGTGAGTTTGATTCAATCTGATTAGTATTGCCTGATATATGGCAACGAACACCATCTAGTGACAAAAACTTTTTAGACTATCCAATATTTATATATATATATATATATATATATATATACATATATATATATATATATATATATATATATATATATATATATATATATATATATGTATCTTTATATACATATACATACATACGTATATATAAATATATATATATATATATATATATATATATATATATATATATATATATATATATATATATATATATATATATGTATATATATATATATATATATATATATATATATATATATATATATATATATATTTATTTATTTATATTTATAAATATATATATATATATATATATATATATATATATATATATATATATATATATATATATATATATACAATTTATGTATAATTTTATACTTATGTATGGATATTATATATATACACAATATATACACAATTTATGTATAATTTTATACTTATGTATGGATATTCATTTTCAACACAATCATTTCATAATTCTTATATTATCTCCATACATGACTAACTGAAAAAAAGACTCTAAGAACAGAATTTTCGTCTTGAAAATAACCACGTCACACTTACTCAAAATTATCAGCATCTTTCTCTGAAGCTTGTGCAATTATATCCCCAATGGAGATTATCCCACTTTCTTCAACCTTGCCCGAAACTGTGTAAACTGTTGCATTGTTCGATAACGCTTGCAAAGCATCGTTAACGGTTGAATATTTATCGGAGTCGCAAAAAACTAGCTTAGGCTTCGTGAATTTGAAGAGATTTATAATCTCGTCTGAAAATAAATATAGAATGATTAACTAGCATCTTGTTTAGAAGTCGTAATTTTAAATATAAAACAAAAAGTTACTAAAAATTTTTTTACTCAACTTTGGTAGAAGCGTATTTGTAATCAAATGAAATGAATATTTAAGAAGTCATTGAGCAGTAGGGTGCTCTTACTAGAAATGTTTTGTAACCACCCCAAGGTACGAAACAAATTTTCAGATGGCATAAATCAATGACTTGAAATATTCATCCAATACTTACATAGGGTTTTCCATTAGGGACATAACAATTTTGTATCTTTGTATGAAGGCACCCTTGACTTTTTTTTTAATGAAATATTAATGTCAAAACGTTAGTGTACGTCAACATTTTCAATATGGTAAAGTACACGAACCAGCAACGTTTGAAAATTATTACAAATCACTACCGAAGTTCTGTGTCGGTGGTCGCAACTTTAAGAGCGCTTACTCGAATTTTCGGCCGTAATAATCATCCCACCCGACAGGTTGTGAGGGTTATATTGGATAAATATTAGTCCAAATTTTCACTGTTGAACGTTTCGGTGCCCAAGAGATGTCGTATCACTCGAAACGAAGGAAATATCGCAGCCGATTCAAAATGAGCCAAATCAATCGATTCCATGTCGTTGTCAAGAATTGCGCATCGCTCAAACAACACTGTGGCGTATTTTGCGAAAAGGTCTTGGCCTAAATTGTTACAAGACCAAATTGACTCAAGAACTAAAGCCACTTGGTCATTCGAAACGCCGAAAATTCTCCAAATGGGCTCTGGGAAAGCTTGAAGAAAATGAAGAATTTCACCGAAAAATCGTCTTCAGGGACATTTCAAATATTTCTGTGTTTTATTAATAGATAAGATTGTTATGTCTTTAACAGAAAACCCTTTTCTTTCATCCGTCTGTATGGCACAGCAGTTTTTCTCCGAAACGGTAGAAGCTCCAGGCATGAAACTTTGTGGAAAGGTTGAAAGTTATGATTTCTAGAATGTTTTGAGGTGAAAAAAATTTTCAAAGAATTTTAACGGGGTCCCCCCATATAGAGGAGTGACCCTCAAAAAATCAAGTGGGGTGTCATTGGATAGGCCTCAATGAGATCTATTTAAAGCAGGTCTTAAAATTACCTTATCAGTGCCGACGAAAGCAAGAGAAGGGGAAATGCACGAAATTTAAGCGTACCCCACTCGCGATTGGAAACTTTTTATCTAAAAAAAACCAAGAGTATACATTTTTATGTGCACTTTAACAGCAAATACGCCAGAAATCAAAATTCACTCAACTTTTTTACTAATAGTATGATTTACAATTTTTACATTTTCTTGAATAAAATCGTAAGCGTACCTTCAAATTCAATAAAATTCAATAGGTAAATATCAATTTACAAGTTTAATCAATGCTAGTAATTTCAGGAAGATCGAATCGTACTTAATAGAGTTATGGGGGATTTAATTTTCCTGTATAACAACAGCAACTATACATGGCTCTATGGGACAATATGCACTTCCAATCAACTGAGACACTACGGGTTTGCTAGGATTTGCATGAACGTTTCAGTAGTTATATTCATGATGAATATCCAAGGGAATTCGTTCAACGGGTGACATCCATAATTGCAAAACAAAATGGCGGCCATTTAAAATCAGAATATTGCATAAATTGTGTTATTTTTTTCGCAAATTACAACATTTAAGGTACATGTTATTTACACTTCATTGAATCTGTTAATGAATAGCTGAAGATGAGCAGCTTAAAATCAAATAACAGATAAATTAAAGATTGCAATTCGTTTAGCTTTGCTAATAATAATATGATCTGTAAATTAAAGTTTTTCGCCAGTAAAACTTTATTAATATGATTCAATTGGATGAAAGTAGAAAGAAAGTCTTTATACTGTATGAGTTTTAATAGAATTCACCGTTTGAATTTTCTCCGATAAGCACAATAAAACGAGGTTTTTCTACTACATGGGCTTTCCATCAAAACAGATACAACACTTATGATTGTTTTGCCTCCAAATATAGGGTTTTCCAATAGGAGGTGTTATTTTGAATAGATCTTGTGATATACCACCTTGCGACTTCTACATTTCGGGCCATGTGAAAGAAAAGGTCTACGCAAACAGCTCAGCGTCGATTCAAAACCTCAAAGATGGAATTCGTGAGGCTATCGAGGACATAGGGCAGCCGCTTTGCGATTTGGTCATGGGAAATTTTATGAAAAGGATATGGTCCTTATTTTTTACTATTAATGGTATACCTTGTTCTTTATAATGAAATAAATATCCAATCATTAATATTAAAAAATGGCATTTTTCTTTTAATATAAAAATAACACCTCTTATTGGAAAACCCTATACAGGGTGCGTACGGTATTTGAGGACAACTTGAGAGTAAAATTAATTAGCTTGTATCTTTGACAAAATTTAATGAAATTTCAGGAATTTTTCATACGACGTTAAATTAATATATGGCTATAAAGTTATTCAATAAAATCGCCATTAGCAGCAATAATCTCTTCGATACGGGTCCGGGAACCATTAAATGCAGGCATTAATAGTAGTCTTCAGCGAAGAAGTGGTATTATGAGGACTCTTATTGGTCTCACGCTCAACTACACCCCATACGTAATAATCCAAAGGGTTAAGGTCTGGGGAGCTAGGTGGCCATAGGTTCGGTGTTATGTGGTCATGAAAATTTTCGGCCATCCAATCTTGTGTCGCCAACGCTTTATGTGAAGGAGCAGAGTCTTGTTAAAAATGTATGGTCTGCCTCCGCTTACATTGTCTATCCAGGATGTTACTACCGTCTCCAAAACCTCGATGTATGCAGCAGAGTTCACTCGAAGTCCTTGAGTAAAAAAGTGTGGTGGCATAACATGTTCTTCGTTGCTGACAACACCTGAAACCATAACAGTGGCTGGAAATTTCGTGTGCATAACAACAGGAACCCTGTAGGATTTGAAAATAGCCATCTATCATATCTGCGATTGGTCTTTTGATCTTGATCAAAATTTTTTTCGTCGGAAAAACCATAACATTTTGGGCGAGTCAGGGTGTTTGATTTTATTTAAAAGACGTTTTGATCGGAGAACTCTCTGTTCCCGTGGTCGTTCCGACATGAACTGTCCTCTGCGCATCATGTAAGACTTATACCGAAGATCTTCGTGGACAACCCTACGAATAAGGCGCTCAGAAACATGAAGCTCCACTGATGTCAGAGAGAATGCATACGAAATGCATCGCGAGAATTGAAGCACTTTATGATGCAGCGTGAAGTTGGCACGTTATTAGCTGTTGATTCAAATTTCAAATAAATTTGACGTAACGTCTCCCACTAATTTTCGCATCTTGAACTAAATCAATTTTCTGTGCGGATATTCCAGCTTGAACGATATAAAAGATTCAACATGACTTACCGTACAAAGGATACGTCCCTGACATAGCTGTTTTTACAATCCCACACACATCACTACATTTTTCGTTTTCCAGCACAACAACACTTGCGATCCGTAACAAACTTTTCAGTTTGATTAATTATCACTTTTGTAACGCTTTTGCACTACATTCAACACGGTTTTTCTAAAAAAAATTGTTTTGTGTACAATTTCAAATTCAACTTGATTATACGTTTCCCATCATTGTTGAATTTTCACGAATCATATACTTTCGATCATATGGTTGATATATCGTCGACAATTCGGGGGTTAAAGTATAAGAGGAGAGGAATTTTCATGAGAGCAACTAGAGAGCCACTTGAGTGTATGGATGATCTAGCGGCGTGAAAGGCGGGGGGATTTCAATTCGTATGGGAGAGGAAGGCATGCATGTAGTAAAAGTCCTTCACTCACGTATGGATGTAAATAAGCTCATTTCGCGTCCATTACTTTATATGTCTTTGTGAAGCTCACTCGCAAGGACCCTTATTGATTTTGAAGGGTCCTTGTCTATGATCGCTTGCACTTGCTCAAAAAATTCTGCAGATTGTACAGTGTCATAATATTGTTCGTGTTTATTGCGTTTTGCAACCGATTCTGTATCGCCTCCTGGTGCTTGCAATTCACGGCGTACCTTATGCACGAATGGATGGGCGCAATTAAAAAGTTAGAGATCTCTAAATCTGTATGGTTCGTACATATAGCGACGATGATAGTATGTTTCTTCATTTCTTGAGTGATGTTGTAGTAAACCATTTCTTATATGAAAATTAAAAAAAAAAAATTCGCGAAGTTATATTCACATTTACAAGTATGCATCTTCTCAAATACCGTACGTATATGATATAACAAAAAGACATTTAAGATTCGGCTTAGTCAATAATTTTAGCAATATTGTAACAAAATGTTGGCCAGTTGAAATGGAGTAACACTGGTTTTACTTTTCAAGCAAAAATGTATTTGCTGTGCATGTCATTAAAGTTTTTCTTGAATTATAATATTCTATACTCTGTTTATCGTATTTTTACACGTACAAATAATTCTGCAAGCTACTGTCGCAATTGTTTTCACAACCATTAAGAACACCAACAAAATGAATTTACTCGAAACCACGAGAACCCACCAAGCATGATCTGAAAGTGAGTCACTGCTCCATTCATTAAGCTGCTCGAATATACCAGATACCTCTCGGCAGAACATTCGCCAATGTACGAGAAATGGATTGAACGGCTAGGGACCCTATATGAAGACAAGCTGAATGAATGCGGGGATAATTCATTAGAACCGCGAAAGTAAAAACTGCGATAGTGTGGAGTGTGAATCGGAAAGCGTTATTGATAGAGCAATAGTAAAGTGATTTTCGTGATAGATAAGACAGTTAAAGTGAAAAATTGATAGATAAAGTGAAAATTAGAATTAATGAAAGTGTTAAATTAATGATTGTGCATTTATAAATTAATAAACTCTTTTAAATTAATTTAAAAGACATTGCGTTTTCACTTTCCCGGAACATTAAAATTATTGGCCGCGAACCATAACACGCGACCGTATGTTAAGTACAAAACCCTTCTAACACGAGCGTAGTTCTGTCTACCCAGCTTGTTTACTATGATAAGTATCACCCAATATTTTCGATTTTGAAGCGAAGTTTTGTACATTTAAGGTGATTTTATGTTTGCTTAGGATGAAAGTAAGACCCTTGGCGAATAGGGTGTGAGATGAAAGACATAAGAAAGATCGCAAACGAATCGTTATCATGTTTCATTTGCTCGCTCCCTGTTCTCGAAATGGTGCGTTGTTCAATTATCATTGAAATAATTAAATGCTACAATTGTGCTAGTCCATGCGTGAATTCGTGGGTGGCTGAGGCGTGAATGGACAAATTGTGAATGAAATCGCGGGAACGTAAATTTTATAAATGAAAACATAAAATTCACAAAATGTACGGTTATTAATAATTATTATTATTAACTTCTGTGGCATTTGTTGCCCTTGTACTTATAAACACCTACTTTCGTGATTTTTTTCAGATTTTCCATTCCAAAGATGTTGAATCGCGTGGCAGAGGACATACATTTTTCGTAAAGTTCCCCTTCTTCTCCAGCCTTACATATAACTGCTTCTAGTTTAAGGCTTGTTTTGAAAACCTCTCAACAAGACCTTTCATTTGATACCCCTGAAGATTAAATCTGCCCTGAAACTCTGTCACACGACAACTCGGTAATACTCATAGTATTGTCAACTAGAAGCACATGATAGAATTCTAGAATAATTTTGGGATTCTACGTCAGGCATTCGTTGTGTATAAACGTGTTTTAAACTGATTCTGTCATAAGTTTTCAAAAATTAAATAAATTTTTTAAAAAGTCAGATCGAAGATAATTTTTATTGGAAAAACGTTATATTGTCGAAGCAATTGACTCGGGAAATCTCTATAGAAAGTTTTTTTTACTTCGATTAGTAAAGAAATGCGAAAAACCCAAGAAAACTTCAGGACCGCTGGTATGGAGGAGCCCAACGGCTTCCCACCGTTTGGGTGGCCTGGGGAAACGATGAATACAAAACTGGCGATAATCAACAAAAGAAAACATAATGAAGAAAACTCCACAGATGGCGGATGCAAGCTACACATAATAGCAGACAATGAACAAATAATCAAGCTGAAAAATGGGAATGATGAACTAACGCTAGAGATACAGCCCCTCAAAGATCTATTCAAGAAAGAAATGAAGCCTCAAAAGTCGCAGCCGCAAAATAAAGTGCAACAGGGAATAAAGGCGACGAAAAGTGCAAGGCAAGCAATTCTAGGAAAAGTTCTAAGTGCTGCTGGCACTGGAGGTTGAAGGGTCTTGACTGTGGAGTGGAAAGCGTCGATTTTCTGCAGATGCTCAAAGAAGCTGCACCAGAAATCGAATATATTTCAGTCAAAGCCTATAAGGCAAAAAGGTTGACCGTAGAAAGGAAGAATTTATCACTTTACCTGGTACCAATTACAAATAAGAGCAAACCACGTGCCCTTCAACAAATAAGGTACTTGCATTTCAGAATGGTGAGGTGAGAACGCCTCCAGAAATGAGAAGTTAACCAGTGTTACCGGTTTCAAAGATTTTGAAATTCGGCTACCAACTATGCCATGCTCTATCGGTGCGTAAAATGCAAGGACGTTCGTGCCCCCCGGTGAGTGCAAATTAGCTCGCACGGAGCCTAAAGAAAAATTAAACTGCGTTAACTGTGGTGTTTTTGGTCATCCCGCATCATATCGAGGATGCTCCCGATATTAAGATGCGAGAGCAAAATTTGTCCCAAAACAAACACAACTACACCGCAGTTCTTAGCTCTAAACTTCATCAAGCCCGGAGTATCATTTGCACAAGCCGCTCGAGGACCAGCAGAAAATGCGGTAAATAATGTAAATACTGCAATAATGAGCTGCTTCTCAAAATTTATCAGCAACTAAATTCTTTATTAGAGAGAATCGATCAACAAGATTCAAAAATTAATTTTGTTTTCCTGAATCCTATTCATCTCATCTCGATTAATGTCAACTCCATTGTTACTATACATCGACGTGATTATCTCCTTGAATTCATAGTTAAGCAAAAGCCTGACATCATGCTTCTCACTGAAACCCACCTCAATTCATGGTACTCCATAGGACTCAAAGATTTTGCATTCGTAAGAAACAATAGGGTAAACGCGATGAGGGAGGTGGCACCAAAATATTGGTCCAAAAGCCCTATTGTTTCCCAAATATTGAAAAAATCTAATTCAAAAGCTTTGAATCTCTTGGATGTCCGTTATCAAAATCTCACTGCCAAGTGGGGATAACCTCTTTGTTATCTCTGCCTATGCAACTGGTCGAAATGTTCTAAACTTCAAAGAGGAACTCAATGCCTTGTTTGAAATACTTGAATTGAACAGGCTGCATACTTATTATATTTTTGCATACATCATGGCTGAGTGCCACTAATAATCCAAGAGGTGTATTTCTGAAATCGTGGATAACAGAGAACCAGATTGAACACAGTTGCAATCAATGCGGGTTGGAGTTTCCAACATACCCTATGTCAATTTCATATTTGGACTTCAGCATTGCTAACGCAAGACTTGAATTCAGCTTTAACATTCCTCAACGGAAACTGCAGGTGCTTCGATAGGGACCATAACGCAATCGTAATGGAATCCAATCACCAACGGGATGATGTCTTCCTTAAAATGTGAATTATCGGTTGAATTACAAAAAAAAACGGATTGGGGAAAGTTGAAGCAGAAATTTGATCGGGATTACCAGAAGCAATGTCCTCTTTCTATTGATGGCAACGCTTGCTCAATGGTTCCTAATGACAGGAATCTAAGTAACGATGAAATATACCTCTATTCGCCGAAGTTAGAGAACCTGACGTTAGAAGCGATTGAGAAAGTAGTTCTCAAGATTAAAGATCGAAACACATGGAAAGATATGAAAAACCAACCATTGTAAGGTTGAAAAGATTGAAAACCCTTTTTCTCACACGTGACAACAATATTTATCGGCGATTTTCGGACTGCAGTCATCTCTCGTTAGCTTTGTTGTAATTTCACCTGCTGTATGTTGGGAACTTGATCCGTTCATGCTTCAGTAGTGAGGTCAGCAATCAATGGGCAGAAAAATTGAGGGGTATTAGCCCACAGGGCCCAGATGGCGTTTCCGGGAAAGTGAAAAGCATATTCCGTAAGAAGTCTCGAGTGAAGGTATCGAATCTTGAAGTCACTAGTGATGAGATAAATTTTCTAGATAGGAAATGGAAACAGGATTATATGTGATGGATTGCATAAACATGTCCTGATTGGAACATTTTTCGAATTGCTCCATCAACCAAACCCTGAGGGAGAGAATCAAATACTTTCAAAGGTTGTTGAAGCGAAAATTTCTGACTTAAAATCAAGGCTGAACGGTGAATCAATTCTTCATTTCAATGAAACAATAACATCTGACCTCATATCGAGCTGGAATCTTATTGATTATTTTGTCAGCTATAAAGACTTGTGTTTCGTATTACGCAGGATAAACAACAAGAAATCATGTGGTGTTGACGGTGTTTCAACTATAGTTCTCCGACATTTGCCTGAGGTTGCTATTAGAAATTATTGCATTTTGCTTAGCAATATGTTGAGCAACAAATATTTCCCAAGTGGGTGGAAAAAGCTGAGGTATTTCCAACCTTGAAGAAAGGAAAAGAACCTTCAATTTGTAAAAGCTATCGCCTGATCAGCTTGCTGCCTAACATCAGTAAGGTGTTTGAAGAGACATTGAACAAAGCATTAAACGCCCACATTGAGGAATAATAGTTGATGAGGAATTGTAAATTTGGTTTTCGTGCCAGGCATTTGACCGTACATGCGATAACAAATTTAACCTCAAATATTTGTTGGGAACTGAACGATAGAGAATATGTTGGCGCGTATCTCATTGATCCGGAGAAAGCCTTCGATGTGGTGTGGTTAGATGGGCTGATTTTTAAACTTATTTAGGTCAGGTTCCCCAGATTCCTTGTTATACTGGATATTATTTGTTGTAACTGATGGAAATCTGACGACAATGCGCAACTTCAGGGTCTTGAATGATCTGCAGCAGGGAACAGTTACTGTGCCTCTGCTTTTCTCAATATTCATTTGCAAGCTATTGAACGGCTTTGATTTTAAGGTCTCGCCAACGCGATCAATGGTAGCGTTTGCTGATGATCTGATCATCTTTACAGCAGACCAAAAAGCTACAAGAGTTTTGCGTAATCTTCAAAATATATTGATGATGTGTAGCTGTACACTGAAAATTGGCGAACAAAAATTAATGTGCAGAAGTGCGAAACAATTTTGTTTCGGACAACGCTGCAGGAGGCCAGCCAAGACCTGAAACGTTATTGGAAGGATTTCCACATTATGGCAGGTGAGGGTAGTTCAGAACATGTTCCATATATTGTAAATCCTGTGTACCTGTCATATTCTTTATTACACTGCTGTACGTTAAAACCTTGTGGATGGCTGCCGCTCCATCTCGGGGGGTGGAAATTCATTATTACATTTTAACTACAGGAATCGATAGAACAAATAATTCCAAGTAAAAAATGTTGCAGTAAGTTTTTATTTGTGAAACTTATATTTTTCGAGCTATTCGCGGTTATAATTATAATCTACATAGCCGGTAGATTTGGCAGTAGCGAGTTACACGTTCAAAACTTTTTCCATTCAAGTTGAAATACAGAGAACAAAAAACATCTGCTCATGTGTCTGCGTGTGTGAGTGTATACTTCGTTGATTCCTCACGAGTGTATTCTCCAGTTCTAAAGAAATAGCACGTGCTCGCCAATTTTTTTTTAGAACCATTCGATCATGTATTTTATAGTTATGAAAATAAATCGATTAGTGCATAAAAAATTCATTATTATATTCTTTATTTCAAGTGCCTGGGTTTTATAATTTTTTTGCATATGCATTTATAACTAAAGGATATATTCGTACATATTATTGTGGAGTTTCCAACACATAAGAGCTGCACCTATTGTATTAATGGGAATACTATTCCTTGTTATATTGGTGAGTTTTAGTTATGTGCACCTACACCTACCACCATAATTTTTTTTAGATTTTTCGGATCACAGGTGTCCAATCGCTAGGGGGGACACAAATTGTTCGTGTATTTTCCCTCCCTGCGCGTCTCTCGAAGCAAAAAGTATCAAATTAAGACCAGCTATCAAAAGTTCTCATCAAGATCTTTCATTTGATACCCATATCGGCTACCTTTGATGATTTTTTTTCGGGGGCCACTCCCCAATATGGGGAGACCCCCCCCTTAAAAACCTTATAAAACTTTTTGTAGTTGAACTTTGAAGAGAGCATCACTTTACACCTGCATACAAAATTTGATGTTTCTAGCTTAAGTAGTTTGCGAGAAAAAGTGCTGTGACACACGGACGGACGGACGGACAGACGGACAGACAGGTCGCGAAACTAGTAGGGTTTTGTAAAATTATTTCACAAAACCCTAAAAAGGAAATAACTCATAACAACATTAGTTTTTTACATATGCGATGATAAAAAATTTTAGAATTGGGTCTGTATTGTAGGATCAGAAGTGCGGAGGCACGTCACCGCTACTATCGATGGACTGTGGAGAATGGCCGCTAAAAATCAGGGATGCGATACGAAAACATCTTACTGAGCTTGGTCCTGTGCAAGTTACTGACATTGAAGTAGAAAATTGTCTTCAGTTCATTTCACAAGAAAACTTAGCAATAAGGAACAAGTCCATAGGAATTGGTTGATGTATTCAATTAAAAAAAAACGTAGTATTTTGCTTTGCCTGCAGTCTTTGGAAATGTGCATTCATCTTTTGCCACCGGTCACTAGGATATTCTGACTGGCAAAACTTAACCAAGATTTTGACCAATCGTGAGAAATCGTCTACCTACATACACAATTGTAAATCTTGGCGTGAACTGTCCATACGATTACGGTTGGATAGAACTATCCACAAAGAGCATAAGAGAAACATTCGAGCTGAAACAGAACATTGGAACCAAGCGTTGAAACGTTTACTTTGTGTTGTCCAAATTTCAGGATCTCACGGGCTGGCTTTTTTAAGGGTACAAAAGAGTCTCTTTTCGCGCGTAACAATGGTAACTTTTTGAAATTTGTAGAGTATATTTCCAAATTTGATGTTGTCATGGCTAAACATGTAAGAAGAGAGTTACTTCCGAAGAGACACAGGCTCACTATTTCAGCAAACAAATATAAAATGAGTTTATTTATCCCTAGTCCACAAAGATCCAAGACCGAATCATAAGTGACCTAAAGCAAGCAGCATATTATGCTATAGTACTGAATTGTACACCCAATATTAGCCATACAAAACAAATGACATTGGTGATCAGATTCGTCACATGTGTTAAAAACGAGGAAGTGTCAATAAAAGAACATTTTTTAAGGCTTTCTGCCTATCAAAGATACGACAGGTGAAGGTCTCACAGAAGTCTTACTTAGTGAGTTAGATACACAAAACATCCCGTTAAAAAAACATGAGGGGCCAGGGATATGTCAATGGCTCCAACATGAAAGGAAAGCATGCTGGAGTCCAAAAAAGAGTACTTGATTTGAATTTTTCATGCCATGTGGTAACCATTCTGTGAACCTCATGGTTAAAGACTTCCCCAATAGCAGTTGATTGTTTTAGTACGATCCAAGAAATATTCAACTCTTTCTCCAGTTCAACTCATAGGCGGAGTATTTTGATGAAGCACACATCCACTCTAACGGTGAAACCCCTTAGCAATACTCGGGAGAATAGGATTGAAGCCTTAGTACCTCTTAGATATCACATCAAGGAAATTTACGATGCTTTGTATGAAGCCTCTCAAGACCACAAGCTGGATGCTTTTAGGAGTAACACTGCAGCAGGAGCAATAAGAAAGCTTCAAACTTTCAAATTTCTGTGTTGTCTGGTAACGTGGAATAAGATCCTTTTTAAAATAAACATGGTAATCAAGACTTTGCAAAAAGCCTCATCTACTTTGCAAACTTCAATGGACCTCGTGAATAGTGTTCAGACATTTTTGGAAAAAACGAGATCTGATGAAGGTCTTAATAGAATTATCATATAATCTTCAGAGCTGGCCGAAAAAATCTGCTGAATTTGAAAAAGAAATCGAAGTTAGTCCAAGAAAAACCAAGAGGCAATTCTCGTATGAGAGTGAAGATGAACCGATTCAGGCTGGACTGGCATAATTCATTGTGAATTTTATCTTTGTGGTGCTTGATACACAATAAACTTACTTAATGAGAGGTTTGAACTCATGAAGAACCACAGCAAGAGTTTTTATTTTCTGTATGACATTAAGATTCTTCCGACATGGGACAAGAAGACGCCTGTATACAACTTAACAATGTTCTGAGTGATGGAGAAGCATGTGACATAAACGGTTGAACTGCTAGAAGAGCTAGACATTTTTGCGTCAATGTTGCCACCTGAAAGTTTTCCAAGTGAGGCTTTGTAGTATATAAGAAAAAATGATTACATGGACACATTCCCTAATGCGCCGGAATGCTGTTCGCTTACACTAGAAAGATGTTTAAAACCGACCCTGGGTCTTAATGAGAGCTTTTCAAAACAGTTCTTAAACTGACAGTTTTTGCTTCACTGGGGTACGAAAAATGTATTTCCCCCTCGCGAATGGACACGTGTGATCTAAGCATCTGAAAAAAATATTAAGGGATATATTTATGAGTAACAATAACAAATACCTCAGAACTCAAAACTCATTCAACTTGTTTAATAATAGTATAATATTCGAATTTCACATTTTCTCTGATAAAATCGTATGGATGCCTTTAAGCCCAAACTCACACGAGATCCTGATACTCTGTAAGTTTGATGAAATTCATATCATATTCGCGGAAGTTATATCCATTTGAAATTTCTCCAATTACAACAAATATAACACACTATTTTGGTATTTTATGGACTTTCCATCAAACCAGACACTGCAGTTTTGATTTCACCTTCTTAAAATTTTTAGATAAGATCGATGGCATAAATGCTTTTGGGATTTCATGATTTGAGTGATTTTTGTTGGTTGAAAATGGAGTAACAATGGATTTTCTATTAAACGAGCAAATCTCTTTGACATGTTTCTTAATTTTATTCGTTGCTGGTCATTGTATTTTGTGAGTTGCGTATAAAACCCTTCTGACATGCGCGTAGATCCGTCTATCTAATTTGTTTACAATTAGGGGTAGTTTTCACCCTTGAAAAACAAAGAGCGTGCAACAGCACTATATAGAAAATGAACTATTTGGGTGATATGAGCCTAATCCCAACTTTTTATGTACATCGATTCTGCCATTTTTTGAGTTTCATTTCCTGTACTATAGTATTGAATAAAGTGCGTCTGACCTTAACTTTAGGATAATTTTGGACTAGAAGAATCATTAACTATCTATATTAATCCCGAAGGCGTCAAAACTGTTTGCACCAAAGATATTCTGGAACAATTTGATGGGTCTAAATGTTATGAACATGTCGGTATCTTAAGTCCTTTTTAAAATAATCTGTTTTAATGCAACGTTGGGAATGGAGGCTTTGAGCTCATGTTGTCTTAATTAACAGGCCACTTGGAAAGTGACCGGCCTGATACACAGATGGCGGTGCTAGTACTAAATCCATATGATTTTTAGTTAGTACCAACCTTCAAACGATATGTGTCAAAATTTGACCGCTGTCCGACCATTAGTTTGTGAGATATTGCCTTGTGAGTGTAGCTACTTTTGTTATTTGAAAAAAGACAGAAATAAAGAATTTTGTGTGCTGATAAAATATTGCTTTTTGCAGGGAAAAAATACAGTTGAAGCAAAATCTTGGCTAGATGAAGATTTTCCAGGGTCTGCACCATGAAAATCAACTGTCATTGGTAAGTTTAAACGTGGTGAAATGAGCACCGAAGATGACGAACGCACTGGACGCCCAAAAGAGGCTGTCACCGACGAAAACATAAAAAAAGTTCACAAAATAATTTTGAATGACCGTACAGTGAAGTTGATCGAGATAGCAGACATTGTGAAGATATCATCTGAATATGTACATCATATCATTCACGAATATTTGTACATGAGAAAGCTGTGTGCGAAATGGATGCCGCGCGAGCTCACAATCGATCAAAAGCAACACCGTGTTAATGATACTGAGCAGTGTGTGAAGCTGTCTAAGTGCAATAAACCTGAATTTTTGCGTCAATATGTGACAAGGGATGAAACATGGCGCTATCATTTCACTCTGGAGTCCGGCTGAGTGGGCTGCACATGATGAACCAAGTCCAAAGTGAAGAAAAACACAGCAGTCAGCTGGCAAGGTTATGGCATCAATATTCTGGGATGCGCAAGGCATAAAATTCATTGATTACCTCCAAAAGGGCCAGACCATCAACAGCGATTGTTATATAGTATTATTGGATCGTATAAAGCATGAAATCGTTAAGAAACGGCCCCATATAGAAAAAAAAGGGATGTTTCATCAAGACAATGCACCGTGTCACAAATCAATGAAGACAATTGCAAAATTGTATGAATTGGGCTTCGAATTGCTTCTGTATCCACCGTATTCGCTAGATCTGGCCCCCAGCGACTTTTTTCTGTTCTCAGACCTCAAAAGGATGCTCGCTAAAAAGAAATTGAGCGCCAACGAAAAAGTAATCGCCGAAACTGAGGCCTATTTTGAAGCGAAAGACAAATCGTACTACAAAAATGGTATCGGCAAGTTTGAAGATTGCTATAATCGCTGTGTCGCCTTCGAAGGCAACTTTGTCGAACAGTAAAATCGAATTTTGCCATAAAAAATGTGTTTTACTATGGTAGACCGGGGACTTTTCAATTGGCCTGTTAAATTGCTGATGAATATTGATTTTTTGGTATTTGAATCAATATAAAATTTGTAAGAAAAGAGGAAAATTATAAAAATTTATGATATTTATTTAAATAGAATAGTAAGGCAGTGTTATGAAAAAATGAAAAAAATGAGACTCTTCCTAAGCTTTGTTTAAAACTTGGTACTGATTCAATCCTTGGAAAGAAAAAAAAATTAGTTTAGTAAAGTAAGATGAGAAACGACTTAGAACAAGCATTTTTTTATCAAAAAGAACAATTCCTGGCAGATTGAATCAATAAAATATAATTTTTCATACGAGTATATTTATGAATGCGTCGGCTCAAATTTATTATATTATAGATGAACTTTTTATCCTACCTTTATTAAAACTTGTATCCAAAGTATTGACAGCAACTCCACAATAAAATAAACCAAAAACTAAAGGAGCCAAGTTTTCTGAATTACGCGCCACAACTCCAACTACATCGCCGATTTTCAAATTCTTTTTCCGAATAAAACTTCCAATTTTGAGGCTTCGTCGTAAAATATCCTCGTTAGTCAAATGAACATTCGAATCATCGCTGATCTATTGAAGTCCAAAGTACTGATGGAACTCATTACACAACACCTAAGCTACTTACCTGGGCGATTTTCTTTGGATTGCGCTGCAAATAATGTCTAATTACTTCCCCCACAGAAAGCTTTGGGTTGAAAAGCTGCTTGGTCACTTTGCCCGACCACACTTTATTCTCTGCATCGTAGTTACTCTCGCACTCTAACATTTCTATTCGGGATAATGCAGCAAATTTGATAAGATGGACCTAATGACTGAATAAATTGTCTCAAGTGATTTCCTTATATACGAGAAGCAAGCTTCTAGTAAAGGGTAGATAAATTCGTATTTCAAAAGATAAAGTCAACTTTCTGCAAATCATTCTATTCTTGCTTGTAAACATGTGCATTACATGATTTACAGAATCATTCCAAGCACCACACTTCCGCAGTTCACTATTTGTTCTCGTTATCGAACTCATCCGCTCTATTAATATAGTATGTCGTACAATATTGTGAACTGATGTTGACAATTGATTGCATGCATGCAACTCAGCTATGATAATTGGCACTTGCATCTGTTGAAGATGCATGATTGCACTTTGATATTTTTCTATTTACGATTACAGCTGTATACAATTAAGAGCTATCATCGTCTTTATTCTTCTTATTGGGAGAGCTAAGACAACAAGAATGAATCGGTAATTCAAGGTTAAAAGTTATTGAATAAATTCTTCCTCATGGCGGGAGCGAGTGTTACTTGTAGATAGGCTGAGATTTTTGAATACTTAGGGAAGATACATATATTAGAACAAAACTGCAGTGACTCATTGGATCGGAAGTCTATAGAATAGAAACATACTACGTTGGCATTGCATCAGAGAAAATTCAAATAATTTCTGTAAATATGATTCGGTTTTCTCGAAGCATACAAAATATAAGAAGCATCTATAAAATTACTTAATAATCGAGTTCCGTTGAATTTAAGGGTACTTGTGTGGTTGTAAGAGGCGATATTGGGGTGCCTTAGTGAAACAGGTGTTCTTCTGCACTGACAGTGACTTGGTCCAGGGACGGGTATACGCGCTTGCAGGCTAGCGTCTACGGTATCTTGGGGTGGGTTGTTTTCCCTTAACAACATGTTCCAACCCAAATTATTTATCGCATACACGATTTGCAGGGTGAAGAAACACAAAGCGTAAAACAAAAAAGAAGGGCGCAGGAATTATAGTTTCTTATTAAATAAAACAAAGAATCTTTGATATCGAATAAAACTTTGTCGTCATTTCGGCATTCTATCGAAGTCAAATTGTAACTTAGCCACACAAAGCTTTACATTCATTAATATTCGATAAAAGTTTAATGACTTAGACAATGTCAAGTGAATCGATTGGAAGTCAGCATATTTCCAAGCAGAAGTTTAATTACTGAAACTGATGCAACGAATTAACATTAACAAAAAAATAGGAAGTCAGCAATGTATGGAGTCGATGAACGCTACTATGTTGCATGAACGCTACTATATTGCCATAACTCCTCCCCCCTAGTTGGTAGCGACGGCCAGGTGATCCGTATTTTCGGAGGTTCATTGGCAGAAGCTATGATCGCCTGATTCTCCCGATAGAGTTGCCTCGCTCGAATACTTTGGTTCATCAATGATATTCCAATCAAGGTAAGGGCCAACGTGATTGCCGCTGTAAGTAAACTGGTGGTTTTAGTAAAGATAATCTCGAATTGTGAGGTTGCTTCCAAAGGATTTTGAGTTCTGGTGAACTGGTAAGGTTGTAGATTTTTCAGCCTGATTTGCCCAATGTTAGCTTCTGTGACATTGATGCTGTTGAAGATAGCCGGATATATATCAATCTCGTCCCATTGCACTGAACTGGTTTCGAAGTAATGTATCCCATTAAGGAAGATGTCGCAATTTTCGAAGTGTATGAGCATTGTCCCTTCAATTTTCAGCTTGCTTGAATTGATGACAGTTTTGGGGAAGTTGATTAATAGGATATGGTTTAGTTCGGGCTGGTATATCTCCATTGAGTTTTCGGGATCGTACAGTTGACAATATCCCGTCTGGTTTTTTAGGAGGCTTCCCAAGCACTGAGATTCTGTCGTATACCACGATGCCGTTTGTTGGCAGTATTAGGTTCCTCCTAAAATGCGGCATTTATCGTCGATTGCTTGGATATGGTTTTGGTTCATCAAAAGGTAAGGTGTAACCAGGATTGTTTTTGTCTTATTAACGGGTAAGGGAGCAATGGGGTGAAAAGAGTAAAGATCTTCGGAAACTATTGGGATTAAGATATTAAATATGATATTCGACCTATTAGAATAGGCTTGTAGGTCCAACAATTCATAAACCTGTTCTTTTGAATTTATTTCTACTGATTGTTTTGAAAATATTCAGTGTATAGTCCGGTCATTTTAGACAATTGAAATAAAGAAAATTCCGACAGAGCCAAATCTTCGTAGAGACCTTATGTTTACCACAAGGAATAAAGTGTCAAAAGTCCCCATCAGTCCCATGTGAGCTTAGGGACTTATTCGGGGCCCAAGGTCAAAATTTTAGGTTTTTTGAATTTTCCTCGAAAACGGTAAGTTTTATCGAAAAAGTAACTTGAGCAAAGTTGTAGATCTTAAAATTCTCTATAAAAATGGTCCCCATGATTTTTTCTCTAAGACCCACTATTTCCCAGATATTGCGCTTGTAAGAATCATGTTCTACATAGTATGCACACATATGCCACGTGTATACATATTTAGGTACTCAAGCAAGCAAAAATGCCTACTCGTGTCTCTTTTATGTATACATTATACTATTCTAAGAAAATTTACTCTAAAATGACCGCCGGTCCCTTACCGAATCCCCTCTACTTGAATAAAATCTGGCCTTGAAAAACATCTGCCTATTCTTTTGTCCATGTGGTGTCGTTCACGTATACCTGCTTCTTTTAGTGTTGAATGAGCAGTTCGAGTGACTATACTTATTTATTACAATTGTCTACTATTGAAGTTAGTGCTGATTAATATTAAAAAAAAATGTCACAATTTCGCTTTATTTGTAATAAACTTTTGACTGAAGATGAAACTGTTGTGGTCAGTCGTGGAATGCCAACTTTAATCGATGCAAGTGACGCGAGAAGTGATGAGTTTGCTGATTATTTAAGAAGCCAAAAGTCCGTTACAATTCACGTGGATTGCAGAAAATCATACACCCGGAAAACTTCAATCTCTGCATAAAAAAGACAACGTGAGGAAGAACAGGCCAGTACTTCAAAAGTAAGTCCACCTCATTCTAGAGCGCGAATAAGTGAATCCAGCTTTTGTTTTAAAAACCACTGCTTATTTTGTGGCGATGAAGCGGATGAAGAAGCAGAAAAGAAGAAAGTGAAGATTTATCGCCAAAAAATTCATAAAGTTTCTACACTTACATTCAAAGATTCCATTTTAAAATTAGCTAAAGATCGTTCTGATGATGTGTCAAAAGCTGTCATTGCGCGTATTAATTTTCAGTATGATTTAGTTGCTGCTGACGCTAAATACCATGACAGTTGTTACAAATCCTTCCTGAGACCTAGTACTAGTGGTAAAATTGAGTGTCCTCAAAGTGAGGCTATAAACTCTGCAATGGAAGAAATTTTCAATTTCATTGATGACTGCCAGTTTTTGTTAGATGAACTGAAGAATGTTTGCCAAAATGTAGCTTTAGAAAACGGGATTATAAAATACGATTGAAATTAAAGTATGGTAGTAGAATTATTATTGCAGAGAAGCCTGGAAAATTAACATTTATTTGTTTTGTAGACAATTACCAAGACATTTTAAGTCAAGCCTGGTCTGATAACAAAAACTTGACTGAAAAGGAAAAACGGTGGAAAACTTTAAAAGCTGCGGCAGAAATTATTCGAGAAGATATTCAATCTTGTGTTTTTGATAATACTATGTACCCGCCACCGGGTAGCATGTTTGAAGATATGAATAACGATATTCCCGAATCATTATCTTTTTTTATGGGACAAATCATTCTTAAAAATAAGCGTCATAATTTGGATCATTTAAAGTTAATTTGCACAAATATTAGTCATAGCATAATGACTGCTGTTCGGCCTAGATCCTTCAAGTCTAAATTACAGCTGGGTCTTTCAGTTTTTTTCCATCGGCGGTTTGGTTCAAAACGGCTTACACAAATTTTCTCATCGTTTGGTTTATGCGCATCTTACAGTGAAACAATGAAGTATGAAGCAGCAGCAGTTTTCAGTCACCCACCTCATATTTTATCACCAGAAACTGGCACATTTGTTCAATATGTTGCAGATAATGCTGATATTAATGTAAATACTTTGAACGGTAATAATACGCTTCATATCATGGGTATTATACAAATTGTAACTCCCAAAGATTCAGTATTACTAGAACAGCCGATGCCGCGAGTAACTGAAGTCCTTTCAGCTAAAGATCTTGCAGCCAAGGCTCATGTACCTATACAGGTTTATCAAAATACTGGCGTAGTAGGATATAGCAAAATAATTGTGCGAGATTTTGAATATGAAAATGAAACAAAAGTATCTTTTCTAAAAAAAGTTGATTTGATATGGTTCTATGGAAAATGCAAAGCTTTCCCTTTACTTGGTTGGAATGGTTATATTGAACACGTGACTAGCAATATTGTAGACTTTTCGAAATCAAAAATTTCATTTCTGCCATTTGTTCAACAGCCTGCAAGTAATTACAATACGATATACACAACTTTACTTTGTGCTTTAGAAGATGCTAAACGTCACAACCATACAGTTTGCATAATTACTTTTGATCAACCTCTATATGCGAAAGCTCGCGAAATTGTATCTGCTGCACCTGAAAGATCGGAATTATCAAAGATTATAGTGAGACTGGGAGGATTTCATTTGTTAATGTCATTTTTCGGCGCAATAGGTTATATTATGCAAGGAAGTGGTTTAAAAGAAGTGCTTTCTGAGATTTATGCTCCTAAGTCTTTAGAGAAAATGCTTAATGGCCATGCTTACGCGAAGGCAGTTCGAGCTCACACGTTACTTCAGCTCACTTTAGCATTAACAATATTAAAAGAACTAGCTATTGATGATGGTATGGATGCAGATCTTATAATTACAGTGGAAAATATCCTCGATAAAACTCTATTATATTATGACATTGAAAATGATGAAATATCTGAACTTTTACTTGATTTATTTGATAAAAAGTTAATGGAATATCAGAAACGAGGACCAACTGCACAATTATGGGTACAGTATTTTCGGATGGTGTCCATTGCAAAAGAATTTATAAGAGCTGAACGTATGGGAGATTGGCAAGCTCATTTGAACTGCGTTAAAGAAATGCTTCCTTATTTCCATGCATCGGGGCATTTACCTTACGCTAAGTCTGCGCACTTATACTTGCAGGATATGCTTCAATTAGAGAAGGTAATTGATCCTAGTGTTTATCGAAGGTTTACTGAAGGATTTTTCACTGTTCGACGTTCTGATAAACTCAGTTGTGGAACTTCAACAGATATGATTATCGAACAATCAATGATGAAATCCATGAAAACAGATGGTGGTATTTCTCGAGGACGAAGTACAAAAGAAAGTGTAATAAGCAAATGGGTTTACGGAATGCATGCAATGAACACAGTGTGTGACGTGACGAGTTGGAAGTTCTTGCTTATGTTCGAATGGACACGACAGATCAACATGTAGATGCAAGTGATTCGAGAGTTAAGAAAGATGCTAAAGATATTAAAATACTTCTTGACTGGTTTTCATCACATGATCCTTTTCCCGAAATTAACAAAATCTTATCTATTGCTTCAGGAGTCGTTGGTGACGATATGATTAATTGTCATAAAGCTCGTGAAGTTGGGATTGCCTCGATGCCTAAAATGACTGGTCAAACTTTCAATCATATAAAATTGAAACGCACAGATAAAGTACTTCCTCTTTTAGCTGTGAGTAGCACTGTGAAAGTTCACGACGAAGTACCAATAGACCCAGTATTATTATTTCAACGTATGAGTGTCACTAAGACTTTTGATCATGAAATTGAAACATTTGTCGCATATGATTTAGCTCCTTACCCGTTGTCACTCTTCGATGCAGCTGGAATGCGATAAACAATGAAGTCGGCTCTTTACGATTGCTTTCAATCAGTCAATGCTGAGGTTGATTGCACAAACGCTGCTTACGTTATTGATGGAGGATATCTACTACATCACGTTGTGTGGGATCGAGAAGAAACCTTTAACGTAATTTTTGAAAAATATGTTCAGTATTTACGTAGACATTATGGTCATACAGTTACGGTAGTATTTGATGGCTATAGTGACACAACAAAGAACATAAAAGCTGCAGAACAACGTCGTCGTGCTACAAAAACATCCTCAGGTACCGACATAATGTTTGACGAATTTATGACAGTTCCAGTTAATCAACAACATTTTTTTGTAAACATTAATAATAAATCTCGTTTTATTTCTATGTTGAGTAACAAATTAACAGCTGAAAAAATTGCCGTGAAACAAGCTCTGAATGACGCTGATGTCCTCATAATTGAAACAGCAATAGAACAATTTAATGCAAGAAATACAACTATTGTAGTGGGTGAAGATGTTGATTTATTAGTACTACTCACTGCAAAGACTCCATCTGATAAAATTATTTACTTTTTAAAACCTGGGAAGGCGCAGCAACGGACAGAAATATATTCTTCTAAAAGTTTATCAGCTTATCCAAAATGCCAAAACTTTATTTTATTTTTACACGCGATAACCGGATACGATACTACGTCAGCAATGTTTAGAAGGGGCAAAAATTCAGTATTAAAATTATTTGAAAAAAATGATTTGATTTACTGCGCAAAAGCATTTACAGAAATTAATTCTTCACTTCAAATACTAATTACTAAAGGAATTCGGTTTCTTCTTGCGGTTTATGAAGCTCCAAAAAAAATTGATTGCATAGATACGTACAGATATTTAACATTTGTAAAAAATACACGAAACAAAAAGCAAGTACAGCTATCTTGTCTTCCTCCAACATCGGCATCTGCTACTCAACATTTGTTTCGAGTATACTATCAAGTTCAGACATGGCAAGGCAATGAACTGAACCCTGAAGACTGGGGTTGGAAATTGATAAATAATACTTTGGAACCGATTCGAACTTTACTGCCCCTGCTCCAGAAAAACTTCTTAACACTATTTTTTGCAATTGCAAGAAAGGTTGTAGTGCCAAATGTGGCTGTAAAAAAGTAGGGTTGCAGTGTTCTCCAGCGTGTACCAATTGCCAAGGTGCCTCTTGCTCAAATCTTCAATTAAATACAAGAGAGGAAGATTCATGTGATTTTGATGAAGAGACAACTGATTCATCTTCATTTGAAAAATTTCTAAGCGTTCATCAACAGGAAGTAGAAGAAGAAGAACAAGAAGAAATTGAAGAAAACATGATTGCTGAAGTTGAATATGAAGAGTATGAGTCAGATTAAAGTAATAAAAAAAAGTTAGAACGACAGTTAAACTCAGTAACCCATATCAATAATCTTCATACTATTAAATAATTATTGTTCCTGAAAATAACGTCATAAAGGTTCGTGGAATAGGCCTACCGGGGATACCACGTTAAAAAAAAAACGCGCCGAGTACACTACCTCACAGGTGGTGTGGAAATGTGTGCATATTATGTAGAACGTGATTCTTACAAGCGCAATATCTGGGAAATAGTGGGTCTTAGAGAAAAAATTATGGGGACCATTTTTATAGAAAATTTTAAGATCTACAACTTTGCTCTGAGTTACTTTTTCGATAAAACTTACCGTTTTCGAGAAAAATCCAAAAAACCTAAAATTTTGACCTTGGGCCCCGAATAAGTCCCTAAGCTCACATGGGAACGATGGGGACTTTTGACACTTTATTCCTTGTGGTAAACCTAAGGTCTCTACGAAGATTTGGCTCTGTCGGAATTTTCTTTATTTGATCACTATTTTTATGTCTAAAATGATCGGACTAGTAAGGATAAATTTAGATATGATTCAAAATCTGGCAAGCATGATTGATTCCAAAATATCGGACAAGTGCTCGTTTAGCGAATGGATATTAAAATTAATTTGTGATAGGAATTTCAAGTGCTTCAAATTTATAAAATCGGTTTTTATTTGGTTTTGTAGATTTCCTTATAAATGATTTAAGTAGTATCACGGACAAATTTCTACCAGACCCCAGCATTTGCCTCTGCAACAAGTTTATCAGTTGTACGGAAAAAGCTGATAGAATCACCCGAGCTAAGTACATATTGGAAACCTTGTAAAAAGAAATATGTTGTCATCATTATTAATACTCAGAGTAAACATAGTATGTAAGTTAGGACGACAGTTGAACAAGGAAAGCCAGAATAATGGTTCTGCGAAAGTTAGCCTCCAAAGGCAAACCGTTCAAAAATGCATAAATCGTTGGCGGTACACATATCAATCCACATACAGCAGTTTTAATTGAGACTTTGGTTGAATTAGGTTCAACGATTCGATAGGCGGCCTGTAAGATATACTCGACACAGAATGAAGTTGCTGCGGTATTGGCTGAAGCAGGTTATCCGATATTCGCATGGCGTGGTGAGACCGAAGGAGATTTTTGGTGGTGCGCCAATAAATGTGTCAATGCTGAAAATTGGCTACCAAATATGACTTAGCTAAACTTTGATTGGATCATTTCACCTTTTTCACATCAATTTAATGTAAATCCTACGATAATATTGCTCTACATTGAAGCTTTTCCATTACGTCGCAGGAATATTCGATCACTCTTTCGGATGGCGCCGTTAGCTTATTTTATAAATTACTTATGGGATATTGTAACTACATGAACGAGTTGCATATTTTTTAATAATTTTTCTGAAAAATTATTAGAGAAGAAAAATGTTAGAAGAAGGTGGTTTCGACGTATGTACTAATTCTCATCAGGCCATTACTCTTAGATACACACCGGAGATGGCGACCATCATGCTTAGATTTTGGTTGATGGAGACGATGCAACACAGTTAATGTTGAAGAAATATCCAGCCATGTTTAAAATGGTTAAAGATATAGTCGAGAGAAGCATCACTGGGGTACATAGATTGTACCAGCCATCAGAATTTGACAAGTTAACAGTCCCAGTAATGACTGTATTGGATTCCGTCACTAAAACTAAATTTGATAGTTTGTATAGCTGCAAAGAGTCTATTATTGATAGGTGAAAGCGTTCAACAGACGTTATGTTTGACGGGAAGCAAGTAGTCATTTGCGGATATGTTGAAGTTGGAAAAGGATGCGCACAAGTATTGGAAGGATTGGGATGCACCGTGTATATTCCTGAAATTGATCCTACCTACGCTCTTCAGGCCAGCATGGATGGTTTTCGTGCGGCGAAACTTAATGAGGTTACTCGAAATGTAGACATTGTTGTGACCGCCACCGGTGATAAAAACGTTGTAATTCGTGATCATATGGACAAATCAAGAATAGGTGTATTGTCGACAACATGGGACACTTGAATACCGAAATCGATAAGAACAGTTTACGGACTTCAGTCCGATCGCAAGCAGACCAAATTGGTTGGCCGGAGGGTAAAGGAATCAACTTGTAGACTGAAGGACGATTCGTGAATTTATCGTGCTCAAGTATCCCATCCTTCGTTGTTTCGGGAACATCTAGGACACAGGCTCTAGATGGATGTTTACATAGCAAGCTTACATCTTCCCACATTCAATCATCAATTGCTGCAGAAAATAAACATAAACAAACGAAAGACATTTGACGCCTCAATCAGGCACGGCCATCAACATCGAAAATAAGAACAACTAAATAAAAAACATAGGAAAAAAAAAATTTGCAGCAAAGATGGTTGGAGCCACGGATGTCTGGAGATCTTAAGGGTCAATGATGGTACTAGAATTCACGAGTCCAAGAAGTCGCGGCCAACTTCATCGAAGGGTATTTGAACGGGGTGAAAAATCCCATCCAAAGCGAGGACGGACCGAATCTTGAGCGAAGGGGTCTCTTTCTTGTTGTGGAATCCGTGTGGGAAGGTCACATCATCGATCAAAGGAGGTAATCACCGATAGCAATTCTCAAGTTGGTGGCTGCATTATTCTTATGGAACCCGAGTGCAAGACAAGAACGTGGCTGTCACCAAAACGAGAACTTCAGGAGTTCTTCCACGAAAGAAACGATAAGAAAAACATCGGACCGCCAAGGACACGCCTCGAGGAATCAGTGTTGAATTTCTGCAGAATACATGTGGCTAGCGGGAGTCGTGCAACGGGACACGAGCGAAGCGTCAAATGTACCGGGCGCCCCGTCGTCTAGTTAATGGTGATAAGGTAAATAAAGTCTAGGGTTAAGGGAAAATTGCATTGAGCTTAAATGAGTATCGTTACTTACATTGATAGAGTTACAGAAAAATACTCTTTGAGATTTTTTGAAATGAGTAGCATAACCTGTAAATAATAATGATTATTGAACTTTCAGTGAATCGGATGTACTTTTATTTCTTTTCTTCCAAAAAAAAGGTACAATCCGCTAAAAGTGAAGTGTGATACTTGGTTCGGGAGTGAATACGAATATTTCAAGGTGCTCATTTTCTGCGCCAATATTCCGCAAGTGCTGGGGTATATTTGGTCTTTGTTTTGTTTCGAATCCCGATTGAACTAGGATTTAGGGAAGTTAGGTTGCGCGATTGTCGCGGGAGTTGGTTATGTGGGTTGTCCTCCTATTCTAGGCTGGTGCACAGAGAAAACCAGTGATCCTTCCCCCTAAAAGTGAAGATTCCGGCGTGAGTTAAGCTCGCCTTGAGACTTGGGGGACAAATTTACAGGTAGACGAGTGGCGCCCACGCCGGGACCCAAAACACCCCCGGCCGGAGTCAGAAGGTATGGTTGGATCATCTTCTCGAGATAGTTTTATCGCGTAACACTAGCGTGGTTCCCGTACCGGGAATCAAACCCGGGCCTTCTGGGTGAGAGCCAGATATCCTAATCACTAGGCAATACGGGAAAAAAAGCTGTAAATAGGATTATACCGACCTGTTTGCCTATTTTTGTCATGCAAAAAGACAGCGTATCATAGTCGGAAGGCCTCTTTCAACCGGGGTAATGTGTCCATAGGGTATAGTGAAAATGGGATAATCAAGGACGACATAATAGACGGGGCATACGTTGATAAGTAAAAAGATTACCTCCTTAGAGTTGACTCAGCAATCGTAAGTTGCGGGTCCTGTGCTTACATCCATTTTTCTCAGCTTCTGTCCTCCTTGCGGTCTTCATACCGTGTTTTTATACCTTTAGGATATTGGTAGGTGCGCAAGTTTGAATAACATAAAACTGCAAGGTAGTGGTAAATTCTAAAGGAGGAAGCAAGCACGATTTTAGTTTTGCTAGGCGCTGAGCAAGTTTCTAGTTTGATGATGGGATTATCAGGAAGAAGTTAGGAGTTAAGCTTGAACAGCAGGTTAGGTAGGTATTATACAGACTAAATATTTGAGGTATCTAGTAGGTTAAAATAAGACCTAGTGGAGTGGTCTTTAGTGGAGTAAGGAGATAGTTATAATAGTCTCTAAGATAAAATGGTAAATGGTTACCCTGTGTTTGAGTCGCTATGGATTCACATTTTTTACCTCTTGATTGAATTCAAATTAGTTTTATTTTTGCGGTTTTTTTTTGGTGAGGTGTAAGTGCTATTGGCCTAGTGAACATCTGTAGATAGTTTGAGAGGAAGTTCAACTATACTTATTGTTCAGGTAGATTTCCTTTGCGATTTTTCTTCTGGAGCCTCGTTCCTTTTCCTTTTTTTCAGGAGGCCCAAATTGGAATTCGAATTGGTTGATAGCTCTATCTTTTTGCTCAAATTTCACATTAGAAATGAGGGAAAGGCAGGTCAAGGTCTAAATGTTTAATTTAGTATAAGTGAACAGTCAGCCCAACAATAAAGGTTGGTAAGAAGATAAGATCAAGCGTTGGGTTAGTTTTTATTTTATAGTATAACGAGGAAGGGTGGTAGAGCATTAGACTGACAAGTTAAGGTTTTGGAAGTGGATACAGAGAGAAGATGAAGTGAAAATAAAAGGGTTCTAGGCGGTAGTGTTAGTCAAGCATTAGGACGTAGTGAGGGTTGAGAATATTATATAATTAATGTTGAAGGCAAAAATAAATTCGAGGAGACGTATGGTACAGTAGCCAAATGCAATAGAGGCATAGGGGTTCTACTGGAAATGGGTGTCCCACTGCTATACGGTAGTTATCGTTAAAAAAAGTATTTTATATTTTTTCTTTGTTTTCTTACTTGTTTTAGAATCGCTGGCCTACATTTAGGGTAGAATAGGCTTTGGACAGACTAGGTTCGGACAGGCTTCATAGAAATCCTCTTCAGGTAGCGTGGTTAGTCTTCGTTGTTTGTCGTTTATGTGATTTGTTATATTTTCAAATCACTCTATCATTTGTCTTTTAACTATAGACTGATTGTTAGCTTCGGTGTGTAATTTATCCTCTCTGTGCAAAGGCCTATCGATATTGCTATTAATTTTTCTGGCGTCATTAACGTCCAAGTTTCCAGTGATTGTCTTGATAATGGTTCGAAGTCGTTTCTAAGTCCCCGTCTATGTGGTTTAGGTGGTAACAATGTTGGAAGTTTGTTTTCAGCCTGTTGTAATTTTTTTCTACTTATTTCCAGAGAGCCGTCTATGTCGGTGTATCGTCCTAGGGTAGTCAAGGTTTCGTTGATCCTGTCAATGTTTTCTTTCTATTTGTCAAGCTAGATAATATGCAGTAAATTGCTATATGATATAATCAGGCTTGCGACACCAAGCCTCATCGATAGCAATCCATTCCTGTTAGTTAGGTCCTGCGAGAGGATCTTTGGGAGAAGAAACCTGAAATTTTCGTTTTCGTTTGATTTTGGATTTGTGTAGTTTCTGATTATTGGTTGTAATTACTGTTACAAGCTAATTTTTCTTAATTTTATGTTTTGTTAATTTACGGGCCATTTATTTCTTCGACACTCCCTCCTGAAAACTATGGAACCCTCGTTAACGCTTTCAGGAACGCCTCTAGCTGCATTTAATTTTCCAGTTCTTTTAAGAACTTGGTTTTCAAGTTGTTTCTTAATTTCAGGGAATAGTCTGGATTGGAATTCTCTTAATTTTTCGAGATATTCATGTGCACTGGATTCCTGCAGGCTGTCATTAAATCTGTAAGCTCTGCCAAAGAAAATTTTGTATGGGGTATATTTTGTGGAAGAATGTATTGCATTATTATATGTAATAAATGTTTCATTTAGTATATCGTCATGGTCTTTGTCGAATGTAACCGTTCAACTGGTACGTTGCTACTTGTATGTTGATAAGATGTAGTGTGGTGGGTAATTCCGTACTGTCTACAAAAGTCCTTAAATAAGAATGAATTGAACTCAGCTCCCTGATCGGTAGTCAATGTCACCAAAATCTCAAGCATGCCGTGCAGGCTAATAAAATGTTTCAACCCTTTAATTATGCAAAGGCTATTTCTGTTAACTTGTCTATTATGGTAAGAATACATCTTTTATTTATAGTACATATATACAGTGAGTAAAAAAAGTGTACGTAGGACCAGAACTTTCAATAAAAATTAGTATATCACCAAAAGATTATAATTTTTTCAGGAATTAATTGCTGGATATGATCATCTTAAGTCTAAGGAACAAAAACCAATTAAAAGAAACAACTTCGAAAATTCAAAAATGGAGAAAAGCTCCTCGAACTGCTAATCCTCCCTTTAACATGCGCAAAAAGTCCTTGTATGATCACTCCTATAGAATAGTAAAAATTACCAAATTAAATTAAAGAAAAGGAATAGAGTGTTATAACACTTACACTCAATATTTGGTAGAATATCCTTTTGCTTTAATTATTGCCTTAAGTCCTCTCGACATTGATTTGACAAGGTTTCTGGTCACATTCTCTGGTATCAACTTCCATACACCTTGTAGTGCTGATTTTAGAGCTGCCTTGCTTGCGACATTGTTTTTTCGAACCCACTTGTCTAAAACGTTCCACAGATGTCCTATAGGATTAATATCTGGGAATTGTGGGGGTATTTTTAACACGCTGGGTGTATTATATAAAAGCCAAAGCCGAGTATTCTCTGCAGTATGCTTTGGGTCATTATCGTGCATGAAGATAAAATTGTTCAATATCCCTATTTTCTTCGCGCTTGGACCCAAATTATCCTTCAGGATATTAATAAAGGGTTTTTGGTCGATGATGTCTTCAATAAATACTAAATTTACAACCCTAGAAGCCCTCATGCACCCCCACACTACAACAGAACCTCCTCTATGTTTTACTGTTGAACATAAATTTTTCTTTTCTAGCTCTGGTTTTGGTTTTCTTCATACCATAAATTTCCTGTCGGGGTTGAAAATATTGTATTTACTTTCATCTGTGAAGATCACTCGTTCTGAGAATTCTACGGGATCGTTTATGTACAGTTTAGCAACTTCCTTCGATTGACCTCACTAATGAAATATATTCGCCTAGTGTATTATGACCATGGTATCCAGCCAATCGCAAGACATACCTTACGGTGCTTGTTGACATATCAACGCTTAAAGTTTCTAGGAGCTCAGAAAAAATTCATGGTGCTCTTATTTACGGGTTATCCCTGACTTTTGGAATGATTTCACGCCGGTTGTGATCATTTAGAATATAAGGACGGCCACTCCGACGCTTGTTTTCAACTTTTTTTCATTCTGAAAACCTAGCATGCCTTATATGCTCTAGCATACAATACGAGCGATTTCTTTCAATGGTTTGCATTCATTATGCAGCTAGATGATGAGCTTTTTCTCCTCTTGGCTAGCTTCTTTCCGTTGCGAACTCATTTTCTCTAACTTGCACTAATTTTTCACTTGAAGAACGAGACACTAGCACTGAAAACAACAAAATCAGGTCGGACCTCCCTGCTGACTGACCAGTTGTTGATATTTGCGATAGAAGTTATTTAAACTTTATTTTTGAAGAAAGGGAAGTGAACTGTTCTTTTGCGGTGAGAATAGGTTTCATTAATTCCACGATGAGTGCTTTTAATATGATAGTCTCTGATGATTGTATCTTGCTGATTGGACTCATTAATGTCTTTCAACCCTTCTATACAGCGTATTACTCTGTACAGTCCTGACTGTGAGGAATGGATGGTATAAATTGTATTTTTCTAAAAGGTATCGTCATTGGCATATATTGCTGTTAATTTATCGGGGAAACATATTTCTTGAAAATATGTATTATATCTGCTTCAAAAAATTCTGATTTCCTAGAGGCATGTCGTTGTTTATTTCTGAATGGCATTTCTAAAACCACTTCTGGTTTCCTATTTGAGTTTTCGAATGAAACCTGCAGTGAAAATTCATTTAACGGTTTTTCGGAAATATGTATGCCTTGAGATTCTTTTCCGTTAAATGTATTGTGGTATCTCCAGTGCCCTAGTTTGTTGCAGAAAAGGGGTTGGTCCTTCACCCTGATTAGCGTTTTCGTACCTCCTCTTTATGTATGAAAGGATATCTGTAAGATTTGGTAGAAATGGGCACATTATCGGTAGTTTTAATGTGATACTTGACTTGATTTGTGAAGCCAAGTGTTTGACCCTCTTTGAAAAAAATGCCATCGAACTCTCTGCAGACTTTCAAAAGCTGTTTTCGTTCTTCACCATTTGGGAGTGATAGTCGAAGCAATTCGGATATTTTGCCTGATCCTCATCACAGCTGATATCAAGTTGTTGACCTGCCGATAAGAGGCAAGACACTCCAGCTTCAAAGGTTGCTCGATGAGGAACACCTCATCAGAATCCGACCCGTTTATTACCTCAACAAGTACAAGCCAGTCCTCACAAACGTAAATGCCTTCGGGGAGTACCCCTAATGGTAAGCTGCGTCTGTCTAATGCAGACTTCACCGTTCTCGACGTCCACAGACACCTTGAATATTGCCTTGCTTTTTTCTGAAACCACCATTTTCCCCGAAGAAAAACTGGGCTTGAATAGGAGCCTCAATACTGAACAGTTAGTCACCAGCAATTTGTTAGCTATATCAACCTCAGCACCAAGATCACTCAATGCATCTATTCCCAAAAGACCGTCAAAATAGCTATGAAATTTGAATACAAGGAACTATGTTTCACCCGGTTGATTAAATTCAACGAAATCAGGGAGTATTACTTTTTCGTCAATTTTATGTTTCATCAGAACAGTTGTAATATAAGTTGGATTAGTTTTGACAATGAATGAAAGGGGTATAAACTCTGGGTTAATGAAGAATGAAGAAGGATCGGTGTCGATTAAAATTTTAAGTGGTCGTCCAAAAGAGGGTGAAATCACAATATAAGGCAAAACCTGGCCATGTGCATTCAAGTCTATGTACTCGATGGGTTTGTCGATGCATTTGAATGAACATTTACGTCATCCCAAACTTTTACTTCATTTTGTTTAAAGATTTCCTGAATAGGTTGTGGACCGTCATCAAAGTCCTGCGAAGCCTGTCCCGGATTGTAAGACAAATCACCATCAATGTCAGGCTCAAAAAAACAAGCGTAAAATGCTGAGTATTTAGGTAGATAGTCCTCATCAAACGGATATGGAAGCATGTGTGCTTCACTTGTACCAAATGCACTTTCAATATTGTGGAAGCTCCATTGTTGTGAAATCCATTTGCAGGTAAAAATGATTGGCGATATCTCCCCAAATCCATGGGTTCCGCCCTTGGGAAATTTGAGACATTTGAGGGTCCCACTGTAAATGGTCTTTGCTGAAAATTAAAGTTTTGGTCTTGCTGATTTTGTTGGGGAAATTGAGTTGGTATATATGGCTGCCGAAACTGAAGGTTATTATGTTGTAAATTATTTGGTCTAAGAGATTGTGGATTATTATTCGAATAAGTTTATGGAATTCGATTCAAATTATTCATCTGGAGGCGTTGAGGAAAATAAGATGTATGCGGTTGCATAAGGGGTTGATATTGAAAGTATGGTAGTTTAAAACTAAAACTTCGTAGCGTTGACTCTGTCATACCCAATGGATTTCGCAAAAGATCAAATGGGTTACCAGGCCGGGTCAACTTCGGCTGCTCACACCTTTGCGCACCATCAGCTCGTGTAAAGAAGATATTTTATTCTTGAACACAACAGGCATAGGCATTCGCGAGATCATGAGGTTTCATTGCTCGAATAATTGAGCCAAGAGGCTCCTTCAGTTGCGAAAGGAAAGTGTTAAGACATATTTCGGAGAATAACCTTCTTTTTGCAGGTATGCCGCTTTAATCCTTTCCATGAGTATTCATGTGGTTGTTCATACTGGTAAGGATTCCAATAACTTCACTTTATAAATCCCACACTGAATCACTTTTTTGCTTCAGACCGTGAAGGTCTTTGATAAGGGATGTCTCGTTTCTCTTATCGGAATAGTGTAATATTAGATTTGCTCTAATACTTTTCCAATCGAAGTGTGTTCCATACATATCGAGGACCTTATTTGCAGAACTAACCATTTTATTCCTGATTGCTCGTTAAAGCAATTGCCCGTACAAAGTGCCATTCGTAGGCTGAATCAGGGCCAAAATTTCATCCACGTTGTCGAGAAAATCGAAAAGGAGTCCAGGATTGCCGTCAAACCCTGGAAAATTCTTTATGGCGTCCGGACTCTAAGCGCGGTAAAAAGGCCGACTTGAACTGTATTATCTGCGGTAGTCAGTGTCTCGATATTTCGTCTAAAGTTCCCCTCATCAATATCGAAATCCACAGTATTATTTTCCGGCGCTATTGACACTTCACTACTTGATCTTTCAAATATTCTCGTAAGCCCGGTAAAGCTAAAAGAGGGCTTCGACACACTCGCGGCTTCTAATGTTGAAGCACTCTCACTTCCCACACTTTGCATATTTGTAAAATTTCTTAAATTAATATCATCTATTTCTAAAAATGATCAGGAGTTGTTTTGCCTTTTCCTACTGAGTTTGGTACAGGGTTTCTTTGAGGAGGATTTGGGAGGTCTGATAGGAGATATCAAGTGATCTAATATAAATTAAACCAGCTTACATGAATGCCAACATCTCGTCCTGATAACTGATAATCCTTTGGCTATCAAAATCTCCGCACAACAACTGACATTCCCTCGATTCTGTGTAAAACACACGAACACTTTATTCTGCGAAGAATTTAACACAAAAATGGTGATATTCTTACGCTAATCGATATTCCATCGATTTTTTGTTCAAACTTTCGCACTATCGCCAACCAATTCCTCCTCCTTTCTTATTAAATAAAACCAAGAATCTTTAATATCGAATAAAACTTTATCTTCATTTCTGCACTCTATTGAAGTCAAATTCTAACTTAGTCATACAAAGCTTTACATTCATTAGTATTCGGTTAAAATGGTGACCCAAAATATGCAATAAAGCAGACGTTAGTTTAATGACTTATGCAATGTCAAATGACTAGACTGGAAGTCAGCATATTAACAAACAGAATTTTAATTACTGATACTGATGCACCAAATTAACATTAACAAAAAATAGGAAGTCAGCAATGTATGGAGTCGATAAACGCTACTATGTTGCATGAACGCTGCTATGTTGCGACGACTCAGGCTCGACTGAAGGTTTCGTGTAATGAGAAGAACAACCATAACCCGACGGCTGGGTTATCAGTAGTTCCTTGCCAACGATGCAGGTCTGCTACCTGGTTTTTTTTTGCGAACCATGAAAGAAGAAGACCGAACTTTTTTTCTTTAGGAATTCAATTTTTTATTTTTTTGCATTATTCTTATAAGTTTGCGATACCATGGAGACAATTTTACCTATGCTTTATGAACCAGTTTTGAAGTGGTTATTGAGTTGTTTGATAATTAGTGTCGTTTTCTTCATGTTTTTCAAATAAACAAATTATTGACTAGATTTATTTATATTAACAACAACCTTTAATCAATTATATATTGACCATTTTGTTGGATGATCTTTTGCCACCTTTCGGTAAGTTAAAAAATTGCATGTTCGAAAAAGCGTTGGTGTTTAGAAGCGAAGAACTGGTCTAATTCATTTTTAGCAGTCTGATCGGAATCGAAAGTCAAGGCTGTAGGGTGAATGTGGCATCCAATTGAGCTTCATTAGTTTTTGACGGGTTATCGAAGATGTGTGGGGTCTGGCGTTATCATGACGGAACATCACGCATTTGCGATTCACCAGTTCAAGACGTTTTTTCTTAATATGTTTATTTCATGAAGATAGTTAACGACAGCAGACATTTGAATCAATAGTTTAGTTTGTCACACACTCCCCCATGCCGCCCGAGTAAAGGTTGTAAATGTTAACGTAAAAAAATTCAATATATACATTAAACAAGTCAAAAATAAATTACTTAAATAAAATCGAGTAACGAAGTAGGGAAAAAGATTAAGTTGGAATAGCAAAACTGAGGAGTTCTGGTGGAATGCGATCCTGCTCTACCTCGATGAGACTTTATCGCTGGGAAAGAAATTCATTATTCAGAATTTAAATGAGTCGCTCGTTTTCATTTCTCCCGATGTAGTGGACACTCGTTAAGTACGCGTGGATGATTTAATGGACAAAATGATTTACTCATTCCAAGAAGAGGAAAGTTACCCTTCAATGATATGAGGTCGGATGTTTGAATAACATAAACAAACTGGGTCTTATCCAGAGGAGAGGGGCATAAATGTGTTTCAGTTAAACGGAAATCGTTGCTGATGGACGGGCAGTACTTTTCGAATCGGAAACCATACAACCTCGCAAAACCCATGTAGACTTCTCTCCTTCATTTTGTGTTCATTCTTTTACAACGGTAACCGATTGCTCAACATTGGAATTATTAATAGGGAATATAGATGAATCTTATAAAACACACTACAGAGACTTAATTGATGAAATTGAAGGATCTCTTATATTCCTTTTCGATGTTTAAATAAGTCATTCGATACTATTACGGTTCAATTTAAAATTCATACCATAAAACACGACTCTCTGGATATATGGTATTCAAGTTGCGATAAAACCCAATTCAAAGGTCTAAGATGGTCACTATGGGTAGGCAATACCACTCTGATTCAAAAATTAGTAAGACAACTTGAAATGTCTCACGTTGCGTATGAATATTTATCGAAGAAGTACAACAACCTTGTCATTGGATTTAAACTTTGTCAGGAGTATGTGGTAGTAGCTCTTGGCTATGAGATGGTTCGTGAAATCCTCACAGGGGAAGAATTTAAAGGTCGATCAGATAACTTCCTCATTCATCCATGAACGACGGGTACTCGTTTGGGAATCACATACACCGATGGGCAGTTGGTCAGAGCACCGAAATTTTCCCACTCGTCACTTACGACAGGCATATTACGCTAGGCAATCAATGGAGCAACAAGTACAAGAGGAGTTGTCGAACTTTTGGAAATTATTCATGATTTCAAAACCCAACCAGTATTCTCAGCAACCTTTCTCTCTCCAAGTGTCATCAATGTTTTATCGACTTTGGCTACGAGTCAGCGTATTCCAAGAAGTGATGCAAGGCTCAAAAGATTACTTACCATACTAGGAAAACGATTCAAGGTGTTTGATGCCGCCGGAAGTTTGCTATTTCAGTTGCTTTGGTTGCGATTCATTATGCCAGAAAAGACAGGGTACAATCTTATTCAAAGTTTCAACAAGGAGTTGCATGAAATGTTTATGGAAATCATAAATGAACACAAACTTAATTGTTGCGACGATAAATCATAGGATGATCTCGTGTACGCATATATTAGAGAATCATTATCACGCAAGAATGACCCGCACAATATTTTTACCGACAAACAACTTATCATGACAATCCTGGACATTTTCATTGCTGGGTCTCAAACTACAAGTATCAAACTTAATCTCGAGCTTATGGCAATGTTGGTTAGGCCTGTATCCAGGAAAAAGATTATCAGCGATATTGATACTCATCTGCCTGAACTTATTTTTCCCAGGCACCTCCATCAAGGCAGCCAAATTCTACGCAATCGAAAACTGAATCGGGTACTCATCAAGAAGATTGACAGCGCAGGATCTACAGTATGACGAAGTAAAGTCTCAAAGACGAGTATGATAGCTAGCAGCTCAATGGAGGAATAGTAGTTAATTAGGTGGAATTTCATCGCGCACCAGCGAAGTAGAATATTGGATCTGGAAGTTTACCGAGGCAGATAACTTCGCAACGTAAATAATTTGGGGGGCCTCCAATCAGGAGAATAGAAGCGAGGAGAGGTATAGTGGTTTATTTTTCAATTGTATCATGACGAAATAGTGAATTATATTAGATAATCTATAAAGTATTGAGCCTGTTTTGTCACTAGATGGTGTTCGTTGCCATATATCGGGCAATACTAATCAGATTGAGTCAAACTGACATGCGTTTGAAAGGTGATATTCCAGTCTACAATTTTCACACGGACAGTTTTGTGTTTTGTCACTCGTGTCAAAAGTTGTATTCATTTAAAAATGATGTAATTTCTGAAAAAAATCTTTATACTACTGTGTCCAAAAAATAAGCTGACATTTGAATTTAAACTGCGCGCGTCGAAGGATTTGGAGAATAATTTTTTTAGGTTGGTAGTACTATCAGTGACATCTATGTCAAATTCACATGTCAAAATGTTCATTAGTGTTTGAGATACGCATCGTTTTGTGAGCTATTAAAAGTGAGTTTTTCGTTTTTCGCGATGTCGAAATTTGTTGAATTTGCATTAAATTTTGTTTGCGGAATCAATTTTCTGCTGCGGATACATTGAGGATGGTGCAGAAACTTTTGGTGATGAGGATTTGTCTACGAAAAATGTTTACAAGTGGTATGGTGACTTCCAAACCGTCCGTGAACGTGTCAAAGATGAAGAGCGTCCTGGGCGATCATCAAACTCTTCTCTGCTTCGATTATCGTGGTGTTGTGCATTATGAATTCCTTCCGCCGGGCCAAACGGTCAACAAGGAATATTATTTGAACGTTATGCGTCATTTGCGTAGTGCTATCCGCCTAAAAAGGCCGGAATTGTGGAAAGACAATTCTGGGTTTTTACACCACGGTAATGCACCATCGTTTCGCCAAAAACTCAACTCATATTGCTCCGCAACTACCGTATTCACCTGATCTTGCGCCGTGTGACTTCTGGCTGTTTAGCAAGCTCAAAGGACCACTCCAAGAACACCGTTTTGATACGATAGAGGAGATTCAAGCCGCAGCGAAGACGGAACTGAAGGCCATCCCGGAAACGACGCGTATCTCAAACACTAATGAATATTTTGACATGGAAATTTGACATAAATGTCACTGACAGTACTGCCAACCTAAAAAAATAATTCTCTAATCCTGCGACGCGCCCAGTTTAAATTCAATTGTCACCTTATTTTTTGGTCACAGTAGTATTTCATAAACCACTACGATTAAGGTGAGAATGCATCGCAGGCTTGTGAAAAAATTTGTGGTTTCTACAGTCAAGATACTTTATCAAAAGCCGCAGCCAATGGATGGTTTGCTCACTTTCATTCTGCAAATTTTGATGTCAAAGATGCTCCTCGCTCAGGTCTTCCAATCACTGAAAAAGGCGATGAAGTCTTACAAAAAATTGAAGAAGACCGACACATAAGCAGCCAAGACATTGCTAAGGAACTGAATATCCACCAAAAAACAGTTTTGAACCATTTGCGTAAGGCTGGATACACAAAGAAGCTCGACGTTTGGGAGCCGCATGAATTAACACAAACAAATTTGATCAACCGAATTTCCATTTTTGAAATGCCAATAAAAGGCAATGAAATCGAGCCATTTTTGAAGCAAATCATTTCGGGCGATGAAAAATAAGTAAAGCATGAGAATGTCGTTCGAAAAAGATCATGATAAAAAAAAGGCGAATCATCACAAACGGCTACAAAGCCTGGATTGACACCAATTAAGGTTATACTGTGTGTATGGCGGGATTGGAAGGGAATTGTTTATCATGAGGTGCTAGAACCTGGCGAAACACTCAATTTGTCTTTGCTAAAATTTTAAATTGATCATTTCACCCTTTTTACATCAATTTAATGTAAATCTATAGGATAATTTAATGCTCTACAGTGAGCTTTCATTGCTTAAAATTTAGCAAAGACAAGTACTTACAGGAGGAAATTTAACCTGAACATAGTTCGTAGTTCCAAAACCATATTGAGTTCGCATAAGTAGGAAAATTAAAAATAACTCTCTCACTTCTAAGCATGGTGATCGCCATCACCGATGTGTATCTAATATGAGTGATGGCCCGATGAGGATTAGTACACACGTCGAAACCACATTCTTCTAACATTTTTCTTCTCTAATAATTTTTCAGAAAAAATTATTAAAAATAAGCAACTCAATCATGTAGCTTCAAAGATTTTCATAAGTAACTCAATTTGACTCTGTACTGTCAGCAATTCACCAGATTGCAACAAGCAATTCAAAAAACAGGCCAGAATTGATCAATAGAAAGGGCATTGTCTTCCAACATGACAATGCCAGACCACACACATCTTTGATGACCCGGCAAAAATTGACAGAGCTTGGCTGGGAAGTTTTGATGCATCAGACATTGTACCATCAGACTACCATTTGTTTCCTTCTCTGTAAAACTTCTTAATGAAAAAAATTTACTTCTAAAAGAAATTGTGAAAATCACTTGGCCGATAAACCACAGAAGTTGTACACAGATGGAATCATGCCTCTACCCAAAAAATTGCAAAATGTCATAAATAATAATGGACAATATGTACTTAAATAAAATCCATTTTAAATAAAAGAAATATTCAATCGAAAAATGACGGAAAAGGCTTAATGCTTGTTACAATCACCAATATTTTGCGATTTGCTTTTTTTAAACACAATCTTGGGCGATTGAGCGTGATTATTCTTTGCGTGGATTTTACACTTGGCTCGGGTTTGTTTCAGCTTCCTGAGTAAACTTTCAGGGGGTTTTTAATTCATTTTTCGACGGGTGAAACATACACATAGACTGGGAGAATTACCGTTAGCTGTCACAGAAGGGTTACAGGAGTATATAACGTGAAATTGTAGTTTTGGTTAATGAGTTAGTAGTTTTGTGTGGAACCAAAGGAACAGTGAGAGCGGGGCGGGTAATTCTTATCGGGGAAGCTCCACTAGGTTAGTGAAAAATAAACTAGTTTCAGCTTTGTGATGGTGTTTCAGGATTCGCATTTCTCGCTTGCCGGCTACTTGGGACCAAGGGACAAGCAAGTGGCGCTTCCTACGACCGTCTTCGATGGGCAAACTGAGTCCAAAGTCCCAAGTCGAAAGATCCTCAACGTGGAGGGTAACAAGTTTCTTGGAAGCAGCTGAAAGTAGACTATACCCTTGTCATACCACCATGCATAAAGCATAATCCTCTTTTGGTGAATATTGGCCTTGAATGTCGATTGTGAGGGTTCATCTTGCTTGAGTCATCATCGTTTTTGGACTGCATTATCGTTAACAATCCATTTTTGATCACCCGTTATGATTCTTCTTAGAAACGGGTCATTTAAGTTGCGATTCAGCAGAGTCCCATATGTTAATGCGTTTGGTGATAGACTTAGCTGATTCACATTCGGAATGCACTTAGCCGATTAACAACAAGAATGTTCAGAGAATTCATATAAAATTGCCTATTTTACTTGCCGATGACGAAACAACGGAAATAGCTTTTTCCGTGACTTTTGACAACTGCCACATGTTTCTTGAAATCTCAGCAAAAGTGACAACCAACTATCCGCCGCTTTGTTTACACGCGTCTTTGCCACTTTCAATTCAAAGCTTACTGAAGTAAAAGCTGAAAGCGGCAGCGTTTACTACAGATGGACTTTTGAAGATTTAGCTACTATAAGAATCACACTTGTTTCAGCTATATGCTTGAAGTGGCAATTTTAATCGCTGGCCTGATAGTCGAATACGCGGAGTGCAAATTAATGATTCTCATGCTTCATGTAAGTGGATTGGTTATCACCTTGAGGGTATAATGCTCTGGCAATCCGAGTTCATTATATTAACTTGATCATAGACTTAAAATTGAGCGTTTATGTGTAAATCATGTCAATGAAAAAAAAAAGGCGTTGTTGCGGGAGTTGCACTAATTTGGCTTTAGTTAGTCTTGGAAGAACCTTCCTCATGATTGCAGTTCAGTCTATGGTATGATACGACTCCGAGATAGATGTGGAAGATTTCAGCAAAGAATTGAATCAGAATTAGCTCGTGCAGGTGCAAAGACTAGAAAGATTGCGTATTGCATAGACATATCACACGGTTTCTTAATCAATGGCAAAAAAGTTCAAATGATTCCGCGGTTCGACCAGGGAAATTTTAGTGGATTTACAAACTGGAAACTCAGGATTAACTAGCACCGGCTGATTTATCTGAGGCTTGTGATGATTTGAAATTGGGAGAGCTATGTACTGAGGAATATTTTGAGCATTTGCCAGATAGTTGCGATGACACAATTGATGACGCTGAAGTAAATTTGGCCAATTCAAAAGTCCCCGGTCAAATGGGGCCATTTTTAACGATTTCATACTTTAAACAATTCAATAACGCTATATAATAATTAGTGTTGATAGTTTGGTCCTTTTGGAGGTAACCAATAAATATTATGCCTTGCGCAGCCCAGAATACTGATCCCATAACCTTGCAAGCTGACTGTTGTGCTTTTCCTAGCTTTGGATTCGGTTCATCGAGTGCATTCCACTCAGCTGACTCTTGATTGGACTCCAGAGTGAAATGATGGAGCCATGTTTCATCCATTGTCACATATCGACGCAAAAATTCAGGTTTATTGCGCTTAAATACTGCTCAGAATCATTAACACGTTGTCGCGCGGCACCCATTTTGCACACAGCTTTCTCATGTACAAATTTTCGTGAATGATATGATGTACACAATCAGATGATATTTCCACAATGTCTGCTATCTTGATCAACTTCATTTTACGGTCATTCAAAATTATATTGTGAACTTTTTTGATGTTTTCGTCGGTGACAGCCTCTTTTGGGCGTCCACTGCGTTCACCGTGTTCGGTGCTCATTTGACCACAATTAAACTTACCATAGCAATCAATGATGGTTGATTCTCCTGGTGCCGATCCCGAAAACTCTTCATCAAACCAAGATTTTGCGTCAACTGTATTTTTTTCCCTTCAAAAAGCAATATTTTATCAGCACACGAAACTCTCTTTTTTCCATCCTTTTTCAAATAACAAAACACAGCGCAATATCTCGCAAAGTAATGGTCGGACTGCTGTCTGAAAATAAAATGGATTTACTACTAGCACCGCCATCTGTGTATCACACCGGGGACTTTTCAGTTGGCCTGTTATGATGGACGCCTCTCTAGCGTAACAAACTCAGAATATGTTTAACGTGATGTTAGAGTATTGAAGTCTTTGATCGACACCAGTGTGAATAAAAATTTCATAGCTCCTGAGTTCTTTTTAAATTGTAAATAAATTGAAACTCCGTTTAATATTCAGTTAGCTGCAGGTGAAATAACTATTACTAAGAAGGTTACAAGCTCATTCTTCAGGAGTGTAGGCAAAGATACTATTGTCGATTTTATATGTGTTACCGGGATTAAAATTATTTGACGGTATGATCGGCATTGAAATGTTCAAGCAATTACGTGCGATTATCGATAGAAAGAATAATGCTTCGCAAATTTTCTCCAATATTGAAATATCTTAAACACTCAACAATCGAAGCTAGTGAATGAAATGGAAACCGTATACAGCCATTTGGACCTAGAAGCCAAATTTAAACTAAATATATTACTCAGGAAGTATTCCGACACCTTTGGTCCGGTAACTGACGATGAAACAGTGAAAACAAATATAAGAGATGAAATAAAAACTTCAGCGTTGGATCCCGTTTATACAAAATCGTACCCGTGTCCAGCGAATCCGAGAGCTGAAGTGGAGAATCACATTGTAAAGATGCTGAAGGATACGAAGTCCCCAATATGGATAGTACTGATCCCGCAGGGGGAATGCCGGTCGACAAGAGCACTCTTGGAGGCTAGTATTCTTTGGGAAGTTCCGCCCCCACGTACCCGAGGCTATTCCCGCAGGGGGAACGCTAAACGACAAGAGCACTCTTGGAGGCTAGCATTCTTTTTGGAGCGCCGCCCCCACCAGACCCAAGGATATGGGGGGTGCCGTGAGGTTCCCTCCTCCCTACCACAAAAAAAAATATGGATAGTACCGAAGAAATTAAATAAATTCGGTGAAAAAAATATTGTCACGTCGTTGAATTCAAAAGACTCAACACGGTAACTGTTTCAGAAACGTACCCCATACCTGATATTACTGATACATTGGCCGGCTTTGGGAGATCCAAGATCTTTACTAACTTAGATTTGACTTCTGGCTTCCACCTGATCAAGATGAAAGAAAGTATTACAGCTAGTAATATAGATAATTCTATTGGCGGGATTTTTCAAAGAACCCCGATAACTTTTAGTATTCTTATGTTGCCAGTTGATATTTACCAACATTTAAGGTTCTCTTAAACTTGCTATACTTCGAAATAGTTTCATTACTTGATACAAAAAATTTAAATATTCCTATTTTGCCAAAGCTTCTCCTACCATTGCTTATTCACACAACTAGGAAAGATTCTAAAGAGAGTTCACGACAGAACGTCCCAATGAATGGATGTGTCTTATTTTTTACTATTGTTTGCACGAAACGTCAATTTTGTTCTATGTGTAATTGTGTGCTAGTCCCTGCGTTTAATAAATACTTAATCCTTTTGAACATTGAGAAATTTCATGCAAAACATCTATTCCTTCCTAATCGAAATAATATAAACGTGAAGCTGGTGCGTAAGCATTTGGTCCGTCACGCCGGATATAACCAGTCATTGGCACCAGGCAGTCGAAAACATTTGCTTGTGTTAGCTCCAAGCATTATTGTGTACACATACATGCAACATCGCGACCGTTCCGGGCGTACAGTCGCGAGTAGCAGAAAACGCAACCACCAGACAGTGGGAAACTTTTGTTTGTGTTAATTCAAGCAATTATTGTGTACAAATACATGCAACAATGCGACTGCCTCAGGCTTACAGTGGCGAGTAGCAGAAAACACAGCCACCAGGCAGTGGAAAACTTTTGTTTGTGTTAATTCAAACAATTCTTTTGTACACATATATGTGATCTCTCCGAGTGGATAGACACGCTAGTAGTAGAAGGTACAGTCATCAGAACGGTAAAAGAGTCTAAGCGTGTAGATATCAGAAAAGAATTTGGAAAATAGAAGATGCAGCAGTCAGACAGTGAACTTGAAACTAAGGAGGAGAGAAAGGAAACTATTAAAGGAGCATCCTTATGTTTTAATTGTCTCAGCGCACAACATAAATGCAATGAATGCAAATCAGGAGGATGCAAAGTATGCAACGGTAAACATTATTCGCTCCTTCATCCACATAGCAATTCTCCTGGATCGACCATGTAGGGAATAGTCTCGATCAACGCTGCGTCACTCCTATGATTAAAGGCGAGATCGGAGCATAGTTCATGACTAGCCAGTAAGGAAATAAAATCCTTTTAATCTGAAAAATCAGAAGTAGATGAAATAATACCGACTGCTGTTTTAATTTTTGTCCAAAACAAAACCGTTACATTATGTCACGCTATAATAGATACAGGATCGCCAATATATTTAATGGTCATGGATTTAGCAACAAAGTTGAAATCACCGAAAAAAAGATGTTATATGCCGATCGGAGCCGGGATCCTACAGGCCGATACACGGTAGCGCTCCCATTTAATGATAATACGAATGAGTTAGGAACTTCATACAGAGGCACACTAAAAAGATTTACGGCTCTCGAGAGAAGATTCAAATAGAATCCTAATCTACGGGAACAATGTTTAAATCTATAGAATAGTACATTAGCCTAGGATATTTATCGCGTCTTCTTTCGTTATTTGCCACATCAGTCGGTCAGAAAAGAAATAAGTTTCACTACGAAATCACGTGTAGTTTTTGATGTATCAGCAGTATCTAGCTTTGGCCTATTATTAAACGATGCATTGATGTCTGTATTAATGATTCAAGACAAATTTTTCGCTCTCCTGTTACGCTTCCATTTGCATAGGTATGTGTTGATGGGTGACGTCGAAAAATGTATCTTCAGATAAAGATTCGAGAAGAAGATCAGACATATTTAATAATCCTTTGGCGTGATGAGACAGGAACGGTATCGGCTTATGAATATAATCGCCTAACATTTGGAATAAAGCCAGCATCTTTTTTAGCCACCCATTGTTTGCACAATTAACTGAAGATGAAAAATCTCAGTATCTTTTGGAGTCTCGCACCATTATGAATGATCTTTTTGCAGATGATTTAATCACAGGTGCTGACGATTCGGACACCATTTTAGAAATAAGAACAGAGTTGGATGCCCTCCTGTCATCAGGCGGTTTTCATTTACGACAATACACATCGAATTTCTAGACTGTTTTGAAGAACATTCCATCTGTTAATGTTAATCTTAATTATCAAAACATCCAGATAGTAACTTTAAAATACTGGAAATCCATTGGAGTTCGTCGAGGGATATGATAATGTAAACGATGCGAGCGTTGGCTGAGACTAAGGTTAGAAAAAGGATTATTTTCTCTGAGATTGCAAAAATCTTTGATCCATTAGGATTATTCAATCCAGTTATTGCAGTGGCGAAGATAATGATGCAAGATTTATGGCACCTCAAATTGAACTGGAATGAATCCTTACCTACTGAAATTCACACCAATTGGCTTAATTTTGCATCTCAATTACCGCTATTAAATGATATATCATTTCCACGACAAGTTATCATTCCTTCATCCAAAGTTATACAACTACATGGACTCTGTGACGCCAGTCAAAAAGCATATCGTGTTTGTATACATCTGTGATCAGTGGAGTAGTCGAAAAAAATCCAGAATCTATTATTATGGGTCAAATCGCGAATAACTCTCATCAAAACGCCACAGTCTATTCCGCGTTTGGAACTACTCGTATGTACGTGCGTGCTGCAAGCCAACTTGTGTGGCTTAGTTGAAAAGGCTCTACACATTTTAGTAGATAAAGCTTACCTGTGGACAGATTCAATGATTGCACTAAAATGGATCAATACACCACCTCATCGATTAAAAGTTTTTATCGCCAATCAAGTAGCTGAAGTGCAGACTTTAACACCAGTCCAGGATTGGGTACACGTGCGCAGTCAAGACAATCCAGCCGATTTATTGTCTCGTGGAGTTCTTCCCGAAGAATTCAGAGCAAATCTTTTGTGACGGGTCGGTCCATCCTGGTTAAGTCGCGAGAAGAGAAATCCGCCACAACAAGCATTGCTGCGAATGGAATAGCTACTGGAGATGCGTAAAACCACTTGTCTTCAAACAAAAATAATAGACAGCGACTTTTCTGTTGATTCTCATAATTCCAAAGGTTGTTACGAATCGCATCCTGGTGTTATCGAATACGTCAAGCAACTATAAAACCTGAAAACCTCACCGTGGAAGAATTACGCGCTGCTAAAACTCGTGCATTGTTGTTCGTACAGAAATTTAATTTGTCCTCAGAATTGAAAGATCTAAAAAAAGGATGGACCGACCCCTCAAAAAGTAAATTGTAATCACTGTCTCCGTTTTTGGATGACCAAGGAGTAATACGGGTCGGTGAGCGATTGTAACAATCTGCTTTATCATATCAACACAAGCATCCGATAGTTTAGCCAAAATCTTACATTACTAATTTGATTATTAAGCAGGAACACAAAGGATGTCTACATGGAGGCATTCAAGCTACTCTCAGTTTTCTCTGTCAAGCTTATTGGCTCAAAAAAGGGCGTAATCAGGTGCACCAGATAAAAACGATTGCATTTGCTGTGCTAGAGCAAAGCCAAAACCGATAGAATACATAATGGGAAGTCTCCCAAAAGAATGAGCAGTTAAACCATTTACAAATAGCGGTGTCGATTATTGTCGACCTTATTTTTAATTAAAGAAATTCAGAACGCCATAGTTGCCGCGATTAAGGATAAGTCAGTACATCATTTCTTTACAAATAAAGAAATCAAGAGGAAGTTCATACCTCCAAAATCTCCAACTGTCGGCGGTATATGAGCAGCGGCCATGAAAACATTCAAGTATCATCTCCGACGAGTTCTCAAAAATTAGCTATTTATTTTTGAGCAATTAAACACTCTCACCATAGAAATTGATTGAAGCTGTTTTAAACTCGATACCTTTAACTCCGCTTTCCTTTGATCCGAACGATCTCTCTGTCCGAACCCCTGCCCATTTCCATATCGGCGACTCAATGTTTGGCTTACCTGTGTACATTTATGCGGATATTTCAACCAATTGACTATTTACCTGGCAGCATATTCAGAAAATTAAACGGGACTTTTGGGTCCGGTGGAGTAAAGAGTATGTGAAGGAGCTTAACATGCGTAGAAAATGTTCTAGCCCCGGGTGCTTTCTACAGATTTGATCCGTTGTTATCATTCAAGACGATAATTTCCGCCTCTTCAGTGGAGATTGGTTGCATCATGGAATTGTATCCTGGGCAAGATGGAGTCATCTGTACGATTCGTATAAATCCCTCGTCTGGAGAACTTATGCGCAATACTAGGAAGCTGCATCTTTTGGCAGTGGAAACCGTCGAAAGTCGATCCAGTACCTCGTGAACCAGGCTGACACCGTGACCTCTCTGGGGATTTCGAATGTTTAATATTATATACATGCGTTGCTTGCATTCATTTATTTTTGGAATTATAACTTCAATTTCAACATCCTAAGTAATGATTATCTGGAAATAAGTATTGTTTATTGAGATAGATTTTGTTATCTCTATATGCGAACTAGCTTTTATGCTTAATTTTTTGACTCACATCACTAGTAGTCTTTTCATTGTGATTCATTGTCTAATTTTGTATAAAAATGTAATAATTAGTAACACGCACTAAAGTTGAATCCATATCTCAACCGGGGGAGTATGTTACAGCGGATAATATAGATAATTCTATCGGCGCCCCGATAATCCTCAGTATTCTTATGTTATTAATTGATATTTACCAACGTTTAAGCTTCTCTAAATTTTAATATACATACTTCGAAATAATTTCATTACTTGATACAAGGAATTTAAATATTCCTCTTTTGCCGATCTTTTTCGTACCAATGCTTATTCACACAACTAGGAGAGATTCTTAGGAGAGTTCACGATAAAACGCCCCAATAAACGGACGTGTCTTATTTTTTACTATCGTTTGTACGAAACGTTAATTTTGTTCTTTGTGTAATTGTGTGATAATCCGTGTGTTTAATGAATACTAGCGCTTTCAACAGCAAATGGCAAATATGAGTTTACAAGGCTGCCACTTGGCCTTAAAAGCGCGCCTGCAATTTTTCAGTGCATGATCAATGATGTATTGAAGCCATTTATTGGCAAAATCTGCTTTGTTTACATCGATGATATTATTGTCCTGGGAGAGACAGAGGAAGAACATTTCAGGAATTTGGAAACAACACTGGATCAAATCAAATTAAATCTGAAGGTTAATTTGGGAAATTCCGCTTTTTTAAAAAATCTGGTCAGATTTTTGGGCTACATTATTTCAGAAAAAGGAGTCCTTCCAGATCCGGAAAAGATTTCCGCTATCCATAAAATGAAGCTTCTAACCAATTTAAAGGCTTGGAAAGTTTTTTTGGGTATTGTTTCATATTACAGGAAATTAATTAGAGATTTTGCAAAAATCGCAAAGCCCTTAACAACCTTAACTCGGATTGAAAATGTCAAAATTGGAGCGAACGAGTCGAGACGAAACAAAATATATCTGGGCGAACCACAACTTGAAGCATTCAACATTCTGGAGATGCTACTTACTTCTTCTCAGGTATTGGCGTTTCCGGACTTTGTTAGGCCGTTTTCGCGAAAAACTGATGCTTCTAAGCAGGCAATTGGAACAGTGCTATCGCAAGGTGAGATCGGGAAGGATAAGCCTATAATATATATTTCTTGATCACTCAACAGAATGGAGAAAAATTATGCTGTCAATGAATAGTAGCTTTTAGCGGTAGTCTGGGCATTAAATAAGCTGAGAACTTATCTTTATGGTACAAAAAAGGTTAACATTTTAACTGATCACCTACCAACTCTATGGCGGACGTGTTATCTAGATTGCCACTCGAAATAAATCTGCCTACCTCGAGCTCGTCAACTGTTCATAGTGCACCTGAAGACAGCACAAACATTATTCTGTGTTGTGATGCTCCTTTAAACATGTTCAAGAGACAAATTGTCTTATCCGAAGGCAACGAAGTCAATGCTTATGAGCAACCACATCCAGGATACCACGGCACTATATACGCCTGAATAAAATGACTAGAGATACGTTGGTAAAAAGTTTGAAGGAAATACTCTTCCTAATATCAACGGTATAAAAATCCAAGAATACCGTATACCGCTATTACAAGAAGCTTACCAGCAACATTTTCCAAGGTTAAGATACGTATCACTCAGCGTATAGTCGAGGGTACAGCTCTAGAAGACAAGCAATTGAGGATAATTCAAAAACAACGCCAGAACACACAGAAACCATCGTGAGAATAAAGAGCAAACCTTGAAAAAATATTGCTTCCCTAAAATGACAAAAAAGAGAACAAATTTGTTGATTTATGGTTTTTTAGTGCCTCTGAATAAAAACAAGAAAAACTCTATTTTTTAAATTAAAAAAACTTTTCCAGTGACACTAATTATATTTTATTTTCAGAATACACTAGCGTTTCGAAAGCAAGCTGTTTCCTTCATCAGTGCTACACTACATTCTTCTTTCTAAAAACAGTCCTTAAATAGCTACATTTGTTAACATTCTTAATTACTTTAAATTGCCAACATCAGGTCTTAAATAGCTACATTCTTAGTTACTTTCCAAAGAATTTTCATTTTTATTGTCCTCATACTTAATCCTAATTACACTGCAATTGCATTCACGCCGGATTCTTATTTTCCGTGGATTTCTATGTTTTGCGTTAATCGTTCAGGTGCAATTGTAACAAATTACCTGCCTGGTTTGCATCGCTCGTGGGTCAGCACTACATCACTATTTTACAGCCAACCCTTTGTAGATCAATTCACTGTTTGCGTGCGTGTCATAGCTTGATCTTTGATTTTCTATATCTCTCCGTCTTGAGTTTTTACTACGACCGGTGCCAGATGTCAATTCATAGAAAGAGCTTAAGTTACGGGGAAACGTCAAAAGGCAGTGAACAGGTTACAAGATGATTTGTGAGCACATCCTTTTGTCGTATCAGAAAAAAAACATAAAAAAAAATACTTATTTTTTGTTTTAACCCAAATTACACGTTTGAAATTATCCAATTTTTGTAACTTCTATATGTATTGTTGAAACTTATCAAGCTATTTTTATCATATTCATATTAAAAGGAGGTTGAATAATTAAGTTTGAGGCTTTGCTTTCAGTAAAAGTACAATTTGTAATGATTTTCGAAATGCCCGTGTAGGACACGGGTTCCGATGGCCTGGCACAAGTGTCAGCGAGCTATAAACAACACCGAGCTCAGCTAATTGGCTTCGCTTAACGACCGCGTACGCGTGCTTGACGACTAGCACTTGCGGTGTCACATGAGGCGGGTTCTTGTCGAGCCGCGTAGCTACACTACAAAATACTTATCACGTGTACTCTACTCTAAAGACGTACCGATCAATTTTTATTATCTTTAGAAACGTTCTTTTAGGTATCAATTAAGCTACTCTACAGTAATTCAATATTATTTTGCCTTGTAAAGTTAGCGGACACGAAGGCTTGAGACAAACGCAAACATTACACAAAAAAAGGCAACCGTTACTTTCTCCAAAGAAGGTCGTTGCATTACAAGGAGAATGTCAAACCTAAAGATGTTAAAGTGGCTGAAGCGAACCACTCATCTCTGCCTAAAGGATGGAAACTTGACGCATGTAGTTTACTTTACCCTAGTAAGACAACAAACTAAGTAGTTTCGACGGGGTGACTACCTTATCTCCTCAGGAGCAGCCACTCCTGACCACCACGGGGCTGCTCGACTGCTTATTTTTATTACAAATTCTCCTATACTTTCCGATGGTCCCCATATGCTTAACTTTCAAAACCTACCACAATGAAAAGGATGGAAAAAATTCGACTTCACTCTTTAAGCTGGAGCAGAACGTGGTACATAAAAAAATTATTGTATATATTTCGGAGTGAGAAGTATTTCAAATATAAAGAAGGACGTTATGCTATACTTCTCATTACTTCATTAAATTTTTAATGCACTTTAATAGTCTCCCTTAGCCCTAATTTCATATCACATAATACTCGTATAATTTTAATTTTGAGTATTAGGATACACTAATTTTGGGGTGGTTCTTATTAAAGAATTTAACAGCAATATCTTTCGCTTTGTTTCTTTGATATTTTCCAGATGCAGTCATTGGAATTCGATCAACAAAATAAACTCCTCCACGAAGCTGCTTGTTGTCTGACAAAGCCTTCTTTATATGCTCATAAACATCCGCTTCCGTAATGGATGATCCAGGTTTTCGAACAATTAAGACTGCGGGAAGATCAGTACAGATGGGATCTGGCACTCCACATACGCAGACTTGCTCTACACCATTTAAATGTAGAATAAGCTCCTCTATATCACTTGGTGCAAATTGGTAGCTTTTATACTTCATTATTTCCTTGCTTCGGCCAATTATAAACAAAAATCCTTCATGATCCATATAGCCAAGATCTCCCGTATGCACCCAATTTTCAGCATCTACCACTGACGAGGCCTCATCTTCACGGCCGTAATACCCTAAGAAACGGTTTGGAGTTTTAAGGCAGATTTCTCCACTTTGGTTGGGACCGGCAGCGTGGCCTTCGTCGTTTACTATTTTTAAAATCACATTAGTACTTATTTTGCCAACAGATCCATACTTATAGGGATTTGTGTTGACGTTGGAGAAACCGCCAATTTCTGAAAGTCCATATGCGACTGAGATTCTAGTATTTGGGAGATATTGTTCCATTTTATCGCATAAAGTCGGGGATACATAGCTACCCCCACAAAGATAATGTCTTATGCTGGATAAGTCTTTTCGGTCAATATCAGGATATCGCAGCGCCATTGCCAATTGAGAAGGAGGCGTTAACAGCATTGTAACTTTATATTGTACTATTAACCGCAGCATAAGATCAGGACTAAATGGAGTTGCAGTAATTATTCTGGTTGCACCTCCAATTGTACCCAGAACAAGTGTGAAAATGCCAGATAGCCAGTAAAGAGTACTGAAGCATAAAAATACGTCCGTTTCTTCAAGACGTCTGAAATAAGCAGGAGGATAAATTGAGTTGATTAGTATTGACGAACAATGTCTTACATTGGAATGCTCAGAAGCGACGCCTGAGAAAGACAAACACCCTTGGGCGATCCTGTTGTTCCAGAGGAACAAATTATCATTGCAGGCTGCGTTCGTCCATCTTCTGGCTCGTTGGGTCTGTAAGTATAAAAATAATTTATTTAAAATTCAAGTATTATTCTTGACTTTTAGCGGTAGATGCGTCAAAAACATGGAAAAACTATAAATATATATATATACATATATATATATATATATATATATATATATATATATATATATATATATATATATATATATATAAATATATTTATATATATGTATGTACATATATATATATATATATAAATATATATATATATATATATATATATATATATATATATATATATATATATACATATATATATATATATATATATATGTGTGTATGTATATATATATATATATATATATGTATATATATATATATATATATATATATATATATATGTATATATATATATATATATATATATATATATATATATATATATATATATATCTACATATATATAGATATATATATATATATATATATATATATATATATATATATATATATATATATATATATATATATATATATATAGATATATATATATATATATATATATATATATATATATATATGTGTATATATATATATATATATATATATATATATATATATATATATATATATATACAGTCTTCCACAAAAGTCAAGGTACAGAGAAAAATTGTATTACTGAATCAATATTTTTATTTGAAAACCAAAAGTTATGAAATGGTAATAATACGAGTTCTGTTGAATTTAAGTTTTCATAAATTTAAAGGGATTCGGCAATAATGATCATTGAAGACAATAATTTTTTGTTGGCAATGTCTCTTTTCTACTCCACAAAAGTCTTGGTACAGTTGCAGAAAATGCCCTGTTATTTGTAAAAAGGGGAATCCCCCAAGTACATATTATCAGAGTGAGTTAACAACCGTAGGCCGCTGTCTTTAATATCGCGTCCGTATTCGTGGTGTATCTTTTATTTAATAAAATTTATAAAAAATGAGTCGAAAGGAGTTGAGTATTAAGGAGCGTGAAATAATTATTAATCTGCATTCAAATCAGAGCAAATCATATTCTAAAATAGCTGAACTAGTGTTGCGAAGTCGGTCAACCATTCAAAAAGTGATAAATCGATTTAAGAAGGAAAATAGAGTGGAAAATGTGCCCCGAACAGGTCGTCCATCTAAACTAAGTGCAAAGGACAAGAGAAACTTTCGCGAATGGTAAAACAAGATCCATTTCTAAGCTGTAGAAAAATCTGCGATGTTCTTGGAATTAATGATAAGAAGGAGGTTAGCGCAGAAACTGTGCGTAGAGCTGCCGTAGAAGCTGTATTTTCATCTCGTACGCCTAGAAGAAAACCTCTTGTAAGTTCCATAAACAAACAAAAAAGAATAACATTTGCAAAAGCATATATTGACAAACCAATAACGTTTTGGGATAATGTTTTATTTTCGGATGAGTCTAAATTTTGTATATTTGGTGTAAATGGGCATAACAGGGTCTGGCGAAAAGTAGGAGAAGCATTTAATCCCAAGAACACTATTAAAACAGTAAAACATGGAGGCGGTGGTGTTATGGTTTGGGGTTGCATGGCTGCTGCTGGAGTTGGAAATCTGACATTCATCGAAAATACTATGGATCAGAACTCTTATTTAGAGATTCTACGAAACAACATGAAACAAAGTGCAGCCAAATTAGGTATGCGAGAAGATTTCTTGTTTCAACAGGACAATGACCCTAAGCACACTGCGCATGAAGTTCGAATGTGGCTATTGTACAATACTCGCATGCTTGCTACACCGCCTCAAAGCCCTGATTTGAACCCTATAGAGCATCTTTGGAATGAGCTTGAGACAAAAATCCGAAAAAGAGTGATATCAAGCAAGGCGCAGCTTAAGGATGCTATATTGGAGGAGTGGGCCAGAATCAGCAGCGAATTTACTAAAAAATTGGTATATTCTATGCCTTAAAGACTGAAGTCAGTAATTCAGATGAAAGGATATCCGACAAAATATTAAGAAAAGTATAATTCAAATAACTATGCAAGACTATAATTACAATTTGTATCATTTTTCTTTAGGTGTACCATGACTTTTGTGGACTTCATTCATTGACTTTCCAACACATCATATGTAATAATATATTAATACGACAGAATTTTCGTTTTGTTTTACATGAATTTAAAGTGTAATGATTATAGTTGAAGTAATACCAAAAAAATTTTATCACTATAGGTTTTTTAAATAAAAATATCAAACAATTTTCATGATATTTATCACTGTACCTTGACTTTTGTGGAAGACTGTATATATATATATATATATATATATATATATATATATATATATATATATATATATATATATGTATGTATATATATATGTATATATATATATATATCTAATATATATATATATATATATATATATATATATATATATATATATATATATATATATATATATATATATATATGTATATACAGTGGTGGTCATAAAAATAGAGCCACATTGATTTCTAAACATCAGCTCAATTTTATGCCAAAACATAGCTTTATTTTCGCCATCTATTGTGAAATCTCAGAAATGCATAACAAATCTAAAATTAGGGGAACTACCGGCAAACCTTATTCAGCTCTTTGTCAACTACACAAAGTTGATCTGTCAATGCAAAGTCAGCCTGGACATATTAATAGAGCCATAATTAGTGGAAGTGTTAAACTGGCTAAAACGTTGGGAATTTATATCTTTTTAAGTTCAAGTAAAGGTAAGGTTGCTATTTATTTACAATAGTGAATTTATGTATAGCCATTAAACAGGAAATTTATAAAAAATGGGTCGCGGACCGCACTGTACATGTAGCGAAAGAGTAAGGATAATAACTTTGCGAGATGAAGGTAAATCACAGCGAAATATAGCTGAGATTATCGGGTGTTCCAGAAAGATGGTGCAAAATGCTCTTAAACCCTCATCAAGAAAAAAAAATCGTGGGCCAACAAGGAAAACGACCCCAAAAACAGATCGGCGTATTATTCTTACTTCGAAGTCGGATCCTTTCAAGTCTTCTAATGAAGTTAAATCTGAATTGAATTTGGAAATAAATGCACGCACAATTAGACTGAGGTTACAGGAAAATAATTAGAATGGGAGAGCTGCTAGAAGTGTCCCTCTTTTAAGAAAAAAATAATACCAGAAAGAAGTTGAAATTTGCAAAATGCCACGAAAATTGGAGCGGTCAAGATGATATTCAGAAATGGAGAAACATCTTATGGAGCGATGAGACCAAAATAAATTTAATTGGTTCTGATGGTACCCGTTACGTTCGAAGACCACCGAATACAGAATTGGCTCCAAAATAAACAAAAAGTGCCGTGAAGCATGGAGGTGGTAATATAAAGTTATGGGGGGCATTTTCATGGTATGGAGTTGGGCCAATTGACTGGATTAAAGAGAACTTGAACCAAGAGGGATATGTCAACGTTCTCGATAGTGTGATGTTACCCTTTGCTGAGGATAATATGCCTTTAAATGGATCTTTTGGCAAGATATTGACCCGAAACATACTTCGAGTAAGGCGAGAACATTTTTCAAAGGCAATAAAATTTCTTTATTGTCATGGCCCTCGCCAGATCTGAATCCGATTGAAAAGTTATAGAATGATCTGAGAAATTCCATAGGGAGGTACAAGATCCGAAATAAATCATAATTATGGGAAATAATCCAAAAAGAGTGGGCCGCAATATCGACAGAACGGTGTCAAAAGTTAGTGGAGTCTATGCCAAGACGTTGTGAGGCAGTGATCAACAATAAAGGTATAGCAACGAAGTATTAGTACGATCCGAGAATTGCAAGTTAAATGGAACCATTTTTCAAAACAAATTTGGTAGTTACTGTTTCATATAACCAGGAATTCCTTCTGTTTGTGCTAGTGGCTCTATTTTAGTGACCAGCATATTTCAGAAGATTTTATTTTGTTTTGAATTTATTTTGCGAAAGTAAGTGTTTTGTTTCGTAAAGTGAACTTCTACTTTTATATGAAATAAATTTATTCCTTAACCATATTTTATCTTTTAAAATTTTATTCAGGAAAAATCATTCCAAAAAGATTTAAGTTTTTCGTAAGTGCTCTATTTTTATGACCACACTATATATATATATATATATATATATATATATATATATATATATATATATATATATATATATATATATATATATATATATGTATATAAATATGGTTTTTTAGAGGCAAAGAATTTTGAAATGTAATCAAATACGGATAAATTGTTTTGATTGCCATTTTCATTTCAAAATAATTTTGGCTATGTGAGCGTCGCAATTGACAGGGAGGAAGTCCACACGAGAGGTCCAATTTGCGACTACTCCAACCAATAATCAGGGCTAATGGTCAAGCGTGTTGGGCTTGTCAGCGTAGACCGAGTGATTTGACGTTTCCCCACAAGAAATAGTCCAGCGGTGTTATATCACAAGATCTTGCAGGCCAGTTCACAGGTCCAAAACGAGAAATCAAGCGCTCATCAAATGCTTCTTTCAATAAGTCGCTGGTTGCACGAGCTGTATGGCATATTGCGCCAACTTGTTGAAACCAGAGGTCCCCTGCATTACGGCTAGTCAATTGCGGAAATAGAAAGTCATTTATCATAGGGATTACCATTGACTGTAATGTTATTCCCAGCAGCATTTTTTGGAGACATATGGGCCAATGATTTCACCTGCCTATAAAGCGCAGCAAACAGTGGCTTTCTCCAGATGTAACGGTAACTAGACAACCATTTGTGGTTGCTCATTACTCCAAATGCAGCAGTTTTTTAAATGGTGTAGCCATTCAACCAGAAATGAGCCTCATCACTAAACTAAATTTTCTTATGAAATCTGGAATCTGCAGCAATTTGTTCTTGGGCCCATTCCCGAATCTATGTCGTGTCCGATGGTTATTTGGCTTCAATTTTTACACGAGTTAGATTTTGTATGGCCCAGAACCAAGATCCTTGTGTAAAATCTTCAATAATGTGGATGGGTACCGGTTTAATTGTTATTGGACTCCCTTTGGCCTTCATTGATACTACGCTCTAGAGCTGCTATGATTTTCTTCATTAGGCACTGTCTGACATCTGGATGGATGCGTTTTTATCAGTGAAAGTAAATGTGGTGTGGTATTGATGATTCTGATGGACGATTATGTTGGCCATAAAATTCACGGATAGCCCGATGAGTTTCTCGAACCGAATCGTTTTTTTCGAAATAAATCTGCACAATTTGCAGTCGTTGCTCAGGCACCAACCTATTCATGATAAAATGGCAAACCAAACCAACTATAAAACTACAAAATGCATGATAGCTGTCACACCATACGTAGCATTAAAATGTATTTCCAGCTTAAAGTTCTATACCTCTCAAAAACACCCTATATATATACGAGTATATATATATATATATATATATATATATATATATATATATATATATATATATTATCATATATATATGTTATATATATATATACACAAAATTTTTGGTACCTTTGCCTTCCCCTGGACCCCCTGATTCAAAAAATGATTTTTTTATTTCAGATTCTTAAAGTTCTAATCAAGACCTTTCCTTTGATACCCCCCTCGACTGGCTTTGATTAAAAACAATTTTAAGGGCTAATTCTTCCCCTTAAAAAATTTGTAAATTTTTGAAAAGACCTTAACTTTTGAGGGACCATCATTTCTGACCTTTTCACAAAGTTCGAGTATTCTAGCTTCTATAGTTTTTGAGGAAACTAGCTGTGACGCACGGACAGACCGGCAGACGGACGGATAGACAGACGGACAGACAGGTCATCAAACTAGTAGGTCTTTGTAAAAAAATTTTTTTACAAAGACCTAAAAAGGCGGAAAAGAAAGTGAAGAAAATCGTTGAGTTGACCGAACCAGAAAAGCGAAAGCCAGAGAAAAGGCTGGAAAAATGCATTAAGAAATACAGAGAAAAGAAAAAAGGTTTAGCAAATATTACAAGTAATACGCCGCCAGACTCAGATGATGACTTAGCCGCAGTTTCTCCAGAGAGAAGACAAGTAAGTAGAAAAACCGTTTGAAAAGATAGGGCGAAAGCATACCGAAAAATAAAAAAGCAAGAAGAAACTATAGTTCAAATGAAGCAGAAAATTGAATCTTGAAAGAAAAAACTACAAAGAAGGGATGCAAAAATGAAAACTGTACCAAGTCCTATCGAGAAAGTTAATGCTTTCATGAAATATATTCACGTACCTCCTGAAGTACGCGAAGTATTGACTACGCAATTGCAAGAAAAGGCTGATGCTTTTCGAAAAAATTCTAAAGAGAGGGAAGTCTTTTATAAATTTCTCAGTGGAAGCACTTTGCAGAAATACAAATTGCTACATATGGCCAAGACGATTTTACTAGCTTGAACAAAGGAAAGAATTTCTAAATCAATTTTAAAGGCTGGTGTCAAAATTCGGGAACTTGTTTTGAAGCAAGAAGTTCGCCAAAAGATCGTTAATTTCTTCGAACGAGATGATGTAAGTCAAATGTGCCCATCTTAGATAGACTCTGTGACACATAATGGTATTAAAGAACAAAGACACGTCCTCTTATACACAGTTAAAGACCTGGTGTCAAAATTTATAAAAGAAACTGGCATTGTATTATCGTACGCGATGCTTTTAAGAGCAAAACCATTTTGGGTCGCAGCTCCAAAATCAAGGGATAGAGAAATACTATATTCTTGTGTGTCAGGCATGCAAACTTTGAAGAAAAGTTCAATAAACTGAAATATGCAAAAGAGCTTAAACATGCACACTTGTGATATTTTATATGGAAGTCCGTTCAAGAAGATAAAATTGTAAGAGGTGAGAAAAGACTTTCAAGGTAACAAAAAAAGTTTCGAATTCAAGTTCAGTCAAAAAATTGAAAATTGCTTTATTTGAAGAGATTCCAGCTATGAAGAAACACTTATACGGCATTTATAGTTATAACAAATTGAAAAGGAGCTGAAAGACAATTTACATGAAAAATTTGATGATACAGATAGGCTTCTCAGAGAACTATACTTTGAAGTACGCAAATCAAATACAGTCAACACATTTTGTTAAGAAACAATTATCTATTCATACAGGCGTATATTATTCACGAAACTGTTACAGTGAATTGAAATCAAAGTCTTTCGTTACAGTAAGTGAACATTGAGATCACCAAGTACATGCCATTTGGGCTCATATGAAACCAATGTTAACAACAATTTTAGAAAACAAACACATTGACACATTTCATATTTACTCTGATGGTCCAACATCGCAATACCGGAACCGTACAAGTGTAACTCTTTGGATACAAACATTGATTTATGATTTTCAACAAGTAATATAATCTACTTGGACTTCTAGCGAGCCTAGACATGGTAAGGGCCCATGGATGGCGTGGGAGGATACCTTAAAAGGACAGCTGCCAAGCACGTCTTGATGGGTATTGACGTTAGAATAGCTTTAGGATTCGTCGATTTGTTCAAAAACTCTGCTATCGAAGCAAAGATAGTCCCAGAAGACGACGTGATTGACAAAAAAACAGCATACCAAAACCTTTGGATGCCATTCCAGGCATAATGAACACCAAAACACAGTTGCACAAAGAGCTAAAACTATCGAAGCTTTCCAGCCTTTGTAACGAAAGTTCAGTTTTGTTTTGATGGTTGTAATTGAATTTCTAGTTGATGAAGAGCCCACGATGACAGATAACTATTTGAAATTTAAGAAAAGCATTTATAAATCTGTATACAACTCACATTCCTCAGATGATGAAGATTTAATGACAATATTTCTTCGTCGGCATATTAAAGAAAAACAGATTAATATTGAAGCAAGAACATCTTACGGCAAAGAAAATATACATCCAAATCTCGTATACACTGGGACATTCTTGCTTGTTAAAGTTCTAACTGAAAAGCCAAAAATTTGCTTTAGATAGCCAGACATGTGTCGATGACGATGATGGCGAAATCTTAGTAACCTTTTTTGAGATCTGTGCGCAACAATATCAGAACATTCAAACTGGAACCAAAATCGCTCCTGTCAAAAGTTTTCAAAAATTAAATTAATTTTTTAAAAACGTTAGTCCGAAGTTAATTTTTATCGGGTAAAATCTTATATTGTCGAAGTAATCGACTCAGGAAATTTCTATCGAATATTTTTACTTCGATTGGTAACGAAAAACAAATTCACAAAGAAAATTCCGCCGCTCGTATGGAGGAGCCCGACGGCTTCCCACCGTTGGGGCAACCTGGAGAAACGACGAATACGAAACTGGCGACAATCACTAAAAGAAAACATAACGAAGAAAACTCCATAGATGGAGGGTGCAAGCTGCAAATAATAGCGGATAATCAACAAATGGCCAAATTGCAGAAAGAAAATGATGAACTAAGGCAAGAGATACAGTCTCTCAAGGATCTTTTCAAGAAAGGGATGAAGCCTCAAAAGACGCAGCCACAAAATCAATGGCAACAGGTAACAAAGCCGAAGAAAAGTGCAAAGCAAGTAAATCCAGAGGAAGTTCTAAGTGCTGGTGGCACCAACGAGAGCCAAAATTATTTTGCAGCGCTGGAGGGATTAACCGAGGATATGGAAATCGAAGAAAACATCAGAGGTAATTTTAATCAAGATAATGACGTTAATTTCATTCAATATTTAAAGATCAAAAATAAGGAGAAAAAACCAGCCCGCACTTCTGCTGGTTCCTCTGAAAAAGCTTCCAACAAGACAGAAAAAGTTTCGCCAATCAACGTGTTCGGACAAACCGGGAAAGATATGGTTCGGCTATTGGCAGCCGAAAATAAACTGGCCAGTTTCGAAATCAAAAGAGTTAATGCCGAAAAATTAACTATAAGGACGAAATCACTGGTTGATTTCAAGTCAGCCAAAGATGCGCTGATTTTTGGGGAGGTTCCACACTTCACCTATACCCCAAAAAGTGAAAAGAATCAGACCTTCTTGTTGAAGGGTTTGGACAGCGGAGAGGATACGGTCGATCTTCTTCAGGCGCTCAAGGAGGCTGCACCAGATATTGATTTTGTTTCAGTCAAAGCCTTTGCGACAAGAAGGTCGACCATAGAAAGGAAGAATGTACCACTTTACCTGGTACAAATTGCAAATAAGAGCAGTCCAAGTGCCCTTCAACAAATAAGGCACTTAAATTTCAGAGTGGTGAGGTGGGAACGCCTCCAGAAAAGAGAAGTCAACCAGTGTTACCGGTGTCAAAGATTTGGACATTCGGCTGCCAATTGTGCCATGCACTATCGTTGCGTTAAATGCAAAGACGTTCATGCTCCCGGTGAGTGCAAATTGGCTCAGATGGAGCCTAAAGAAAAATTATACTGCGTTAACTGCGGTGTTTTTGGTCACCCAGCATCATATCGAGGATGCTCCCGATATCAAGATGCAAAAGTTAAATTTGCTCCAAAGCAAACACAAGTACACCGTAATATCATACCTTCCAACTTCGTCAAGCCCGGAGTATCATTTGCACTCGCCGCTAGAGGACCAGCAGAAAATGCTGAAAATAATTTAAATAATGTAAGTGGCAATAATGAGCTGCTTCTCAAAATTTACCAGCAACTTAATTCTTTATCGGAGAGAATCGACAAACAAGATTCAAAAATTAACTTTGCTTTTCAGCGTTTAGGTCTTTCAAATGGCTAATAATAACTTGTCATCCAGTCATATTCCCATGGATAGGCTTCGCCTCACATCGATCAACGTCAACTCTATCGTTGCTATACATCGACGTGATCATCTCCTTGAATTTGTTGTTAAGCAAAAGCCTGACATCATACTTCTCACTGAAACCCACCTCAATTCATGGCATTCCATGGAATTCAAAGATTTTGCATTCGTAAGAAACGATAGGGTAATAGGTGATGGGGGAGGTGGCACCGGGATATTGGTTCGAAGACCCTATTGTTTCCAAAAAATTGAAAGAGTCGAATTCAAAAACTTTGAATTTCTTGAAGTGTCCGTCATCAAAATTTCACTGCCAGGTGGGGATAACCTCTTCATTATCTCTGCCTATGCAACTGGTCAAAATGTTCTCAAGTTCAAGGAGGAACTCAATTCCTTGTTTGAAATACTCGAATTGAACAGGCTGCATAATTATTATATTTTTGCCGGTGACCTGAGTGCCAAGCATACATCATGGCTAAACGCCACCAATAATCCAAGAGGTGTATTCCTGAAATCATGGATAACAGAGAACCAAATTGAATACAGGTGCAACCTATATGGGTCGGAGTTCCCAACATACCCTAGGACAAATTCATATTTGGACCTCTGCATTGCTGACGCAAGACTTGAATTCAGCTTTAATAGTCCTCAACGGAAACTGCAGGTGCTTCCTTAAGATAGCGACCATAATGCAATCGTAATGGAAATCAATCATCAAAGGGATGATTTCTTCCTCATTCCAGTTCAACATGAAAACCATCGGTTGAATTTCAAAAAAACAGACTGGGGAAAGTTTCAAAAGAAGTTTAATCGCGAGTACCAGAAGCAATGTCCTCCTTCTGATGATGGCAACGCTTGCTCAATGGTTCCTAATAACAGAAATCTAACTGACGAAGAAATAGATCTCTATTTGTCGAAGTTAGAGAAGCTGACGTTGGAAACAATTGAAAAAGTAGTTCCCAGGATAAAACATCGAAACAATATGGAAGGATATGAAACACCAACCATCGCAAGGTTGAAAAGATTGAAAAGCCTTCTTCTCACACGCGTCAACAATATTTATCGACGATTTTTGGACTACAACCATCCCTCGTTGGCTTTGTTGAAATTACACCTGAAGAATGTACGGAACTTAATCCGTTCATACTTCAGGAGTGAGGTCAGCAATCAATGGGCGGAAAAACTGAGGGGTATTAGCCCACAGGACCCAGATGGCGTTTTCGCGAAAGTGAATAGCATATTCCGCAGGAAGTCTCGAGTGAAGGTACCGAATCTTGAAGTTACTAGTGATGAGATAAATCTTCTCGATAGAGCTGGTATCGAAATTGATAGTACGACTCCGGATAGAAATGGAAACAGGATTATATGTGATGGATTGCAGAAACTTGCCCTGATTGGAACACATTTTGAATTGGTTCATCTGCCAAACCCAGAGAGAAGGAATGAAATATTTTCGGAGGTCGTTGAAGCAAAAGTTTCCGACTTCAAATCAAGCCTGAACGGCCAATCAATTCTTCATTTCGATGAAACATTAACATCTGACCTCATACCAAGCTTGAATCTTATTGATTATTTTGTCAGCTATGAAGACTTGTGTTTCACATTTCGCAGTATAAACAAAAAAAAATCATGTGGTACTGACGGTATTCCAAATGTAGTTCTCCGACATTTGCCGGAGGTTGCTATTAGAAACTATTGCATATTGTTCAACAACATGTTGAGCAATTCATATTTCCCAAATGAGTGGAAAAAGGCTAAGGTATTTCCGATCTTGAAGAAAGGAAAAGAATCTTCATGCCCTAAAAGCTATCGCCCAATCAGCTTGCTGCCTAACATCAGCAAGGTGTTTGAAGTGATACTCAACAGAGCATTAAACGCCCACATTAAGAAATATGAGTTGATGCCGAATTGCCAATTTGGTTTTCGTGCCAGGCATTCGACCATACATGCAATAACGAAAGTAACCTCAGACATCTGTTGGAAACTAAACAACAAAGAATGTGTTGGAGCATGTCTCATTGATATGGAGAAAGACTTCGATACGGTGTGGTTAGATGGACTAGTTTTCAAACTTCTTCAGGACAGGTTCCCCAGACACCTTGTCGCCATGATGTGTAATATGTTATACGGGAAATTGTTTGTTGTAACTGATGGAAATCTGACAACAATGCGCGAGTTCAAGGTCTTGAATGGTCTACAGCAGGGAACAGTTACTGCACCCCTGCTTTTCTCAATATTCATTCGCAAGCTATTGAACAGCTTTGATTTTAATGTCTCGCCAACGCGATCATTGGTAGCTACAATAGTTCAGAGCAATCTTCAAAAAATATTTAATGATGTGCAGCTCTACACCGACAATTGGCGAATGAAAATCAATGCGCAGAAGTGCGAAACAATCTTGTTTCGGACAACGCTGCAGGGGGCCAGTCAAGACCTGAAATGTAATTGGAAGGATTTCCACATTATGGCTGGTGAGGGTAGTTCAGAACGGGTTCCCCATAAATCCTGTGTTCGATACCTCGGTGTTCATCTCGATCAGTATCTGTACTACACTGAACATGTCAAAATCATGTTCAGTAAGGCACTAAATAAGCGCAAAAACACCGAGACCACAAACAATTTCACTAAAAGTAGTCATGGCCCTTCGGCGACTCTTTCATTCCAGATACATTGATCAAAAAGTCAAAGTTATTTGTTACAAGACCCTGGTTAGGCCAGTTTTGACATACGGATGCCAGATCTGGTACAACCAGAGTGCTAGTACAATGGAAAGATTAAGAGTTTTCGAAAGGAAATGTCTTCGTGCATGTACTGGTTTGTACAGAAAGCCTGAGACGGATTGGAAGCACGATATATCGAATAGAAAAATTTATCAAACCGCTCAAGTGACAAGAGTCGATATCTTCATATTGAAACTTCTTCGGAATCATATCGCAAGATCTGTAACTGTGAGTGAAAACCCTTGGATTTCACAGCCGTTCCACCCTACAGACGGGTATATAACGACTTGCCTCACTACTGGCTTCGTTCCTCCAGAAGCATTCGTGTATTTGGACATGAATCGATATGTTTTTGATTCTGACGGCGTCCCAATCATATATCACATATACCGACGGGCCACCGATAAGAAGATAAAATATCCTCTGAATCTGAGTTCACGAGACCAACAATTCCAATGGAGATACTCATTTGCTAGATTCGTTGAGGCTGGTCGAGCTGAGATGGAGCAATCTAGGTATTGGTGGCTGAATGACAATGTCGAAATTATTCGTGTTTATTTTCTGTTTTTGTGCTTTTTCTCGTTTTGTAGTTTTTTAAATTCATCTCATTATTGCTACATCTAGTGTTGTTGTTTATTTGTATTATAATTTAGGTATAGGTTTCAATATAAGGTAACGTGTTTTTTGTTTTTTTTTTTTTTGATTGAACTTATTTAGAATTAGGGTGTAACATATTAGGTATAGGATATAAGTTCATTGTTGTGTTAGTAATATAAGTAATTTTCGAATAATGCTGGTTGGTTTTTTCTCCTTTTTCCAATTGAATCAAAAAATATGAAATAATCTTAATTAATTTAAATTTGCAAGTGTATTTTTTTCATTAAATGTGTTTAACTGATAACGTATAAATTTAGAGAGCCATTTAGGCCATTAAGTTTTTTATAGTTTTATTGCTTGGAAT